>PUFA01000126.1:4852500-5567500 GCA_003508835.1 Eonycteris spelaea
ACAGGACGCTCGCTGAAGAAGTCAGCGCATCTCAGCGCACGGGGAGACGTTCTGTGTTCGTGGCTCAGGGGCCAAAGCGCGCGAAGGTGTCGCTCCGCTCGTCTTTGTGCAGCTGTAACAGGCGTCCGGTAACGTCGCAGCGGGACCTTTTGTGAGTACAAACAGCCGCTCCAGAAGCCCCGTGGAGAGCCACTCCCGCAGCCCGGCGACCCGCGGGGAACGGTCAGCTGGGAGGACGCGCTCTGCGTCCCTTCAGACTGTGCCGTGGCCAGGACTGCGGTGCCAGCGCGGAGACGGGCACACGGCCTGCGGCAGGCCGCGGCGCGCAGGGAGGGCCGCTGCCCGCTGCGACGCAGACTTACGCACCAGGAGGAGAACCTCGCCCTGACCTCACACCACATCCAGAATGGACTCCAGCTCATCACGGATGTAAATGTAAAATATCAAACTTTGAGAAGACGACCTGGAGAACCTCTTTGGGACCTAAACCTGGGTGAAGAGTTATGTCATCAAAAGCACTATCTGTGACAGAAAATAATTATTTTTGGAAAAAAGTCAGTGTTCACATCATCAGAATTCAAAACTTCTGCTCTGCAAAAGATGTTCTTAAGAGGATGAAAAGACAAGACAGATTGAGAGAAAATATTTGCCAGCCACATATCCAACAGAGGCGTCATGTCTAGAATGTACGAAGGACTCTCGAAACTCAAGTCACAGAAGAATCCAGGAAACTGAGTAGCAGCTGTGAAGAGACGCCACCTGAGAGGGAGTTCAGACGCACGAAAGCCGTGAAAAGATGCTCCGCATCATTGGCCATTGGGTCGTCACAGATGGAGGGAAATGCGGACTGAAACCATATTGAGACACTCGAAGCAGACCCACCGGAACACTGCGACAGTGAGTGTGTGTGCGGGGTCTCTCCCACGCCACTGGTGGGCACGCGCGTGGTACAGCCATCGGGAAGGCCGTCTGGGAGTTTCTTGCAAAAACTAAGCGTGTGCTTACCACACGCCCAGCAGTCAGGCTCCCCAACGTTTATCCGAGAGCGGGAGCCGTGCCCGCCCTGCACGTGCACCGACGTTGACAGCAGCTTCCTCTGCAGCAGCCAAAACACAGAAACGACCAAAATGTCTCTAGATCGGTGGGTGGCTGAACAAACGGGTGCGTTACAGCAGGGTCCGCGGCTCGGCAGTGATGAGGAGCAGGCGTTTGGCGGCCGCTGCCTGCACCCCGAGGCGTCTGCTGAGTGCGGAGAGCCAGGCTCTCGGCGTCGCTGGCTGTGTTGTTCCCGTTCAGGGACAGTCGGGAGAAGGCAAAGCCGCACTGACAGAACAGGTCCGTGTCGGCCGCCCGACTGGCACTTGCCAGGGGCGGGCAGGGCGGAGGGGCCCCGCGGATCCGTGGACGTGAGCGTGCACGTGCAACGGCGTGCACGCCCCGCCGGTGGTAGCACCCGGGCTCGCTGCCGTGCCGTAGTCTCGCGAGATGTGCCCATGGGGGGTAAGGGGCGACAGGGACACCGGACTTCACTGCTGTCTCTGCAGCTTCCTGTGCGTCTAAATCATTTCAAAATACAGACCGTATAGCAAAACAAAGTTTTACTTGTAAATAGTTTGTGTTTCTTAGCACTACGTGAAGTAGGTTTTTCACATTTCGTATTCCAGGGGTTTACTGCCAGTATATAAAATGCACTTGGTTTTTGCGTATGGACCTTGTGTCTCGTGCATGTGCCGAGGTTATTTATCGGTGCTGTTAGTTTTCTCATAGATTCCTTAGGATTTCATATGCAACCAGTGGTGTGATCTGTGAATGTAGTTCTGTTTCTTGCTTTTCAACCCTTCAACCCTTTGCCTTTTGTTCGCTTTTTCTTTTTCTTTTTCTTTTCTTTTTTTTTTTTTTTTGCTGGCCCTTCCACAGTGTTGACCAGACGTGGGCATCTTGCCTCGTGCCCAGCCTGGGGAACAAGTGCAGTGCTTCAACACTAAGGATGGTGTTAGCTGTAGGGTCTTCGTAGGTCCCCTTTATCAGATCGGGAAAACTCGTTGTATATAGTTGGATGAGGCTTTTCAGCCGTGAATGATGGTGACTTTTATCAAACCTTTTTTTGCATCTCTTGAAATTCATGGTTTTTTCCCCCTATTTTGTTAAAATGGTTTTCAAGTTCTGTTTTATTGATGTGTTATCCTTTTTGTACGTTGTTGGGTTTGACGGGCATGGGAAACACCTGTGCGCCTCCTGTGCCCCTCGCACAGGACCCTGCGGTGCCCAGGTGTGCGGGGATCGCCCCACCCCCAGCAGCAGCTGGTGTCCCACAGTTCCGCTCAGCTGCGACGGCACCTGGTCCCACGAGAACCCCGCACCCCCCAGGTGTGCTTCTGGGTTCTGACTCTTCGATGTCTGACTCAGGGTCACCCGTCTGCCATGTCGCCCACCGCTCTGGTCTTGCACGTTGCCTCTTTTCCCATGAGCGTCCTTAGCGGATTAGTCATGATTATTCTGAATTTCCAGTCTGTTCACTCTAAAGCTGCTGCCACGTCGGAGGCTGGTCCCGATGCTTTGCCCCCTCGCACTGTGATTTTCGCCTGCAGCGTGTCCTGTGATTTGTGTGAATGCAGGACACGCTGTGCCCGGTGCAGGCTGCTGGCGAGCGGCCGTGCTCTGCATTCGCCGCTCTCTCTCTCGTTTGGGTGGCGGCTGGGGGCCGCAGTGCCCTGCGACGTCCGTTCTCTGTGGATCTGAGGGCAGTGGCTGGTTTTCAGTTTGTTCGGCCTTTTCTTGGGAGGGCGGGAGTGACCGCTTCCACGCTCTTTCACATCGGACCGGAAACGCGTGGCTTCCCCTTGGACCCGTGGATTACTTAGAAGTGCGTTGTCCTGTGTCCTTGGTGTGATCGTCCCTGTTTATTGTGTTTGGAATTTGTGGAGTTTCTTAAAATCTGTACATTTCTGTCTTTCACCAAGTTTGGAAAGTTCTCTGCTCTTTTAAAAAGACTCTCCCCGTCCTGTCGTGGGTCCAGTTCCGGCGCGTTGCAGCTGCAGCTGCCCACAGGCGCCGGAGCCGCCTTCCCGCGGCCGCCCCGTGGCCCAGAGGGAGGCGGCGTTTCCGTTACTCGAAGGTGAACGTTCACTCATTCTTTTCTGTGTCGTCTGCAGTTTGTCATTAAGTCTGAACATTAAACTTGTCGTTTTAGATACCACACGTTTCCGTTCTGAAATTTCCGTTTGGCTCTCTTTGTAGTTTCCATTTAGTGCTAAGATTTTTTACGTCTTTGTTCATGAGAAGCGTTCTATTACCTAATTGAACGTAATTACAACAGCTGCGTTAAAGTCTAAACATCCCGGCATCTGGGTTATTCGAGATGGTTCTGTCAGTCCTCCTTTCCCTTGAGGCTGAGGGCGTTTCCTGGCTCTCCACGGGCAGGGTGCTGTTGGGCCGTGTCCTGCACAGGATAGGTGCCGTCTTGGGAGCTCCAGATCCTGCCATATTCACCCGCGGGTGTGGGGTTGTGCTTGGGCACACTGTCGACTTGTGAGGCCGCCGGCCCTGTCACGCCTGCACCGCTGGTGGCTCAGCCCTCCATGCGGGCTGCGTCCCGGGCGCCCACACACGTGCGGGTGGGGTCAGTCTCGAACCTCCAGACACTCAGAGGCCCCTGAGTGCGGGGCAGTAGGAGGCCAGAGGCATTTCAGGGGAAGCGAGTCGTGAAGCAGGTAGCTTTGCTCAGGGCCAGCAGCTCCGCGCCTCCGCCTCGCCAGCTGTTTCCCGTCCGCGTGGGAGGAGACGGAATGTGTGGACAAAGTGGGAGCACTGACAGCAGCGGGGGCAGGCCCGGCACGTCCCCGGTCCCCACGCAGGGAGGTGGGGAGGTGAGCCTCTCCACCCCGGAGCTCCGGGCATTCAGACCCAAGCCTCTCGCCTGCCCTGGCAGAAGGGCGGCCGGGGCCATGTCCACGCCACAGCACCCACGTCCAGGAGTCCAGGAGGATGGCGCCTCGCTTACCGCCTCTGTGGGGAAAGCGTGACTCCTTCCCCGTAAACAAACGCAGCCACTGAGTCATCCCAAAGCGGAGGTCGACTCGACCTTCACTAAGGGAAACTTGCCCCTCCGTCCTCCCTGGGGCCTGTTGGGGACGGGCGGGAGGTAAACCGGGGACCAGAGGCCAGGACCTGTCGTCCCTCTACAGACACACTGCGGGAGACGCATGTGCAACACAGTGGGTCACCTCGTCAGCAGCCAGACTCCTCCCGGGGACGTGGCCCAGATCCTCACGCGGGTGCCGTCCCTGGACAGCGGAGCCACGTCTGGCAGGGGCCAGTAGCCTGGTCCGAGGGCCCAGCACCCACCGGCACTGGAACCAGGCAGGGCCACTATGCCAGAGTCTGCGTTTGAATCTGGGGGTCAGAGCTGCAGAAACAGCCTTTTTAACTCAGAAGGGTTAACTTTGGACACCCATGGACGCCTTCCCGTCTCCACGGCGGGGACACCCGTGTCCCGTGCGGGTTCTGTCTGCCGGGTCCGGGCTCCGCGGCCGGGACTGAGCTGTGTGTGTTTCCCCCGTGCAGGGCGAGTCGGTGAAGTACTTCCTGGACAACTTGGACCGGATCGGCCAGCTGGTGAGTACCCCCACCCCGCCCCGCCCCACGCCCCACGCCCCAGCGTGCCGCGGAGACCAGAGCAGCAGGGGCACGGCCTGGGGACCGTGGCCGGCGCAGGGCCTCGGTGGCCTTCCCCTGTGGTGTTGGGGTGGAGGGGTGCGCGTGCTCACTGGGGACGGCTTCCTCATGCCCATGGGGAATGGTCACGTTCTTGCTTGTAAACCTCAGTCACTGCTCAGTGAGGTGTCGGGTAGCATCTCTAAGGGTCTCCTCGCCCAGATCCCATCAGGGACCTCAGCACGTGGAGGGCTTCCTTTCACTCTTCACTGTGGAGAACTCGGGCTCCTACAGCATAGAGTCGTGGAACCCCAGCGCCATCGGCGCCCACCCCGCCCCGCAGAGGCGAACGCGTCCTCGGGCCATTTGGCCAGTAGGAGCCCCCAGCGAGTCTCTGGAAGGCGGGACTGCAGTGGGGTCACCACCCCAGCGCTGCGCTGCGTCTGAGGGTGGCAGTCACCTCAGAGCCGCCGCGCCCGGCCGCCCCGGGGCCCCCGCGGTGTGCTCGTCGTAGCGGCTCGAGCCAGCGCCCTCCCCGGGCCTGGCGTAGTGGTTGCTCCGTGTCGCCTGCACGTCTTGAGGCCTGCAGGGTCCTCCCTCCGTCTTGCTTGTTGTCTGGACTGGGTGTGGAGTGGCTGGGCCGTTTCCCCCCTCGGGCGTCTCAGGGCGTCCGGGCCTCGCCCCCCACCCGCTGCGCCTCTGCCCTGGCCGCCCTGCGCGTCCGTGGCCGGGTCCCGGCCGCGCTGCCGTCCCTGCTGGGTTTTGGCGAGGCAGCTGCACGCGTAGCCCCGGGCCGTGTCGGGCGTCGGCAGCGCTGGCCGGGCCGCTCCCGCACGTGGCGGAGGTCACCGGGGCTTCCAGGGGCGACGCGCGGCGCGGGCGGCAGTGATGCTCTGGACGCTAGGACAGTTAGAGGGAGCTTTGCTGCAGAGACAGGTGGTTAGCTTCCTGTGGAGAAGAGCGTGGACGGGATTCTGCGCCCAGCGCCGAGGGTTCTGGTAACCTCCTCGGCCTCTGTCCGTTTTGAAAGGCGCTGTTTGGTCCCTTCACTTTCTGCTTCGTGGTCAGTCTCTTGTTTTGCAGGGAAAAGTCGCTTTCGGCATTCAGTTCCCTCTCGAGAGGTCAGCCCGACCGCGCCTTCACCCCGGCTTTGCTTCTCTCAGTTCTCCCCCCCCACCGCCCCGTGCCCCGTGTTTTGCAGAACTACTTCCCCAGCAAGCAGGACATCCTGCTGGCGAGGAAGGCCACCAAGGGCATCGTGGAGCACGACTTCGTCATCAAGAAAGTCCCCTTCAAGATGGTGGACGTGGGCGGCCAGCGGTCTCAGCGCCAGAAGTGGTTCCAGTGCTTCGACGGCATCACCTCGATCCTGTTCATGGTGTCGTCCAGCGAGTACGACCAGGTCCTCATGGAGGACCGGCGCACCAACCGGCTGCAGGAGTCCATGAACATCTTGAGACCATCGTCAACAACAAGCTGTTCTTCAACGTCTCCGTCATCCTGTTCCTGAACAAGATGGACCTGCTGGTGGAGAAGGTGAAGACCGTGAGCATCCAGAAGCACTTCCCGGACTTCCGGGGCGACCCGCACCGGCTGGAGGACGTCCAGCGCCACCTGCAGTGCTTCGACCGGAAGCGGCGGAACCGCAGCAAGCCGCTGTTCCACCACTTCACCACCGCCATCGACACCGAGAACATCCGCTTCGTGTTCCACGCGGTGAAGGACACCATCCTGCAGGAGAACCTGAAGGACATCATGCTGCAGTGAGCGCAGCCCCGCGGGACGCGGACGCGGACGCGCTCCTGCCCGGCGGGCAAACTACTGAAACCCACGCGGCCCGACCGCGTGCTCACGACACACAGCAGCTGGCCTCCGGACGGCTGTCCTCTCTAACACGCACGTCCTCAGTGAGGCCGACTAACCCGAAAGCTTCGCCTAAAAGTAGCCTGTAGGCGCCCAGGGCCACGGCCACCAAACGCAGAGCCTGCCCCGCCCCCCGGGGACTTGGTGCCACCTCCCAAAGCGATCCAGTGGCCTTCGACAACTCCCGTGCCATTTCCTGCGGGGCCCGGGCGGGCGCGTTAGACGAAGCCCAGGGCCCCCAGCTGCAGGGGGCAGGAGCCCCCCGGCGGGCCTGCCTTAATGCCCCCTTGCCACGCCACCCAGCACACAGCACGGGCCGGGCAGGTGTGGCAGGCGTGCCGACAGTGAATGTCCTCAGTGCTCGCAGTGGTGCTGATCCCTGCACCCCTGCCCCGCCCTCCCTGGGTTGCCCTCTGACACCTGCAGGCACCGAGCGTGGCCTTGCGGAGCCGTGGAGAGCTCCCTGCTGCTGGCTGGCCACCACGAGTGGCCGGTCACCAGCACAGCTCTTGCTGGCTCACAGCCCCTGGGCCCGCCCCACAGACAACTTCTCAGGAGCCGCCGCGCCCAGACACCTGTCCTTCACACTGCCCGCACCCGGTGCCTCGACAGCCGTGCCTGCCCTCGGCGTCCCCTGCATCCTGGTCCTGGGCAAGGGCTCGCGCCTCTGACGGCATCACCTGCAGGAGGCTCGGGGTCGGCACACCCGATGCTCAGGGCGCTGGTCCACTTCCTGCCAGGGGCCTCGCTGTCTGTAGAAACACACTACAGCCCATGCTGTGTCTCACTCTACTGAAAAGTCTGTCCCGTGTGCTTAGGGCTTGCCCAGCGTTGAAAAGGAGTGTCCCCTGTAGCACACACAGGGTGTCGCTGTGGCTTAGGCACGCGTCTTAGGTCTGGTCCTCAGGGCACACTGCCCCACACCTCCGCATTGCTCAGCGCATCATCCGCAAGCCAGGTAGCTTCGATCTGGTGGCAGGTGCTGACCAGAGGAAAGAGGAGGACGAGACCTGCTCTGAGTCACCCCCAGCGTCCCCCTGCTTAACCGGGGGGACCACGTGAAATGCTCTCTGTGCTCAAGGCTGCACTGTGGTGTTCGCCAGGGTCTTAGCTCTTTTCTTGGCTGGAAAAAAGTGGCTAGTTTCGTGCTGGTTCCTGTGGCTCTTCACAAATGACCGGCTGTGGCCCAGGGTCAGGCCGGCGATGTGGCTTCAAGGGGAGAGGGCTCTCAGCGGCCCCGTCAGGGCGGGCCCAAAACCACAGTTCCCTCTGGCAGCGGCGGTGTTTGGGGGGGTGCCCTTGCCGTCGCCGCGCTGGGCCTCAGCGCGGTCAGGTCCAGCTGTCCCCGGCAGCTCCACGGGGTTCTGGTTCAGGCGGAACCTGCCTGTCACCTTTGGTGGACCCGGTGGCTTTAAACCGCCTCCCGGCCCCGCCGTGAGCGCCTTTTCCCTTTGACAGTCTGCTGTACTTGCTGGTTCACGTTCATGTGAGTAACAAGGGACTGGCTGGGCTGAGCTGCCTGGGAGGCGGGCTGGGTGGCCCGAGGCTGGGCCCCCAACCAGCACGGTCCCCGGCCCACACGGCTCTGCTGAGTGGCCTCTGTGGTTCGTGCTGACTGGGGAGGAAGGTGACTTTGCAAGGCTGAGCTAAAACCATTTACAGCTTTCTTACACATAGATCGTAGTCATTTGTCTTCAAACCTTAGGCTTTTGTAATTTTTTTATGCCTAATTTCACTGTTATCCTTGATTATTGTCTTTTTATTGAGATGTTGGAGAAGCAGGAGATAGTTGTGCCTCATCTATTATTGCAAAAATGTAACAATAAACTTCCTCAAAATAAGATCTTTTTCTCGTGAACTATTCTGTTTGTAGAGAAATCGTTTCAAAGCTTTTGAGTTTCAGCCTGTAATTTTTAGAGCGCTCTAGGATTGTTATTCTTATAACGTTTTAGTTCTTGGATAAAAGCGAGTCGGTTCTTTTAACTCCAAGATCAAAACCTGACCTGGAAACCAGACTGAGTTGAAAAGGGCTAACTCGGGTCCTGGAAGCAGACGGCCCCTCGCTCGGCGTGTGAGCTGGAGGCACCGTCAGAATGGGCGTCCAGGTGAGGCGCTCGTGGCCGGCACGTCACACGCCGTGTCCACACTGGTGGGGGGTCTGCTCCAGAGCGTACCCACCTCCCATTACTGGGTGTTTAATGAGAAAATCCCTAGTTTTCCTTTGCTCAATAAAAAAACACCATTCAGCATTCAAAACCAATTTTTAAGTTAAATTTTCAGTCCCAAAAATAACGGTAGAGCAAATAACTCTCACCGTAGACGTGTTGAGGCTCGTCCTTTGATTGTCAGTTTACCTTCACGTGCGAAAGCCTGGCACGCAGCAGAACGTCACAGGCTCCGTTTTGAACGAAGGCCTCTGGGACACGACTTCGCGACAGGTGCTGGGTGTGCACATGTGGAGACTCGCAGGTGTGGGCGGGGGAGGTTCTGCCGCCTCGGGTCCGGAAGTGAGGAGACGGGCCCGGTGACCAGCACCGCAGCCGTGCGGGGGCGGGGGACAGCGCGGGGGCGGGCAGGACGGGGCTCCCGGGTTGTGACCCTGGGGTGACCTTCCCAGCCACAAAACGCAGCGTGCAGGGTCCCGGGTGTCAGCACAGCGCGTCACGCCCAGGACCCTTCTAGAAGGATCTGCATGGTGGTCAGCGGCCGTCCCCTGGGCAGGAACCGGGATGGGCGTCTACCTGTGGGGCAGACAGCCACGGCCGCGTCCTTCCAGGCCGCCAGGGCTCAGTGCTGAGTGTGGGGAGGGCCCTGTTCCAGAGCCACAGCCACCGCGTCCCCCTCGCTCACCAGCAGCCCCCAGCAGGGCGGCGGCGGCGCCAGCGGGGCTCGGTGTGGCCTGCCCCGGCGACGCCCTCCAGCCCTGAGCAGGCTGCTCGCTGCAGGCGCGCCTTGGGCCCCGCCCCGCCTGGCACCAGAGCGGCTCCGGGGGGGGACGCGTGCCGGGGAGGTTCTGCTGACCCCGACATGGCGATGGCCGAGAGACTCTGGGCGCCGGCCCTGGGCCGCAGCGGGAAGGAGCAGGGCGGCACGGGGAACGGGGAGCGCGCACACGTCCCGGCCGGGCCGAGCTCTGACGATCCGTGACCCCATGCAGCCGGGAGGGGGAGGTGGGGTTGCCGCCGGGGAATCGGGCCCTCCCGCTGCAGGGGTGCGGTGGCCGGGACCCCCCAACCTGCGGCAGCCACGCCCAGCCCTGGTGCCACGGCCGGCAGCACCCCTCGCGTCAGCTGCGTCTGCGTGGACGTGCCGGGCTTGCGTTTGCCGGGCTGTGAGCCAGGGGCCGCAGGACGCGCCGGGCTGCTGTGACAGGGCGGGGTGCCGCCCGGGCCCGGGCCTGGCCACGCTGCCGGGCTGTCACTCTGGTGCCTTTTTGCTTTGTGTTTGCACAGCTGACATATGTCCCCTGATGACCAAATCACAGCTACTCACAGTCAAGGCGTGGTGTCCTAGCGGCCAGCTCTGGGCCGCGTGGACCATGCACCATCTGGTGAGGCTGACCAGAGGGGGCTGGTAGCCGTGGGGCAGCCGAGGGCCTGGCCCTCCGGGTAGGGAGTGGATTGAGCCAGCAGCCCCCGTTTGGGGCTAGTTCAGGGGTTCACCTTCTCTAGCACTGGGAATGACTCAGGAGGGTGGAGACAGGGCGTCTGGGCTGCCATGTCAGCACCCCGACAATGCTGTGCCCTGCTGCACAGAGGGGTGCCCCCCGTTCTTCAGCTGGCCTGTGGCAGCCTCCCACAGCCTAGGGGTGCAGCAGGCCCACCCCTGACCGTCAGGGCGCCCTCCTCAAAGGCATGTGCCCGCTGTGGGCAGACAGCGCCTGGCCGTCTGAGGAACTGGGACCATGTGGCGCACAGGGGCCAACCCGCCCTGATGTTGGCCAGCAAGGGCGGGTCTGTGGCTCCCCGCCCGGCCAGGCTGCCTGGACGGCCCGCACACCGTCCCACAGCCAGCCGCATGCGGGTGGGTGCTGCCGTGCGGGACGCTGGCGTGGAGGGTGTGTGGGCGGCCGCCTGCAGGCTCGCACGCGGCCTGTGCTGCTCCCTCCGTCTTTCCCGAGTCCCCTGTCAGAGCCTGTAACAAGCCCGCCTGCCCGGAAACGAAGGAAGCCCCTGTCGAGTCTGCCATCTTCAGATCCGTAAGTAAGTGCCTTCGCCTGTGGCACAGGTCGGCCTGAAGCTACCCGAGCGTCCTCTGAGCGCGTGCAAACCAGCCCGTGCCGACCGGCCTGCAGTTCTCTGCCAACGGGGGCGGCCAGGCGCTCGGAGCCGGAGCTCACCCGTCCATGCACCCCGCCCTTGGGCCCCGGCGTGCACCCCGCAGAGCAGCCGTGCCACGGGGGACCCTGTGGAGGGGACAGGCCGGGGGAACTCGTGCCGGCCTCCGCCCCCCACAGGCCTCCCGCGGGCCTCACCAGAGGTGTCTGGGTGACAGCAGCAGCACCCCTGTCCCCACCAGCCACTGGAGGGCCACTCAGGGACCGTCCAGGCCACTCCCAGGGGACGCCGAGGCTCGGAGTCATCAAGATAAGAGATCCCACCGCTGTGCCCCTCCCCCACATCTGGCCTACTTGTCTCTCTAGGACAGGCGGACAGCCACCGCGAGCCCCTGCCTCTGGCGTTAGGGCTCCCTTCCACACGCTCGGCGCTCACGGCACTGACCGCACCGTCCAGGAGCCCCTCAGACCCGGCTCGGTACCCCCGTTCCTGTGACTCCCCTGCTTCACAACGAGGGCGAGAGGCCTGTCACATGTGGCCACGTGTCCCCAGGGACAGGCGAGACAGCGGGCACCGAGGGGGGACACAGCCACCGTGCAGCCCGCCCGGCCACCCCCGCCACGTGCTTTAGCTGCTCCGACACGCCTCCAGGTGACAGGCCGAGCCGCCAGTGACACTGCATTCGAAACTCGACTGTCGCTTTAGAGAGGCGTGGTGAGAAACGGTGGGAATAAGCGCCTTTTGGCCGAACGCTGAGGACGGAGGGGCTCGCTCGGCCTGTGGTCCGTGCGGCAGGAACGGGCGGGCACGGCCTCGGGGCCGGGCCCCACTGGTCACGGGCCAGCGAGACTCACGAGTGACGAGCGTGTGAGGCGCAAGCGTGGCACTGACGTGTCCGTGGAGCCGAGGGGAGCGTGCTGGGCTCGGCCGGGGCGCGGCACCAGACCCGTGCGGGGGCGGAGGCCGCGCGGACAGGCCCGGCGGCCCGCGTGCAGGGCAGCGGGCCCAGCCAACCCAGGGCCGCAGGTGTGCAGGTTACAACGCTGGGTCCCGCCACTGGGGGCGGGACACGTGGCCCCGGCCGGCTTCGCTTCTGGTTGGTTTGCTGAGCGCCCGGCAGGCAGGTCGGAGGCGCGGGGCTGCCGTGTGGTCACCTCTCCGGTGGGCAAGCAAGTCCTCGGCTCGCCCGTCGGCACCAAGGCGAAGGGCTGGACCGATAACCTAGGGCCCAGGGCGTGTCTTGGAAATTGCCTTTGAAAGTGACCCCTGACTGAGCTTGTTTCCATTTGCCTCTTCCCCAGGACGCCGAGCTCAGAAATAAACCTCGGTTGTTCCGGGTTCTCGTTAATGAGGTGCTCGCTGCCGCCCCCCAAGGGCTCTGTGAGCCGCTCTCCCCTGTCTGCTGGACTCCAGCGGCTCTCAAAGCCACAGCCCCTCCCCACAGAGCGAGGGGCTCCTCCCGGGTCAGCGCGGAGCTGCCCCAGGCCGGCGCTCCGGGCCGTCTCCCCGGTCCCTCCGTGTGTCCATTCACCCCCTGTGGGGTCAGGCTCATCGGCAGACCTGGGCCAGGCCTGTGCTCGCCCGGGGGCCGCAGGCCATGGCGCAGGCCTGGGAGCTGCCTCGGGCAGCCTGTCCTCACGGGACAGAGCTGTTCCTGCCGGGGACGCGCCCTCGTGACAGACAGGTCCGCGAAGCCCAGCAGCCCTGGCTTCGTCTGCCTTGGCATCCTGGCCCAGGGTGCTGCCTGCCCGCCCTGGCCCCTGGGACCTCAGGCCGTCGTGAGCACAGGTGCCACCGCGGCCACCTCGGGGCCAGGCAGAGCGGATGGGGCGGCCCCGGGGTCAGGTGCAGGTCAGGGGCAGGCGCACCTGCCCGACAGCGTGCTTTCCGAGACCCTGGCCCCAGGGGACAGGTGGGGGGACCCCGGTGTCGAGCCAGCAAACAGGCCGGGGCCCAGCGCAGCTCCGCAGACCCGCAGACTCGGGCGGGTGACGAAGCCGCCGGCCTCCCCAGCCGCAGCGTGGGCAGGGCGGTGTTGAGGACGTGGCTGGCGGGAGCAGGAAGCACCCGCTCGGAGCCAGGGTCTGCCCGCAGGAAGAGCCGCCATCTCTCTGCAGGGACGGGGCCAGCCGGCCGCCCTGGCCGCCACATCTGGGCAGCAGCTCCTCGTGGCCCCGTGCAGGGACCGCCCCGCACGCGTGTGTCCCCAGGCACCGCAGCCCCCCTTCCAGCACGGGGGCATCTAAGTTCCGATTCTCAGCTGTAACGTTAGCTGCTCGGCTAAGCCAGCGTGTTTTTTCTTTAAACCCCTTTGGAGATTTCTTTCCTCCCAGAAAGGCCTGAATCAGATGTCCCGTGGGGTGGTGTGAACAGAGCCACGTCCCGCCCGGCCCCGCACTCTGGACCATGGTGGGGGTGGCCGGGTCCCCAGCCGAACTCGCCCTCCTGTCCTGCTGGGCGTACTCGGGGCGGGGGCGGGGTTTCTCCTTTCACTCACCTGACCACACCTGACCACGAGTTTGCACCCTGGGGAGGAAGAGGGAGGAACGAGGGGCAGGAAGAGGGTGTCGGGCTGCTGGGGGGCAGCCACCTCCAATGCCGACGGGGCCTCACTTCTCACCCCCTTGCTCAGCACGGGGCGCACACAGCGTCCGGCCGAACCCCGCACTCGGCGGCACCCCGCATCGTGACCCCGGGGCTCCAGCTCCGCCTGAGCCCGTCCTCCTGGGCAGTCGGCGAGCGGTCCTCCCCCTCGGGACCTCGGACAGACAGCGAAGCAAGCCGCAGTCAACCTTGCACGTTTATGAAAATCATCTGGCCCTAAAAGCTTTATTTTCAAAACGTCCCTCCCAGCAGCTGGGAATCGCCCTCCGTCCGCCGCTGGCGAGGCCGTGCAGGGAGGCGCGGTCAGCAGCCGTCTGTCCCTTCCCGCCCGGGACGCTGCTGTGGGCACGCGCCACAGTGCGAGCCACAGGCCCCGGGGTGCGAGTTTGGCCACGAGCCCTGTGGCATGCGTGGGGCCCGAGCCAGGCGGCTTGTCCTCGTCACCTGCTACATAATTCCAGTGCTTCACCCTGTGCAGGAAACAGGTAAAACTGTGCGGCAGGTGTCAGGGCCCCGCCAAGCAGCGAACACCTGCAGCGGGTGGTCCCATCTGCCCTGCCTCGCAGGAACCTCGCCATCCTCGCCGAGGCCGCGGGGCCTGGGCGGCTGTCGGAAGCGCGTGCGGTGGGACCTGGGGCCCCGCGGGGCAGGCCATCCGGGTCAGTGTCTCAGAAGCCGGGCCGAGCGAGCCGTGCCGGACGCAGCCCCACCACGCTCTCTCACGCCGCTGCTTCCTGGGCGACGTGGTGCTGGGGTCTGAAGCCACTCGGTTTGGGGGGTGCATCACGCCGGGAGCGGCCCCGTCCCCATTCACTCCCTCGGCGGGTCTGCCGGCTCGCTCCTGCCGAGCCCGCTCGTCACCTTCTTCCCGTCAGTCCCCCGTGGGTCACTGGTGCCTCCGTGGAGCCAGGGCAGGGACCTGGGGACCGAGGAGCCGCACCTCTGCCGCCGAAGCCCGGCACTGTGCACACGCCCTGTGCTTCCCTCCGAAGGGCCCTGGTGGCCCCGGCGGCTTCGGGCTGCCTGCATGGGCGGCCCCTCCTCCTCTAGATTTTATCTTGTAGTTTTTCTTAAAAGGCCGCAAAACCGTATGCCCCACAAGCCGCATGAGCTCCCCTTCCAGCGGCAGGTAGCTGTGACCCACTCCTCAGGCCACAGATGAAGTCTCTCTGCCTGGGGCTCTCACGAGCAGAGCCTGGGCGTTTGTCGTAGAAACAGGGTCACAGCATCGGGAACACAGCACATGGTACACGCACAAAAGGCTTAAAGTGACAGAAGAAAAACTTAACAAAATCAAAGGGGAATGGACCAGCCCGCAACCGCGGCTGGAGATCACGTGGTTCAGCCAGCCGCCGAGGGAGCAGTGGACAGAACTAGACGAGGAAATGGGAGGGCAGGGTTCGAGGGTCACTCCCCGTCCGGACCCCAGGCCTGTGTCAGGAGCTGCCCCGAGAAGGCAGCCGCCCAGTGACAGCAGGCGGGCCCTGCCCAGCTTCCCAGCCTGTGGTCACACGCACCCCTGGCCCGCAGCACCACCACACACAGCAGACCTCGGCACATGCTGAGGTGGGTGGCGGCCACCGGGCTTCACGGAGATGCCACGTGCTGTCCCTGAGCACCGGAAGGCCGTCGGCACGGCAGGGGAGCTGGGCAGTGGGGCTGGGAGCTGAGCGCGCGGTGAGCGGAGGCCCCGTCACCCCAGCCTAAACGCTGGAGGGGCTCGCAGGCCGGAGGCTGCAGAGAGAGCACCCTGCCTCCCGCCACCACGGCCAAGTCCAGGCTGGGCACAGGGAGCGGGTGGGCAGCAGGACAGCAGGCCCGAGAGAGCCGCCTGACGACGACCCTCCTCGGCTTCCCTGGGACCCACAGCGCCCTGGGTGGCCGGACAGTGCCAGGCAGTGGTGTCCTGGGGAAGACGGACATCGGGCAGGTGGGGGCTCTGAGTTAACTGTCCTCTGCCTTCAAGGGACAGGAAGGGCCGGCCCGGGACAGTCTGCGCACGCTCAGCCTCTTCCTCAGGGAGGACAGCTTGTCCCCCAGCGCCCTGTGCAGCCCCCACCGGCCCTGCCATGCGCCCGGCCCGGCCCGGGCACCGCGAGCCGCCCCGCGAACATCTCCCACCGGGCCTGCGCGTCCGCGCTGTCCACGCGGGCCAGCTCCTCCTCCGTCACCTCCCTCTCCAGGGCCTGGATGCACCTCGCCAGCCACTGTCCATGCTCTGTGGTGGCCTCCAGGGCCACCGAGGTGCCCGGCCCACGCCCGGGGGTCCAGGCGTCGGGGACCGCGGGGGTCCAGGCGTTGGGGGCCGGCGGCCCCGAGGGGCAGGTGTCCGGCGCCGGGTCGCTGTCACAGCGCGAGCCCAGTCTGTGCTGCTCGGCGGCGTCCCCGCCACGGCTCGTGTCCAGGCGTGGAGCCTCTGAGAGGGAGACACAAGTGGTTTTCCGTCTGCGGTCACTTACCCAGCCAGGGAGCCCCCCACCCAGGGGCACCCCACTGTCCCCAGCCACTCAGGGCAAGTGGCAGGCTCATGACGCAGAGTCCCCACGGGCGCCTCTGAGGATGGGGCCGACGCAGGAGCCCACCGGCCGGGTGAGCAGCACCGTCAGGTTACACAGAGCCCGCAGTGACACTTCACAATGGTCTTAAAAGCAAAGGCGACGAACAGCGAAAACTCAGGTCACGTCCTGCGTCTTTCCTGCACTTCACTCCGACCGCTGCTCTGGGTAGTCCCCTGTCCGTGCGGTGGTCACAGTAACACTGTCACACTGCCCACCCCTGCCCGGCTCCGCCATCAGGGACAGCCGGAACTGGCTGTGGTGACAGTGGCCACAAACTGGTGGACTCCACTGACCCAGGCTCTCTCGTCTGGTGTGAGACCTTTCCCAGCCAGGTCCCCATCATCTGTCACCTCCCATGTCCTGGGGAGCTGCCCAGGGACCAGGCTCAGACCCAACGGCAGGGACTGGCCGGGCCTCCCAGGGCCCCTGCAGCCACGTGCATGATGCTCCCGGGGAGGGAGGCGGTGGGCCTGGCGTTTCGAGGGGTGCTCCGGGAGGAAAGGGGACGCCCCGGGTTAGAGGTCAGGGCGGGGCGTAAAGGGGCCGCCTCCACCTCACACACACCGAGGACCGTAAGCCACTCCCCTGTGACCCCCGCACCGGCAACAGCAGCCAGCCCAGGGGGACGCGGATGACAAGCCCACCCCGCCCACGAGGAGCACTGCCGGCGCTCTGCGGAGGCCCGAGTCCGGCTGCCCCAGGCGCCCTCCGCACTCCGGCCCGCACCACCATGGGGCCGTGCAGGGAGGCGGCCGGGGGCCTCGAGGCGGGACCCTGGCCAGCAGCATTGCCTGGGAGCCTGTTCGAGACGCAGGTCCTCACCCGGCCCAGAGGCGCCAAGTCCGAGGGCCTCACCCGAGTCCAGAACCTGGGCCGTCACCGAAACCTGGGCTGGCACCAAGGACTGGGCCGCCAGTGCCACCGACCCACGCTGCTCGCCCCCAGGTGGCGAGACAAGCGTCCTGGAATCTCGACCACAACGAGATTCATTTCAAGCTTTTGGCTTAAAACTTTCGGTTTTAAAATTAAGCTGAAGCTATTTGGTCGATGGACCTTTGCCTTTATTCAAATGAAAAATTTTTTAAACTCAGTGTTTTCATCCAAAGATGGGTTTAAAGAAGAAATAAACACCATCTGCCTTTGAACTCGGAGTGGAGTTCCGACTTTCAGAGCAAAACGCCGGGAGGTAAGGTCTCGCACGTGGAGATGCTGACCGCCCCTGGCCTGCGGGCAATGCCCCGTGCTGCCAGCAGAGGGCAGCACAGCCACACCGGCCACCCGCGGGGCTTCCTCGGTCCTGTTCAGTGAGTCCCGCCCCCTGAGGGCCCTGCCCCTCTGGGGGCAGCAGTGAGCCGTGCAGATGGGCGGGGAGCCCCTTGGCGGGGAGGCCCCCTGAGAGAGCGAGCACCTGGACTGTGTCCTCCCTGGGCAGGCTCCAGGCATCTGGCTTTGTTGACAGAAACAGAAGCCATCGTCCCTCGTGCCTTGGCCCTAGTTCCTCTCTGCCCCAGCGCTTCCTGCCACGGCCGGAGCAGGGCCAACCCCGGGGCCAACCCCAGAAAGCTTCTCACAGCGACAGTGCAGGCCGGTCTCTGCGCCTGGGGCCCTGCAGCCCCCACCCCCACCCACCTGTCTGCAGACAACACGTCCTTGCCCCCGCCCGGGCGCAGCTCACCTTGTACCTGTCCACCAGCTTGAAGCCCAGGACGTGCTGCAGCTTGCGCAGGCAGACGGGGCAGAGGTCGGGCGGCCGACGCAGGGCCTCGTCCAGGCTGAGTGCCCCCTGCATGACGCAGCACAGCCAGCGGCAGCTGCCCAGGCCCAGCAGGCGGCAGAGCTCGTGGCTCGCGACCTGGGGGGGCAGGCCACCTCTGTTCTCGGCCTTGACCCCGAACCCCCCGCACAGCCCCAGGACCGCCGGGCCGGCCCTCTGGGCCCCGGGACCCTGGGCACCGAGGCCCGGCAGCAGGAAGAGTCCCAGCACCGACGGCACGGTGCCGGCCGCCCGCCCGGGGCTGCAGGGACGGGGAGCTGGCGTGGGCGGCTCTGGGGGCCGCCCTGCACGGGGCCGGAAGTCCGGCACGGATTCGAACCCCTGCGCTGGATTGCCCCGTGACCTCAGCACAGTACTTGGCGGCTCCGAAGTGCGGGCCCGTCCTCGTGGAGGGCTGGACGCAGGGCTCAGCGGCTGTCCACTCACGTCCTTCCATCTAGAGTGCGCCGGCACCCCCAGCCCTCCCACCGTCGTCCCGGCCCCCCGTCTCCGGCCCCCGTCTCCGGCCCCGTGCAGTCCCCGGAACCCCAGCCGTGGCCCACCTTGCAGCACTGGACCGTGCCCAGGGCGCTGAAGCACTGGCTCTGGCCTCCGTCCCACAGGGCGGTCACGGGGTCGTCTGCTGCCGTCTGCGCTGGAGCCAGGTCCAGGGCGCGGGGCCCCCCCTGCAGCAGCTCCTCCGAGAACCGGGCGAAGCTGCAGACGCCCACTTCTGGGGGAGGCAAAGAGAAGGGGCTCCAGGCGCAGCCTCGGCCCCCAGGGCCCAGGGGCAAGGCCACCCGTGCTCAGGACACACAGGTCCCGAAAGCCCAGCCCTGCCACTGTGTCTGCGTGACGGTGGCCGTGGGGCGGGGAGGGGTCTGCCAGCTACGATGGCCGTTTGCACACAGGTGAGTGACAGCCAGGAGGGGCTGGACACCCTGGTGTGCCCGGGGCAGGCGCCGGCTCACCCTGCCCGGGGAGGAACGAGCCGAAGGTGAAGCCCCAGGCCTCGCAGGGGTAGAGGTCACACCGTGTCAGGCCCAGCACGCACAGTGCGTCTCCCGGCTTGCTGTCCCTCAGGAAGGACAGGATGCCACCTGCGGGGGTGGGGTCAGAGGGACGTGAGGGGAGGCTGGGCACCCCTCTCCCAGCCCCGGGCCACCGCAGCCACAGGACAGGCCGAGCCGCCTCGGGGGCCGATGGGTGGCCCTGGAGACGCCCATATCCTATTACCCAGAACCCTCAGCGTGACCCCTCATGTGCCAGAAGGGACTTTGCAGATGTGATTAAGTGAAAACGGGAAGGTCATTCTGGGCCCTCCGGGAGGACCCTGGGCAACCGCGCAAGGGGCGGGCCGGGGGGCGGGCTGTAGGCGCTGCACCACCAGCTGTGTGCACGGCACGTGGGCGAGCGGCAGGGGAGGCGAGGGACCCCCGGAGCCCGCCGGCCACTCCTGGGTGGTGGCCCAGGGAGCCGCCTGACCCCAGACTGAGAGCAGGTGTCCCCGAGCACGTTTGTGGTGACTTGCGGCAGCAGCAGAGGGATGTTTCGTGGCTCCGGAGCATGGGTGCAGCCGGACTGGCTGAGGCTGGGGGCTGAGCCCGTACCCACGGGCGTGAAGAGCGGCCTGGGACGCGGGCAGAGCCGCCAGCCACCGAGCCAGGGCCGGGTCTCGGTGCCAGGTGAGCGGAGGCCGGCAAGCTGCCACACAGGGGTTTCGTGTGCAAGGAGCAGAGGTGGGGCGGGGCGGTCGCAGGGCACAGCGGGAAGGTCTGCGGGGTGGGGTGGGGGCTGCGGGGGCCCGCAGGGGCTCCCCTCTCGTGGGGGGCACAGGTGGGGCGCGTGCTGCTGGGAGGGGCAACGCCCCCCTTTCTACTTCTCTGCGAAGCCGTCGGCGAGGTAAAGAAGAGGGGCGGACGGTGGGCCGGGCGCTGAGGGGGCCTCTGGGGTGGCGTTTTCCACGGCTGCTGTGTGACGGTGCTGTGCGTGCCCAGGTGTGGACGGGATGGGACGGGGAGGGAGGGTGATGAAGCCACGTGAACCCAGAGGACAGGAGGGGAGGGGGCCGGAGAAGGTGGGAACGTGGGGTGGGCGGTGGTGCCCGGTGGGCCGGAGGCCGTGGGGGGACCGGACAGACGTGCGGGGACCCAAGGACAGTTTACGGGGAGACACTGAGACCCCGGTGAGGGCGGCGGCTGGTGACAGGGCCCAGGCCACACGCCCTGCAGCACAGTCAGCTGAATGTGCGGCCGAATGTCCGGTTTTACTAACTTCAAAGCAAAATCAACAGATCGAGTTGATTTCAATAATACTTCATCTAACCTAAATAGCCCAAATAACATTTTCATGTGTAATTGAATGTGGAAAAGTTAAAAGCTCGTTTACGCTGCTTTTCGCACCGACTCTTGGGTCCCGTGAGCTTCCCGTGCGTAGCACAGTCCTGCCTCAGACCCGCCTCGCGTGGCCGGGGCTGCCGTCCCGGACAGCACCGGTCTCGGGTGGGACCTTGGAAATGAGGGGCTGAGGTCTTTAGCTCTGAGAGGCCAAGGAATTTCAGCTCTGGAGGTGACAGTGGGGGTGACGAGGGTTCTAGTTTGGCTTGTGTCCCCTCAAACGCAGGTTGGGGTTCCAACCCTTGACACCCAGAATGTGCCCTTGTTGACAGTCTTTGCAGACGTGATCAGACTAAGCTGAGGTCGCAGGGCGGGCCTAACCCAACGTGCCCGGCGTCCTTAGCAGCAGGGACGCAGGCGCACAGGGAGGAAGCGAGTGGCAACGGGGGCGGGGGGCCCCACGCCAGGGGACCCCCAGGACGCCCACCACCACGGGAAGCAAGGAGGGGCAGGAAGGAGTGTCCCCTGAAACTAGACCCCCAATCCCACTGAACGAGCCCGAACAAGCCGCGGGAGCACAGGCACCGCTTCGAAACGTGTGGAGGATGGGGAGCAGCCGGCTACGGGGGGCAGCGAGGAAGTCCTGGGGGGCCGGCAAGTTCTTCCACACCCAGTCCTGGTGGTGGCTGTGATGTGCTTGTCGAGACCACGGAACTGTGACACTCAATAGGAAGAATCTGTCTACAGTAAACGATGGCTCAACAAACACGGCCAAGAAAATCGGACCTAACAACGAACGGGAGCAGGGAGGGAACACAACAGGGAGGGAACACGAGCAAGATGGGGCCAGCTGGTTCTGAGACGGGGCAGGGGAAGGCCTGCCCTGGCGACGCCCCCTCCTGCGGCCGCTGCCCCCACGGGCGCGCCCTGGGTGGGATGCGGCCTGCACTCCTGGGGTCATCGGGGCCCGGGGAAGCCCCGTCTGTGTCCCAGACAGCACCCGGGGAAAAGTAAAACCCTCCCTGGAGAAAAGACATCGCCTCAGGCCACAGCTCTCCTAAAGCTCAACAATGAGACGTCCAGCTGACGGTCAAGCGTAAGACGCAGGACGGGGCAGACGCCCCAGCAGCCGCGCGGCGCCCGGATGGGACTCGCGTGACACGGGCCGTCGGAAGCGTGCGCGGCTGTAGAGGCTCGACAGACGTCTTAGCAGGGGGCTGGACGTGGGAAAAGGGGACACGGCTAATTTGAAAAAGAACCGAAAGACGAGAACCGGAAACCACGGTATCGGAAGTTAGCGACGTAACATGCTTCGTAGCCGCGGGTTAGAGGCAGCTGAAGAGAGAATCAGTGACGTGGAGGCTGAGAGTAAAGCAGGGATGCGGCACAGGGAAGAGAGGGGACAGAACGGGAGGGGGGCCAGCCCCCACCCACCGGCGTCCCAGCGGGAGAGAGGCAGACGGGGCACAGGCAGAGTCTGAGGACACAGTGGCTAAGAATTCCCACTGCTCATGAATTCTCACGTCCATCCACTCGCTCCAGACCCAGCCTCAGCCAGAGACCCCAGCCCGTTCTGGGGACCTCCCCAGACTCGAGTCTCAGTCTCCTACACATCTAAGCACCCGGTTCACCTGTGCCTCAATCCACCTCTTCCTGCCCAGCTGCCCGTGACCCTGAGGGATGGGGTCTTTTAGTGCTTAGTGAGGACAGAGGCTGGAGAGACGCCTTAGAAGGCCTGGCCGGGGCCTGCCTCAGCCTGCTCGTGCCCCACAGCGCCCTGCGGCCACTGGGCTGCACGGTCAAGCCTGTGGGCACGTCTGGGCGGGGGAGGAACGCTCGCCTGGGCTCCCCTTTCCAACGGGCTGGGAAACCGAAGTTTCCCACCACCAGGCGGCAGGGAAGACACGCCGCCCTTCTCCCGGGCCCCGCCCCCTCGTGCCCTGGGGTGGGGGCTGCGCCACGCTCACTCACCCGTGTGGAGCTGCGGCCCAGCGCGGTCCTGCGTGGGGCGCGACAAGCAGGGGATGGACGTGGCGGCCACCGAGGGCAGGCGCCGGACCTGCAGGCCCAGGAAGAAGGCCTCCGCGTAGCGCTGCAGGGCGTCCAGCAGCGCGCCGTCCGCCGGGCCCTCGCTCAGACCTGGGGGCAGAGCAGCACGTGGGCCCCGCCGGCCCCGCCACCTCCTCCGAGCCCCCCGGCCTGTGCCCGGCACCCGGGACCGCCCGCCGGCGGGCCGGGCGGACGTGGACCTGCCTTCGCAGAGGGGAGACTCAGGCACAGAGGGACGTGTTGGGCGCGTCATTTTTTAAAAGGGCCAGAAAAGGAGGAAAACGAGGAAACGTCAGTGCCCCGGTGAAAGAGCAGTGACCACGGTGGCTGTCTGACAGGCGGGGCGCGGGGCGGGGCTTCCAGGCCCCGAGACCCTGGAGCTGACCCATTGGGGGCAGGTGCCGGGCAGTGGGGACGGCAGGAGGGGCCGGCCGACCCAGGGCAGCGAGGACCACGGGGGGGGCACAGCCACGTCACCCTTTAGAAAGACGGAGGGACATGGGCCCGGGGCGGAAGCCAGGCGGTCTGTGAGCAGGCGGCTGCAGCGACCCCGGGCCTCCCCGGACCGAACCAGAACCGGCACTTGAACGAGCTGAGCGGTCGCAGGGGCGCGTGGAGCACGGGATGGCCGGGGCGGTTGGGAGGCAGATCCGCAGGCCCAGAAGGCAGAGTGGCCGTGGGCTGACGGTGACAGGGGCGGCCGTGGGCCGTGGGCGGGTGCTGAGCCGTGCGGGACAGAGCTGGTGGACGCCGGCCCTCCCCTGGCCCATCCGACGCGCTGAGGGGGCAGCGGCACTCTGCTGGCTCGCTCCGCCCCGCTCAGGCCCTCCGTCCTCGCCAAAGCCAGGTGCCCCGCCTGCCCCGCCTGCCTGGCTGGGCCACCTGCCCCTGGTGCAGACGGAGGCTCAGGGGCCAGGGCCTTCTGCACAGCGTCAGAGTGGAGCTGAGTAGGCGGAGGGCCCGGGGCTCCCGGTGCCCACCCCGCCCGCCACAATTCAGTCCTGCCCGGGGCCCGGGTACAGACACCCCCTTGTGCTTGATTCAGGCCCTTGTCCCCACAGCGGAGTCCTGCTGGCTCCATGACACGCCCCAACCCCGTCATCAGCGGTCTCCCAGCCTCTGGGAGGCGGGGCGTGTGCCCCCACCCCGTACCGATCGGCTGCAGGTAGATGTGCTTCCGGCCCAGGGCTGGCCTCCTAGCCAGCCGGGCTGCGTGGAAAGTCTCGAAGTCCTCGGGAGCCTCAGGGCGGCTGAGCAGCCAGTCGAAGGCCGTGTGGATGAGCAGCGTGCAGAAGAGGCTCCTCTGGGGGCTGTAGGCCTCGGCCAGGAAGAGCCGCTCGGCCGGGGAGAAGGCGGATGCGTAGAGCCGCTGCAGGGCTGGGTCCGTGGACACCAGGGCGTCCTTCAGGGCCCGGGGCCGAAGCTGAACTCCTGGGCCAGCTGGCACTGCAGCATGGCGGGCCTGGCCACTCGGGGGGCCGCCCATGAACCACTCAGTGGGGACGGACGGCCACGATCCCTTCTGAACCTTCCCAGGGCAGATCTGAGCCTGCCCAGGGCCTGGCGCTGGAAGGGGCGGCCTGGACACCTCGGGGCCCCTTGGCACCCTGCAGGGGGACACACGCTGCTGAGCACGCGGACTGTCCTTAGCAGGTAAGGGGGCTCGTGCAGGACAAATGCTGACAGAGAAGCCGGAGAAAGGAGGCCGCACGGACGGCCGCATGGGGAGACGGGAGGTCAGAGCTGAGCAGAGAAACCCTCAGAAAGCCCAGCCGGACACGCGGCCGTCTGCAGAGCCAGGGCGGGGCCGAGGCCTCGCGCCCGGCGGGAGGATGGACGGACCAGCCCATCGCCCCGGTAGCTCACCCCGTTTAAAACGCTTGCCCGGGAAATAACTATGTGTGCGTACTTGGATGCGTGTGTCCGTGTGTATATATTTATACACACACACACACACAAATGCACAGAGGGAAATTTGGTACATGTATGTGAATTATCAATTTTCTTCTGGAAAACTATGTGGACGTAAAGCCTTTCCAGGGGATCTTACGCGCACACATAAGCACGTATGTCCATGAATCTTTCCGGAATTAAGAGCTGGCTGGGCGGGGGGCGGGGGCAGGAACGCACACTGAGACCCCTCCCGACACACCAGCTGTGTTCTCCTCTCTGCATATGTGTTTCACAGATACGCGTGCGATCCTATAGCCTCGAGCATTTTTGTTACGAGCATTTTTCCAAATCCTTCCTCTGTAGAGCAATGCCATTTTTAACAGCACTTCCCAAACCCCAGGGAACGTCTGTGCACACAAGCCTGTTTCCCGCTCCTCGGGGAAGGCTCCCAGGGGAGGCGACACGGGCATAGACCCTCACCGCACCCCGACGGCATCCGCACCCGCGTGGCTCACAGCCGGCAGCTCTCGGAGGCACAGCACACAGAAACCGTCGCCCAGGGGGCCGACTGCCACATCCCGGGCAGGCCTCATCACCGGCATGCCCGGAGTGGGTACGGCAACCCCTTTCCCAAGGGGCCAACAAGCATCGACTTCCTCGAGACGCGGGATCCGAGCAGACTGGTGGGGGGCGGGGAGGGAGGGCCTGCCCGGGCACAGGTGCTCGGGCCTCACCGGCGCTGAGCTGAGCCAGGGGGACAGTGCCTGGACTGGGCGTGCGGGTGGCCAGCGGGGCCTCTGGGAGCCGGCTGCCCCCAGCAGGCGGCGCCGTGGGCCTGGGGGCCGGATCCCCCGCCTTCCGTGCCTGGCACCGGACCGAGCACAGTAGTGTGCAGCCCCGTCCGGCTTCAGCCCCACGCACAGAGCTGCCTTGGGCCCCTGCCACCATGTGCACCTCGTCAGCCTACCTCGGTGTCTGGGCGCCAGTCACGTGTCCCCCTTAGACACGCTTGGCTCCCCCCAGCCCTTCCGCTGTGCCAGGCTGGAGCGGGAGGCTTTGCTACCTCTAAATTATTCCATGGAATCACAGCCACCAGGGGATTATTCTTCCTGTAACTGGGAGTGACCTATAAATTGTGTGCCCGGAGCAGCCCGGAGGCTTCCGGACACCCAGGAGGGCCCGTGTCGCAGCTTTCCAACGGGTGTGAACATGGGACAGACACCCCCGCAGGCGGCATGAACCAGTTGTCGACACCCTCCTCCCAGGCCCACCGCCCTGCGCACCCCGAGATGACTTTAACCCAGCACCTCGTCTGAACTCACGACCGGCTGAAACGAAGCTACCGGTGTTCACCGATCTTAGCCGAGGGGACAGGCTTGAGAGGGGAGGCCACACGGCCTGGCTGCACAGCGCGCCGGGATTCAAACCCAGTTCTCCTGATGCCCCCAGTCCAGGGCCCCTCGCCCCAGCCCAATTTGCAGGAGCTTCTGCCACCCCTGAAGGGTCTTTCTGCCCTCGCCCATGGCCCTTAGCACCCACAGACCCACTCAAGGGCTCCACTTGCCAGCCAACACGTCTAACCCGGGCAAAGCCTCGAGAACCGGAAAATGCCTCTTAACCCAAGTTCAAGGGCCCTGCCACGTCTGTCTCAGGCGTGACCTGGACAGGTCACGGCCACCGCCTGTCACGCCCTCTGCCCCTGTCGGGACACCTGCCACGCACCTGAGCCCCACCTGCGTCGCGCCTCGCGCCCCACGGCCCTGCGACGTCTCAGATGGGAAACCGAGGCCCCGGTCAGAGCCATGCCTTGTACTGGAGCCCCAGCTCTTAATGGGTCCAGAGCAGAGAGCTGAACGGGCAACAGGGGGGAGGCCCCCTGCCTCGTTAACACTGGGGCCACAGCCACGCTTTTCGGCAAGCGTCCCGTCCTCTGGGGACCCGGCGTCCTCCTCTCTCGGCCTCTGTTTTGCCCGAAGGCTGGGAAAGAGGAAACGTCCTCCCCCGCCCCCCCCCAGGGCCTGCCAGCTGACAGGCCAGGTGATCGA
This sequence comes from Eonycteris spelaea, assembly GCA_003508835.1. Classification (NCBI taxonomy): domain Eukaryota; kingdom Metazoa; phylum Chordata; class Mammalia; order Chiroptera; family Pteropodidae; genus Eonycteris; species Eonycteris spelaea. The sequence goes on from PUFA01000126.1 coordinate 4,878,532, forward strand.
GGGCGGGCTGTCCCCTGCCCAGCAGCCTCGGCACTCTCCGCTGTCTGCCTGGACGGACGGGCCAGCCCTCGTGCGAGAAAGCACACTCGGCTGCTTGTCATTCCGAGGGCGCTTCGCGAAACACCCCAGCAGCTGCGTCGGGCTATTCATCAGCTGCCGCCTGAAACTTCCAGGCGTCCAGAGCAGCCCCACGCAGAGAGAGAGCTGTCCAGGGCTTGGGGTTCACACGCAGAAGCGTCCCACTTGCTGGGGGACCCGGGGCTCAGAGGCAGGGGTGCAGGTCGCTCCCACCCCCGGCTGCGCGTTGAGGCCACTCTCACCCGTGAGCCCCCAGCTCACTCCTGATACTGCTTCCTTCCCGGTGACAGAGGTGAGGAAGGACCTCCACCTGTCCCCCTTCTGAGGCCCCTCCCAACACGCGGTGGCTGGGCGGGAGCCCGGTTAGGGCTCACCCCGGGACAGGGCGCCTGGGCTAGGACACTCCTTCTTGCGCCCTGCCTGGGCCCCCCACCCCACCGCCAGGAGGGCAAACCGGCACCCAGGTCGCCCCACCCTGGGGAGCCCACGGCCGCCGGAGGGGTCGCTGATCCTCTTCACCGTTTCCCGCTCCCCTGCCGGGCCGCCTGCCCGCTGCGTGCCCGGGAGACCCCAACCGCGGTGAGGAGCCAATCCCGCCGGGGCGCGCGGACCCCAACTCCGCACCGGCTTCTGCGTGCGCCCTCCGTGTCGCGTCCGTCCCGCGCAGGGGCGCGCCCGCCGGGCACTGCGCGCTGGGCTTGGGGTGCCGGCACTGCCCCCCGAGGCGCCGCGGGGCCCCTCTCGCGCCCCGCGCCCCCGCTCCCCGCGGCGCCCCTACCTCGCAGCCCCACGAGCCCGCAGAGGCAGCGCGGGCGCTCGGCGTGGGCCGCGAAAATCAAAGAGGACCCGGCGTGACGTCAGCACAGGGGGGCAGGGACCGGGCGGGGCGTGTGAGGCCACCCCGCAGGAGAGGAGGCCCGGCTCGCTGCTGCCGGCGCCGCACCCGGCAAACGATCTCACCTGGCGCCGCGCAGGGCCACCGCGGGCAGCGAGCTAGCAGCAGCCCCTGGTCCCCAAGTGTGGCTTACAGATCATGACCTCTGCCGACTGGGTGCAGAGCAGGCTGGGACACACCTGACGCTTCCAGAAATGCCTGAGGAGAGTGGGGGTGGGGCCTGAGATCTGAGAGCTCTCACCTGCCCACAGGGTGGCCCCAGGTGAGGGAGGTCAGCCAGGCAGGCCCTGGCGTCAGGGTCACCCCAGTAATGACAGGGCGCAGCTCCAACTTCAACCCATGACAGGCGGCCCGGCCCGTCATCACAGCCCCTGGGGACTTCCCTTTCATCTGGGGACAGCCCTGAGAACGTAACCACCCTGTTTCCAGACCTTACGCGCCGGCGCCATATCCTGAATGCTTTACACGATCGGCCTCGCACTAACTGGGACTGACACCCGCACCAGCAGCCCCACCAGGGGAACCTGCGCCCTTGTCTACTAGACCCGGGGTCAGGTGGGGAGCTCTGAGGAGGGGCAGGGCGGCTGGCTACATGGGGACCCAGAGAAGCGGCCTTTGGACCTGGCGGTGGGGGCGGCGGGGTCTCCTTGGCCGAGCTCTGCAGAGTCACAGGGCAAAGCTGCGTGGGACAGGTTCCAGGTCACCGGCTGGTCACATGGCGGCCCAACCTGTGCTTTCGGGGTACGGGGTGTATGGTGTGATGGGAGGAGTCAGCGGCAGCTATGGCTCAGGAGTGCGGAGGGGGTCAGGCTAGGATTGGGGAGGGCTAGGGCAGGGGCTGTGGGGGCCGGGGGTGCACAGCAAACCACACACCAAATGGAGCACCCCATTAAATAGACGGGGACCAGTTCTCCTGGCTGGGTGGCACCCTGCTGTGCCCTCAGTGGAGCTGGATGTGGGCCCCCTGCCGCCCCGATGCTGGGGCCTCCCTGCAGCTGGGAGGGACCCTGATGGACACCCCCTGGCACTGTGTCCCCACAGGGTGACACACGGGGCCGAGATGCTCCCTTCTGGGGTTGGGGCTTCGGGCGCCTGCACTGGGACCTGCTCCTACCTGGGAGGGCTGTGTTCCCTCCCGGGACCCCGCAGCCCCTCCCCGGCTCCCTGCCCACCGGGTCCCCTTCCTGAGCGCTGGCCTGCCAGGCCCTGAGCTCACTGCAGCGGGGCTGGGCCCCCAGGAAGCTCAAGGACGAAGGGAACGGACTCGCCACTGCTGGGGAGTGGCTGGAGCACAGGCCTGAGCCCCTCGCCGGAGCCGGCAGGGCATGGGCCCCGCTTCCCGACGGAGGCATCGATTCAAGCAGCTGCCATGCTGAGCCCCGGCTCTGCACCCAGGAGGCACAGCGAACAGGCAAGGTGGGGGAACGGGTGCCCGGCGCAGTCCCCAAAGTCACCTGGGTGGCCAGGAAGAGTCTCCGCCTCCCAGGGATGCTCCCCCCCCCCCGTGCCTTTGGGAGGCCCAGAGCCTCCCCTGGCAGTCCGGCCCCCTGAGGCCTCCGTCCCCTCCCTCCCAGGGGTTCTGTCTAGGGCCAGTGGGCTGGGGACTTGGCCAGAGGGAGAGGCTCAAGACACACACCTTGACTGAGGGCCACGCCTGTCCTCAGGCCATCACAGCTGGTCAGTGGCGTCCTGTCCCGGCCCCACAGCCAGTGGCCAGGAGGACAACGCTCCCACTCTGTCCAGGGCCCGCTGTGAGTGGGGCCTGGCCTCGTGCCACCGCCTCTGAGCAGGAGGAGACCCCGAGTCCAGGGAGGAGCATTATCACACCGGCTGCAACGTGGACACTCCCAGGTGGCCCTTTCTCCGATGACCTTTATGGCCAGGCCTTCCTTTGAGCCAATGCCGCACCAGCTGTGGACGGCCGGCTTCCGGGCAGCCCGCCCGCCCCTGCCTGCCCAGCCTCGTTCCAGAGAAGTGCCCCACGGATGGCTGAGGGATTTGTCACCATCGTCCCCAAAAATGCAAGGGATGGGCAATGATGCTTTAACAAGAGACGTCTACTGTAGAAGATTTGGAAAAATTCGAAAAATATAGGAAAGCCAAAAAGAAGGCCCCACAGGCAACCATAAAGACGGACCCTCCCTCACTTTTTGTCACCCGCCTTCAGAAGTGTTTCTCCTCCACATTGGAACATGTTTTCTGGGACTCGCCACGGTCCTCCGTCCTGCTGGCCTCGGCTCGGAACGCCCGTCTTTGTCAAGACGGCGGCCGGTGCCCTCCCTGTGGGGCCACGCGTGGCTGCCCTCCCCGGTTGGGGACATTCCAGGCTTTCCTGCTTTCTCGTGCTTTTACACGTCGATCTCCCTGGGCTGATCTCATTTCCGTGTCTTCATCACACAGGGATCGGGTTGTCCCCTCCCAGGACAAACTCCTACAAGGAGATCCTGACTCCCGTCCTACACGGTCAACACAAGTAGCCGTGAGGATTTCCGTTGGCTGCTGTGGGGACAGAGCACGGACCCGTGACATGTCCCGCATGATCCTGGGGCAGCCGGGGGTCCGCGCCTCACCCCTGCCCAGCCAAGGCCCCTGACCACCACGCACACCACCTCCCGCCCTGGCCAGCTGTCAGCTCCCCCCCCCTCCACCCGCTCTGTCCACCCCGGCCACACAGCCTCTTTCCACCTCTGGGGTCCGTCTGCCTAGGAGGACCTCCTTGCCTGCCATCCTGCAACTCCCAGCCAAATTGGGTGCAGCCCCCACCTCGCGTGGGGCACTGACCTCAGGCCACTGTGCCTCCCACCTGCCCTGTGCTTTGCTCCCCGCCTCCCCCCAGGCCTTTCCCCCTACACCTGGGCCTGGAGCTCCGTCCTCGCTTTGCCCGGACCATTCCCACCGCACACCTAGGGTCAGGCCCAACGCCGCTCCGTCCTGGCCACGAGCTCCCTGTGACACTCACAATACCTGGTCGGTGGCAGTCCCGCCCAGAGCCGCAGGCTGGGGGTGGGCCACAGCCACGTGGGTCCTGTTCCCAGAGTGCGTGCTCAGCTGGTGGAAGTGCCTCCAGCCTCCAGCGTTGTGACCCGGCCCAGCACACTCCCCACTCCCTGTGCCCCGACCGCGGACACTCCGTGCACACCCAGCACACCCACGTGGACACGCACGCTCACTCCCAGGCACGCTGCACACCGGGGCCCGTGCCCGAGCCCACACGCCCCCCACACACAGGTCACACACGCGTGCTTGCTCACGCCAGCCCCGCCACCGTGCTCAACAGGAGCCGCTGCTGTTCGCCGCCTCTGCCTCCCGGCATGTTTGCCAAGTGGTTTCCATGGCGACACATCTTGGCTCAGACAGAAACAGCGCAGGGAAGATGGTCTCCACGGAGGGGGTGAAGGTTGAGGTCTCTGGGCAGGCAGGGGGTGGGGGCTCCCATGAGTGGGGACACCGCCCCACCGCGCGATCTAGGCTGCTTCCGGAGAAGGTGGCTCAGGGACTCCTCTGGGCCACCAGCTTCAGGAGCTCGCTTAGGTCATTCAGTCACTCAACAAACCTCTGTGCGGGCTGCAAGGCTGCCTGAGATGTGGGGCTGGCCCATACGGCACTCACAGCAGAGTCCTGAGGCTGGACCACTGTCCTCACCTCGCCCTGAAGGCGTCCCCAGGCAGGTCAGCGGCCCCTGAGCACCAAGGCGCAGCCGCCCGCCCTCTTGGAGGCTGGCTCCACGGCATGGCTGGGGCCCCTGTGTGGTGGACCAGTTGTGGAAGTGACCCCGTTCCCCACCCCTCCCTGAAACGCCTATGCCCTTCGCTGTACCTGTCGAGAGGTGAACCCTTTCCTCGTCCTTGAATCTAGCCTGCCTGGATTTGCTTTGGCCAGTGAAGGTGACAGAAGTGACACTTCCAGTTCTGAGCTTGGGCACCGAGGGATGTGCACGCTTCTGCCTGCTCTCATGGACTCCTGCGGTAGCCTGAGAATGAGCCTGGGCTGGCGGCTAGGTGAGCAAACATGAAGCCTGGGTCATACCAGCACAGACCACCCCAACCAGCCAGAACCCCGCTGACCACGGACGCACTGAGCAAGCCCAGAGCAGCCAGCCGGCCCCCAGACCTTTAGACATATGAAAATCTCGTTTCAAGTCACTGAAAGGGCAGTAGCTAACTGATACGGCCTCTCTCACGGGCCCTAGTCGGCAGCCGCCCACCCTCCTGCAGTCAGCACATGCTGGGTGCACTCGAAGTTCCCTCAGGCGCCGAGGACAGGCAGACCTGCGCGTGCCGGCCCTGTGCTGGAGCTGCAGGGTGCAGGTGCGCGTATGAGGCCCGTCTCTGCCCGCGAGCCCGCGGCACTCAGAGGGCGGCCTCCCGCCTCCCGGCCCCCTGGCGGGGCACAGTGGCGACCTGCAACGTGACACATGCGGGAGCACATGCGTGTGGCCACAGCACCTGGCTAGGTCGGCCTTTCCTTGTCTTTATGTCGCTCCCCACGGGTGCCTGTCTGGGAACATTTCACTTCCTGGGTAACTGCACAGAGGTCAAAGTTGGTCATTTTTTGGTTCCTATCCACTGAGGGCGTGGCTCAGTGTGACTGCCCAGCGGGGCCCTAATGGGCAGGGCCCTCTCCCTGCCTGAGTTGAGAGGGGCTTGCATCTGAGGGCTCCGACTTCCCCACTATGTTGTCAGCACTTCGGCGTCCCTAACCTGATGGTTTTGAGTACATTATCCCATGTTTGTCATTGTCCGGCTGGCCCACATCATCTAGCCCGCTTTCCCTGGGAAGAGAAATCTGCATAGCAACAGGGCTGATGTTCGGTGGCTGCACCCTGATTGGGCGTGCCAGACAAAGTCCATTCTGATTGGCTGGTGCCCTTCCATCCAGAGAGCATTTGCTTGTACCAGCCGGTGCCTGTGCAGTGTTCAGACGCGGGTGGGGGTAAGGGGGGTAAGGGGAGGATCCTGCCAAAGTGGGGAGTATAGAGAAGCCCACCCCAATTTCAACTGCAGACCCTGAGATATGGTCACGAGATCTGATTTTTTCTTACACGTTGTTGGATTCCAGTCGCTAGTATTTTGTGGAGGATTTTCGCATCCATGATCATGAGAGATACGGTCTCTAGTTTGTCTATCTAGGTTTGGTGTTGGGGTCATCATGCTGGCTTCACAGTGAGTTAGGAAACAGTCCCTTTGCCTCTGCCTTCTAGAAGAGACAGGAGAGGACTGCCATCACTTCTTTCTTGTTTGGTAGAATTCACCAGTAAACCCACCTGAGTCTGGTGCTGTTTTGAAGGTTATTAATTACGGATTCAACTTCTTTAATAGAAACAGGTCTTTTCAAATGAGCTTTGTGTGTGTCAATTTTGGCAGATTGTGTTTCAAGGAGCTGATCCGTTTCATCTAGGTTATGGGACTTGTGGGCAGACAGTTGTTCATTGTATTTATTATCCTTTCAATATCCAAGGGATCTGTAATGATGTCTCCTCGTCTTTCACTTCTGACCTTGGTAATCTGTCCTCTTCTTCCCTTAGCCTAGCTACAGGCTTATCAATTTTATTGATCTCTTCACTATTTTTTAAGATATTATGTAAGATGGCTCTATTGATTTCCTGTTTTTTAATTGGATTTCAGCTCTAATTTTTTTTTCTGTTTACTTTAGATTTAATTTGCTCTTCTTTTTCCAGTTTCCTAAGGTGGAAGCTTATTGATTTTTGATCTTTTCTAACGTGGGCATTCGATGCTACGAATTTCCCCCTACGCACTGCTTCACCGCACCCCACACATTCTGATGTTGTATATTCATTTTCACTTAGTTCAACTATTTTTAAGTTTCTCTTGATATTTCTCCTCTGACCATGCTGGGTGCCCCGGAACATCGGGACGCTCGCCTCTGGGAGGGAAATGGCGACATCCCCATTTTGCAGACGGAGAAACAGGTTCCAGGAGGAGGTGACTCACAGCCGAGTGGCAGAGCAGGACGGCCACACCTGGTCTGTCCCCTCGGACTGGGCTGGGTGTTATCACCAGCGGCTCTACCTGCCTGGTCGGATGATGAGCTTTGAACTGCTACCAACTTGGGGTGATTCTGGGGATTCAGAGCTGGAAACCGGGCCTGGTCGGACCTGGGGTCACCGTCATGACGGGCCCGGGCAGAGGCTGGATAGCCTCCGGTCCGGGCTGGTTGCTTTCTGACTCGGTCACCCCTGGGGCACAGTGGAGTCCAGGCGGAGAACCCCTCATGCTCAGGAAGCATGTGGCCATCCTACAGGAGGACCCCTCCTCGGTCACTTCTTCGTGCGCCCACCAGGCCTGGGCCCACTCCTGGGCAGTCTGAGGACACGGCGCAGGCTCAGCGACACCATCAAACCCATTTCTCCTCAGTAGAAAATAAGCCACTTTAATAACACGTCAGAATGAGACTCTGACCTTGCTGGTGTCGCCTGGTCCCGGCTTCCCTGAGGATCCCTTGTGCAGCCAGGCCGCGCTGGAGCCCCAGGGACCTGAGGAAGGGACAAGGTGCAGAGGCAGGAGGCCCAGGGAGGTCACTGCTGGGCCACCTCAGTAGCAGTCGGCCTCGTTCTCCCCCAGGATGCCCACGGAGGCCAGCACGTCTTGCAGGAGCGACTGGGGGCTCTTCTCCACGTGGTCACTGCTCTCAGCCAGTGTGCTACGGAGGCCGTCCAGGTCCACGGACCTCAGCACGGCCATCACAGCTGCGGGCTCCAGGTCCCCCAGGGGCTGGTCCTGCTCACCCACCCGCCACCTCTGCAGGGCGGCCCCCATGGAGGCCACGTCAGGGCTGCTCCCTGCCTCCTGCAGACCGTCACAGGGACCAGCCTTGGCCCTCAGGAAAAGCAGGAGCTCACAGGACTTCTGGGCCACAGGTCGGTCACAGTCAAACAAGGCTCGGAAGGCAAACTCAAAGAGCCGCACGCGACCAAGGGCCTGCAGGGCCTGTGCCAGATGGCCGGGCGGGCCGCCTCGGGCGGGCGGGGCCGCAGAGTAGGGACAGTGGGAGCCGGGCTGGCTCAGCGTCTGCGCCAGGAACACCAGCGCCAACTCAAGGGCCTGAGCCCGGACCTCCCAGTCCAGGTCCCGGCTTGCCACCTGGAGCACCCTGGCCACAAACCGCTCTGTGTCCTCAGCCACTTCAGCATAGCCGTCCCTCAGCCACTCGGTGAAGACCTGCATGACGGCCCTCCGGGGAAGCCCTCCGAGTCTGCGGAGAGGACGTGCAGCAGGTCCTGGACTGGGCTCCTCTGGAGGACGAGAAGAGGGTGGGGCGGGGCTGCGTGTGACGCGGGCGCAGTGGGGCCTGCCGGGCGAGGGCTGGTCTGCTCTGCCTCCTCCAGGCAGCATGTCCTCCGGCCCCCCTGTGTCTGCCAGTCAAACGAGGGTGACCATTTCTTAGAGACAGGTGCCAAGGGGCCCAGCGGAAGATTTGGGGACGTGCCCAGCAGCCCTGGCCCCGGACCCCCCACGCCCGAGAATCGACATGGCCGCAGGAACAGCTGCCTACCTGCTGGCCTCCTGGGAGCCCGGGGCCGGCGGAGGCAGCGTGCAGCCCGTGGCTGGAGAGCTGCCCCAGGGCGGTCACGGCGCTGGCGCGGACGTAGCGCTCAGGGTCACGCAGGAGCTGCTCGGCGAGCGCGGGCACCTCAGAAGCCAGGAGCACGTGTTGGAAGCCGGCCTGTCCTGGGGGTCCGAGCAGCCACGGCAGCTGTGATCCTGGCTTGAGCCATGGCCTCCCCAACTTCCCGAGGGCAGCCCAGGGGTCCAGGCCCCCGGGGCGCACCCCCACGCGCACCACACTCACCTCCCCAGTGTCTGGTGGCCTGTGTCAGGAACTCGAGGCTCGAGTCCCTCACCTCCCAGCAGGGGCTGCAGAGACGCTTCTGCAGCACGGCCAGCAGCTCTGGGGGTGGTGGGGGCGGGGTGTCACGGTGGCTGGGTCACACACCACCTTCCTGTGGGCCGGCTGCCTCCGCCCCGTGACCCCCTGGGTTACCCTGGGAAGAGCCCAGGTTACCTCTGAGGAAGAGCTGCAGGTCGGGGTCCAGGTCACAGCAGCCAGGAGCCTTAGGCAAGCTCAGGAGCCACCTGAGTGTGGCCTGGAAGGCCTTCTTCAGCACCTGGGTGGGCAGAGCAGGGCTGCAGGGCCAGCGGGGTGAGCTGGCCCGCCTGGCCCCGTCCACCCCGTGTACCCCTTCCCCGCCCTGGCGTGCGGGTGCGGACAGGGTGCAGGGGAACGGCGCACTGGGCTTCGTTTCTACGAGGCAGAAGCATCAAGCAGCTGCAGAACGGGCCTCCCAGCCGGTGGGAGAGGCGGCCACCCTCGTCAGGAGCCTCTGCTTCTGGGGAGGCTGGACTTCTGCCCCCGACGCGGGAAGCTGCCCAGAGCGCCTGTCCTCAAAGCCCCAGGGACCAGCAGGCCTTGCGTCCAACTCTCCCCACGGCCAGCTCAGGGTGTGGGGCGTTAACTCTGCACCCACCAGGGCCCAACTCAGCCACGGGGCCGGGGGAGTGGGCACATTTGCAGGACACGTCGCTATGGGTTCAGACCCCAAGCACAGGGCCACCTGGCTCCAGCTCACGCGCCCCATGGGGAATTCCTGTGAGAAACTGGTCCAGAGTGCCTCGTGCACTGGTTTTCACCAATGCCCAGCCACAGGCAACACCCCATGCGGTCTCCTGCCCCTCAAAACTGTGAAACGACCCTGGCCCCGCTGAAGGCCTGCAGGGTGTCCCCTTTCTCTGCCTCCTCCCCCTCCTCCCCTGCCCCGTGCTGGTACCGTGGGGCTGGAGTCGGGGCTCTCGAGGTACGCCAGGAGGACAGCAAACACCTGCGTCACCAACTCTTGTGGGCCTGAGACAGATGTGGGTGCACAGGAGCGGGTGCGTCAGCCCAGGCAGAGCAGGGGACAGAGACCATCGGCCAGCTCCCAGCCCCGGGACGTTCCCGAGCAGCGAGGCTCGAGGGGCTTGTGGGGCTGCCCAGAACCCGGGCTGTGTGAGAGACGGCACTGTCACTCACCTGTCCCCTGAGACAGCGTCCCCAGGAAGTCGAGGGCTGCTCGCTGGACGCGGACGCAACCCGCCAGCAGCACGCAGAGGCGGCCCCCCACGTCGGAGGCAGGGGCTGCCGAGCCAATGCACAACTGCAGGATCGTCACCGCGGCCCCGAGCAGAAGCGCCTGGGGCCAGGGCGAGGGGCGCTGGGGCTGCAGGGAGAAGGGCGACTCAGCACAGGCCCGGCCCGGGGCCACGCGGACGCAGGCCAGCGCCGCACCTACCGTGGGCTGCAGAAGCTCCAGGTGGGCCAGGGTCTGGCACAGGAGAGCCACACAGGCCGGTCTGGAGGACAGGAGAGCTTCCCCCGTCACCGAGGCACTCACGGTCCCATCTGGCAAGCCTGTAGGTCAAACCAGAAACCGCTCCTGGTTAGGGGGTGTTTCAGCATTGTCATCTCAGGCCTCAGGGCCCGTCACCAACCCCTCGGCCACCGCCCCACGTCAGAGACTAGGACAGGAGGTTCCAAGCAGGTGGCTCGCTCAGGGTGACGTCCAGCTGGCCAGAGCTGGGGTCTGAACTTGTCTGCAGGGATCTCGAACGGTCGAGCCCAGCTGTCTCCAAAGCCATTCGGTCAAGGGGCTCAGCTCTATGCTTGACACGGGCACCAGCCACAAACGCCTGGGTCCCCTTCTCTAATCCTTGACCCATCGTGCGGCTGAAGAGGCACAGTGGAGGAAACCCACTCGCCTGTCCCAGAACCCAGGTGGGTCCAGGTGGGTGAGTGCCAGGCCCTCGGTGATTAGCACCCTGCAATCAGGAGAGAAGGCTGCCACCCCATGGCCACCATGACTCCCCCTGCCTGGTAACTACGGCAAAACGTGAAGACAGAGCCGCAGCCATGGCTGAGACGGCAGCCCACGTCTACCTGCTGCCCGTCAGCCTGCCCTGACCCCAGGGTCCCCTCCTCCCATGCCCGTACGCCCTTCCCTGGAGGCACACCTGGGGGCCCGGGGGCCTGGGCAGTGGCTTTCAGGACACAGACCAGGGGCTGGAGGAGGACAGCAAAGGCCTGGGTGCTCAGCGCCTGTGGGCTGAGGACAGAGAACACGATGAGTACTGACCTTGACCGTAAGGCAAGCTGGCACCCTCCCGATGGCCCTGGGAAGCCTGGTGCTTGGCATCTGGACACCCCCCTGAGGAATGGCTTCCCTGCAGGCACCGTGACAGGCCCCAGACCACTGGTGTGGGTCTCCATGGGCACTGTTAGGAAGCACCTCCCCAGACCCCAGGGGCAGCGCTGGGCAGCCCGGCCACACCCACCCCCGTGGCAGCGCCTGCTGAGGGCCATGGAGAAGTCCCAGCTCCAGAGTGTTCCCAACGTGCCATCTCCAGGCGGTCGAGATGCCCTTCCTATGTTCTGGAAGGTGACCCTGCCTGCGTGCTGGGGCCAGGCTGGGGTGGAGGCTAAGCCAGCACAGAGCTCTCCGCCAGGCCGGCTGCCCAGCGTTCCACCTGCCCCAGCCCCGCCCCAGCCCATGCCCTCTCCCTGAACACCGGAGGCCCCGGAGTCCAGAGCCAGGCTCCTCCTCTGGGCAGTGGGTCCTGAGGCCACGTACATCCCCGGCCTGGGCACGACTGGTCCTCATCTGCCCGGAACCCTGGAATGCCGCCCTCACTGTCCTCGCCTCTCTGGCCCGCAGGCACGCTGCCAGGCCAGGCGCACGGCCCTCGCCCTCCAGGAGCCTGTCCAGCGCCCCTGCCCGCCAGGCCCCCACCGCCCACGGCCCCGGGGCGGGCACACGGTGCTGGTCCAGGGTCCACAAGCTGAGGCCGCTAGGGCAAGGACAGCAGGGTGAGCAGGTCCTGGGTCCAAGCCCAGCCTAGCCAGGCAGAGAAGCTCCAAAAGCCGGCTTTATCTCTGTGGAGCCTACAAAGCTTCTGCTGGAAAAAGTTTTCCTGTTCCTAGAGACTGTGAAAGCCACAGCCTCTACCAGGGCCTTGGCAGTGACCCGGGCCTGGCCCAGAGGCACACGGCCTGGCACGCCCCGGACAGCAGCCTCCAACTGTCCTCTGGCTTCCCAGCAACCTTGGCCGTTCGCCTGCGTCTGCACACGATGAGCCCCAACCCTCACCGGTCCTGCAGCTTCAGGATCCCCAAAGCCAGAGGCCCGGCTTGCGTGGGGCTCAGGCGGCTCAAAGCCTGCACCAGCGTCTCCCACAGGCCGCAGTCGGAGCTCAGCACAGGAGACCTGCAGAGAGGGACCCAGAAAGTCACTCCCCTCGCCCCTGAAGGCGCGCCCAGCGGGACAGGTCCTCCCGGGCACGAGGGCTTCAGGTCCCTCTGCTGTCCCCTGTCCTCGAGCTGTGCTCTCGGGGAGCCGATGAGACACCGCCCCAAGGCTTCCCGAGGTGAGGCGGCGCCCCCATCCCTGCCCCACCCCCGCTGCGCCCCGGGGGCCTGACCGGGCCACACTGAGGAGGAGGTCCACCAGCGAGTGTGCGGCGGGGATGGGGTCTTTCTCGAGCAGACGGGCCACCAGGGGACTCAGCCGCACCCAGAGGACCTGTGTCCAAGGGCTGTGGCAGTGCCCGAACATGGTGGTCAGGGCGTTCAGGGCCCGTGCGACCCGTGTGGTGGCGGGGAGCGCAGGGCCTCTTCCACGTGGCCCACGATCCTCTGGGCACACGCCGGCCAGTCGCAGACCTGCGGACCGGGGTGTCCCTGAGCGTGGCCTTGCATGGACAGGCCCAGGGTGTGTGCCAGCAGCTGCCCGGCTGCCGAGGCCACGAACAGGCTGGGATCTTCCTGTAGAGAGAAGATGGTGTCCAGGGTGCCTGGGGGGTGGGGCAGAGAAAACAGGGTTCAGCGGGGGGCTGCAAGGGGGCTACACTGCTGGGCGGCCTCAGCCAGACCTCGGGGCCAGGGCCTGACCACTGCCCCTGCAAGGGCACCACCGGAGGCCGACCGGCCCCACTCAGGAGCCGAGGAGCCAGCACTGGAGGCCGGGTGACCAGCGCCACCTCCTGGGGCTTTACCCACAGAAGCCTCGGCCTCTCCCAGTCACTTCCAAAGCCACCCGCTGCTGGGCCTCAGCTACAGGTCAAAGGACACTGACCCCTGGCCACCCCACGTGTTCCTCACAGCTGCCCGTGACACCCGTGCACGGCCACTTGCAGAGGAGATGGCCTCGCGCGCGTAGCGGGCGAGCCAGCAAGCCATGCGGCGCGCAGTGGTAGGCGGGCACTCACCGCAGTCGGCCAGGACGTGCAGGCCTGGGTGCCGTGCCAGACGCGGCGAGGCCCTGGGTCCAAGCCGCTGCGGACCGCGGGCGCCGTCCAGCAGCTCCACCCCGCGGGCCCAGCTCCCGAAGAGCCCGACGACGAAACAGCTCCCCCTGCTAGGAAGGAGAAGGACATGGGGACCCGGATGGGCAGCTCAGAGGTGGCTCGCCTATTCTCGGGCTGCCCAGGCCCTTCACGGAACTTCACAAGTGCTGCCGACACAGCCGGGGGCAGCTGTGCCCCAGGAGAGGTGGGTGCCCACCAAGTGCCGGCCAGTGCAGCCACAGCACTGTCACTGCCTCCGAGAAGGGCCTTCGGAGAATCTGCCGCGTGCTGAATGAAGGTTCATCAAACCCTGTCACTTTTACTTCCGAAACCCTCCCCCCCAAAGTGGCACTACCAGCTTCGTCTTGGAGGCCGCTGACATGGCATTCTGCACTCTTGAGGACCCCTCGGGCCTCCACAGCCCACTGAGCTCCTGGGCTTGGAGCATGGGGTTCTGCCAGGGCACCACCCAACTCCAGGCGTTCCCCATCCAGGTGCACCCCGCCCCGCACGCAAACACTTTCCAACCAGCCCTGAGCCCAGCTTCCTCAAAGAGCTAACTCCCTGCCCGAGCCCCTCAGCTCACGGATGGCCGTGGCATGATTTCCTGCCACACACGAAAGGTTCTTGGTCACCACTGGGCTTCAACTTGGCGTGTGGGACACGCCAGTGCCACCTCTGCCTGAGTGAGCCCACCGGTGTGGTACTTGCTGAGCCCAGGCTGCCTCGATGGCAGCACGGTGCTCGGGGCCTGTGCCCAACCCAGTCCAGTCCAGACCTCAGGGTGTCACACCCTCAAGGACAGAACCCTTCAATCATCTCAGGCTTCAGGACAAGGAACCCTGGGGCCTCGGAGACGTGCTCCCGACCACTCAAGGACAGAGGTCTAATTGTACGTGGCTGCGAGGCCTGAGGGGTGCCACCAGATGCTTACAGTGCACCCTCCGTGGGGTCAGCCTTTACCTAAGGGGCCCCCAGAGTAACAGCTGCCCCCAGGGGCAGCTCGCAGCCAATGGGAGGGCGCAAAGGCCTGGCTTCCCGCTGCCTGCACATCCCTGGCCTGCCAACAGCGGCTGGCCACGGAGAGCCCTTGGGGCTGCCAGGCCACCTGGGCGTCTCTGAAGTGGCAGGTGAGGAGCAGACAGGAGAGGACAGCTGCCTTCGCCCTGCAGCTCGGGGCCTGCGCCCAGCCCGTGCTCGTCCCTGCAGACAGGGGACGAACTGCCAGAGTAGGGGCAGCCAGCAGCCTTCCCAGCCCCCAAAGCCGCGGGCCCCCAGGGAGTTAACGACGTGGGGACAGGCCATCCGCATGTGCCTGGGAATTCACTGCCAGGAAGGCAGGTCACTGAGGCAGCCAGGCTTCAGGGCCGAGTGGGTCTGTCAGCTCTGCGGGGCTCCACGTGGGCCTTCGATGTCTGCTCGTTCGGGAAACAGAGGCAGAGTCCCAACCGCTTGCTGGCCACGGCCCCCAGGTTGACGCGAAGGCAACTTCGCAAACTCCCGAGGGCTTTACAAATCGCACAGCGCCATCGGCGAGGGAGGACAAGCACGCGTGAGGACGGCGAGCAAAGCTCGATGCGGTGAGAAGTCCTGGAAAGTCGGCTCCACAGCGGGCCGGGCCGGGCTGGGCTCCTCGAGTCGGCAGTGGCTGGACTCAGGGCCACCCATACGGTCCTTGCCAGGCCACCAACACGGCACGGCCTTTCCGGGGCTCGTAGAAAGTAGTTGTGCCTCTATGCGACCTGGTGAGGCTCTGAGAGGTGCCGAGGGGTGCCATTGCTACGGCTGGCAGGGCCGGACAGGCTCGCATCGGGCGTCACCCAACAGACCCAGCTGTGGCCGTCAGGGGTGCACGAAGCTGCAACGCCCACAGCTCTGAGGGACCCTCCAAGCCCTGTGCCTCGTTGCTAAGCAGAAGTTTTCATTAGTCAGCCATCACTCAACAGGACTAAGTGCTAGACCTGCTGTCTCAGCTCCCCCTCAGGGCGCCGGTGACAGGCACGCCCCTTGCCTCTGTGCTGGGCCAGCGGGCAGTGTCCGCGCAGAGTCGAGCCCAGCTCTGCCTCAGTCTGGAGAGAGCGCCCTCCGCCCCAACATCGCTCCTGGTGAGTTTTTCAAAGGGGATTCCACTCAGGAATAAAACCCTTTCGGTACAAGACACGGGGACAAGGGTCGCACCTGCAGGAGAATGCTACGCACCTCTCAGCAGCCCACTCAGGTGGGAAGACCCAGACTTACCTGAAGGTACTGGAAGCAGCTTTCCTGGGCCGCAAATATGCCTGCGAGGCGGAGTGAGAACGAGAGGACTCCAGAACTCAGGTCCTGGGACCCCGGCACGCGGGACAGCAGCTCCACCAGGCACGGATTCTCCTGCAACAGCAGGACACTGGACCCTGGGCACGGGCCCAGCCAGGGCGCGTGTCACCAGGGGCACAGGGCTACACATCCCACTAAAGGACCACTCTTCCGGCCGCTCCCAGATGCCTTTCCCTCAAGTTGCTACACTTAACAGTCTCAGGGGAGGAACTATTCGCAACAATTGCAACAAATGAGTTGTAACTTTAGTTTAATGCAGAGACCTAGGAAGCCAACACATCAACAGCAGGTAAGGGACGTGGACAGGAAATACAAATGGCCAACAAACCTCAAAAGATATTCTGTCTTGCCGATTATGAAACAGAAATCAAATTCAAGCAGAAGACCATTTCTTCCTCTCAAATGGATTCTTTTGTCTTAAACTGAGAGTACCTGATACAAGGAAGTCCTACAGCACAAGCATCCTTGCCCAGCCCGGCCGTGAAACCCCTGCCACTCGGAGCACCGTGGGGGTGCCATCGTCACGTGGGACCACGCACCCTGGGCAGAGGCTGGGGAGCCCACGAGGGTCCTTGCTGAAGATCTACTGCAGACTGCGGTTCCGGAAGGAACAGAGCTAAGAAAGGCAGCAAGAAGCAAGGACACCACCAGACACATGGGCGAATCTCAAAAGGCACTGACATGAAAAGTCAGCGACAACTTTGGAAGAGCTTTAAGACAGACTCGAAACACCACGTGACGACTCGCGAGAGCCCGTGGGGCTGGAGCGAGAGCTCTGATACCCTCAGGCTGTTCCGAGCAGAGGACAGACACGCCACTTACTTTGGGACCCTTTCGCCCGGTGTGCCTGTAAGGGTAACCACTGAAGAACTGGAATAAATGGAATAACTTCGAAGCCAGAAGACAGAGTTTCAAAACCCCAAAAGCTTTATCAGCAGAGGGCAGAAATAGGAGGAAAAAGGAGCAAGACGTGGGAAACTTAAAAACTACAAAAGATTATGGGGCAAATGGGTTCGGATATAACAGTAAACTCAACAAATGAAACAGACTAAACCGTTAACCGAGCTGCTCTGGTTAAATTAAGAGCTGAGGCTGGCAGCAGACTGATTCCGTGAAGGGGTGGAGCGTGACGCCACACACGGCCCAGAATGAATGGCTGCAGAGAGACAGTAGGCAATTTCTAATTTTAAAAAAGCCGGTATGGCAAGAGTAAAATCAGACAAAACTGACTTCAAAGCAAAAAGCATTATCAGTGCTTTCGGAAGGAAGTTATTGCTCAAAGAGACAATTCTCAAAAGATTTAACGTTCTAAGCCTGCGAATACCTACCCCAACTTCAAAGTCCATACAGGAAAAGAAAAAAGAATTCCAGAGAGAAGTTGTTGAATCAAAAATCCTAGTGTAAGATCCTTACATACCTTTCAGAAACATTAAGACAAATTATCAAAAGCTTGACAGGTTTGAACATAAACTTGAACTAAGGAACAAGCACAGGAACTGTGTAGCTAGAAGAAAGCCAGAGGATGAGCTGCTAAATCCTTTCTTTCTGGGAGATACAATGTTGCAAAATTAGATTGTGGAGATGGCTGTACAATCCCTAATAAATTTACTAAAAGCCATTTAATTGTACACTTTAAGTGAGTCAACGGCATGGTATGTACATTGTATCTCGATAAAGCTATTCAAATATAATTTTTTAAAATTTCACTACAAACAAGGCTACAATTACCAAAAAACTGTATCAGAGAGCAAAATCCATAGCACATTTCCAAAAACTGCCTGTACAGTTTGCCTCAATCAAACCTCAACAGGCATAAAAGAACTGATATACAAACATTTTCTAAGTTCAGTAAGATAAATTATAAATCAATAATAAATACTAAAAACCCTACGTTTTGAACCTAAAAGATACCCTTTAAAATAGTTTGTGGGTAAAGAAAAAAAATCACAATGAAAAGCATAGTAAAACTTGCAGGGTGCAGCTAAATATTTTCAGAAAAATGTGTAGCCTTAGATACATGTATTAGAAAATAAGAAAGAACTAGATATTCAACTCAAACAAGAACAGCATAAACTAAGAATGTGACAAATAGCATAACCATCCTAAAGCAATCATCAGCCGAGACTATGTTTACATGAGAAGATTTATGCATGAGGGAAGCCATTGTGCCATTATTTATAATAATGAAGCATTAGAAACATCATCGAACGAGTGGAATGACTACATAAAATATGGTAAAATTGCCATGTCCATGTGGAAACCACCCACTACAATGGTAAGAGAAAAGGTAAGACTCCACATTGTATTATGGTGCAACCTTGTTTTCATAAAAACAATACAGCTTTATGACGTGTTAGGAAAAAAGGCTAGAAGGAAACAAAAATGTTGATGGTGGTTTAATTTTCCTCTTTACTCCTCTGTGTTGTTCGAGTTTTATTTAAAGAATATGTATTACTTTCATAATCAGAGAGAAAACAAAACCGATTTCTTAACAAAGAAACAAACAAAATGCCTTGAGAACAAAAAAATAAGTGTGTCCACGCCCCACACAGCCAGCTAGCATGGAGCCCGGGTCCTGGCTGGAATCAGCTAAGACCACGGAATTCCATCTCTCATTCTCCTGATCACTCTCTGGGCTTCAGCTTGAGGTGTTCCCAGTTACCCAAGGGGACTCTAGCAGATGGACATCTGTGCACCCTCTGGAGAAGTCAACAGCAGCAACCTCACCCTTACCTGCTTCGGTTACCGTTTTTAAACCAGTCTAGCAGCTTCTCCAAGCAGGTGTCATCTGCCACAGGCTGCCTGGGGTCCACCAGAACAGCACAGAGAGCCGGGAGGAGCTGGGAGCACTCTGAGTCCATGGTGAAACCAGGGATTCGTCCCAGGCCAGGCAGCTATCAGCTCGCTGAAGGGAGGGAGGAGTGCAAAGCCTCAGCCTGGGTGGGGCTGGAGGTGACCAAGGCGGCAGGGCTGGAAGCACAGTGTGAACCACAAGGCCTAACTTAGGGGCTCGAAGCTGCCACCCTTGGGCTCTGGTGGGAGGGGAAGAGCGCGACGCTCGCCTAGGACGCTCGCCTAGGCCGCGGGAGGGCCAGAGTCAGGGTGTGTGTGCGTTCTGGGGCGGCCACGAACATAGGGCAAGCAAGTCTTGGTCCGGGCTGGCAGTGTGGCTGTCCCCCCCAGAGTTAGTGCGTCTGCATACGACACCCTTCCGGCCGGCAGCGTGCATCGAAGGAAGGCGCTCCGTCCACACTGCCGCCCCCAATCCCCAACTCCGGGCCGGGGCGAGCACCTGCGTGTCCCGCCTGGCAGGGGCGGGGGCCCTCGTGCCGGCGCATTAACGCGCACACCAGGTGGAATAACCATAAAGAGCCCGTGGTCCGGGAGCGCTGAGGCAGGAGCTGGGTGGCCAGCGATTCTGCCAGGGTCAGGGCTCCCCCGGGCGAGGCAGGGTCCCTGAGGATGGAGCCCTCCCTGCAGTTTGGGGTCACTCTTAGGCCTGTGGACCCGTCCACGAGGAGCGCGGGCCCGCGGCCGCGGTGGCGCTGGGATCCAGTCCAGGCCGCGCACGCCGGTGCCGGGCGGCTCCCCTGCCCTCACCGCGGGCCCCATCCCGCCCCCCCGCCACAGAGAACGCGACCCCGCCGCGGCTCGCGCCTCACCCGTCCGCGCCCGTCTGCCGCCGCGGCTCCGCCCCGCCGCCGCAGGCCCCGCCCCGGACCACGCCACCTTTCAGGTCTGGAGGGGGCGAGCCCGGGAACAGCTAGCATGGGGAACCGTGAAAGCTCCCCTGGAGAAAACCCTGGGAGCCCGGAGGGCCAAACTTTGGAAACGAGCTCAGTCTGAGAGGTGTTGGGGACAAGCTAGCGCCAAACCGGTAGTCCCGACCTAGGGCCGCCCCCCGAGATGCTCAGTGGTACGTGCCTGAGCGTCCGGCGGGCTTTGCGCCCAGAAGGCGGGGCTTCCTGAGGAAGGGGTGTGGCTATTCGCGGAAGGGGCGTGGCCCCTCCAGCTACCTGACCTCCTGTCTGGGAAGCGCGTGCCGGAAAGGGGTGTCGTCGCGATTGAGGCAAAGTCCGTCGTCATTTGGTCTCAAAACTGGGTCCTCTGAGGCCCTCGGCTGTGTGCCAGAGTCTCAAGGCACTAGATGAAAACAAGGCCAAAATCAGTTTTTCAGCAAGATTTTGGGGGAAACACCAGGTATAAAGAAATAAGCAGAATTTCTATGGGTATTAAAATAAAAGAGAACTTTCAAAACATTAATTTAGGCGGGGAACCACTTCAGACAACCACCTTTCCTGATCTTCACCCTTCCCACCCTGTAGAACCACGCGGTTGAAAAGGTTTGAAGTGCGCTGTTACCTTCTCCAAACTGTGCCTCCTCAGTATGAAATGGAGATGCAAATATTCGCTTGGTTCAGTAGTCGTGAGGGGCGAATCTCTAGGATAGCACCGTGCTAAGCGCTTCACTTAGTATAAACTCCGAGGATTCTGCCGGAACTCTAGGAGAGTGGGTACTTTTGCCCTTCCATCAGATGAGAAAAGTCACAGAGAGGCTCACTCTTCAGATCTCACAGCTAGTGGTTGGCACAGCTTGGATTTGGACCCAGGCAGTCCAACTCTAGAACTGAATACATAATTTCTTACCAGAGACTTTTTGGGGACAAATGGTTCAGAACTTAAAACTTGTTCAGATTTTAGAAAAGTTCTATGGTACATAAAGATGGTGCATGAGATTACAATCCCAGCAGGGTATGAAGTAGCATCCCATAATCAAATGCATTAATAGTTCTGCAGAAAAACACACTGATATATATATTCCAAGTGTAACAAACACTGTAAACAACCTTCGCTTAGATTTTTGTCAACAAATGAATTGAGGTCAAAACAGTTTTTTCCAACGAATTATGAAAGGTTTTCTGAAGATTTTAGAATTCAGAATGGCAGGTAAAAGGTCATAGATATGTACTGCCTCTATAATTAAGTGAGAAAAAGTAAGCAAAACAAGAGAAGCAGAAAAGTCAGGGAGTTTGCAGAGCCCAGGCATGGGAGAGGAGCAAGAGGCACGCCCTCTGCTGCCATGTGGACTATGCCCCCAGGAAGCAAATAGAAGTTGTTGAGCAGGTGAGTGGCCTGGCAAGATTTGCCTTCTGTAAATAATTCTGGGAGCGGCTCCAGGAGAGAGCGAGGTTTCTTTTCTGTTAGGAAGCATCAGAGGAGGTCTAAATAAGGAACCAGAACTTGGGGTGCAGCCTCTGCCTGAGATCACTCAGGTGACAGGGCTTCACTGAGCAGAGGAGGAGTGCCAATGAGTGAAGTGGATAATTTCAGAACAGATTAAATTTTACTATTTTAAATACTATTCAAGTAATTGGGCTAACCACAAAGTGTTACCTGGTAGCTTCATTTTTTGAGGCATTACCATGTGCCAGGCACTGTGCTGAGTTTTATTTCTGCTGTCTCTTCCGATGCCAACAGAAGCCCTGAAACTGTCTCCATTTTGCAGATAAGGAGTCCACGGCAAGACTATAAAACCTAGGCTCCTGACCCCTCACCAGCTCAGTCTCGCCTGCTCCTGGGGAAGATAGCCTCAAAACCACCCAGTGGCTCCCCCTCTCCCCTTTGTCATACAGGTGAGGAAACTGAGAACGGAACGAGGCCATGACCCATTGTAGATGGTGATGCCAGGGCTAGACCTGGAGTAACCTACCAGGTGTTCCTTCTACTGTGCCACACTACCCTGGTGTGAAGGCTCATCTCTCCTTTACCACTGCATCACACTCACTCCGGAAATGGCAACTGTTCTATACAGATGTTGACTCATTCGACCCTCACAACCACCTTTTTCGCCACTTTGTAGCTGATGAAACAGAGGCGCAGAGAAGTAATATGGCTCACTGGACCTCAAATGCCTATTGATTGAGCACGTGCTGTGTACCAGGCTGCCCTAAGTGATGGAGATGGAGCACTCAATAAAATGAAGTTCTTGTCCCAGAAAGCTTACAGTCTAGACATGGTGTTTTTATAGAGAAGAAGTGTCAGGTGGCTGGAAAAAGGAGGCAGGGAGAAGTGACAGAGTAGATGCCGGTGGAGGTCAGTAAGAAGAGAAAGAGCAAGACATACTGGCTAGTAACTTAGATGTACTTTGGAGCCCAGGACCCCTAAAGGTTTTCCTAATAGCACCGAGCGAGCGCAGTACAAACTATTACTTTTTCTTGTCCTGTGGCTAGATCTGAACCCTATAGCCTAGGATAGAGGTCAAGGAGAATTTTCTGAATGCTAGGCGTTGAGACCCAGCAGCCTATGACACTACACACAAGCCTCTGTCCCTTTCGATGTTACTGAATAAATACTTATTAGTATCCCGCTCTGGGGCGGAACTCAGTCTTCTGGAGGAGCCATAGGAGATGGACGGGGACGCACCCCGGGAACGGTCGAGCGCGGAGAATCCCCGCCCCGCGCACGTCCCGGAGCGCGGCCAGTCGGCCCGCGGGGTACGCGGAGCATGCGCAGTGTCGGCCCGGCGCGCAGGCGCCACATCCGGGGCTCGCGGGCCGGCGTGGTTGCCATGGCAGCGGGGTCGCGGCGGGCGCGCGGGCGGGCCCGGAGGCTGCGGGCGGCGGGGCGGTCCGCGGAGCCCCGGAGCCGGACAGTGGCGTCCGCAACGCCGAGGGGCGGCCGGGCAGCGCCGCCGCCATGTCGCTGGGGAGCGGGGATCCGGCCTCGGAGACGGTAAGCGCGCGCGCGCGGGCCGGCCGGCCTGTCGCTCCCCCCAGCCTGCCGGGTCGGCCGGCCGCGGAGCGGGCCGGACGAAGGCGGCGCACGGCCGGCGGCTGCCGGTGACAGCTGCCATTATTGTTACCGCATAACAGCGGCCCTCCAGCCCCCGCCCGCGTGCGGGCGGCCCGGCGTCGCCGCCCCTAGGGCCCGCCCGCCCTTGCACAGGCCGCCGCTTCCAGGAAGCCTTCCCGGAAGCTGCGCGCTCGCCTCGACGCTTGCGAGGCCAGGTGTGTGCGGCGCCCGCGATCGCGGCCCGCCAGGTGACGGAGCTCACTGTGTAAGTGCCCGCCCGCCCCGTGCCTCCGCGGCCGGGGCTGTCCCGAATCAGGGCCGCGGGCAACGGACCGGGCGACCGGCCCGAGCATCCCGGGTGTGAGGGAGGTAGCCCCAGGCTCCGGGAACCGGGCCCGCCTAGCACTGGTCAGGGAAGGCGTCCAGGAGGAGGTGCGGCCCAGGTTGACGCCCTCGGGCCCTTTATCAAGCTGGAGATGTCTGTGTGAATTAGCTGCATCCCAGTGGGGGTGGAGCCAGAGCAAGGCAATAAACAGATCCTTGAGACATGTCAGAAAGCAAACAGCACTTTGCAGAAAATAAACGAGGCCCATGTGACAGAGGCCAGCTGAGAAGGCTAGTTCAGACTGGGTGCCAGGAGCAGTTGCTCTGGAGAGGTCACAGGGGCCCTGGATGTCACTGACAGAAAGGAGGCGACCTGGTAACAATCTGTGAGCAGGGGGACCAGCCAGTGTAAAGGTCCTGAGGCAGGGAACGGCCGTGTGTTCCAGCGTTGGAAAGAGCGTGCTGGGGTCTGTCCTGGGAGGGGCATCGGCATGACCAGGGAGAGCCTTGCTCACCGCCCAAGGAGTGTGAATTTTCTCTAGGGCGCAGTGGGGAGCCTGTGGAGGGTTCCGGGCAGAGGGAACCTTGCTCACTTTGGCAGTGCTCAGCCCGGCTCATGGAGGAGGCTCAGTGCTGCTGGCCCTGGGGACAGCAGGGTTTCCTACTTGTCTCATCGTGTCCTGCGCCATCTGAAAGGCCTGCCTGTGTGTCCACACTGGCCTCTGTTCCTGCTCCTTCATCTCTGAAAAGTAACTTTTTATGTTGTGATTATGAATAGAATTCTTGCCCATTAGAGAGCATTTGGGACATTAATTATCTGTGACCTAATTACTCACAGAGAACCATTAATGTTTGGTGTGTTTCTTCCAATTTTTTCTCAATGCATTTTTTCCCATATACTTTTAAAAATGGGGCTCATATTCATGTTGTTTTGTAGTCTTTGCCATTTAATTTGTTATTTTTTTCCGCATCCACTCATTTTCCGACATGATTTGAAAAACTCTTACCTGTGGATACCCCGTTTCATTTATCCATTTCTCTCTGCCTTTGCTCTTCAGTTCTCGCTCTTTGCCATTACAAATGTTCTCACCCACTCAGCGTTTGTCAAACCCCTTGCACACACCAGGGCACAAAAACAGGGTAGGCCATGTGCCTCGTCTTCGGAACTCCAGGGAAGTGACTGGCGCCGAGCTCGCGGGCACTTGGGGGACTCAGCCCTTGGCCGAAGCTGACTGGGCTTCTCTGCTGAGCTGGGATCTGTTCTTCTACACGATTTGCTCTTGAGAGCAGCTGTGCAGTCTGTCCAGTCCCCCAAACCCCCAGCACAGAGTGGTCTCTGGTCTTGCTCGTGAACTTGACAGAGCACTCACCGCGCCCGGGGGCTCGCTCACTGTGCTGTGGCTGTGGCAGACTCTGCTGACCACAGTGCAGAGCCACAGGGTGAAGTGGAACAGGTGCCCACCAGTGACTTGAGAGCCAACACCTGTGAACAGGTTTAGATCTAACTACCTAGGGCTCACCCTTGGGTCAGCAGAAGCCACTTGTTGGTCAAAGGTTGTCTTTAAGCCCCTTGGCCAGTCAGACTTTTCCCCTTTACCATTGCGTGTGCATGTGCGTGTGGCTTGGAGGCTGCTCTCATGGTTCAGGAGTTGGCGTTTGGGCCCCCCGTGCTGCCTGGTGCTGGCACTAGACAGGACAGGTTTTACTTTACTCGCTGGGCCGGATCGATCATGGCATAAGAAGGCAGGAACCTTCATTAACCCCAACAAGGCAGGCCTTAATGAATGTGTGTTTTAAACGACTTGACTTGTTCTTACCAGGACACAGTCACAGGTTCCTTGTGCCTTGATGTGACGATGAATAAGAACATGTTTGAAATGTGGAAAATGAAATACTTTCATATAGAACTGTTTCTTCATCGAAAGCACACAGCGATTCTGGAAATGGCGCTGCTAGGTCGGTGGAGCTGCCGTGGGAGGCAGAGTTCCGTGTTTTGTGGCCCCGCCCGTCCCTCTGATGCCACCGCAGCCTGCCTTCGGGTCGACCACTCCGAGTCGGAGCTTCGGCTCTCCGGCCCAGCAGCCTGCACGGGCTGTGCTCACCTTGCGCGCGCGCCTGCTGGGAGCCGAGCAGCTGCCTTGCAGCTTCCGCGTCTGCGTCTCTTCTTGCAGGGAGATGACAGTCTGTCTGCGATCACCTTCGACTCTGACACTGAGACGGTGAGTGAGATCGGGGGGCAGCAGCTCGTCCTGCTGCAGCTCACCTTCTGCTTAATGCACGTCACTCCCGGGCGTGCGGTGGGTCGTTCCCCTGCAACGCTGCGCTGAGAGCTGGAACCCAGATTCTGGGTGCTACCCGTCATTTGAGAAGGTCTTTAGTTGGATTCAAGTCACTGTTGATTATAATATTAAAGCTTTTATTCCGAAGTTAGTCCTGAGCGGAGTACACCTGAGGCAGATGACGAGTTCCTATCCTGCATCTGGATTGGGCCCTGCCCACCCAGCCCCCAAATCTGACTTGTAAGGGGGGAGGAAGGGCCCAGAAGTGGCCGTATGGGAGAAAGGCGACCCTTGGCAGCTGTGGCTCTAGAGTTTCGCAGTGTCCTAGCCGGTCCCCAGGGTGCTGGGCACAGGCCGGAGGGAGAGTAGGCAGCAGGGTCGGGCAGGCCCAGGGGCCAAATGCTAACTGGGTCCCCACTCGGCCACCCTGGGTGTGTTCAGAAGGCTGTGCCGGGTGGAAAATGACACCTGACTGTGTCCGGAGTAAGGATGACAGAGGACACTCTCTCCCAGCAGGGCGAGTTCTGGCAAAGCCCAGCCTTCACTGCAGGGTCTGGCACCCCCTCTGCAGCCTCGGGGGAGCCTCGCAGGCCCGCTGACTGGAGTGAGGGCCCCTGCAGGGTGAAGAACTGTCCCTCAGCCCTGCTGAGGACATGGGCCCAAGGTGCCCCGGGGGAAACTCAGCCTGCATGGGGAAAAGTGCAGGGTGCCGCCGGAGGTGGGGTGAGGGGGCGTCTCCGCACAGCATGACGTGGACGAGGGGGCAGGTGCGAAGGCTGTATCATTCCCCAGCCATGTGACCACGATGGGGAGAGCCCAGGGGTCCCAGCTCTGCACTCGGCATCCCAGGGACAGTATTCCAGACAGGCTCGCTCCTCAGCTGGCCCTGCGTTCCTCAGGGACTGGCAGTTGCCTTGTTCACAAGGTCTTGGCTGGCGGAGGTCACCTGTGGGACAGTCACAACCTGGCGCTCCGGGTGCTGGTCTGATCATGTGTCTGACCGGAAGGTCCCACAGCTTCGTGCCTGTGAGGGGTCTCCTGGCCCGCTGCCCCGGCGACCGGCTCGGCCTGGGGTGCCTCTCAGTCCTCGTGCGCTTCTTCCTATGCTCAGGCTAGGCTGCGTCCGCTGGCCAGTCCCCTCCCCGTGGACGCCCTCGCCCCCGCCCCGGGAGCACCCAGGGCCTGTGACGGGCTATTCAACACTCTTCACATCCTGTCTTCTCTTTCAGAAAACAAGAAAGAAAAGTTTCCACAAACCTCCCCCCACGTCACCAAGTAAGTATGACCAGGCCCCTGTGCCTCGGACTTCCGGTGTCAGTCAGAGGGTGGTCTCGAGAGGCCGCCCTTCCCTGGCGTCCTGGGAAAAGGACCCAGATGTTATGTTCTTGGAACACTCAGGATCACTGAGACACGGCACTGCTGCCCCCGGCTCCTTTTCCTGCTGGGGTCCCGGGAGCACCCACTCCTGGAGTCGCTCTCCCCAGTCGTCCTGGCCACCCCGGTGGCGGGGGTCCCAGCTGAGGGCCAGGCCGAGCCGTCACTGTCCCACGGAGCCCCACAGACATGGCGCTTCCGCCTCCCCCACCCTGTCAGTCTCATCTGCTCGAGCCCGGCTCCAGGGGCAGTGCGCAGTGAGGAGCCGTTTCCAGCCTCAGGACTTACTCCTCGAGGCTGCAGGCCGGTTACTGCCAGGGCTGGTGCCAGGCCAGGTGCACAGTCAGTGGTCCTTTCCAGTCGGGTCGCTGCGTGCCCGTGTGGCCAGCAGGACTCCTGTCTCTGTCCTCGGCCGGGGGAGGGCAGCTCTGCCGGGCAGGGTCCCAGGCCGCGGCCAGCCAGCCCCGTCTGTCAGGGGGGATGTTGCAGGATGGGTCTTACTCGGCTTAGGCGGGGCTGGGGGGTGGCGCTGGGCTTCTGAACAGTGGACCTCACTTCTCCTGCCTTAGAGGCCGGAAGCCTAAGGCCAGGTACCAGCATGGCTGGGTCCCAGTGAGACCCCTCCGGGTGGCAGGACAGCTCTCTGGGCACTAATCCCATCGTAAGGCTCCACTCTCATGATGGAGCACCCCCAAAGGCCCACCTCCTGGGGGTGAGGCTTCCCCATGGAGTTTGGGGGACACACGCTCCCAGTCCCTAGCAAATGGCCACCCAGCCTCTCCCTGTCTCTGCCGTCCTGGCTGTGGCAGTGCACGGGGGTTCTCATGCACATCCCGTGTCTACGAATCTCTTTGTGACAAACTGTAGATGCCAGGCTGGCCCCCTCCTGCCACCCAGAACCTGTGGCCGTGCCCGACTTTATCGTGTACGTGTGTGTGTGTGTATGTGTTTACGTACATGTTTATTTTCAACATGATATGTCACATATGACACAGTCAGAGAATACAAAACAACTTTTGCATTAGTCTGAGAAAAACATAACTAGGAAAATAAGCTGCAAAGAAAGGAAAGCGTGTTTTATATCACAAACAAATGTGAATGTCACAAAGAAATCCAGCAATTGGGACTTCTGATGTCCTTCCTCAGAGCTTCCACAGAAAGAGCTGAGAATTGGCGTGAAGAAAATGTTCAGTGTTTGTGCTTAAACCTCGTTTTAGAACCGTGCTGTTTAAGTCCCTTTGGCTAGAAGGTGCCCAAGGTAAATTTTGAGCATCTTTCATTATTCCTATTGAAAAGTCAAGCATTTCAAGCGTTGAAATAGTAATAATCAGCTTACTTTTGTCTTGATTTCTATAAATGTCAGAATGTGTTTTACGTAACTGAGAATGGCCACAGCCCTGAAACAGGAAACTCGAGGCACGTGGCCCCTCATCCCTCGTCCCCTGCTGGTTCTCGGTGGCAGCGTGCTCAGCCCAGACCTGCTGTGTCCCCTCCTGAGCGCCCTGCTGCCTCCCCCACCCGCACTCACCCTCTCTCAGTGGCCATCTCGGCTCAGATCGCCCCATCACCTGCGTCCATCACGTTCATCGTGACATGTGGCTCTGTCTGGATTTCTGTGCATCAAAGCAGGGGCCATGTCTGTCCTGTTCACTTAGTAAGTGTTTTCTTAAATGCCCCGTCAGGTTCCGTGCGGCTGTGAGGCTCAGGGTGTCCCGAGGGCCCTAGTCTCCACAGCCGCTGGGGCGGGCAGGGTGGTGGCGCCAGCCACCCACGAGCCTCCCGCCTCCCGCCTCGCTCCCCACTCCCTCCCTAGCTCTCATCCATCCCTCAGTCCCTCAGGCTTTCCCGAGGAATGCTCCCTGCTCCTGAACAAGTCCCTCCACTTAAGCGGCGGTGTCACGCGGGTGTTTTTCGATCGCTCATGCTTTCCTGACTGAGCCCTTCCGCGGCTCTTTAAAGTGTGGGAGGCAGAGTAAGTGGAGGAGGCCCTGGGTGGGTGACGCGCATTGGGTCGGGGTCTGCCGTGTCTTTGTTCTTTCGTTCTAAATTATCACGGGAAATTTCCCGTAACTTTTAAAGCCACAGAAATAACTTAGAAATTTAAAAAATTAAATATTACTAGACTCAGATTATTAAGACCTTCTACAGATATACTTCTTTTTACTATTTAGGAAATTTAAGCACGTTTTATAAATAATGTCTTTTTGCATAAGTTTGTCATACTTCACATAATTAAAGAGATGAAAGCCCAGATTTAAAAATATTTTTAAAACATTTCCCTTGTTCTGATGACAAACTCAAAAATGCCCTGCAAAGATATAATTTTTTCTCATCTCTTTGAAATGTTTTACATATTAAGTTCTAAACATTTATCACTCTGTAGCAACGTGAAAAAAATATTTACAGTGTTAAGTATGAAGGATGCAAAATTGTGTATCTACTATGACTGAAACTGTACAAAATATATATGTATCTGAAAAAATTGAATGGAAAGTTAAATTTTGTAACATTGTTAGAACTATGGATTTATATTTAAAAGTTCCCATTGTGTTATTTATGTTATTTTAAAAAACAAATGTCAATATATATACATATGACTATTTTTTATTTTCATCGGGGTGTTTTACCGAGAGTCATTATGCCCTGTGAATATTTTGTTTTATTTTTGTCTGTCTAAAGCACAGGTGGTCACATAACACTGTATTTTGCAACTCTAAAACCATGTATTGGCTTTCAGAGTCACCATATTGCTCTAAGCCGAGAAAAGTGGCATCCTGGAGATCTCTGAGGACAGCAGCGAGCATGCCCCTTGGTCACAGAATGTCCCTGACGCCGCAGAAGCTGTGGCTGGGAAGCTCAAAGCAAGGTGTGTGGTGGCTCCGGTCGAGGCCTTTCTCTGCAGAGCGGGGTTTCCGAAACTGCGGGCGGTGATTCGAAATGTGACTCGTCTGGGTGACATTGGTCTGAATCGAAGACGTTGAACCCTCTGGCTTTGGCGTGACACATGAGTGTGGTTTCTGACGGTTTGGTTTGCACGTGTGACCCCTGATCTTTTTGGGTCTCGCATTGATGTCGCACCGGCAGGGGTGTGTGGGAGCCAGCTGTTGAACTTGTTGGAATTTTGTGGCAGCCGGACTGGACGTGGTCTGGCCGCTTTCACCATGGAAATGGTCGGATGCCACAATTCAAGCTTTGTCCATTTTCGAGAACCGTTGAACGTTTGTCTGCACACCGCCGAATGGCGCCGCTTCCTGGCTGACTCGGCTTCCTCTGGCCCCGGAAGGCTGATTATCAGAGGCAGAGCCTGCCGTCGTGTTTGCTTGCCCCTGTCTTTAAACCCACGCATGTTCAGACCAGGAGGCCTGGCCCAGCCCCGGCCTCAGCCCTCCCCTTGGCGAGTGCTCCCGCCTGACTCACAGCTGTGAGAACCCAAAGGTCACATCTCGGGGTCTGCCAGCCACGTGGCACAGTGAGGGTGACAAGGCCGTGACTAAGGAAAAGCAGAAAACAGCGAGATGGGGTCCTGTACTAGCCCCGTCAGAAGGAGGTCGCGGAGTGTCCTGAGGACAGTGAGCCTGATGGTCCGTTCTGCCTTCCTCAGAAGGGCCTTTGCCCCGGCTTCACTTGTGCCTGCTCCCCAATCTTATTACATGTATCGCATAAACAATACTAGAAATGGACCTTGCAGAAAGTAGAGAAAAGCCCAAATCTCAGCAGAAAGCATCAGTTTGCTGTCATGTCTCTCTCCCTGTCTGGTCCTTGCCCTCGGGCGTCCTCCCGAGGCTCTGCCTTTCCCGCGTCAGAAGCCCGTCGACACCTCCCTGCTGTAGCCGTGGGCCGTCACCCTGCCATTGCTGGCGAGGAGTCCTGGGAAGGTGTGTGTCACGCCAAAACCAGCGTGCCCCGAGCAGCGTGGCTCATGAGCGTGCTCATCTGTCTTTTTGTTGCGTTTGCTGTAAAACCTCAACGCGCCCCTGCTCTGTGGACCCTTCTCTCGCCCTTTGACGACCATCGCACCCTGTGCTCATGTCCTCTGCGTGTTCCCTTGCTTCCTCCTCCCTTGTCACTGCCATCTTTGGTTTCTTTTTTGGAACAGTGTCGTGATCGGGCTAAAAACATTGCGATATTTCTGTTTTTTTTTTTTAAAGGTAGTTATACTAACTTCCAGGTTTTGAGTAAGGTATAGCCCAGAATTCTTTCTCCTTTTCAGACAGTCTTTTAAGAGGCTGTGTGTCTTCCTCCAGGTCGTGTCCTCGGGACCCCTGTCTACAAAGAGAAGGAAGACATGTATGACGAGATCATCGAGTTGAAGAAGGTGCTATGTCTGTTCTTGGTTGGTGTGAAACAGCGAAACCTTCCACAGCAATGGGGGTGTCATGGGGGTCGTGTGGAAAGGGTGTGGGCTGTAGAGCACACTGAGCTACGCCGTGGCTGGCAACCCCGGTTTGGGAACGGCCCAGCACCAGCTGTGCGGGGCCCTGCCTCTGCCCTGGGGTGAATACTGGGGGACATGCTGCACTCGGTCCCTCTGCCTCCCGAGGCTTGGCCCTACGGTCACTCCTGTCGGCCACCTCCCCTTTGTGTATTCCTGCAGTGTTAATGACACCGTTTACATGCCACCTCAGCAGAGCAGCCTGAGATAGGTGACACTATTACCTGGTGATGACCTTGAGACAGAGAGCTTACCAGCCTGTCCAGGGTCAGCCAGTTGCAGAACCAGGACCTCAGGCAAAGTCGGCCTCCCGGGCCGAGGCACCCCCACCGCCGGTGCTCTCCCGCCCCCCAGAGGGTTCCGCTGACGCGCCACCCCCAGGCCCCTCCCCCGGCACCTCCCCCACCTTCTCCAGGTCCTGTGCCCCGGGGAAGTGGGGGGCCATTCCCTAATGTGAGTGTGTTTATAGACTTGCTGTCCCCTGTCCCCAGTCGAGCCTCTGGAGGATTGTGGTCAGTCTGGGCACCAGAGGCTGAGCAGGGCATTGGCAGCCGCCGCACCAGAGCACGGCGCCGGCACGCGAGGAGGCTGGCAGCTGCCTCACCTGGTCGTGCCCCGTGGGCGGTCGCAGCCTTCTCTGTCGGCCCAGAGGACACCCTGCCATGGGGCCAGCGGGAGGGGAGCACATGTCCCGAACCGGAACACCCACCGCGGAGACGTGGGCACCGCTGCTCCCGGCGCCACGGGGAGAGGCTCGTTCTGGGTGGGGGGCTGCACCAGGGACCCCGGGGTCCCCAAGGCTGAGGGATTGCCGCAGTGGCACTCGTGGAGGGCACCTTTGGGGGCAGAAGTGGGTCCCTGGGTAGAGTCATCCCACCTTTACGCAGACTTCCCGTCGTGGGGACCTGGACAAACCCAGCCCGGCCCCGCGAAGCGGGCATCCTGACAGCGTGCAGCTCAGGTCCAGGGGCGTGACGCTGGCGTGGCGCCATGTGCAGCTGTCTCGCGGTGCACGTGGGTCCCTGGGCCTCGGCCGCTGTCCAGATGCAGAACTGCGCTACCACAGAGGTCACCTCCCACGGCCCCTCTGCAGTCCACGGCCCCCATCCCCATCCCCCGTCCCTGGCAGCCTCTGCTGCTTCTCCGTCTCTGTGATTTCGGCGTCTTGGCAAGCTGAATGAATGGGATCATGAGGTGTGACCTCGGAGACACTTTTCCCACTCGCCCGATGCGCCCAGGATGCTGGGGGCTTCAGCAGCGCCCGCCCCTCGGTGCTGCTCGGTGCCCTCTAGCTTTGCCGTGCTGTGTTTCTCTGCCCACGGTCCTCTGGGATTGTGACGTGTGGCCCCTGAGAGTTTAAGGGTCTTCCTTCCTGTTCCTGTCGTTGCCATCTAGTTCGGTCCCGCAGTGGCACAGAGCACACTCTGTCACCTCGTGTCCTCCATCTGAGGCATTTGCCGAGGCCCAGAAGGTGGTCCGTGTCTGTGCACGTTCGGGCCGTGCTCTGAGCATGCCAGCCAGAGCCCGGCGTCCGTGCTGGCTCCGGGCCGGGGATGGGCGTCGCGGTCTCCAGGAACAAGCGTGCGCGTTTCTGCCTCCCTTGCAGTTCCGTCCGCATCACACGTTTTCGCGGCTCTGTCGCTTGGGGCACACACCTGGGATCGCTGCCTCGCTGGTGGCCCGACCTGCGATCATCGTGTGGTGGCACTCCCTCCTCTGGTGACCTTCTGCTCTCTGACGTCCTGCTCTCTGCTTCCCCTGATGCTAACACAGCCACTCCTGCTTTCTTTTGATGGACGTGTCGGTGGCATCTCTTCTTCCATCCTCGTACTTTGACCTCCCTGGCTCATGTTTGCAATGACTTTCCTGCAGACAACGTGTAGTTTGGCCAGCATGTATTTTTAAATCTACTTTGCCAATCTCTGTGTTCTGATAGTCTTTTAGGGCACTTACGTTTAATATCACTGTTGACGTGTTAGGATTTACGTCTCCGTTTTATTTTGTGTGTGCGTGGCCTCATTACCACCGGGCAGTGGGAAGTCGTGACCCTCCAGTAGGTTTCCTCTGGCACCCCCACTGTTCCCCCGGAGGAAGGGCCGGCACCTGCTCCAACGTGGCTGGGTGGAGGTCTGGGTCCCCGTCAGCCCTGGCCGGCCGAGTGGGGCCACAGCGTCCCCTGCGGACTTTGTGGTCCTCACCTGTGAGCTTCCTGCTTTGTCTGGCTGCCCCTTTCCTGCTGGAGAGAGGAGGCCGTTCTCGTGTGTGTCTGCCGGCTTGTCCAGCCTGTTGGCCTTCTCTAGCACCCAGCCCAGGAAGTCCAGGGCCGAAAGGAAACTGAGGAATCTGCGTGTCGCACTCCCGTCCTGAGGCCCCCGCTCGTCTCCCTTCTCCTCTCACCCGTGCGAGTCTTCTCGGGTGTCAACGCAGCGTCCCAGGGTTTGGGTGGACGCGCTGCTCTCTTCCCCAGTGACTGCGATGACTGACTCATTCCTCAGACACTCACTGAGTGCCGGGGCCTCTCCTGCCCCGCGGCGGCTCTGTGGCCGCGTGGCCGGTGTGCCAGGCCGCCCTCAGTGGACGGCACGCTTAGAACCCCCTTTCCCGTGGTGGCCGCTTTGTCCAGACTCTGTCCCTCTTCTGAGCACCGCGCGGCCCTCAGGAGGACGTGTCTAAGATAACTGGGAGCTCAGGTGCAGGCTGATGCTGGACGTGGGTGACCGTGGCCGCAGCTGACCTGCGGGGGCGTCCCACGTTCGAGGCGGTGGGCACTGTGCCAGCCTCACGCGCTCCAGGCTGCAGGGCGTCACAGACTCGGGAAGAGGTTTTCGAAGTGAGAACGTTGAAAATATAAACGCCCTCCCATCACCATGTCATAAGAGGACTCAGTCCAGAGTAGCAGGCAGGATGTTTCAGGGTACAGGACAGTTGCAGACAGTGAGTAAGCTCAGTGCTGTGCAGCGTGACGACAGGTCTCAGCTCACCGGTTGGTGAGAGGTTGATTCACAGGTGAACGCTTGGGAACCATTGCCCCAACCGGCCGGCCTCGGCTGAAGCTGAGGATTTAAATGGACGTTAGGGTCTGACGAGTTTGGGTTATAGGTGATGTGACCACCGAGTACTTCTCGTGTGGCCACGGAGGACACATGACCTGGCGCCTGGCAGCCGCACTGTCCACAGTGTCCATCTGTAGCACTCCCCGTGGGGCGTGGCGTCCCTAGCTGTTTGGGGGGTCCTGCACCTAGTAGGCCCTTGCTCTGTCCCCCACCGAGTGCAGCTCTGCCACCCAGGCCCCGACCACCGCCACGCTCTGCACCCTGGTGAACCAGGCGGCCTGGAGCGTCCCCCAGCCCAGTGTCCCCGGCGGCGCGTGCGCGTGCGGCCTGGAGCGTCCCCCAGCCCGGTGTCCCCGGCGGCGCGCGCGGCGGCTGGAGCGTCCCCCAGCCCGGTGTCCCGGCGGCGCGCGCGGCCTGGAGCGTCCCCCAGCCCGGTGTCCCCGGCGGCGCGCGCGGCCTGGAGCGTCCCCAGCCCGGTGTCCCCGGCGGTGCATGTGCGTGCGGCGTGCGCCGGGTGCATTTGGCCCTTCTTCCTCCAGTCGTTGCGCATGCAGAAGAGTGAGGTGGATCTGATGAAGACAAAGCTTCGGCGCCTGGAGGAGGAGAAGAGCAGGAAGGACCGGCAGATAGAGCAGCTTTTGGATCCATCCCGAGTAAGTCCGGCCCGGCCTGGCGGCCCACCGCGCAGCCCGGTGGGGTGGTGGGGGCCGCGCCACCTGCTGTCACATCTCACTCCGCTTCCCACAGGGCCCGGGTTCTGTCCGGACTCCGGCAGAGGACAGGCCTGAGACTGGCTGGGTGAGTACCGCCTCCGGCAGCACAGACACCTGGGCCGTGAACTCTTACTCTCAGAGCAGCCCGCGGTGAGACGGGCCCTCCCCGCGAGGCGTGGCAGACGCAGAGGAAGGGCCCGGGGCTCTCTGAACCCAGTCCCCTCGGAGCGGTGCGGGTGACAGGAGACGCTGCAGGGCCGTGAGGGGGTGCGGGGCCCAGCGGGCTTTCCACGGGCCGAAAGCCTGAGGGGAAAGTGGGCACCGTGGGGGCCGCCCATCCTGCCCAGAGAGACGCGCGCGCTTACCCAGCGATGCCGATCTGAAACCAGCAAAGCAGGCGTGGGCCGGACGCCGCTTCTGTGCTGCTTCATAACACGTCGCAGGTGGAATGCGACAGAATGAGGGCAAACGGGGCCCCGATGTGGTTGATGCTGCGGCAGTGAACTGGCAGGTGGAGAACAGCGTGTCACAGCGAACCTCATGCGAGTCCAGGAAGCACGGTTGTGTTTCATGCGAAGTGCTAAAAACCAGAAGGGATGCGAGTACGAGATCATCGAACACAAAGAATAAAATAACAGTGACGTCGTGATGAATGGGTTTGATAACGTGCAATTTATAACGTGGACCCATTAGACCATGACAGAAGTGATCGCTGTAACGGGGCGTTATCAATCAGCACAGAAGCTTCTGTCCAGGGCTCGCAGGCGCTCCTGACCTGTGCAGAAGAAAGGCTGTCTGCTCTCGTGACTGAAGAGCTCTGTGTGAGGACAGCAGCAAGCAGACTCGTCAGGGCTTGAGAAGGAGTCAGTGTGCTTACACAGAAGACAGTTTCACGTAGGATTGACCCAGCGCACAGTTTGCACACGTACACAACCTCCCATGGCCTGTGCTGACCGGGACTTCCATCCCCATCTTTAAAATCGGGAAACCGAGGTTAAGGGAGTCGCCCAAGCTGGGTTAGCAGTGAGTGGCCGCGAGCCCCGAAGGCCAGGCTGGTGTCCGCTCAGTCCCCACTGCCGAGCAGCAGTCAGTGCTGGAGTGAATGCCTTGTCCTCGGCTCCTGGGAGGGGAGACTCTTGCCTTCAAGGAGCAAAACAGCCAGGACTTCAAGCCAGTGTGCGGGGGCGGCTGGGGCAGCACGGGCACGCAGAACCAGATGTGACGTGTTAGGCGCTGTGACGTGTGGCCGCAGCGGTCCGTGAAGTCACCCCTGGTCTGACACTGCTCCTTAGGACCAGGTCACAGAAAATCCAAGAGAAAAAGCCTTTGGCACAAGGTTACTTATAGCTGCCCCATTTGAGAAGGAACTTGAGGAGAAGCCATTCAGATCGGAATGCCACTACATTAAAACATCTTCAGAAGAGAATAAAGAACATGAAACAGTAGAGCTGTGTGTGTGATTTGGGTGAGGGTATGGAGTCCTGAAGATAACGGGGACTTGTAGAGAGGAAGGGCTCCTTGTACTTTTGTTGTTCTGTTACTTTTTTTTTAAATTAAAGTTGATTCAAAGTGGGAATTTTAGATCGCGGGGTACGTGCGGTGCTGCCCGGCCACCCTTCACAGAGGCTGTGTCCTGCGGTGGGACACATCCACTTGTCGATGCTCAGGAGACGTTTGCGCGTGCACACAGTGGGGCTGGCCAAGGATTGTGTGCAGCCGCAGAAGTGGGTTCGGCTCACAGACCTGTCACGGGGAGAGGGGGCACTCGCGTGCGCGTCCCACAGTGCGGGAATCCGGAGACGCAGGGACGGCTCAGCGAGACCGTCACTGCGCTGCAGACGTCGCGTGTGCCCGGCACCATGGACGCGCACAGTGGGGTGCCGCAGCCGCAGGTGTGCACACAGCCATGCACGCTGCAGCCTCGGGGACGCACTTTGAGTTGGTGACAGTGTTGAGAGCAATATGTCAAAGGGTACCGTTTCGTCCATAACATGTTTTTTAAACAAAATGTATTCGTGTATCACTAAGGTAATTGAAATTTACCTTAAAATCCAGTTAGAAAGTAGCTGGGCCGTTCAGCAGAAGGGGAGGCGTCTGCTCGGGGACGTGCCGCTGTCATCTCCCCAAGTGATGGGCGGGCAGGGACGGAGGGCAGGCAGGAAGTGGGCACCCCTCAGGCCTCTGTCCCGCTGTGCCCTGCCTCCTTGCGCCCTGCTCACCCCCAGGGCGTGTGTGGGCTGAGTTCTCATCGGGGGTCAGGGCTGGTGACTTTGCATCTGGTGACGGGGGTCTTCCGGGAAGACAACTGGGGAGGCGCCTAGTGGTCCCCTAAGCGTGGACTGCGGCCCAGGGGAGGGCTCCGTGCCTGGCGGGCGTCTGCCTAGGGACTCCCACCCGCCTGTGCCCACCCACTCGCCTCCCCCCACCGAGCAAGTGGGACGGCGGCCCCTTCTTCGCTGTGCTGTGGTCTGGAGAGAAGCCAGCGATGGAGCAGAGGACAGTGAAGTCCTGTGAACGGGGGCCGTGTGGGCGGGGGCCACCTGGACCCGGCTGGGCACAGGACGGGCTGAGTCCGCGGCCGTGAGAGCGGGCGGCGTGACGCGGCGCTGTTTCGTTGGCAGGTCGTTAGTGGCCTGAAGCAGAGGATCCTGAAGCTGGAGCAGCAGTGCAAGGAGAAGGACAGCACGATCCAGTACGCAGGGGTGGCAGGCCGGCCGCGGGCCCCCGGCCACCTCCTGTCGGTGGCCTGCGTGCCCTGTCCTCAGACTGCAGCTTCAGTTCCCACCCGCCATGCCCTGTTCCACGCCCCTGCCCCCAACTCCATCTGCCCCCAGGAAGCAGCGCAAACGTTCGCCGCCTCTTCCGGTGTCGCGAGGGGCAGCATTTGCCTTTCAGCTCTGCCTGTCGCATTTAAGAACTGCCTTCTGGCCTTAGTCTTCTGTGGACCAGTCTTCACCTCCAGTGTGACACAAGGAACCCCGATGCTTAGACCCGCCCCCAGCTGCCCCTCGCGGGGCCCCGTCCTGGTTCTGCCCTCGGGGCGGCTGCTCCTCCTCCTTCCCTGTCCCAGTGCGGAGGCAGAGTCCTCCCCACAGTCCTCCCAGTGTGTCGCGCTGCTCTGGGGAACCCGGGTCCCACCTGCTCCCTGCGTCTCCTCTTCACACAGCGGTTCCCCCTTCTTCGTTTCTTGCTAAAACGGTCACCTTAGGAAACGTTACTTGCTGATTTTTCCGTGTTTCAGAATCCTGATCTGTGTGGCTTTCCTTTCCTCTCTGTTAGAGCCTTTGTCCAAAGGTGGAGAACCAGGAGAGTCACCCCGACCGCGGGGGCGAGTGGCTGTCCTTCACAAGGACGGCCCTCCCACTGCCCCGGAGGCCTGTCTGCACTGTGGCTCCAGTTCCAAAGACGGCCTCTCACTTAGTACAGAGCATCGCTAGGGAGTTGGTCACTCACCTTGGGACGCGGCTGCTCAGTCTGGAAGGGAGTCCGTGCGAGGCCACCAGCCAGTCGAGGGCCAGCCCAGCCTTTCCCGCCCAGCCCGGCTCTGATGTGCCCGGGACACGTCCCTGTCTCCGCCCCGGGAATGCTGGCGCTGCCGTGCTAACTCTGAACTTGGGTTTTTAGCAAACTGCAGACCGACATAAAGACCACGAGCTTGGAGGAGATGAGGATTGCCATGGAGACCTACTACGAGGAGGTGGGTGCCCTTCTGCCCGGAGCGGGCGCAGCCAGCGGCCCTGCGGGGCCCCGCGCTCCTGCCTCCGCACGAGTGCGTGCCACGCGCCCAGCACTCAGCTCCTGCCGCGGGACGCAGGTCAGGCGTGTGCGGCAGCGTCTCCCGAGGACGGCGGGCCGTGCTGGCGTGTGTCCTGAGGCGCGCGTCGCTGCGCACACGTCCTCACGCGTGTCCTCGTGTGCCGTCCTGATGTGTTCTCATTTGCTGTTTGCAGATCCATCGCCTGCAGACCCTCCTGGCGAGTTCCGAAACCACGGGAAGGAAGTACGATGATCTGGTGGGGGCCGGGGCTCCTGTGGGGGCCTCGTGGTCCACGCCAAGCAGCATGGGGGGCCGCACACCCGCCCTTCCGACCGCGGGCAGGTTGCCGCGTTTCCACGGGGGTGGCCGCCGGGTGCCCTGACAACCGCCCTGTGCTGACCGCCGACAGTCACTGTCCACACCTCCCAGCAGCACTGGTTCCCCAAGCAGATCTTCCTGTTGGGGAGAGCTCAGCACCTAGTGCAAGTTCGTGTTGCCACATGAGTTTATCAGGAGGGACGGCAGGGTGGCCGTACTCTAGGCGTCCGCTGCCCCCTCCCCAGCCCACACCGTGCTGACGGCGGCGGCGGGGGGAGGGGGGAGCCGCGGTCCCTGATCAGGCTTGTGTGTCGTGGCCTTTGTGGTCAGTCCCGCACATTTGCGGGGCGTTTACACGGCCGGCCTGGCCTTCGCTTTTTTACTAACCCTGGAGTAGAAGACGGGTTGGCAGACTTTTCCATAAAGGGCCGGGTGGCACGTCTGCCGGTCCTCGGCGTCTGCAGCGGTGAGTCCCGTAGTCCGCCTGTGCGCTGAGCTGTCGAGCGTGCGCGTGCCCCCCGGGTGCGGAGGGCGGCTCTGGCCGTGCACCGTCCGTGCGTAACCTGGTGCCAGGTGTGTTTCTGCTCAGAGACGCCTCGACGTGCACTGTCGACGCGTGAGCACTGGGCTCGGTGCCCTGGCCGACTCGGCCCGGGCGGGTCTCCCGCCGCCTCCACTGGGCGCGCGGGCCGCACTCGGCCCCGCGCCGAGGGGACGATGTGAACAGTGAACGCACCGACGGAGCACAAAACCGTGACGCGCACGTGCTGACTAGACCGCGGCAAGGACGCTCGGTGACAGAGCGAGGACAGGGCAGAGCGCCGCCTCGTGCAGCCTGAGCTGGGCGCGTGCCCGCCGGCGGCTCCGGCTTCTCGCCTCTCTGTCCACTTCCGCGCGTCGGCCAGTCCGCAGACAGTCTGTGTGGTTTAGACTCGGGTAAGAGGCGAGACCAAAACTATCATATAGGTGCTTAGTAACGAGAAAGGAAACCGTGACCTCTTCAGTGGTGAGGTTGAAAGCATTGTACGTCGTCGAGTACGCCGTGCTGCTGCACAGGTCGCCTCGTTGGGAGGAGGGCATTCTGCGGGGGAGTCACAGCGTGCCTCCGTGTGGTCACACTTAGGGTCCCCTGTGGACTGCACACACCTGCACGACCACCCCCCTCACGTGTGACATTAAATCAGTTCAGAAAGCTAGACCTCAGCCGTTTGGTTTCTGGCCCCCAGGCCGTCGGAGAAGAAAGCCAGCCTTAAAAGGCAGAAGAAGGCGAGCAGCGTCCTGCTGAGCCTGTCCCGGAGCGTCCAGGAGCTCACCGAAGAGAACCGCAGCCTGAAGGAGGACCTGGACCGTGTGCTGAGCCACTCACCCACCGTCTCCAGGATAAAGGGTGTCTTTCCAGGGCCCCCGGGAGGGGGCACGTGGGGAGAGGCCACGTCCCTGGTTCTTTGACGGAGATGCGGGCCTTCCTGCCTCCCTGCCACCTAGGCCTGCCTGCATGGGCCAGATGCAGACAGAGCGCTGGGCCGCACGTATGTGCTTCGAGATCTAATGAGTGTCTGCTGTGCTCCAGGCACTGGAGACGGTGGCAAATGCGCGTGCAGGCGTCATCTCAGGGAGGGGGAGGAGCCAGCAGGTTGGATGAGTGCTAGGGGGCAGAGTAAAGGAGGGGCGGGAAAGAGGCGGCGGGTGGGCAGGTGGGCGCCTGCAGATGGGGCCCCTCCAGGGCCGTGACAGCTGGGCACGGGCCTGAGAGCTGAGGGTCAGCCATGCGGCCACTGGAGGAGGCCCCTCTGCTCGCTCAGGAAGGGCAGTCTGGTGGAAGGGGCCTGTCAGGGTGGCGGCACGGAGTGACCCTTAAACTCCTCCTTCCCCAGGTTACATGGAGTGGAGTAAGCCCCGGCTGCTGCGACGGATCGCGGAGCTGGAGAAGGTGAGAGGCACGCCTCGTAGTGTCACCTGCCTGGCTCAGGGCTGCCTGCCCCGGAGCGGGGCTGGGCGTCTGCGAGGGGCGGGGAAGGCCCAGCGGCTTTGCTCATGGGCACAGTGCCGTTGGCAGACCAAAGTGGGCAGACCGAGGGCCACACCAGGCCAGCCCTGTTACGGGAAGGGGGTGCAGACACCCCAGAGCCCTTCCGAGCCCAGCCTCCTGTGTACGTGTTGGCTTTTCATTGCCTGTCACGTCCCAGACTGGGGTTCTCACTAGTGTATGATACTTGGGTTCACAGAAAACTCTGATCAGCTGCACTCTGCCCATCAGAAAATCTGATTAACATTTTCTCGTACCCCCCGTGTGAATCTGCAAACTCGTAGCCAATCTGGTTTTATTGGAGGTCATGGTGTCACATTATTTGGCTGAGAAAAGTCAACCTAGAGGGAAACATTTAAAAGAATAATAATTTCACACATTTACAGACCGAAAGCTGAATATGTTTTTATAAACCGTGGGCAACTGGGAAGGAATGGCCCTGGAGGGCATCAGGGGTCGTGGGGCCGAGCCCTTCCCGGCTGTGCGAGGCCGGCGGCCGCGGGGTCTGGAGGTTGCACTAACCCCCCCATGTCACCCCAGGAGATCGGTCCCACGGAGAGCCCCAAGTCCCAGTCTCCCGATGAGGCCCGATCAGACCTCCTGGCTCACGCCGCGTCTAGCTCCGCGGGGCAGGGGCCGCCCCTGGCCGGGCACCTGGAGGAGAGCGAGCGAGTCTGGGCTGCGGTGAGGAGCCTGAAGGGCGAGCGGCGGGCCCTGCGGGCGCAGCTGCAGGACAGAGAGTACGTGGGGCGCGGCGGGCGGCAGCTTCCCGCCCCCGGGCCGGCCTCCTGCTCACCTGCGCTTCGCGAGGCGCCCACCGTTTCGTTTTCGTGGACTTGGTGTGCTCAGCTCACAGGAGCGACTGCACGAGTCCTTTCACGTGGTTCCGAAGCTTACGTTTCGGCTGTGATGTAAAGGCGGCTTCAGCGGTAAAAAGAAAACATTAATTGGCCAAATCAGGTTTCCAAAGCGGGTGGCCGTTCAGATCTTTACACGGAATTCTAGAGGTGTTTCTGAACATTTTTAGAGAAAAGTGGTTTTTTTACAGATTTTGATAATTCTTGTAAAATAGGTATGCCACCAATTAAATCTCATACAGAGTGGTTTAAAGACTCAGTGATATGTCTGTGTCACCCATATCGAATGAGACACAAATGCTGTGAGCTGTCCAGCGTGGCCCTAAGTTTTAAAGGGCAAAGCCCCAGATTTTGCTTATTCTCTGTGCTCCAGCATCTTGACCTGCAGTCACCTAAAATGTACCCTCCTCCTCCCGCTGTTTCCTCGGGGCTCCTCTAGTCACTGTTCTGTCGTGAGTAAACTACAGCATGGTCTTTTGAGGTGGGGTTAATCTCTCAGATTTTGCTACCCAGAGGTAGCCTGGGAAACCATGGAAGCACAGACTGGGAGCTGGATAGAGATGCAGCCCCTCAGCTACCCTGTCTGGAACCTGTCTGTCTCATGCGACCTTGCCGTGACTCACGTGCACATCTAGGCCAGAGAAGGGCTCCCTGGCTGGCTGTGGCCTGGGTCCCCTGCTCCCTTCTGTCACAGCAGAAGGCCAAGCCTTTCCCAATCTCCTGTTCTCACACACAGTGAGAGGTTCTTTGCAAGAATTAGTCTAGTCATTTTGAAAGGTAGGTCACGTCTGTGGTGATCCCTTAAGCTGTCACATGGTATGACAGTAGCTTCATTTATTGACCCTGACTGTGCCCTTCTCTGCAGACCCTCTATGGTGTGTAGTCTGGTTCGTACAGACTCATGGTACCTCGAAAAGTCACTGCGACAAAAGTAGTGGGACTGAGCTTCAGATAGAGGGCTTGTTTTACAGCCACAAGTCATCTGAGGGGCCCAGGAAAGCTCTCTGGGAGCAGTGCAGTTGCAGGTGCCCCCTTTGTCCTCAAGCCCTCAGCGCAGGCAGCACCTGCGTAGTTCACGTGGCCCGTCAGAGTGCGCGTCTGGGGCACGGACTGGGTGCCTGCTGTCTGACAGCGTAGTGACCCTCCCTGGGAGACAGGCCCTGAGGCGGGGCTCCCCCAAGTGGGGGCTCCCTCCCCACTGTGTCCTCCTCACAGCAGGCGCCCAGCGACTCAGGACCCCGGCCTGTTCTGACTCTCTTTCCTCTGGCCCCGGCCATGTGTCCACGGTCGGTTAGGGGGTTGGGCTGCGTTATTTCCTCTGAGAGCTCCCGGCTCTGTGACACTTGGT
Source organism: Eonycteris spelaea (assembly GCA_003508835.1). Lineage (NCBI taxonomy): Eukaryota > Metazoa > Chordata > Mammalia > Chiroptera > Pteropodidae > Eonycteris > Eonycteris spelaea. Next base: position 4,921,426 of record PUFA01000126.1, read on the forward strand.
GTGACTGTGGTCCTCTGTTTAACTACCACTCACATGTCTCCGGCTTTGTGTGTTCAGCCTGGAAGTGAAGCAGCTGCTCCAGGCGAAGGTCGACTTGCAGAGGGAGCTGGAAGTGTGAAGGAAGGTGAGAAGGAGAGAAGAGGAAGAGAGGCGGCTTTGAGGTGAGTGAGCCGGGAGTCAGAGCTTTCAGAGAGCACACGGCACCGGCTGCTGTCGGCGCGGCCGCAGCCTCAGGCACGCTCGCCCCGAAACTCACGGTGGTGGTTTCCTTCTGAGTGGGGATCCGAACTCTGGGGAAGGGCTCGCCTCGTCCAGGACGGTGTCAGGGGGAGCAGGCGTCATGGCAACCGCCCTGGGCACACCCCTCCGTCCGGGTGTCGGCCCCCGCTTCAGGGGTCATCACCTCCCACACACCTTCGTAGCATTGTTATCCCCGACAGCCAGAAAGTGGGAACAGCCTAAGTGTCCATCAGCCGATGAGCAGATAAAAAGCTGAGGTGTGTGCACACGACGGGAGGGAGGGAGGAGGCGCCCACCCACGCAGGAAACGGCGGGCGCGGCGGGGAAGCCGCCTGGCGGCCGGTCCTGGCGGCCGGTCCTGGGACACCCGGCCGAGGCAGGTCCACGGCCACGGGGACGGAGAGCAGATGGGCGGGTGCCGGGGCGGGCGGGGCGATCTGAATGTCCTCGAGTTCACTGGTGGCGGCTGCAGGCCCCTGCGAGCTCACTGAGCAGCCTCAGCTGTGCCGCGAGGTAGCGAGTTCCGTGCCACGTGGACGTCGCATCAACAAAAGCACCCGAAAGAGCAGATCGGAAACCCGAGCAGAAATATTTAGGACTCAGAGTCATTAGACACCGGTGACTGAAATGAATCAGGGGAGCTGTGGCCAGACAGCGAGGGTCAGACAGCGAGGGCCGGTGTCCAGGGAGGAGAGGGTTCACTTTGCCTTTAGTATCGGGGCAGGGACGAACATTGCACCTCCTTCCGTTCACAGTGTCTATGAAAATCACACACGGTCTGCCCATTCACCGTGCAGTCAGCGGTTCTCAGTGCCTCCCGCCTCGCGCCCGGAGCCCGCTGGGCCCCGACCTCCCCGGTGCTGGCCCCTGGCCACCCCCTCTTGACGAGGAGGCAGACTTGTGTCCCGCGGTGCAGTGTGGTGGCGGCCGGGGCTCCCACGGGGCCCTGGGAGAGCTGGCCGTGCCAGCTGCAGGCCCCCGTCCGTGCTGTCAGACATCTCCTCCAGCACGGGGACCAGCAGGGTGTCATGTTGTCCTTTCCCGCTTTAGAGAGGAAATTGAAACGCTTACCAAGAAGTTTCAAGAACTAGAAGAAACCAAGAGAGCGGAGAAGGTGGCCCCGTGGAAGTGACCCCTGAGGTAAGGCTCGGACGCGCTGGGGCGTGGCTGGGATGCCATGACCCCGACGGCCCCCACGCCAGGGGTTTTCCCGACGTGCACACGGATGGTTCCGTTTCCTTCCGACATCGGTGGATTTCTGTAAACTGCGTGTGCTGAACCCAGAGTCCTGGGCCGATCGTCCGTGTGACGCTGTGACGGGCGGTTCCCTCTGCGGGGCCTGTGGGCGGGCGAGAGGTGCCAGAACGTCCTCCCTGTCCCCATCCCCTCTCCCTGAGTGTGAGGACAAGGAGGAGGTCTGCGGTCATGTGGTCCCCTGGCACCTCCGTGGACCTGGGGGTGCTGGTCCCTGCTGGCCTGGGGCCGCCTGCGCCTGGGCTCTGGTGGCGGGAGCGTCCCTCCCCTCTGACCTTGCCCTCCAGCGGAGGACCCTGCAGAGGGCAGGTGCACTCTGATGCCTGCCAACACAAATCCTGTGGCAGCGCCGGCCCCGAGGGCCTGCCCTGCGGCCGGCCGTGTCCCAGGCACATGCTGCCACCGGCCGGCGTTCCCGACAGCCTCCTCGCGACCCCTTTTCTGTGACCCTTTGTGTGCCCGAAGCTCTCAGTGCCCCCTGGGCGCCCCAGCATGGCGGGTGTGCACCTGGCACACAGTTTAGCCAAGTCGTTTCAGAAAGTGACTTACCGTCTCAGCAGCGAGGGGCCTGGCAGAGGGGTCTCTGGCGGCCAGAAGAGAAGCGCAGCGGACCGCAGGGCTGTGTCGTCTGCGTCTTCATCGGGACCGGCCTCCCTCCCAGGCTTACTTGTCGGGAGCCCTCGTGTCCGGGCCTCTTGCTGGCGCGGACGGCACTGTGGGCCCCGGCACTCGGCGCAGCAGAGGCGAGAAAGGGGCCGCGCGCCGGGGCCTCGGGGAAGCAGCCAGCGCGGCTCGGGGCAGAGAGGCGCACGCACGCAGGAGGGCCCCGGCGCGCGTGAGCTGGCCCTGCTCCGCGTGTGCCCCCGCCCGGCGCGAGGCCCAGGCAGTGCGAGCCCGTCTCCCCCGCGAGGGCTGGGGCTGCTGGCCCGCGAAGCGCACCTTCGGTGTCGCCTGCGGGGGTGCATTTCCGTGGCAGGTTCCCTAGTACTTTGGGTCGTGTGCTGAGTCCTGCCGCGTGGCCCATGGTCCGAGCGTCCGGGAGATGAGCCACTCTGCGTGACGGTCACTTTCCAGGAGGTCCCCTCACCCGGGCACCTCCCCTGTCTGCCCGCAGCGGATCTGGCCCTGAGTGCAGGGCAGGCCGAGGGCAGCGGGCGCCTCGCAGACACGGCGCCGCGTGCAGCCGTGCGAGACACAGCCCTTGGCGGCCTCCTCGTGATCTGTTACCTGAGCAGGTGCCGCAAGGGCAGGGCTCCCTGTGTCCCTTGTCCGCGTCAGATGACCCCAACCCCAGGACACTGCTTAGGTAGATGCAGATGTGTCTGCTTATCTCTGAGGCGCCCCAGAGTCAGGGACCCCACACCGGTGCTCTCCCCAGCGTGTCTGGGCGCCAGCTCCCCCCGCACAGGGACGGGACACACATGCCCTCATCCCCCACTCTCCCGCGCTGCCCGTCTGCGGGGCGTCCCCACCCCCGCCCTGCGCGCCAGGCCCTCCCCCTCGCGCTCCGGGCAACTGGCTGGCTTCAGAGCCCCTCCCAGCGCTCACGTTGGCATCGTGACAGCCGCGAGACTTTGTCCCTATAAATGACAGAACAAGGGGCGGACCCTGGTTCCCACGGGCCGTCCAGGGAGCCTGGCCAGTTCCCACCGCAGGGCGCGCCCGGCAGCCTTGCTGCAGGCAAGGCCCAGGTGGGGGGGTTGGCTGACGGGCGGGGCGGCCCGTTGGAAGGTCACCGGGCCCTGGTGGAGGGCAGAGGGACGTCCGCTCACTGACGTGGACGCCCTGTGACCTGCTGTCTGCTGCACACAAGCCCCTCTCCCCCGGAGGCCAGTGCCGAGCGACCCCGTTTTACCGGGAAAGCACTGGAGGGGCCTGGGGCCGCCCGCACGCTGCGTCCGCACACTGGGCCCACGCTGGGCCCGCGCTCCGGTGCTTTTTCCCGCAGTGACTCGGTGTGTCGTGGGCACCGTGAGCTTGAGGTCTGTCCTGCCGGAGGCCTGTCCACTTCAGAAAGGGAGGGACGAGGGCAGCGGCGTGAGTGGTCCCCCTGCCCGCGGAGCAAGGGGGTCTGCGCCCGCAGTGGCTGCGAGGAACGCGCATGTCGGGTTTCAAGTCCCCGGCTGTCGGCCACGAGTTGTCTGAGCCACGTCCCTTTACCTTCTGAGCCACTCTACCTTCTACCTGCTCACAGTGGCACAGGCCGATGGTGGCTGACAGACACGTGGGCCTCCATGGAGCGATGCCTGGGGTGCGTTAGGACGGGGGGAAGGAGACCTGGCCCTTCCCAGGGTGGCAGAGGCTGCGTCGGGGACCTTGGCAGAGTGACCGCGAGTGCCCAGAGGAGGCTGGCGACCGCGGCCGACGTGCTGGGGCGTTGTGGCCCTGTCCGCGCAGGGGTCTTGGACTCCCGATGGTTTCACAGTGTCACAGGGCTTTCTCCAGCGTGTGTCGCCACTGAGCCTGCTTTTCTGACGTGAGAAAGATAGTCCAGCATTTTTACTTTCATGGGGAGGTGTCCTGGTAGATTACCTACCAGGGCCTGTCAGTGGCAAAAATCAGTGTTATTCTGATGGTAACAATAGCAATTCTTGCTTCTTTCTACCTCAGAAACCAAGTTAGACGTCGCTGCCTTTAATCATAGAAGTCCCATTTTCGTAATACAGCGTTTAGCCTAAGCAGGACCCCTGGAAAGCGGACGTGCTTGCACGGACCAGTGTTACTGAGCTGAGCGCTGAGTTGTTGGCCGAGCCGCTGCCGGCCCTCGCCAGGCGCGCTGCACGCAGCCCGCAGGGAGGGAGGCCGGGGCACGCCGAGCACTCTGCCAGAGGGGCGTTTTCCCCGGAGAGTTCCGTCACATGGCGTGCTGGCCGGTGGAGGTGCAGACGTTTCCTCTAAATGAAAAAGTCGAGTCCGACAAGTGCCGCCTGTGTCACGCCACGTGACGCCCTGCCACCCTGCCCAGGGCCGTCTTCCTGCCCGGCTGAGCGCCCTCTGCCCCCTGGATGTCCCGCAGGCCCAGGAGGAGCCCCGACCGTCCGGAACAGCCTGCGGTCCCCCTCAGCAGGGCCGTGAGCCAGACGCCAGCCCCCCTGCCCCTGCCCGGAGGGGCGGAGACACGCGGCCGCCAGCACCCTGCAGGCCCGCTGGAAGGTGTACAGGGAGCAGGTGAGGGCGCCTGCGGCACCCCGCTGCCGGCCTGCACCCGGGGCGTGCTGGGGGCTCCCTGCTGCCGTCCACCGGTGCATCTGACCCACAGTGCCCGAGTCCCTTTGATGCGCAGCTGACGCGGGAAGACGTAGGAGAGGCAGCACGGGCACGGCCAGGCGGGAGGCTCCGCGCCCGAGCTCCGTGGGGCGCTGCCCCCCGCCAGGGAGGGAGGGTGGCTGGCCGGTGCTGTCCGCAGCCTCGGCGGGGCCTGGCGGGGGCAGGCTCACGGAATGCACATGCATTCTCGCATTTAAGTCATCACTTCTCTCTGTTTCAGAAAAAAAAGGCCGCCGTGGATGAGGTAAGCAGCGTGGCTTCCCCTGTGCTGAAGTCCGTGTTCCGCTTTGGAGCAAGGGGAACGCAGGGCTGCCTCGCGAGGCGCCGTTCAGTGCCTGTCTGCATGAGATCAGCCAGACCCCGGCGTTACGGTCACAATCCGTACGTGGCATTAACGTCAAGTGAACGCTCACACCTTGCATTCATTCATTCATTCATTCGGCACACAGTTACTGGTCACCGGCTTGCATTACACGAGCTAACACAGGGGCAGCAAGGTGGACGGGCGAATCCCTGGTGACCGGGCTGGCAGACATGCCACGGGTTGCTGGGCTTCCTTGCGAGGCCTGGAAACTCCCTCCAGGGGTGACATTGGAGCCGGGCCTTGAGAGCAAGCAGAGCCCCATGGGGCTGGGAAGTGAGGGCACGGGCACCCCAGCCCAGGGAAAGCCGAGCAGGTCTGAGCAACGGGGCGAGGGGTGCCCGTGGGAGAGGAAGTCAGTGGACAGTGGGGTGCGCTGCAGGCACAGGGAGCTGATGGCCGGGTGGCAGTGCAGGTCTGCGCTGCCTGGCCTCCCGCGGCCACCTCCTCAAGACTCCCTCCCTCCTGCTTTGCCCCCTGCAGCCTGTTGCCCACTCAGCCACCAGGGTGGTGCTGGTAAATGGCAGATAGCACCCCTCACAGTACCTGCTCATGCGGGAGCAGAGCCCAAAGCTGGCCCGCGAGGGCCCTGCACACCGTGCTCCATCTGGAGGCGGCTCTGGTCTCCGTGACAGCCTCAGGCCCTCCCTGGCCCAGGCGCTTCGCCCTCACACCCCGCAGGACGTCCAGAGGGCTCTGGCCCCAGGCCTTCGCAGGTCTTGCTCCCTGGTGTCTTCAGGTCTCCACTGAGTCGCTGCCTCCCCGAAGGCCCTTCTCTGAGCGCCTGCCCGCCCTGCTCTGTGTCGTGCAGGGCGCAGGACGCCTCCCCACGGCGCTGCACGTGTCCGTCGCGGCTCCTCCCGCTGGCGCGCAGGTGCCGCGGAGGCAGGGCCCGCCCTGCCCTTGCCGCCACACCCCTGCTTGGCAGGATGCTGCCTGGCCTCCGATGAGCGGTTTTGATGAGTGAGTGAACGAGTAAATTCCAGACTCCTCAGGGCATGACCATGCGTGTGGCGTGGCTCTGAGCAGACGGCCAGCAGCGCTGTCCGCCACCTTCGGCTGTCCCTCCGGGCCCCCCTGAGCCTCAGCCCCCTCCCTCTGAGGTGAGGCGCCGCAAGGCCTGCAGGGGAGCTGCCGTGGCGCTCGGCTGGCACGCGGACGTGGCGCGTGGCGCGTGGCGCGTGGCTCGCTCCCCTCGGTCGTGCTGCCCCAGGCAGTGCGGCCACCGCCCCAGCTGAGGCAGGGGTTCTGGGCTCGTCCGGGTGTGCAGGCCTCCTGGTCAGCCCGCACGGTCACCGCTTCAGCGGTCCCCCGCCCTTAATGGCGGCCGCGCCCATGGCTCCCTGGCCATGCTTGTTCGGGGCGCCCCCTGCGCCCTACCTCGGAGGACAAAGAGGTGTCTTCGTGGAGACTCGATTACGGGGCGTCTAGAGCCGTGCGTCTGCTGGGACTCAGCGTGCCGTGTCGGCCTCCCAGAACCGCGGGAGCTCAAACCGCTTGTGCGGCGGCGACGCCCAGGCCAGGCCGGGCAGACGCACGTGCTGCCCAGACCCCGGGCACTGCCCTCAGGTCCGTGCGTGGCTCTCAGGAGACTCACAGGGCGCCTGGAGGAGACGCGCAGGAACCGGAGGCTGCAGCCCCTGCGCGGAAGCCTAACCGAGTGTGCTCCGGGGGCCGGAGTCAGCCGCGCTGGTTGCTAACGTGACGGCTTTAGCGTGCCTCGTTCATGTCCCCAGACTCAGTGCACAGGGGTCGGGCATCCCCGGGGGCTGGCGTGTTTATCGCTGTAGGAGGTTCTGGTGAGAGGTCCTTCCAGGGCTTCTGTGACCATGAGTCACGGGGATCGTCACTTCCTCTGCCGTTAGAGCCTTTCACTCGAGAACCTCCTATAAATTGTGCCTGCCACCCCCCGGGGACACCGACACCCCCCTCTGTCCTCTGTCCCGACAGGCGGCTGCTGTGCTCCAAGCAGCTTTCAGGGGACACCTGGCACGGGCGGACCTAGTGTCACGACAAGCGTGGGCTGCAGAGTCTCCCAGCGTGCCCAGCCTCCCCAGCCAGGTAACCCTGCGGGGCCTGCCAGCCCTGAGTGCTCACAGTCGCCCCTTCTTCTCAGACCTCGTCAGCCCAGGAGAGCGGGGGGCCCCTTAGTGGGGGACAGGACGTCTAGAAGCTAAGGATTCAGAGCCCACAGGCAGGAGTCTGCCGCCTGGAATGGGGCCGAGCTCCACCTGGCTGTCCGCCGTCCCGGGCAACAGTCCCCACTGCAGGGTGGGCGGTGCTCTGAGACAGCTCCTGTCCCTCTGTTGTTGCCTCAGAACTCACCCCCACCCTGCAACCCGAGCCCCCTTGTCCACGCCGAGGACGACCCAGGACAAGACGAGGTTATCACCATCATCCAGTCCGTCCTCCGGGCACACCTGGCACGGATCCGGCACAGGTGAGCCAACCGGCAGGGGAATGCCACCCAGAGCAGAAGCTGCCCCTTGTGACAGCGTCCTCCCGCGCCGTGCAGGTGCAGGGGCCCCGGGCCCGGGCACCCTGGGAGAGCCGATGCGAGGCTTAGTGTAGCCGTGTGACCGTCACCGTGGGCTGCTGCCGGCTTGTCCTAGCGTGCAGCCCCTTCATGAAGAGAGACGTGCCGCAGTCCCAGGTTCAGGGAGTGGTGTGGCCGGAAGCCCCCCAGCCACCACGCTGTCCCCACTGCACCCGCAGCTCAGCCAGGGCTCCGCGTCGCAGGCACTCAGAACCCGAGTGGGGTCCACAGCGCCTGGGAGGGCATCTCTGGCGCAGGGGCGGCCCCTGGGCCTGCAGTGGGCGGAGCCTGCGTCTGCCGCGTGGGGAGCTCAGGCTAGCAGGGCCCCTCGGTGCGGACGTGTGCTGTCAGCCTCCGGCCAACAGTGCAGCCACCCGTCGCGGTTAGCCCGTAGTCTCTGAAGGGTCCCACGTGACTGTTGGGGGCCGTCCCTGGGGCAGTCCGCCAGCGCTGGGACGTGCAGCTGCACGTGGCTGGGAACAGGGCGCCGAGGGACGGCTGGGGAGAGGGGACGCTGACCGAGGGCACGCAGGGGCCCCGGGCTTGTCTGCTGTGCGGCTGGCTGTGAGGTCACTGCAGGGGCTGCTGCCCCAGGAAAGCGGGGAGCCAGCCATCGGCCTCAGGGGTCTGAAGTCGTGGTCACTGGGTCTCTCGTTTCTAGAGCCCCCAGCGAAAGAGCCAGCACTCCAGCCTCTGCGAAAAGGGGACCCCTGTGCGCGGGCCGGCCGTCCCTGGTGAGCCCCTCCATTGCGAGCTTCCGTGCGAGGGGCGGCTGGCCCTCTGAGGGTCAAGCCGCAAGAGCCGCCACCATCCCGGCAGCGTGGGACGTGCGAACACGTGCGCGAGGCGGGTCCCGCCTGTGGCCGCCGCAGACGAAGTCGAGCCTTGAGCCAGCAGCCGCCTGGCCCCAGCTTCCCTGTCGCCCCTTGGGGTGCAGGGGAAGCAGATGAGCCCCAGGGGACTCCCAGAGCACAGGCGGCGGGAGGCGGCCCGGCCTCGGCGGCCTCGGCGTCACACACGGCTCGTGTGTCTCGGTTTCCTTCTCAGGTTCCGTGGGGGTCGTTCTTTCCCTTGGGCCAGTGTTTTCCTGGTTGGCTGGTTTCTGAAGCAAAACCACTCGTGTTTCTTTTCTGCTTTGTTACCATCTGAAAACAGTCAGGCTCCCACTCACTGCGAGCGGGCCCCGGGCTCGCCTGGCGGCGTGTCTGAAGCAGAGAGCGGGCGCGCAGGGCGGCGGGTGCGCGTGGCGGGCACGCTTGACGCTGTCTCGGCGCCTGCGTGTCGTTGCAGGTGAGGACGCGCAGCGAGCGGCAGGGACGCCGTGGACGGACCGTCCCCCGAGGACAAAGCGCCGCCGGTGGGGGCCGGAGGCGCAGGCAGCCCCGCGGCCCTGCCCCGGTGAGCGGGGGCCCTGGGCCGCGGCGAGGGGCCAGGCTGCAGGGAGGAGGGCCGCTGGCCAGCGCCCTCGGCCTGGCAGCCCCTCGCCTGGCAGGGGCCGGCCCGGGCGGCGGGAGTCCCGGGGGTGTGCACAAGCGTCGCACCTGCACGTCACGCGCGCAGGAAATGGCATTGATCCGGGCCAGCCACTTCCAGCTTCAGAGCCAGCGAGCTCTGACCGGATACCTCCCCTCGACCTCCGCGTGTCGGGCTCGCTGGGCAGAGCAGCAGCTCTGGGACTCGCTGGAGGGCCGGCGCCCTGCGGGGACCCCCGGCGCCCTGCTGGCTCCACGCTCTCCTCCGAGACCCTGTTTCAGGCCGGTCACGCCAGGCCCAGGCTGGGCGGCCTTCAGATTCTTGGATCGGGCCAGGCGTGTGCTGCTGCCGCCCCTGTGCCTCCGGCCACGCGTGTGCGGTTTCCGTGCGCCCTGCGCCCTCAGGCGCTGCTGTGAGCACGCTCCACATTCGGCTGTGTCCACCCGGGAACTGGTCCCCGAGAGGGTGCCAGTCACCCCGCGTCCGATCTGATTGTGGGAGTGCTTTTAAAGAAAGAAAGAAAAAAAACAAACAAACAGAAGATAATGTTGAAAACTGATGATTTTAATTTCATAAGGTTTCACTTTAATATTTTCTTGAAACTTATGGAAAAAAAGATGCAGTTACAGCGTCTGCAGCCCTGACTGAGGTTTAATTTCCTTCTCGTTTTTATCTCAAATCGGTGCCCGGCTGCTATTCACTTGCCTTCGTGAAGCAGTGCGTGAAGCAGTGGGAGTTGCAGGGGTGATGGGGACCTGCCCCTCCCCACATCCAGCCCCAAGGAGGGCTGCTCTCCGGGCCCCGAGGGCCGGTCTGGGCTCAGGTGCCTTGGTCTAGTGCAGGTTCAAGGTTCCAGCAGCCGGGCGCTCACACCTGGCCCCGGTGGGGTCCTGGCTCCCCGACCAGGGTGGGCACATTCTCACAAAGAGGCTGGTGGCTGCTGGGACAGACCCTTGGCCGCCACCAGGCCTCAGCGCCCTGGGACGCTGCTGTGAGGGTGACTCAGGGACTCCTGCCACAGACACGGGTCCCCTCGTGCTCACAGACCTCACCTTTGCAGGTGTTCCTTTTGAGAAGTGGCCCAACAGTTCAGAGCCGAGCTGGGAGATGGGGAGGAGGATGGGGCCGGGGGTACTGAGGGGGCCCTGTGGCGGGTGCGGAGCCGGTTCTCAGGGTCTGCCCCCCGCCGCTTTGGGTGTGACCTTGGGCTTGCCTGCCCGGGAAGAGATGTCATGTGCGCCGTCCAGAACAGGCGGTCGTGAAGCAGGGATGGCCTGGGCGGCCGGTGTGACCCACCTCCCTCTCTGGTTCCTTTCAGTCGAGTCTCCTCCCTTGGAGCCGCCTCTACGTGCGGAAGATGTCAGCTCCGATGACTCTGACGAAATCGTCATCGCTCCGTCTCTTCCCGAGAAGAAACACGCCCCCCACCCCAGGTCCTTGTCGGTGCACCTCACGTGGTGACGCTGTGCAGGAGGCTGGGTTAGGAGGACCGAGCACCCCAAGCTGGAGCACCCCTTACCTCGCTCGGAAGAGAACGTTCCGCTTCCCGCCTCAGCTGCTTCTCCGGGTTTTCTGTTCCGTCGTTGGGCGGAGTGGGGGACCCTGTGTGCCCTCGCTGGCTGCGGGCCGGGCTGGTGGCTAGCCCACCGCCTCCTCTCCAGCTGTGGGGCTCAAGGTGGTTTCGTTGCTAAATGGACACATCGCCCGGAAGTGGGGGCAGCCGGGGAGCCCTGCAAAGACACCCCTTACAGCAACTGACCGGCCCCCCTGGGCCCGGAGAGCTGTGAGCCGGGCGGCCTGGCCAGCCTGCTCTGCACCTGGTCTGTGGGCTGCCAGAGCAGTTGTCTTTCTTCCCTTTTCCCCCCACAAGACTGATTGGTAAGTTGGCTGAGTTCATTGCCAACCTGTGCTTTGTTTCACCCCTGGGTCTGTACCCAGGTGACCCGACCCATCCTGCTCCGGGTGCTGGGCTCAGAGCTAAAGGTCCATAGGAGCCAGTCAACCCAGGAAAGCAGCCAGGCCACGTGGGGGCCATCCCTCCCACCCTCACCGCAATGGGCATTCCTGCATTACTGCTCGCTGTCAGGAGCCAGGTGATGGGGACGCCCCACCTGCTCAGGAAGGGGGCGGGGACGGGCTATCCGTGGTGTCCCGGCCCGGCCTGTGTACCGTGACCTGCAGGGGCCTGGCCAAAGGGCAGCGCTGAGAGGGCCAGATGAGCCCGGGGACTTGAGTTTTCTGGGGACAAGCCCCTGAGCTTATGGCTGTGTACCTGTGCCTGCCCCCTGGGCCCTCCTGGATCCGGCCCTGCTGGTCTGTTAGAAGCAGACGGTCTGAAGCTACCTCAGTAAATGATGAGCCCCCAGCCATGACTCCAGCCAACGTCCGGTGCGCAGTGCCCTAGGCGGGGACAGCTGCCCTGTGGCCCTGGCCCTCAGACACTGCCCTTGTCCCGGGAGGCCTCCTGGTGCCAGGCGTGCGAGCAGGGCCCGGGGCTTGAGGCTGGAGTCCTAGGGCCGAGGGAGAGGGCGGGAGAAGGCCTGGGGCCCGGAGGGCCCGCCTCCCACTGCACCTGCCACACTGGTCCGCATGCTGCACTCCGGGGGCCCCCCACCCAGCTGCTGGAGGGAGGCAGGGGGGGGTTTTGGGAAGTAGACTCAGGTCCCTGGGGAGACTGCAAAGGGAGAAGGGATCCAGGAGAAGGGGACCGTGACCGTGGCGTGCTCCGCCCCGACCTCACTGCAGTGCCTGCCTGTCACCTTGAACTTAGCAGGAGCAGAGTAAGTGGCTGTTGGAGGCCATGAGGGTGGCCGGCTCTGTGAGAGCACACCCGTCTCTGCCCACGGTGGCAGATGTGGGGTTGGGACAGGCTGGGTGGTGAGGGGTGGGCAGCACCACACCTGTGGCCCCCAGGAAGGAGAGCTGGTGAGCTGCCAGCCCCTGACCAGGGGGACGGCGGGCTGTCCAAGGAGGTGCTGTCCCACAGGCTTCAGGGGCACTCCGCCCGGCACCCCTGGAGGCTGCCTGGCCTGGCCGTCGACTTTCCCAGGTTCTGTCCCTGTCGGCCAGGACGGGGGAGAGACCCCAGGCTTGGGGGCCAGGGACAGACTTCTCTTGCATTTCCAAAGGTGAGGCAATGACAGGTGAATTCAGGCAGTGCCACCCCCAGTTCCCGTCTGCCCACTGGGAGTGGACATGGCCGAGGAGAGAGGGCAGCAGCCACGGCGGGCCAGTCCCCAGCAGGAGGAGGCTGCAGCAGATGCCAGGGTGTGTCGTGGGACGGCTGGGGTGGCCGGTGGCCTGCAGGAGCCGTGCTGTGGGCGTCCATGTGGAGTGTGGCCCTGGAGAGGGGTGCACAGCTGGGAGTCGTCTACCGGAGGAGGGCAGAGGACAGCACCGTCCGCGACTCCCCTGGCCCTCCAGTGGAGGCCGTGCCCCAGGACAGGTGCTCTGCTGGCCCGGCTGTGTAGCAGGGAGGGACACCAAGGCGGACGAGTGGCCCTGAGCGCACGCACTGGCCGTGCCGTGTGATGGGCTGCCCAGTGTCCTGCGGGGCGGGTGAGGATGTGCTTGGCCGCAGACCACGAGTCTTCGTCCCGGCGCTGGGAAGGGGCAGCCCCGCTGGGCGCAGCTGGCCCAGGACAGTGCGTGTGAGCTGCGCCTCTGGAGGACGCGCCCTCGCGGAAGGCCGGCTCGCCTCGGGGTCCAGGCGAGGCCGGAGCCCCACCAGGGCGATCGCAGCCCCTTCAGACACCTCCAGCGGTTCCGGAAGCAGCGTCTGCTCCCGTGCGGCTCCGATGCCGGGGGCCGCCCCGCCGCCACGGTCCGAGGGCTGTGGGCACTGCCCGCCCTTGGGAAGCGTCTGCAAAGCGGCCTGGGCATTGGAACGGGAAACCCCAGGGAGACGCGGGCAGGGGGCCCGCTCGGACCGTCCGCCCCGGGCATCGTCACACGTGAGCCTGTCGGGGGGACGAGGCTTCCTGCTGCTCTTTGCTGGCCTCTGTAAATAAATGTCGTTTTGCAACGCGTTCGTCTGGGTTTACCTGGAAGCTGCCATCGTGGCTCCCGCCGCCCTCGCCTCGGGCGGTCCGCGGGACCCTGCGCCCAGCATGTTGACACCTCGTCCCTTGAAGTCTCTTTCTTTGCTTGAGTGAGGACTTGAGCATCAAGAAACGAAGATTTGTGGGTGTGTTTCCCCAGATTCTGTTTAAGTTTTTGTTTTAGGAGCAGGGAAGGAATAATTTACTCAGGAATCGAACAGATGCCAATGACAGGGGTAGAAACATTTGATTTCTAGGAAATCCATTTCCTATTCTATCCCATATTTGCTGTTGTAGAAAATTGTTTTCCAGTATTTTATTGCACAGAACAAGGTGCGTCTGTGGCTTGGCCTGCGGCTGCTAGCCCAGCTCCAAGCCAGTGGGACTGGTCAGAGCCCTGCAGGGACCTGTGTTTCGGCCCCAGCGTTCGCCCGAGCCCCCTTTGAAGCCCAATCACCAGATGTTCCGCTGGCAAATGCTGCTTTGGGAGACTCCATGCTCTGCTGGGCCACGCGGAGCCTGTGACTGCGGAGAGCGGGGGCGCTAGACACCCCCCCCCCCGCCGGAGGGGAAGGGACTGAAGTCCACGTTGAGGCCTCCACTCAGCAAAAGGAGAGCCAGAGGCCAGGTGTAGATCAGCATGTAAATATACGAGGATGTGTCAGACGTGCGCGTGTGGGCGCACACACACTCTCCCCGTTCCTGCCCCTGGGGTCGGTGCTCTGGGGAATTCTCGCTGTTGAAAAGCGCCCCGCTTGGTCTGCAAGGAGACCGGTAACCGGGTCTCCCCAGGTCCTCGCCAAGGTGGTTTAAACTTGACACTCCTCAAAAGTCACCAGGGAACAGAACGAAAAAGTCAGAATCTAAGCCCTGAGCCCCTTTTAGCGCTGCCGTTGGGTTTAGACCCCGGATGACGGGCCAGCAGCAGGTCCGAGGTCCCTTGCTCGGGTGCCAGGCAATGGCCTTTGGCCAGGACCTCGCATTGACGTCCTGGGAGCCCAGCCTCGCTGCAGCGGGGCAGGCGGCCCCATTGGAGGCGGCAGGGGAGGGATCCGCGGAAGTCTCCATGGTGCTGTGTCCCTTCTGAATGGGGGGGGGGGCCCCGGGCTGTTCGTTAGTTAAGCCCCAGAAAGCCTGCATTCAAAGGAGAGGCCGGAGGTGTGCCAGGCTCCAGGGGCCCCGGTGGGGCTGCCCAGTGTGGGCGCTTTGCCTCTCAGCCCTTCCTTCCCAGGCCCTGGGCCGGCGAGGGTGGGGGGCATGGTGCCCCAGGGGACTGTCCCTGCCAGCATAACACACATTTAAAGTCACATGCAAAATAAGATACTTATCGGGTTTCCTGAACCCACATCAGCCCTGTCACCTTATTTGATTTCGGGCTAAGCCCTTGAGATTCATCCCACGATTTTAAATCCTGCACAGGGGCTGCTGCCTTGGGGAATGTTTCCTCCCAAGCCTGGGGACCTGTGGAGGTGGTGGCGGTGGGTGGCGCTGCGTTTTGTCCTGAGCGACTCTTCCTGTTTCCACGGCGTGACCACTGGCTGCATGTGCAAGTGATTTTCCAAAGGCCGATTCGCAGTGACACGCCCAGCACTCGCCAACGTGAGGCTCTAGCCCTGGATTACAACGAAATCTGAATGACGTGCCCTGTACTTTAGCCCCTTCCGCCGTGGGCCTTCGTCGGCACTGGCCCTGACGTCCGGGCTGCTCTCCCAGCCCGTAGGTGGCGGTCACATCGACAGCCGTGGCGACGTGTGGCATCCCGTGCGAGGGCTCGCCAGACGGCAGCTCCCTCTCTCCCAACGGTCACTGGAGAGGGAACCCTCCCTCGATATCTGGACTGTTCCTCATGAGGCAGAAGCCTTGTTCACCCCTGCTACTCCCATGGTCCCGGACACACCCAGACCTCAGCCATGAGCACCCCACTCCGCACCCCACCACCCCGCCGGCGGCCTCCCCTCCCAGAACGCCCCCTTCACGTCTAACACAATGATTTTAAATCGGCCACAATCCCTGTACCTGGAAATAACCACGGTGGATATTTGGTAAATAGCATTGCAGACGCCTGTCTGCATTTATGCATGGGTGGGAGGGAGCGTCGGTAAATATTACACGGAAATTACTTTAAAGTGGTGTGAGACGTACTGAGACACGCTACTTTGCTTTTAAAATCCAGCATTTAATGCCACTGAATTTAGCAGGAGAGAAGGCGAGCTGAAGGTCTCTGAGCAGAGGCGCCCACACCGGCGGAGCCCCCGGGCCCGTTCCTGCTGCGGCTCTCACCGGCCCTGGGGCACGGGGCGCTGTGCCGCCCCGCCCCCAGCCCCCACCCGAGCGCCAGGGCTGGCCGTCTGTCACCGCTGCGTGTCTGACGCGCTCCGTCTCATGTGTCGTGTTCTCATGTCACTTGCACTGCAGACTACGGTCGGCTGCCCCCTCGGACCCCGGCACCCGGGCCTGTGAGGCTCGTCGCTGCTGCCACGACCTGACACAGTGCCCGGTGCCCAGCGGGCGCTCGGCAACCGGCCAGAACGGCTCCACGAAGGCCCGAGCGGCCCTGGGCGCGTGCTGACCTCCCCCCACCCGCTCGCCCACGGTGTCGTCGGCCCTCCACTGGACCGCGAGCTCCTGGAAGGAGCGGCCACATGAGTCCCCTGCATGCTCCCACAGCAGCGTCCGGCACACAGAGCACGCACGATACACGGCGAGCGAGGCGTCCGCCAGCCTCCCGAGGCGCGAACTCAGAGGCAGCGTGGCGCCCCGTCCGCACCCCCACCCCCCTCTCCCCATCGAATTAGGAGCCCAAGTTCCATCCGCTGTCTCAGCGGACACCCCAAACGGCGGTGACCTGGATAAGTCGACATTTCCGGTAGCCGGCGGGGAACAGCACGGGGTAGACATCGTGGTTCCGACTCTCCAGAGACCTGCGCTTCGTCACGGCCTCACCCCCCGGAACACGAGGCTTCGTGGCACGCAATGGCTGCTGGGGCTCCCGTCCCTGTGGATGCATTCCAGCCGGCCGGAAGGGAGGGACAGGGCCGTGTCCTCGCTGGAGGACACTTCCGCTCGTATCCCCTTGGTCAGAATGTAGTCACCTGCACATCTAGCTGCAAGGGAGCCTGAAAAACGTCGTCTTCCATGCTAGGGGTTGATAAAAACGGGAGGTTCTGTGACTGAACCCAAGGAAGACGGGTCCCATGGGGCCACCGGCACACTCCCGGCTTCTCGTCTCCCTCCTGCCACCCTGATCCAGGCCCAGGCTCTTCGGTTCCTTGTCCCCACGGCTGCTGTGGTCCTTGGTCAACAACCTCTGTGAACACGCCCTCTGCCCTCCTCGGCAGACTCGCTCGGGCTCCGTGCAGCTCTCGGACGCCCTGCCGTCCAGCACGGCCCCCCTCCCCCGTCCAGCCCGCTGCCCTCCCCTCCAGCCGCACACGGCCCGAGGCCTTCGCCGCCTCCAGCTGGCCCCCTGCACAAGCTGTTCCCCGGCCAGGCATGTCCTTGCCCTGCGCCAGCCCACACGGCCCGCTGCCGAGCAGCTCCGGGGGCGGCCCCTCCTCTCCTTGTGTTTGGTCTGTGTTGACATTCGCTGCACGTCTTCAGGGGGGCCGGGCACTGAGGCAGGAAGGCACTTTGTGCATGATGATATCAAGGTTTATTTCATCTGTCCGCGGGTCCGTCTCTCCGCTAGGCCGAGCTCTGTGCAGGCTGGAGCAAATTCCTTCACCCACCTGCCCATCAGGCAGGCCCTGGGCAGGGCGTTTCCTGAGGTCCCAGGCGAGAGAGGCCCAGGGGCTCAGGAACATGCCGCCCCCACCCCCAGAAGAGGGAAAGGGGCTGAGGCTGAGTGGGTGGGGAGGTGAAGGTCTTCCGCTGGGACCTACCAAAGCCACCGCCAGAGATGGAAATGGCGGAGGTGGCTGGGGCCGGGGCTCAGGAGGGAAGCAGAGGCCTCGTGTGGAGGGGGTGTGCAAGTTCTGAGGCATTTGGCCCTCCGCTGGGGCCGTGGGAACAGGGTCAGCTGGCAGGAGAACACAGGGGCGGATTTGCATTTCAGAGGTGGAAGGACCCGCTAGCAGCTGGGGGTACGCTCGGCTCTCAGGCCGGCACAGACCCCGCCACTGCTGCCCGCTCCCCAGGGCCCACTGGAGCCCCCCCCCCCCCCCCGCCGCCCAAGCATCTCACAGAGAGGAGAGGCTGGGGGAGGCTCTGGGCCCTGGAGGGAGGCGGGCAGCGGCCTCTGGGGACGTCTCCAGCCATCCCTCCTCCCGCCCCCGTGCATTCCAGCACCCCTGGTGGACCGGAAGGGGGATCCGCAGAGCTGAGTGTGCCCACAGAGCTGGGACCTCAGCCCTGGTCATGGTGGTAGCCAGGGGGGCCTCCTGCTCCCCTATGTCCCCTGCCCATACCGCACAGCCTGCTGGGATATTGGGGGAGGAAAAGGTCTCTGGGGTGAGGGTCCCAGCCAGCCCATGA
Organism: Eonycteris spelaea; assembly: GCA_003508835.1. Lineage (NCBI taxonomy): Eukaryota > Metazoa > Chordata > Mammalia > Chiroptera > Pteropodidae > Eonycteris > Eonycteris spelaea. The sequence continues at coordinate 4,939,070 of PUFA01000126.1, forward strand.
CGGCTGGTGACCTGGGGTGAGCCTCAGTTTCCCCATCTGTGAACAAGGGAGTGACGATGGTTGCGTCTCTGGGTGGGTGTGAGTCGGTGGCCAGAGCAGGCCCGTCCTAGCCCAGGGAGCAATCTGAGAAGGCTCCGGAAACACGCACGGAGCACCTATCACGGGCCCAGCCATGACAGTGCCGTCGTCATGGCCTGGCTTCTGGAAGCCCGCCTTGCCCCTGTCCTGACGCCTGCCTACCCAGCACCTGCGGAAAGACTGGGTGGAGAGAGCAGGTGTGGGCGACTTTGGACTAGGTCCTGAGGCCCCGGGAGCCAGCAGGGATGGCAGGTCACATGCGCTCAGGGAGGAGACCGAGGGGGGGAGGCTTGGGGCAGAGGGCGTGGCCCTTACCACCTGCACCCCTCCCAGCGACCTGAGGAGGAGGCTGGGGTACTATCTCCCTCGGAGCCCAGGGGAGCAGGGGTGGGGGGCTCCAGGGCTTCCTAGGAGAGACAGCCCATCCTGGGAGACCCTGGCTTCCCTGCTCCCCTATGCGCCCCCTCCACGCACCCCAGCGAAACAGGCGCCCGTGTGTGAGGGAAAGGCCTGTCTGAGCCCACTTTGTGTCTGGGGACCAGGGCCACCCACACGGGGAGGCAGTGCTCAGCATCTACCCAGGCAAGGCGGAGACCCTGTGGCTGTGGGATGAGTGACAGCCCCCCAGGGGACAGGGGCAGGCCACACGGGACAGGTTTTGGAGTGTCCCCAGGCTAATCCTGGCACCCGCCAGGCAGGGAAGTGTGACTCCTTTTGTGGAAGGGACACCAGGGCCTGGAGGGCTGCCTGGTGGAGGGCCTCTGCTCTTGGAAGGGGACAATATCACCAGGCAGCCCCAGCCCCGGGCGGCTGGCAGGGCAGAGAAGAGGAAGTGAGGTCCCTCCCACAGCCAGGCCCGTCCCCGCCGCCCTGCTGCCTGCTTCCGAAGGTCAGAGAGAGGCGGCCTCTCCCCAGGTGCAAGGGCAGCGTCCACCCTTCGGCAGCTGTCCCACCGGCCTCTGTCACCCTTCGGATGGAGCCGAGGTTCCTGGGGCTACCAGGAGGAGACCGTACGTCCCCCAGCCTCCATGCCCCCACTCCAGGGCCCGCCCTGCCGCCCACCAGGGAGGAGGGAACCTAGAGGCTGACCAAAGACTATCCTTCGAAAGCCCTGGAACGTTAAGAAATCTTTCCCATTTGGGAAGTCCGCCGATCAGGGTCGTCTCCGCCACGGCCCTGTGTCCCCACCTCCCTGTGTCTGTGCCTTGGTCAAGCCCTCACACTGTTCTGGCCTCGGCCATGGCGGCTTTGGCCAAGGGAGCATTAGCAGGCAGTCTGCGAGCCGCCACAGGCCAGCGGGGGCACACAGGGCCACGGGTGCGAACAGATACCGCCAGTGGCTCTGAACAGCTTTTGGGTGTTTCACTGTGCGCAGTGAAACCTGATCCTTCATGCGGGGCGGGGGAGGGGGGCGCGGAGGACGCTGCAGCGGGATCGGACCAGGCGGAGGATGGGGGTTCCAGCTAAGATGGGCCCAGTGGCCTCCTGTCTCAGGAGGGTGAGCGGCCCTGGGCGTGAAAGGGCACCGTGACGACACGGAGGTGGCCAAACGTCTCAGGGCACAGTCCCCAAGACCGCCTCGCCTAGGAGGACCCCAACCGCCTGTTGGGAGAGTTCCCAAAACCACCCTTATTGCTGATAATTTGCCAAAAGGACGCAATTCACTTAAAGCCGATATCCTCACTGTTACGGCTTGTTACAGTGAAGGGTGCAGATTAAAATCGGCTGAAGGAAGAGATGCAGGGGGCAGGGTCTCAGGGGGTCCAGACGAGAAGACTGTGTGACCCTCTGGTACTGACGTGTGGCAAAATGCATGCAGCGTCACCAGCGGGGCCCCCACCCCGGCCCCGGTGTCCAAGGTCCGCATTGGGGTTCCGTTACGTAGGCACACCTGATGGATTCATTGGTCGCCCACACGGCTACCAGGTGGACTAATGCTGTGGGGTCCAGAGCCCCCAAGTCACGCAGCTGGTCTCCGATGTGGCCAGCCCCGCCGTAAACAGAGACGTGGCTATCAGACGCGAGGCGGACGTCCTCCCTGAACCTCACGGCCAGACCTGTGTGGGCCAGCGTTCCTCACTGCACAGGGGCCCCGCGAGGCCTGCAGGGGAGGGGACAACGCCCCTGCTTCCAGCTCGGCCCGAGGAGCCACCTCCCCCTCTGGGCTTTCGTTTGCTGGTCTGTCGGACGAGGGAGGTAATCAGCCATCGGGCCCGGAGCCCGGCATGCTTGCGCGACGATCTGGCTCGTCCGTCACCCTCCTGGGCTACGAGCAGCTTACTGAACGTAGCTTCCTGCTTTCCTGATGAATTGGGATTGGGGTTCGGGGCCTCCATCTCCCCAGCTGTAAAATGGGGAAGCTGGGCTGCGTGAACACCAGGATTCCTGGAGGTGATGGGGTCCCCAAAGAGCTCGTCGTCGGTGGACAAAGCTCGAGATGAGCCCAGGTCCTCTCAGTAAAACCAGCTGCTGCGGCGGGCCGGGTGGCGGGCAGGAGCGGGGGGCCATGGGGAAGCTGCCCCATCTCCTCTCATACCCACCCTGGGTCTGCCCCCCTCGGGGCTGATCCTTCTCTGCATCAGGCTTGGACCAAGACCAGCCCTGTTGGTGGTGTGTGTCAGGTTAGAACGAGGCGGTTCTGAGCAAGACATTACGCTTGCGTGCGGGACTTGGGACAGTACCCTGGCCACTCAGAGGCCACCCCTGCTCATTTTCTGTTCCCAGAGGCTTTCTGGAAAGGCGAGGCTACTGGCTAGGTGGCTCCAGACGAGCGAGGCGGCTCACTCCTCGTTCTGGCTGGCTCTGCGTTTGGCTGGCTCTGTGGGCCTCTTGGGACCACGCTGGCTGGCATCTCTCCCAGCCTCCAGAGCCGCGGGGCCAGTTTCACCGTGGCCAGCTTGACAGCAGTGCTCCATGGTCTTCCTGCGGCCAGGACCCACAAGGCAGGTGTCTGTGGTGAGCAACGCTGGGCAGGCTGTGCCCAGCCCCATCTCAGCAGGCGCCAGGGAACCAGCCTCCAGCTTTCTCATGAGCTCTGTCTCTACGGAAAATATGAACGTCTTTGGACGGGGTCCAGACATAGGGGATACCATTGTTCTGGCTTCCGCCCCAGCATCTGGGCCCGGCCCGCCTGGCCTCTCTCCAGGCTCCCAGGGAGCCTTAACCCAACCACCTTCCTGGCCTGGAAGATGGACCCTGGGGAGCACCTGGCCTGGCCTGCCCTCCCCCTCCGTTCCAGATACTTCTGCCAGAGGCTTCCAAGGAGCTCAGACCTTGGCGAGCAGACGTCTCATCCCTGCGCTTCACGCATAAACTCCACTCCACTGAAGGGGGAGAGGGGGACACCGTGGGAGACCCCTTCACCCGTAACCACATTTGGAGCGTGTGGGGCAGTTTTATATAATTTTAACCATTTTTAAGTGTACAATTCAGTGGCATTGAGCACATCCACAATATTCACTACTGTCATCACAAACCATTCCCAAAACCTTTTTATCACCCCCAAAAGAACACCATAGTCACCAAGCAGTCACTCCCCACCCTCGGTCCCCAGCCCCTGGCGACCGCTGACCCACGTCCTGCCTCTGGGGACTTGCCTGTCATGGATGTTTCACTCGACGGAATCACACACCACGTGGCCCTTCGTGTCCGGCTTCTGTCACTCGGCATCACGTTCCTGAGGCTCGTCCACGTTGCAGTGTGTGTCGGTGCGTCGTCCCTTTTCATGGCCGAGTAATATTCCACTGTGTGGCTGGACCGCAGTTTGTCTCTATGCTCGTCGGTCGATGGACGCGCGGGTTTTGGAAGCCTTGGGCTGACGTGAACAGTGCTGCCGTGTGTCACGCTGCTTTACACGCGTCTCACATTCCTGTGGGAGGACCTGTGACTCGGACATGGGACAGTTAGCGTGAAAAGAAAGGAGACCTGGGTGAGAGCGAGCATGGCGACCTCGGGTTTCCACGCGCCCCGAGTTTCCACACACAGCCCTGACCTCACGAACCCCCAGAGGGTGAGACGATTTTCAGGTGCATTTAAAATAAAAGATCCTGAAGTCTGACTGTCACTGGAACACGTGGATTAGGGGCAAGTTTCTTCTCTGCTGAGCCTCGACGACCCCTCGCTGTGCCCTCTATGGGAGCCTGGCTGGGGGCTGGGGGCCATCGTGGGTATGGGCACTGAGGGGCACCTGATCAGGGCTCTCAGCTGGTGACAGCCAGGCCATCCTTCCTGCCCTCAAGGGCTGGCAGTACCGGGGCCCTCCGGCCCTGTGGCTGGGATGCTGTAGTGCTTTATTGCCACCAAGTGGGGGCGACTTCCTCAACCGAGGGGGGTCAGCGGGCTCCCCATCGGCTGCCCCTCCTGAGTCACCCCTGAGCCATCAAAGGCATGTTCCTTGGTGCCCGGGTCAGCAGTTGGCATTGCAGACCAAGCCCTCTCTAATTTCTTGGGCCACTAGTGCCCTACATCAGGCCCCCGTCTGTGGCTAACAGCACAGGCCTGGACTTGGTTCCACGCCTGGGTGCTGACCTCTCACCTCCCCGGAAGTGGCAGGACCTGGGTCACAGTTTCTCCATCGGCAAAGCGGGGCTGAAGGCCAGCCTCTAGCCACGGTCGCCCAGAACCATGCAGCCAATGCCGCCGGGCAAAGCGGGGGTGGGGGAGGCCTTCCTCGTGTCCCGCCTCCACCCCAGCACTCTCTGTCCCCCTTACACACTCGTGCTGGACCGCAAACCAGAAACAGGAGCAAGGTGCTTCGCTGAGCTCACACAGCTGTGAGCGTTGGACTCCACGGCCCCAGTCCTCCTCGCCACCCAGGGAGCCATGCTTTCCTGGCCCTCTTCAGTCCCATGGGGACTTTCTCGCCAACACCCAGGTTCGGGGCTCAGGGTCCACCAGTAGAACCTCTGGAGGTGCTTTCCCGGAACTGTGCGTTGAGGGTGCCATCTTTCTCCACCCTGCACCCCCTTTATCATTATTCTTCCTCCATGGCCCCCTTAGGAGAAGGTTTCACCAGCTGAACGCATTGCAACTATTAATCAATGACGAGCTTCTGTGCCATTTCATGCCAGTCAGAGACCCTGAACGCCTGCCAACTGGAAGCTCTAAAGAGTCGGTGCGTGAGTTTCCTGTGACTGTTGTAACCAAGTCCCTCACACCGTGTGGCTTAAACTATAGGAATTATTGTCTTGGTTCAGGAGGCTGACGTCCAAGGTCAGGTGTGGGCGGGGCTGGTTCCTTCCGAGACAGTGAGGGAGGACCTGCTTGAGGCCTCTCCCCGCTGCTGATGGTCCCGGCGATCCTCAGGGCTTTTTGGCTTCCGGACAGGTCACCCCCATCTCTGCCTGTGTCCTCATATGGTGCTCTCCCATGTCTGTGTATCTTTGCTTCAGTGCATCCGAATTTGTTTCTTATTATCCGGACACTGTCATGGGGTCCCCCATAACCTAATATGAGCTCATTTTAACTTGATCACATCTGCAATGACCCTATTTCCTATCACAGTCACAGGTACCAGCAATCAGGAATTGGAAAGATCTTTTTGGGGTACACAATTCAGCCTAGGATACTGGAGTTACATTTCATATAATGTTTGGTTCAGGCTTTCTGTCCTTATGCCCGAAATTGTGAGACTTCTGGACACAGGGAAAGGAGGTCATGACCCTATAGCTCCATAGGAGAACCCTGCCGGGCCTGCCACACCAGTGCTGGTGGTGTAGGGCTGGAGAGTGCGACCTTCCTGCTCCTGCTGGCCATTATTCTGCAGCTGGGTGGTGTCTGTAGATTATCCCGAGAGTGGAAGCTGCAGCTTTACAAAGGCCTCATGCCACGTCCTTCCCGTGCCTGCTGGCCTCTGCAGGATGCCGAGTGAGGCCGCTGGCCTTATCACAGGAAAACAGGCGAGTCAGGGCATTTGGATGAGCAGATGGACAGGCCTCTTGGGAAGCCGCTGTCCAGAGCTGTCCTTGCCTGCAAGAGCCCAGCCCAGGCTGCCAGGAGGGCCCTGTCTGCCCACAGAGCTGGCTGAGCAGGAGCACAGCAGGTGGCAGAGCCCCAGGTGAGGAAGCCTGTTTCTCAGAACACAGGAGGTCCAGAAATCAAGCCCCAGGGGGGTGACAAGCCAAAGCCCAGAGGACACACCTACAGACCCTGGGTGCAGAGAGAGGGGGCCACTGGGGCGAAGCACCTACAGCTCCTGTTCTCAGGTCCCCATCTCCACTTTAACAGCACAGAGACACCCCATTAGGAAGTGTGGCTGTGTGGCTTCGAAGTCAGTGCTCCGCCCTCCCTGGCATCTGCCCAAATTTCCAGGCCTGAGGATGGCAGGACAGGACACTCTCTTCCTCTCAGGTTTTGACAAAAGACAACCTTCCCTTTGGGGAAGGCCAGGTAGGGACTGAACCTACCTTCCTGTCCCCTTACACACACTCTGATGCTCTGAGCACTTTGCACTCACTGCATTTTCCTTTTACAGACCAAGGCATTGATACACAGAGAGGTTAAGTAACTTGCTGAAGACCACACAACTCTAGGTAACCAAGCCAGGCTCTGAATCCAAATCACCCTTATGTTACAGACAGGCCGCTGGGTCCCTTGCCGGGTGCCCTGGCCAGCCCAGCCCAGCCCTTCCAGGCCGACGCCCACAGAGGCTCAATGAACGTGCAATGGTCGCACCAACGAGCGAGTGCCCGGGTGAAGCGCAGCCAGACATGTAGCTAGCGTTCCGGCCTCTATCCCCCTCTACGGATGGGGAGACCGCAGCCGGACTTAAGGGGTGTCCGGTCCCCAATGCCAGGGCTGGCCGGTCCTCCCCGCCTTTCCTGCCTGGCGCCCCTCGGCCGGGGAGAGCAGTCGGGGTGGGCGGAGCCTCGCGCCAGCAAGCCAATGGCAATGTGGGGGCGGGGTGAGGTGGTGGGCGGGGCTGTCGGGAGGGCGGGGCCCAAGGGTGGCGGGCCAATGGCGCGGGGGCGGGGCGGCGAGCGGCGGGCGGGGGCGCGCGGAGGCGGCAGCGGCGGCGAACAAAGAGGCGGCGGGCGCGGGCGGCCGAGCGGGGCCGAGCGGAGCCGAGCGGAGCCGAGCCGGGCCGAGCCGGGCCGAGCCGGCCGGGCTGGGCCCAGGAGCGCGCGGGCGATGCGGACAGCCAAGCCCGGATCGGTGGCCCCTGAACCAGCGCCCCGGGCCAGCGAGGAGCCCCGCGGCGGCCGCGCGCCGTAGGCGGCCATGGCCGGGGTCAGCTACGCGGCGCCCTGGTGGGTGAACCTCCTGCACCGGCTGCCCCACATCGACCTGCGCTGGGAGGCCACCAGCAGCCAGTTCCGACCCGAGGACACCGACTACCAGCAGGTGACACGGGGGCGGGGGTCAGGGCCCCAGGTCACGGCCCCTCCCCCATTGAGGGTCACGGCCCCCTTTCTTCTCGAGGGTCTCTTCCTGGGCCCCGGGTCTCCCCTTTTCCAGAGTCCAGGGACCTCCCACGTCCCCATCGGGATCCGCGGCCCTCCTGCAGGTTCTAGCCGTCTCTTCTGCTGTCACTGAGGCCCTCCTTTCCGGGGTTACCGGAGCTGCCTCCTTTCCACAGAGCGGCCTCCGCCAGCTGTCAGCTCCTGCCCAGGCCCACCTGCCCATCACGGGTGTGTGGGGGGGCTTGTTCGTGGGCAGAGCCCCCTCCCCAGGGGACCCAATGGCTCTGAGACCTGCTGGGCTGCTGGCTGTAGGATGCACACACAGTTCAGTGTGTGCTGTGCTGACACCTAGCCTCCCCAGACTGGCTGCCAGTGGCCCCCAAGGGAGGAGGCCGGGCCACAGGGATGCAAGGTGGGTCTCAGTCTGCAAGGCTTGAGAGGAGCTGAGCTTAGGCGGACCCTGGGGGGAGGGTGGGTCGTGGGGCTCTTTGCACCCCTCTCCCCAAGTGACCAGACTCTCTCAGTGGAGCCCTTGACCTAAAGTCATGCCAAACCCCTGTTGCTGAGCCACTGTCGTTTGAGTGCAGGGCAAGGCACCAGGCTGTGGGCATTTCCCTCTGCCTGGGGACCCAGATTCCAGCAGCCTCATGACCTGGGTGCCTGGTCAACTGGAACACCTCCGGGCTTCTTCTGGCAATCATTGCTCGGCCCAGGGTGGGGTGGAGACAACTTTGTGAGGATGGCCTGGGAATCCAGGATTCTATGGGCTGTCGTGCCTCCCTGTTCAGAACTCCGTCCTGCATGTCCTCTCTTATCTGGGAGAGGGGAGGCAGAAGCAGAGGTGAGGGCACTGTGGGCTCCCCATCTGTGTGGGGAGCCCCAAGCTCCCAGCCTCAGTGCTCGCCAGGCGCCTGCCCCCAGCCCTGCTGCCCTAGGTCTGAGCAGATTGAAAGCGGGCGACGGGTCGGCCCAGGCCCGTCCAGAGACAGCAGGGTTTTATCTACTGCAACACCCAGGCTCTAGAACCCCAGCATGGGGGACGATGGTGTTGGGGCAGCACCTCTGTGCTCCCTAGGAACTTCATGTGTCGGCCCTGCCACATCTGTCTCAGGGGGCTCTGCTTCCACAGGCCAGGCAGGGCTTTGCTCGAGGAAGTTCCATGCCACTTGTCAGTTCTGCAGCTCCTGGGCAGCCCCTAGGGCACCGGGGGTGTCTGTGACCCTGAGGAGCTGTCCTGCTGGCCTGTGCTGCCACCTGCCCATGCTGCCAACCGTGCTGGGACTGGCTGCCTCTCTCCTGCCCTCCGGGATGCCCACGGTCCTCCCATGGGCCTCCCAGCTGGGTTCCAGGACACGTGGTGGGGAGAGCAGCCCAGGCTCCTGCAGGGCCTCGGCCCCGGAGAGGCCCCCGTTTCTGGCCGCCTCCGTGAGCTGTGTTCCCTCCTCCACCGTGGGAAGGCTCTGACTCACTCTCTCTCTCCTGCCTCCTCTCTGAGGAGCAGAATTAGCCACTGAATAATTCACGGGGTGGAAACCAGCCTGTCTCCATCCCCCGCCACCTCTGCTCCTGGCTGTGGGCCGTGGGCTGTGGGGCGAGCCGGACCTAGGCCTGTGTCCTGCCCCTGCGCTCTGCGCTGGTGCTTCTGGGCAAGCCCTTGACCTCTCTGAGCCTTCATTGCCTCAGCCTGCAACTGGAGCCGGCTCGCCTTCTGTGCAGGGTCTCGGTAGGGGCGCAGGGCCAGGTGCTGCTGCTGTGCCGGGCTGTGTCGGGCACGCAGCAGAGGCAGCCCCTGTCCTCGGGGCGTGGGCAAGGCCAAGGGCCCCTCCCTGCCTGCCCCGGTGGAGCACTCCTCGCTGTGGGGAGGCTGCTGCCCCGTCCCCCTGGTGGGTGTCAGGCCCCTCGTCCTCCTGACCTGGCACACCTGTCTTAGCTGAGGAGCCTGCCTGCGTCCAGCCCCAGCCTGGACTTCGGGGATCTGACAGTTCCCTTCCGCCGTGTGGGCTGGGCCCAGCTGGGGTGGGGGCTTCTCCCTCCTGAGCCACCCCGGGGAAAGGTGAGGCAGGTGTGTGGCGTGGGGCGTCCAGTCTTCATCCTTCTCTGTTTTCTCCTGTACCCTTCAGCCACTGTTGAGGGCCCTGGTGAATCCGCTGGAAATCCCTGTGGGCCAGCCCTGTTTCAGGGTGCTGTGTGAGGACATCTATCACTATCCCTTCCTCATGCAAGCCTGGGGGAGAAGGATGACTGTCCCCATCATACAGATTAGCAGCTGAGACTCAAAGTCAGGTAGTAGGTAGGGGTTCGGGCCGGAACCCTGCTTCAGGCCTCTGGCTCCTGGTAGGACAGGAACCAGAGGCAGCTGGGAGCGGGGTTGGGGGCTTCCCGGGTCCCCTCAGCCGGCCCCCTGCAGGGGACATGACTGGCGATTAGGATCTGATGGGGGCTGTTCTGACGGTCCCTGGAGCCCCAGCTGGTCCCACACAGGCTTTGGCAGTGAGGGGGCATCTGACATCCTAAAGGTTTCGGATTTCTCTTGGGACTGAGGGTCTTAGGCTCCCAGCTTCCTGAGGCCTCCATCCTGCAGAGCAGGGGCTCCCTGGCCATGGCACCCATCTCCTGGGGACCCATGGCACCCATCTCCTGGGGTCCCATGATGTTTGCTGAATGGACAGACTGTGGGTTCTGTGAGGCCAATGGGAGGTGCAGGAAGGGGGCAGAGGGGCTGCTGAGGGCTGCTCTGTCCTGTTCCACCTCCACCCCCTGCCTGCCTGCCAGGAGGGATCGGGCCATCAACGTGGAGCATGGAGCATCCTGAACATCAGGCAGCTGGCAGGGCTTTGGTTTTATGGAGGAGGGAGCTGGGGGATGGGGGCGGGGCTTTGGTTTTATGGAAGAGGGAGCTGGGGGGCGGGGGGCGGGGCTTGGTTTTATGGAGGAGGGATTGCAGGCCAGAGTTGGGAGGAGGTCCCCTGATGGACATACAGCTGAGCTCCTGGGCTGTGCCTGGTATTTGGGACCTGATGTGGCCTGAGGCTAATCTGTGCTCAGTGGTGACAACTGGGCCTGACCTGGCTGTGGGCAGGGGTCCCAGAGCCTTGTCTTGAGGCTGAAGCGCCGGGCCTGGGACTCAGCTCTGTTGCCTTCTACCTGCGTGACCTTGGGTGGGTCATTCACCTTTCTGGACTTCACATCTCCCCTCTCTTGGGGGGATCTGCCCCCTCAACTCCTACCAGTCCTTCACGACCCCCGCCCCCTCCTCGAGCCTCTCTACAGCCCCAGGTGTCCTGAGGTGGAAGTCACACTCTCTTTGCCAATTCAGGGGGCTTTGGAAGGGAAGACAGATGAAAGACAGTCACAGCCTTGTGTAGCGCTGTGGCTGGGTCAGGACAGGACCTGCGGGAGCCCAGTAGTCAAGGAGGGCTTCCTGAGGGAAGTGCCGCCTGGCCTTTCATGGAGGCTGCAAGCAGGCTGTAAAGGGCCAGAAGGCTGGGATTTGCCGGAGCCTGGCGTACAGGGGCACACTGGCCCAGGTCATATGGAAGCAGTCGCCTCAGGTTTGCCAGCGTGTGGGCCTGTTTCTCATTAGAGCCCTGAGTTCTTGGGTGTTTCTGACAAGACCCTAAAGATAAGACCAGAGTAGCCATGCAGAGAGCGTGGGGAAGAGCGTTCCAGGCAGCAGGAACAGCACGTGCAAAGGCCCTGAGGCAGAGAGAAGCCTGAGCCTTGGCCCAGGATGAGGGAGTCCGTCTGGTGTGAACGCGTGGCCCTGCCAGGCGGTGAGCACCCCGTGCCCAGAGGTGGCGCGTGCGGACTGGAGGGCCGCTCAGAGGGGACTCGAGAGCACTTAGGGGTCTCCCAACAGAGACCACAGCACCTTAGTTTAATGCAGCTCCGGCAGGGTCAGCCCTGTGCCCAACGCAGGCCGGTAGCAGAACAGCCATGCCCCGTGGGTGGGCCTGGCCCCGATGTCACCTTTCCTGTTAGTTGGAAGGCAATTCGCTCTGTTTAAGAAACAGCGTGTATTGCTTCTCTTCTGGTTTATAAGAGGAACACACATTCGTGGGACATTTGGAAACGAGGGAAGAGTATGGAGACAGGAAAGGAGCCCGTCCCGCGGGGCTTTGTCCACGTACTTCTGCGTGTGGGGGGTATGGTTAAAACTACAATCGCGCCGTGTGCCCTTTCCGTCAGCTGCTTTTAAACACCATGGGTTTGGGGCCATGCCCATGCTCCTTGCTTCTCGGTACTTGGGCTGCATCCCACGGTAGCAGTAAGGATTCTGAGGCTGCAAGTGACAGAAACGCAGCAAATGTGACAGCGTGCCGAGGAGCCGGGCGGATGCCGCCGAAGCACCCTTGCCTGGACAGGGCTCACGCGGCGGGCCTTGGGGTGCAGGCCGTGCTGGGCAGGTGGGAAGGGAGCCCCTTCTGGGCCGGATCAACTCTGGCTGTTGGCCTCTCAGCTGGGTTGAGGTCCAAGGGGAAATCTGATTGGCCGAGCTGGGGCCACGTCCCTGCCTTTGGCCAGGGGAGGGCTGGGCCGTGGGTTGCCCGGACCACCACACCTGCCCACCAGGCGTAGGTGCTGGGGCCGAACTCTGTGTCCTCTACCTGGCATCAGTGCGGCGTCTGTGTCACCAGACTCCACGGTTAGGCCTTTCGGTGGTTCCTGGTCTGAGGATGCAATGTACAAGCTCTCTTGCAGGCACTACTTCTTTGCCAGGGGACATGCAGGGAAGGGACATCAGCTGTTTTGTCCCTGGCCAGGGGCTCTTGGTCAGGCTCTGGGCAGGGTACTGTGTGGCTCTGATCCGCAGGCCACAGCCACTCTGCCAGAGAGGCTCACGCTGTCTGTTTCCTAAACGTTTTTCTGGGAGGCCACACAGTGTCCCTGGGGGTGGCCGCCACACGGAGGCCACCCTCCAGGCAGCAGCAGCAGCAGCAGAAGACACAGGCAGGCTCCTGCTCTAGCCCACACCCTGCCCCGTGCACACAGCCCTCGAGCATTTTCCGAGTCGGGAGAGGCTCTGGGCCCCCCAGCAGGCGTTGGGGCCGAACCCCCTTCCCCCACACTGCTGAGTCCTCTGGGGAGAAGAGGAACCGAATCTGCAGACAGGCACTGGCCACGGATATGGGAAGTGCCTCATGTGGCCCCCAAGGAATTGGGGCATGTGACAGAGGACAGGCCATAGGTGTGGCAGGACCCCAGGAGCATCCCATAATGCTGTGCCTGCCTCCTGGGATCTGCAGAGGGCCCCCCTGAGCCCTGTGCTGGGCTGGGACACACATGGCCCTCAGGTGCCCTGGGGCTCTCCTCGGTCTGGGAGAGGGTGAGGACCCTGTGTGGTGAGGCTTCGTTGGGCACACACTAGGTACTATGTCACCCAGAGCAGGGAGCCACTCATGCAGCCAGAGGCAGGGCCACTTCCCAGAGGACATCCCTGGCCTGAGATCCTAGAAAGGGCCTGCAAGTGTCTGGGCCTGCCCTGGGGCCCCTGCTGGACACAGGATGGCAGGTGCCAGCAGAATTGGGTCTGCTGCCTGCCCAGCAGGACTCCCTAGGGGTCCACAGCATAGTGGACATCTGCTGAGGCAGCGGGTGTCCTTGCTGTGATATGTGGGCCGCACTGGACCTCGGTCAAGGCCAGGCCTCCAGCCCAGTGCCAGAGGCAGGATGGGGCCGCCCTTGGTGCCAGCTGGCTCTGGGTCCACTCTTGTTCTTGTCCAGAGCCAGGAGAAGGGGCCTGGATGTGGGGTTTGCCCTTGGGGAGAGGGCCATGTGGGGGCTGAGCGGTGTCCTGGGCCAGGCCTGGTGGAGCCAAGGTGGGCGGGCAGGCTGCGGGGGAGGGGCTGCGTGGGGCCCCTCGCAAGCCCCCTTTCCACCACCCCTGCCCAAGGCCTGGTCTCTGTGAGCCCGGATGGGCTTGTGCACACACAGGCCTGCTCACGTGTGCCACCCTCCGCCCAGCCGGCACACTCCCAGCCCCCGGAGAAGGCACCCCTGCCCCTCACAGCCCACCCGCCCCTCCTGTGGGGACCCAGGCCCCACAAGAGGTATGGGTGGGCTGTGAGGGGCAGGGATGCCAGCGAGGCCACCATTGCGTCCCATAGGCACCGCTGTGGCCGGCCTGTCCTATGTTGGCGAAGGGCGTGGGGGTGAGGCCAGGCTGCCCAAAGCCGGAGTGACCACCTTTGCCTCTGGGAAGGGTGGCTGCCATGGTGCGCCCGCCCTGCTGCCTGCTCCAGCCCTGGGCACCCCGGTTGGGTCCCCGACCATGGTGCGGGCCGCCCCGGCCCTCCAGCTCCTGGTCCAGGCCCGGCCCGAGCCTGGGTTTGTGCTGCTGGTGGACACAAGTCCCGATGATGTGAGCAGCCCCATCTGGTGGCCTCTGGCTGCGTCTGAGGCCTGTGGCCTGGGTCCCTGGGGCGGCAGGGTGGGGCTGCGGGGAGAGCAGGCCTGGTGGGCCACAGGGTCCAGCGGTGACTGGCTGGAGCTGCTTTTGGGGCCCTGCTGGGGCTCTGCCCTCGTCTCCATGGAGGGCGAGGTGAGTGTGGAGTGTGCCCGCGTGGCCGTGAGGTGCAGCTGGCGCGTGTCTGTGCAGCCTGCTGGCCTGGACTTCAGACCTTGGGATGGGGGTACTGGACAGAAAGTTGGGCCCCTCACGGCCCCCTTACCGCGGCCTCTGGCTGCGCTGTCCCAGGCAGGGCCACGAGCTCACCGTCATGGAATTTGAGAAACCCAAGCCCAGCTCGGTGGAAAGTCTGTTTTTAATTCTGGCCGGGATTGGGGAGCCTCGGCCAAGCGTGCGGAGGGGCGGGGGGCTACGGGCCACACAGCCAGCTCGGCGCCCAGCTCGCTCTCCGGCCAGGCCTGTGGCACCCATTCTGCCCGGCCCAGGAGGTGCGGGGTCCTTTTCCAGAGCTCTGCCTGGGAGGCCTTTGCCGGCTCGGACCCTGCCTCCATCACTTAAGTGTGTGGACCTGGGTGTACCTTCTGGCCTGGGAAGTGGGTGCTGCCCCTGCCCTGGGTGGTCTGGGTGCCAGCGAGGCCAAGTGTGAGGCTGAGGGCCAGCCCTAGGGGAGCTCTGTGGGGTGTGAGCCCTCCCAGCTGGGTCCCCAGACACGGAGGGGCTCGGCCCGATGCCCCTCCCGCTCCTCGTCCACATATGAGGCTGCCGCCTGGGCCCATGTGGGTTCCCAGGTGGTGCCTGCTGGACCCCCACCCTGGTCTCTTCCTCGGGAGAAGGGCCGTTGGCGGTTTGGGGGCTGGGGCGGGATGGCCCCCCTGACACAGTGGAGGGCCCACTGTCCCCCTCCCCCCACACTGACCTTCGCCGCACCGTTCACCAGAGCACTCAGGCCTGGACCTCGTGCTGCCTCTGGGCCTGCACGGTCCCCTGCACTGACCCACCTCTCACGGTGCCCAGTCGGCACCCTCTGACCGACAGCAGCAGTTTAGGGGACACATCCTGGAGCTTCCGCACCCTCCCAGCTCCTCCGCCTGGCTCCCCCAGCCCTGAGCTCCCAGGCCCACCCAGCTGGGGTCTTGGGAGACGCCAGCCCGGCCCGGCTTGTGTCTGTCCCCATGCCCAGTGCCCAGGCCGGTGCTGCGTAGCGAGCCACATGTGTGGGCATTCCTCGGTCTCGGGCCGGCGCTGGGCTGAGGGCCCTTCGTGTGGTTGCTCAGGCCTGTCCACTCCTGAGGACGTGCGGGTCGTAGCAGTGCGATCCGGGCCCCGCGGAGTTTGGCCTTGCCCTCTCCCTGGAGCCCAGCCCTGTGCCACCTGGCCGTGCTGCCTCGGGGGGCGCTGGCAAGGCCGAGCCCAGGCGGGGCCGCACCCGCTCTGCCGCCTTGCTGGTCTCTTTCGTGCCACAGGCTGTCGTGGGGCCTGGGCTGGGATCCTGGCTTCACCCCACCAGCTGTGCGCCCCTAAAGAGGTCCTTTAACCTCTTGGAGCCTACCAGTCACCTCTGGACTGCTGGTCCCCAAATCTTCCCTGCCTACTGAGTACCTGCGCCTGGGTGCATGTGACTTCCCACAGCGAGGCTGGCCAAGGGGTCAAGCCGCTGTGGCAGCTTGACATGGCCTCTGGGCTGGGGTCGGGGGCCAATGAGGGTTTCACAGTGCGGCAGGGGACTCCTCAGCCTGGCTCTGGACTGTGGTGGCCTGCGGAGGGGTTGAGTGGACAGGGCAGCACTCAGGGGCAGTAGGTAAGGGCGCAGAGGCCCCGTCCCCGGAATGGTGGGTGTCGGAGGTGGGGGAGGGGCGTGGGCCCCAGCAGTGTGCGTGTGGCTCTGGTGTGGCGTGCTCCCCTGTGGCCAGCACGGGGGTCTGCTGACCCAGGGCCATGCGTGGCACTCCTGGCCTGGTGGGCTGGGGCATCTTGCTGTGGCATTGTGCCCTGGTCGGTGCTCACGCCCACGTGCTGATGGCCGTGTCCAGGGCCAGCTGCAGGAGCAGCGGGCTGGGGGTGGGGCAGGGTGTGGAGGGGCGGGGCTCCAGGCCTCGGCACCTCTCTCATGCCCTCTGACGCTGTGCACCTTGGGGTGGAGCTGAGCCCCTGCTGCAGAGCACTTGGTAGGATTTGGTGGCACTCCACGCGGCCTCCCCTCACAGGGCTGGCCTGGGCTGAGCCAGGAAGCCCACACCCCGGGGCCGCTCCCCTGCGCAGGGAGCCGGCCTGGGCCCACACAGGACAGCGCTGCCCTGGGCCCCTTCCCGCCGTCTCCCGCCAAGGCCGGGAGGTGTCCTGGGTCCCCCTGACAAGCCTCAGACCCTGAGCTCTGGCTGTTTGATGTTTCCAAAAGGGGTGGAGCCTTTGGGGGCCTTAGGGCACGGGGAGCATGGGCGCGGGCAGGGCATCCCCGTGGGTAGGTCCATTCTGTGGCGGGGGCTGCAGAGGCCGTGCGGAGGACGGGGCGGTCAGGGCTGTGGAACCGGTGGAGGGCCCGGGGTGTGTGGGGCCACAGCCCCCGTGGTGCACACATGGCCACACCGAGTGCCCATCGCACGTGCCCGAGTCCCTGTGGCTTCGTGTGGCTGGCAGCCAGCACTGTGGCCGGCGGTCAGGAAACGGCCCGAGCATCTCGCCTCGCCTGACCAAGTGCTGACATCACTTCCATCACAGACGGAAAATTCCATTTGGTCAGAGCCCAGATGCTGATCAGACATTTCCCATTCTCTTTCTGAATGGGGACGCCAGCCGGTGGCCAGGGAGGGCGGGGCCATTGTGGGAATGCCAGCCTGGGCTCTGGGAACCTGGCCTCGGGAAACTGGGGCAGAGGTCATGCTGGGCGCCTGGCCTGGGGCAGGTGTCCTGTGCCTGGTCCGCAGCGCTAGGCTGGGATCTGAGCTTCCGGTGCTGGGCGCCCCACGCCTGGCTGCCCTCCTGCGTAACCCAGGAGGGTGCTGTCAGCTCCCTGCAGGGGCTGTGCGTGGGAGGCTGTCCTGCTCCTGGCCCCCTGGGGTTGCTGTTGAAGCCTGGCCATCCTGCCAGGAGAGGAAGTGGCCTCCGCGTCTTGGGGGGGGGTCCCCATGTTTCTGAGCACCAGGCCTCACTTAGTCCCAATAAGCGATGATCTTATTGAGGCGTGTCCAGCCCCACCCTGGGGAGGTGTGGGCAGACGGAGCCAGCGCACAGGTGGTGGAAATGGGGTCCTGGGCCTCACAGTTTGGGGATGGGGCTTCCTGGAGCTGGGCAGACAGACGAGGGGGGTGCGTGGCAGGGCCGAACCTGCATGCCAGACACTTGGCTCCCTCTGTGAAGCGGGCCTGGGCCTCTGGCCATCTCTGCTTGCAGGGCTTGAGCAAATCTCACACCTTCAGATACCCATCTCCGAGCCTAGGTCAGATTCTAAACCCTCGGGGCCTGGCCTGGGGTGTCGGGCACTGGTCCCACCCGTGCCCCAACCCTCAGTGTGGCAGGGTTGGGACGGGAGTGCCCTCCCCCAGGGCTGTGGCGGGTAGGACCCCCAAGCAGGGGACTGTGCCTGTGTGCGAGGCTGTCCCTGGCTGGCCTGCCACCTCTCCCCCTTCCAGGCTCTGGTGAGTGTCCAATGCCCAGGGGCTTAGGACCCTCCCCACCCCACCACCTGCCCAGAACCGCCAGGAGCCTCCAGCCACGGGCTGCTGTCACCACCAGTGCCGGGGAGCTCACAGAGTGACACTTCGTGTGCGGCAGTGACTGTGGGTGTGTGCGCATGTGGGAATGCGGTGGAGGTGCATGTGGAAGTGCAGACATGGATGTGCACACACTCACCTGCTGTGAGGCGCCCTGGGCCCCCTCCCCTCCAGCAGCCAGGACACCCGCCTCCTGTCCCCAGCCCGCAAGGCTGCATGGGGGCAGAGTGCCCAGGAGCAGCACCCCCGGGGGCCCTGAGTAGGTTTCCTGGTGGCCCCCAGGTGCTGTTCTAGCCTTTAAACGTGTTACTCCTTCAGCCCTAAGCGACCGTTCTTGGAGACCGATGTTGCTGTCCCGCTGTTACGCGTGGGGAAGCTGACGCACAGAGGTTACGGTCACTGACTTGGTCACATCTAGAGCCAGGCAGAATAGCGTTTGACCGCAGCACTCTGGCTCCCTGGGGGCTGGGCTGCCCCTGTGGGGTCTGAGTTTTGGGGTGGCTGTGTGCAGCCACTGGCGCTTCTCCTCCTGCCCTGGGCCCTAGCAGGGAGCGCACGGCAGCACCATGAACCCAGAGAGCCCACACTTGGCCTTGTGGCTGGGGCCCTTCTCCCCGTGACAGCGGGAAGTGCTGGGAAATGCTCGCCCCGTCTTCAGAGGAGGAAACGGGGCACAGAGAGCGGCAGGGACCGAACCGGAGGCTGCCCGGAGCCGCGTGTGGCCGAGCTGGGCCCAGGCCAGCAGCCTCCCACGCCGGCTGAGCAGCTGTGCGCAGGTGTCCGGTTTTGTGTGTTTTAATTATAAAGGTAGAACATGTTCGTGGTTTAAGAAAATAGAAACACCGAGGACAAGAGCTCAGCGTGAACACGAGCCAGATCAGCCGCAGGGGAAGGTCGGGGTGCCGCCCGCCTGCCCGCCCCCGGGGCCGGGCCCTGGCACCGCGCACGTCCCCCAGGCCCGCGCAGCCTGGCCCCCGGTGCCAGATCCCACGGGGCTGGTGATGCTTATCTTGCCTCAGTTTTCTCATCTGGCAAGGGGGCGTGGGGGTCCTGGCGCCAGCAAGGCAGTGGTCCGTTGGGTCCTGAGGACAGTGTGAGCGCCGGTGGCTCACCGCCGGTGCCGTGGGGCTCACCTACCCTGTGCCCCTGAGCCCAGCCGCCTCGCCCCCCCGGGTTTAAGCAGCAGCTTCGAGCCAGCTGGGCTCGGGACGTGGGGGTGGGGGCCCTGCCTTCCTGGGTGTGCTTCCCCAGCGCGGGGCAGAGATAGGCTGGCCGAAGAGCCCGCAGGACCGTGGGAGCCAGGGCAGCCGGGCTTCGAAGGAGGCTTCCGGGTTGGGTGGGGTGTGGTCTGACCCAGGGTTTGGGGCGGGGCCTGCAGGTGGCAGTGCTGGGCCCTGGTGACTGACTAGGGGCTGGAGGTGGCCTTGGTTATGGGAGTGCAGATGTCCCTTGAAGCCAAGGCCCCAAGGGCAGTGCTGTGCCTCCCCTTTGCCTCCAACCTGTGACCTTGGCTCTGGCAGGGCCTGTGGCCCCCCCTGACCAGCCTGGGGATGGGAGGGCAGACCCAGAGACACACAGATGGTGCCCTCCCACGTACCCTAATGTGTACTGACTTCTGGGGTGGGTGGGGTGCAGTCCCAGGGCCCTTTAGGGGCACGCCCCACTGTGACTGGGTTCAGGCCCTCTGGCAGGCCCTGGACTCCCACCTGGACACTTTCTGCTGCAGCCTGGCCCATCTCCCCATGTGACTGTGAGCAAGCCCTGTCACTTTGGGCCCTGGAGTCTCCACCGACATGAGTGCCCCAGGACCTTGGGGGAGCCTTGGGCTGATGGGGTGCTGCCAGCCCCACGAGGCCTGTTCCCTCCCCCATGCAGCTGGTGGGCAGGGGTGGTCTGGGCCCATCAGGCCCTCCTGCCAGTGGGGGGCAGTCGGTGGCTGCACCCCAGCCTGAAGGAGTTGAGGGCAGCTGCCCCTGACATCCACTGTGTCCCAGCTGCTTGTGAGGCAGCCAGTGGGCGTGGGCTGCAGCCTCATGGTGGCTTCTCTGAGAGGGTGCCCCAACCCCGTGCGTCCTGGAGAGCAGAGGCCCAGCTTCCAGACAGCACCTTGGCCCCAGGGCACCAGCGTGGCTGGGGACCACGACTGGAGGTGCCTTCGGTCGAGCAGAATGGGGGAGAGCCCCAGCTCAAGTGTGGGGGTGAGGGGGTCGGCCGGGGCTCGTGGGCCGAGCAGGCCTTTGAGTCCGCTGAGCTCTTAGTGCCACCGGCCCTGTGCTGCGTGGCAGCCATCTCCTGGAAGACACTCTATGGTCCCAGCGCCTCTGTGGCTGAGCCTCTTGTCCCGGGGGGCCCTGCAGGGGGCGGGTGCCACTCCCAGTGGCTCCCGAGGCCCAGGCCCCGGGGAGGACCACATGCCACGTGTTCAGATGTGGGGAGGGAGGTTGTGTGCAGGTCCTCCGGTGGCCTGGGCGGCTGCCGCAGCACCAGGGCGGAGGCCGGGGGTGCCTGTCACACAGCCCAGTGGCACCTGTCGGGTGAGCGTCTCCACGTGTCAGGCCTTCTGTGTGGCGTACTTACCTGCCCAGGCACACATGGTCAGGCCCAGCCTGCTGCCCCGTGTCACCCACTGCTCCCACCCCGCAAAGGACAGGCGCCGAGGTCCTCAGGAGGGCTGTGACGCGGCTGTGGGCCCTCGCTGCGCACCACTGCAGCCAGTGTTTATCCGGGAATGGGGCGAAGCACTGGGCCAGGCAAGCAAGTGTGTGCCCGAGGAGGTGGGGCTGGCACCTCCTTCTAGGGGAAGCTGGGTGCTGCGTGCTCCCCCCCACCCAAGGGCCCGGCCCACGGCTGATCCCGCAGCAGACGTCACTGTTTCCCATGGGGACACCAGCCTCTGTGACAGAAGGGTGTCTCTCGGGACGTTGGGGGTGGGGAGTCCTGAGCCCTTCGGGCTGCTTGAAAAGGCAGTGGGTCCAGGCAGCCTCAGTGCTGGTGGCCAGGACGGGACCTTGATGCAAACAGCCCCTCCCCGGGCCCAGTTCTCTGTCTGGAAGAACTGAGACTGCCCACCTGTTCGGGGGCGGGGTGGGGGAAGGGGGCAGCGTTACCCACTTCTTACCAGAGAAAACAGATTAAAGGCCTTCCTGGGCCAGGCGGCCAGTGCGCAGGAGCGCTGGCCCCACCCAGAGGCTCTGCCGCCCCCCGTGGGGCATCTCCTCCCACGGGGTTTGGTCTGGTTAGGGATCCCTATTCACACCTAGCCTACCTTGGACCCCAAGGCCCTGCCCATCTGGCCCCTCCGTGGGGCCTGGGTTGAGGACGTGAGTCTGGAATTCCGGGTCCGGGTGACCACAGGCGCGTCACACAGGTGTTGGGAGCGAGGGCCGGGGGTCCCGGCCCTAGGGGCCCCCATCTCCAGCACCCTTTCCCGACCTCCCGCAGGCGCTGCTGCTGCTGGGGGCCGCCGCGCTGGCCTGCCTCGCCCTGGACCTCCTCTTCCTGCTCTTCTACTCCTTCTGGCTGTGCTGCCGGCGGCGTAAGAGCGAGGAGCACCTGGACGCCGACTGCTGCTGCACCGCCTGGTGCGTCATCATCGCCACTCTGGTCTGCAGGTGAGCGGGGGGCGGGGAGGGGGCGGGGCCTGGCGGGGTGGGGGCGCCCCGCGGGAGGCGGAGGACTCACCAGCTCGCTCACGCGGCCCTGCCCTGTCCCAGCGCCGGCATCGCCGTGGGGTTCTACGGCAACGGGGAGACCAGTGACGGCATCCATCGGGCCACCTACTCGCTCCGCCACGCCAACCGCACTGTGGCTGGGGTCCAGGACCGCGTGAGTGGCCGCCGGGCTGAGGGGGGCTCTCTTCCTGCGGTCGAACCCCGCGTCTGCGCGTGTGCCCGAGCGTGTGGGAGGAGGCCCGGGCGGGGCAGCCGAGGGGTGGGCGTGCGCGCGCGCTGTCGGTTCCTCGGCTCACCCCACCCCGCGGCCTGGCGCAGGTGTGGGACACCGCAGCCGCCCTGAACCGCACGGCAGAGCCCAGCCTGCAGACCCTGGAGCAGCAGCTGGCCGCGCGCCTGAGCCCCTGCGGGCGGTCCAGCGGCTGCAGAGCCTGCTGGACACGCTGCTGGGCTACGCCGCTGCCATCCCATTCTGGAGGAACCCAGCTGTGTCGCTGGAGACTCTGGCGGAGCAGGTGGATCTCTACGACTGGTACAGGTGCGGCCCCGCCCTCTCTCCTGCCCCACCCCCACCCGGGCTGCTGGCTCTGGGTTAAGTGGTGCGCTGAAGGGCCAGCTGGCCCCCGCCCCAGCCTGAGGTGTTATGGGTTGGTGGGGCCTGGCCTGCCCCAGCACCCCCTCCCCGCCCGCTGTGCCTCCTGTGCCCACACGCTGGCTGCCCACAGGTGGCTGGGCTACTTGGGCCTGTTGCTGCTGGACGTCGCCATCTGCCTGCTGGTGCTGGTTGGCCTTATCCGCAGCTCCAAGGGCATCCTGGTGGGGTGAGTGAGGGCCAACCCCTGCCCGCTCCCTGAGTCAGCTCCCCGCCCTCCCCCGTCAGTGGGTCAGGCACAGGGTCTGCCCTGGGGGGAGCCACAGATCCTGTAGGGGGGACCCCCAGGCGCCCTGGGGTCTGGCCCTCCCACGCCCTGGTCTGGGGGTGCTGACGGCCCTTCTCCGCCCCAAGGGTCTGCCTGCTGGGAGTCCTGGCCCTTGTCATCAGCTGGGGCGCGCTGGGCTTGGAGCTGGCCGCGTCTGTGGTGAGTGGCAGCAGGGAATATGGTCCCCGCCTGCTGCACCTCAGCATGGGGGAGGCCATGCGGGCAGCGGCTCTCCTCGCCCTCCCCGACCCCCAGGGCACAGGAGGGCTGCGGACCTGTCCTTGGGCACATAGCAAGGCAGTGTCCCCTGGGCGCATGCTTTTCCCTCCCAAGTCAAAAGCAGGCCCTGGGGGTCCAGGCTACCGCTGAGAGCTGACGGTTTGGGGGCCCAGCTTGGTCACCCCATCTTCCTTGCCCACACGCACCCCAGGGCTCCAGTGACTTCTGTGTGGACCCCGACACCTACGTGACCAGGATGGTGGACGAGCATTCGGTGCTGAGTGGAGGTGAGTGTGTGGCGGAGTCTGAGCTGGTGCCCCCGTGGCCAGGCCGAGTGAGCCTCGTCCTTGCCGGCCCTCGGTCTAGGGCCCTTGTGGGGGAGGCAGGACTCACCCAGGTGAGGAGGCAGGAGTGCAGACAGGAACCCCTTCCTCGAGCGGGAGGCCATGAGAACACAGGCCTGGGTGAGGCCAGTGGTGACAGGATGGGGCAGGTGACGGGGGTCGAGGAGGGGAGGCAGGTGACCCCGGCTGCTCAGAGCAGGTGGTCCAGGTGGTCTGCCAAAGAGATGGTGCTGAAATGGGGCCAGAGAAGGCTGTGCACCTGGGCAGAGGACCCAAGGCAGAACACAGACCTGCTGGGGGCGGAGGGGACAGGAGGCGGGGGAGGGGGGGCCAGGTCTGGTCAGGAATCGGGCTTTACCCCAGGGGGCGTCGTGGGCGGTAAGCAAGGAAGAGGGGTGGCCTGCGGGTGTGTCCTTTGCAAAGCCACTAGGGCTCCTGGGACAGTGAGAGTTCAGGAGGGAGCCAGGAGGCACTGCGGTCCTGCAGCAGGAGACACAGCCCCGCGGGCCAGCGGGCGAGAGGTGGACAGGGCTGTGCTGCTAGGGCAGAGCCGAGGGACTTCCCAAGGCGTCCCAAGGCGTCGGGCTGGTGTCCGGGAGAGAGGAGCGAGCACTCAGGACCGAGAGGCAGGCAGAGCGGGAGCAGTGACCTTAAAGTGCTTAATGGCCCAGGAAAGCCCCGAGGGAGCTCGGAGGCGAGGGGCTGGCTTTGAACCTGCTTAATGAGGGAGCCATTCCGGCTAAGCCTGTTAGTGATGTCCCCCCCAGGAGGGAGGGTCGTCTGAGTCTGTCCCTGTTGGGGAGGGCTAGGGAGGGCTAGGGGAGGGCTGAGCCAGGGCTGAGCCAGGGCTGAGCCAGGGCTGAGCCAGGGCGGCAGGGCTGCTGGAGACAGCCACCTTGGGGCCATCAGCTCGGCTCTCCCGGCCTCTCCAGACCCTCACTGCTCGGGGCTCTGTGAGTGCGAGCCGCCCCCAGCCTCACATGAGTGCCAGCCATCCCGCCCGGGCCGGGCAGAGCACATGGGGCCAGCATGCCAGCCCCATTTACAGGTGGCCAAAGTAAAGAGGGTCTTGTGTTCTTTTTGACTTGAGCTGGACAGGACCCCAGACCCGAGGGCCCAGCCCTGCCCTGCTTCTAGCTCTTGTTCCTGGCGCCCATCCCATGCTGGGCCCCAGAGGTCCCCAGGATGGGAGGCACCTGGGACTTGCACAGCCACGCCACCGTTCAGGTCAGGGCCTGACCTCTCTCCCCAGACATCCTGCAGTACTACCTGGCCTGCTCGCCGCGAGCCTCCAACCCCTTCCAGCAGGTGAGAGCCCGGCCGCTCCTGTCCGGACGCTGCGCAGGCCCCAGCCCCACGTTCCCCACGGTCCCGTCTGCTGCCCTTGAGGCTCTCTCATGCCCACTGGGACCCTGTGAGCCCCCGGGCACAGCTGGGAGGGGGCAGGGAGCTGGGCTATGCAGTGCTGAAGTCACTGACTGCCCCTGGGGTTATCACCCAGGTGTCCTTGGTGCAAGCCTTCTGGGTGACCCTTAATGGCCTCTGAATTCCTGGGTACCTTTCACTTCCTGGTTGCCCTTGGATGGCCCTGCAGAGCAAAGCTGGGGGGTGGGGGCTAGGAGGGGCCGTGTCTGCGCTGGGGTAACGGGGTGCTGTCAGGTAGGCTGGAGGGGAGCCCTTAGCCCACTGCCTGTTCCTCCACATGATTGCATAGCCCTCTGGGGTCCCGAGGGCTACCCGTCTGGTTTAAAGTTGTACTTTAGAGGATCTGTGTTGTCTGGGTGTGTGGATCCCCGGTGTCTGCAGGACCACAGAGCCGTGCCAGGTGCCCCTTCTGGCCCTGGCACAGCCAGCCCACCCCAGGAGCCTCAGTGGCCTCACCAGCTGGATGCCCTGTGTGTGGGCCGGGGCCTCAGGTGTGTGTGTGGTGGGGTCAGGCTCTCTGGCCCCGCTGAAATCGGGGGGCCTCTCTGTGGAGCAGAAGCTGTCGGGAAGCCACAAGGCACTGGTAGAGATGCAGGACGTTGTGGCCGAGCTCCTGAAGACCGTCCCGCGGGAGTACCCGGCCTCCAAGGTGAGGGGTGAGCTGGGCCCCATGGGGGTGGGCTCCCCTCTTCCTCCCGCCCCTCCACATGCCCCTGCATTTCGCCAGGGATTTGGTAGGTGCTTAAAAATAATCCTGTTCTTTGTTTTAAAAGTCACACAAACACTTCATATTAGAAAACAGGGTAAGGGGGACAGATGCCGGAACAAAGTAGAGTAGGATCTGCCCACCGTGATTCCCGTGCGAGGTACGCCCCCTGGGGGCCTCCTGGGGATTAGAGGAGACTGCGCTTCCAGTGGCCCTGGACGGACACGGCTCCTCACATGTGTCGCTGTCGCTGCTCTAGACAGCACCCGGCCTCCCTAAGGCGCCGGGAGCCCTGCGTGGCCGGGCTCTCCAAGGCCGTGAGCAGCCGGCCCGTTTGATGAGTTCTTCACGGAGTTTAAGTGTAAAACATCCTTGAAGGCGACTCCCTTTTGCTTCTGTCAGTCAGGGCTCCCTCTTGTTGGCGCAGCCGAGTGGACAGGTAGGTGGTGAGCTCGCTCAGGCCGCCATCCCAAAGGACCATGCTGGCGGGCAGCTTAGACGGGCGTTTATTCCTCCCAGTCCTGGAGGCTGGACGTCCGAGGTCAAGGTGTGGCCAGGGCTGCCGCCTCCTGCGGCCTGTCTGTGGCACGTGGGTGTCTGTCTGTCTGCTCCGCGCCGTCACACGCTCGTCCCTCTGTGTGTCTGTGTCCTGGTCGCAGGACACCGTCGGACTGGGTTGGGGCCACCCCGGGCATTGTATCGTCATCGCCTCCTCACAGTCACATGTGAGGTCCAGGCTCAGGACTGCCACATGGAACTGGGGGGTGGGGGCACACCGTCCGTCCACAGCAGTAAGTCACCTCCCGGAATCCGCTTCAGATTGCAGAGGAGCCTTAGAAAATGGGTCGCAGAAGGCAGTGCTGGGTCCAGTGTCTCGTCACTTAAAATGTCATGAAAATTTGTTCTTTAATTATTCCTTAAAATACGGTTTTTTAAAAGAACCAGGCCAACGTCAGGACACATGTAGGTATTTCACACATAGTGGTGGCCGCATTGGACAGGCGTGGGTGGGTCCCGCTCTCCCCCCCTATCCTCGAGTCCTCGGCCGCCCCCCGAGCCCAGGCCACTGACTCTGGGGCGGCCATTTCTAAAGTCCCAGGGTCCTTGGGGGACTGAGAGTGTGGGTTTGAGGGTGGTCTCGATGGCAGGGCGTGGGGCGCACGAAGCCGGGGGTGCTCCCCGGGCCCCTGAGCTCGGGCTCCCCGTCCCGACCATGGAGCCGACCTCGCGTGCTGTGTGTTCCCCAGGACCCTCTGCTCCGCGTTCAGGAGGTGCTGAACGGCACGGAGGTGAACCTGCAGCACCTCACCGCCCTGGTGGATTGTCGCAGCCTGCACCTGGTGAGAGCACCTGGTGGACCGGGGCCGTGCACCTGGTGGACCGGGGCCGTGCAGCTGGGGACCGGGGCCTTGCAGCTGGGGACCGGGGCCATGCAGCTGGGGACCGGGGCCTTGCAGCTGGTGGACCGGGGCCGTGCACCTGGTGGACCGGGGCCGTGCACCTGGTGGACCGGGGCCGTGCAGCTGGGGACCGGGGCCTTGCAGCTGGGGACCGGGGCCATGCAGCTGGGGACCGGAGCCTTGCAGCTGGGGACCGGGGCCTTGCAGCTGGGACCGGGGCCTTGCAGCTGGGGACCGGGGCCTTGCAGCTGGGGACCGGGGCCATGCAGCTGGGGACCGGGGCCTTGCAGCTGGGGGACCGGGGCCATGCAGCTGGTGGACCGGGGCCTTGCAGCTGGGGACTGGGGCCTTGCAGCTGGGGAGGGGCTGCTCAGAATGGGGACTCAGCCCACCCTCAGTCCAGCTCCTTGGGGGCAGGGCGGGGCCAGGGCTGGGGCTCAGAATACCGTCCTCACCCTGCCCCTGTCTCTCTCTTCTGGTCCCTGTGGGCCTGGCTGCCTCTGTCCTCGCTGGCCTCAGGACTATGTGCAGGCCCTGACAGGCTTCTGCTATGACGGCGTCGAGGGCCTCATCTACCTGGCCCTCTTCTCCTTCGTCACAGCCCTCATGTTCAGCTCCATCGTCTGCAGCGTGCCACACACCTGGCAGCAGAAGAGGTGAGGCTCAAAGAGGTCCTGGACCTCGTGCCCAGCCACAGCGCACAGCACGCCGTAGAGAGCTGCCTTTGGACAGCCCGTGTCCTCGTCCCCAGGGACAGGGACAAGTGCTTCCTCACCTGTTAGCACTGTCTAAGCCTCTGTAGTAACTGAGGCTGTGGGTCCGAGGTGAGCACCCCCATTTTGCAGATGGAAAACAGCCTGGAGGTGCTCCCAGCCCAGGTGACAGGCGCATCTGGAGCAGGCAGGGAGAACCAGGCTCCCCAGCCTCGTCCGTCTCCCCGCCCCTGGCTGCAGATGTGCAGGGTTGTGGGTGCAGAGACCAGCTAGCTGGCTATGGGCACAGCTTCGGGGAAGGCCCCAGGTATCATGGCCTCCGTGGCCACTCAGCTGGGTGATGAGTATGGCAGCTACCTCCCCTGGGGCCGTTATGCTCTTGTCTTTGAAGGGGGGGATCCTCGCACCCCCTGCCTCAGTTCCCTTAGTCTTACTGAGTTCAGTGTGTGTGGCCATGCTGGGCCCTGCCTTTGGCCGCGTGGTGCACCTCACGCATGTACCACCTCCCCTCCCACCTGGGTGATGGCTGCTGCGCGGAGGCCCAGCTCGAATGGGGAAGAGCTCAGCTCAGGTCTCTTCCCTTTGTCGTTATTTTCTATCGTAATGGTCATAGTGATGCAGCCACTGGTGGGGGTAGTGATAGTGGTGACGGTGGTGACGGTGGTGGCAGTGGTGGTGGCGGTGATGGTGGTGGTGGTGGCGGTGGGAATAAAGATGGCAGCCACAGGAGAGTGGCTGAGAGCACAGCCCTAGAACCATGTGGCCTGGGTCCAGATTCTAGCTCTTCCCTTGCTTATGGGTGACTGTGGACAAGTCGCTTACCCACTCTGGTCTCAGCCTCCTAACTGTAAAGTGGGGTTGTGAGAGCCCCGGCGTCCGTGGCACTCGGCGAACCCCTCGGACTCAGCCCTGGGTTGGGCTGGTGATTGGTGCTGAGCCGGTTGCTACCACCGGCTCGCTCATCTCACTGCGTGGAGCGTGGTGAAGAGACTCCGCTCGAGGTCCCCCAGCTGGTGGTGGGCAGATGGGACGTGTGCCTCAGTCTGGCTGACCTTTGCCCTCAGTAGCAGGCCGCCCAGCCCTGAGCTCTGTGTGGGACAGGCAGGGCCGGAGGCCTGGCTCACAGCTCCCTTGCCTTGCCCCGCAACGGCGTGAGCAGGGTGGAGGGTGGACAGCTAGTGGGCAGCAGGGCGGGGAGAACGGGACTCAGTCCTCCCCAGGTGTGGGCCCAGGGCACCCGAAGATGCAGGCTGGGGCCTGCAGAGCCAAAAAGGGGGGTACCGCCACCTCCAGGCACCCAGCTGTCTGTGCTCCCCAGAGGGGCCCGGCCCCCTCCTTTTAATTGGCATTGGCCGTGCCCCCACGTGCAGGCCAAGGCACAGACAGGACAAAGCCGGGTGACTGGCCCACAGTCCAGTGGGTACGTGGCCAAGCCAGGGTTGGGACCCGCTGTGCATGCGCCAGAGCTGACTCCCTGCAGGCGGCCGCGCGTCAGAGCCTGAGCCTGTGCTGCTGCCCCTCCCGCAGAGGCCCCGACGAGGACGGGGGCGAGGAGGCGGCCCCCGGGCCCCGGCAGGCACATGACAGCCTCTACCGCGTGCACATGCCCAGTCTGTACAGCTGCGGGAGCAGCTACGGCAGCGAGACCAGCATCCCGGCCGCGGCGCACACCGTCAGCAACGCCCCGGTCACCGAATACATGTGAGTCACACCGGGAGCCGCGGGCAGCCCAGGCAGGGGCAGGCAGGGCTGAGTCACGGGGCAGGCAGCGTGGCCGCAGGCACGTCGGCCGAGCCGCAGCATGGAGTGTAGACCCGGCCCTGGGCTGGTAAGCAGGGAAGGGAGAGGCGCCGGGAAGGAGGCGGGGCCCTCAGACAGTGGGGGGCTACCTGGGTTTGGGTGGGGTCAGCCTGCTACTGAGCCCCTCCTGCGCCCAGGCTGCGGGGAGGCTACTCAGTCAGCTGGAGGGTCCGGGTCTGGGAAGTAGGGCCGGCTAAGGGCTGGGCCTGGCCCCATGGCAGCCAGGCAGCCAGGCGAGGGTGGGCTCTGGCTGGGCCGAGGTGGGCAGTGGGCAGCCACGGGCCCCCTGTGCCAGGTGCATGGGACGCCCCCAGGCCCTTGCTCGCAGGTACATACAGGGCCGTGAGGAGAGCACACAGGGTGTACCCCGCCCCTCTCCCGCCTCCCGCTGGAGGCAGGATCGGAGTGCGCCGTGTGGGGTGGGCGCCGGTCGGCCTGTCCCCAGAACAGGCCCTCTGACCCAGAGCTGGGGCTGCAGCAGCCGGCAGTCACGGCCCCCCCTCCCTGTGCCGTAGGAGCCAGAACGCCAACTTCCAGAACCCGCGCTGCGAGAACACCCCCCTCATCGGGCGCGAGTCCCCGCCCCCGGTGAGTCTCCGGGCAGGAGGGAGGCTGCGGGCCCCCAGGCCTGGGTTGGGGCGTCGCCCCGCCGCCTGGGTGGTCTGGAGTGGCCCTCGTAGGCAGTGCAGGCCCCGTGGACAGCTGTGAACCTGCAGTGGGCCCCAGGGGCTGTTCCCAGCCGGGACTCTGCGAGCATCTGGTCCGAGTGTACAGGGCTCGGTGGGCCCACAAGCTGGTGCTGAGGTGCCCTGGGGCCAGAGCGGGCGGCCAGGGGTCAGCCGCCGGGTGGCCAGTTCCGCTCCTAGGGGCCCCACTTCCTTTCCATTCGGTGTGCCACCCCCTCTTTTCCTTCCCGAGCTCCACCCAGGCCCTGGACCCAGGCCGTTCCAGCCGGCCTGGTGTCTCCTCTGCCCTGGGGTGAGATGTGGACGAGGAGACAAGGTGGCTCGATGCTAAAGGGAAGGAGATTGCAGAGAGGCAGGGGCCGTGGCGGGCTTCCTAGAGGTGGCGGGCTGCAAAGGACAGGGCAGCTGAAGCGGCTGGAGGCCACCTTGCTTCAGAAACACCCGCCCACGCGCCCTGTAGTGCAGAGCTGGCTGGGGCCGTGCGGGCTCCCGGGCTGTGTCCTCACGCTCGGCTGCCCTCGGTGCCGTGTCCCACCCCCGTGGCCTCCGGGCCGGGCCTGCTCCTGGGCGTTGAGGCCGCCTCTCTCTCTCTCTCTCCTGTGCCCTTCCCCCCCCCCACCCGGGCCATCCTAGCGATATCTGGCTGCCCTGGATTCTGGCAGCCACGCGGGCTGGCAGTTTAAACCCATGGACAGTGCCCGAGCACGGTGGTGGCCGTGCCCTCAGAGTGACAGGTACTGACCCACCGGGTCCCCTGCCCTGCACCGCCCGCCTGCACCTTCGTGCCTCGCACCTGCTCACTGCTGTCCCCTCATCAGGGCTGGCCTTGGGCTCATCGGACACACCCTGAGGCCGACTTAGACCAGTTCCCATGGGGCCAGCTCTAGTGGGCACAGGCTTGTGGGCTCTGTGGCCTCCAGCCCTCTGGAGCTGGCACTGGACGGTGGCCTTCCTTCCCATCAGAGACAGCCCCTCCCCACCACTGCCCAGCTGCAGGTGACCCCAGACCCCGTGCACACCTGTGCACAGCACCAGGGCTCACAGGCAGAATTCAGGCGAGCCTGAGTCCTGGGGTGCAGCTGGCAGGCCTGGCCTCAAGGTGCACACGCTCATGCAGCGAGCGCGCAGGCTGCTCCCCGCCATCCCCACACACCTGCATGGGCTCCCTTAGGGGTCCTGGCTGCAGCCCCCTGGTCCCGGCCCCTGCTGCATGTCATGGAATGACACCTTGGGTGCCACTGCTCCCACACTGTCTCCTGCTGCCTGACAGGCACGCACACGTCTTCCCCACCGGAGTTCTGAGAGGGCTCGCAGAACCAGGGGACGTTGTCCCTTCTGGTCTGGGGACAGTGGGGTGGAGCCTCGAGTTGCTGGAACCCCCGGCGGACGGTGGGGTTAGCACGTGGCTGGCCAGACTCCTCCCTGCTGGTGATGTGTGGCGCACACCTCGGTCTCCGTTCCCGCCTCTCGGGGTGTGGCCCTTCGCACACTGGCGATAGCCCACGTCCGCTGCTCGTGTGTCGTGCACACACGCATGCCCTGGGCGAGGCCCTTGTGCTGCGGGTTGGACGAGGGTGGCTGGGACATACAGGCCGTTCCCCCCTCCAGCCGCCTCTGTGCCCGAGTCTGTGACCCTGAGAACCCCACAGCTCGGTCCCCCCAAGCGGGCAGCTGTGTCGTCACCTCAGCCCGAGGGGCTTGCTCGGCTTCGGGGGCCCTCCCTTCCAGGGTGATGGGGCAGAGTGGCCGTGGGCCGCTGCCCTCCTGTGGCCCGTGCCCTGCTGCTCTGGCCTTTCAGTGACCGTCTGACCCTCCCTGGAGCCCAGCCTGACCTCGCTTTGCGTGATGTCCGCCTCGTGGCCCCTCGGCCAAGGTCCCACGAGGGAGGAGACAGCTCGCGTGTGGCGGGCCTCTACGCTCTGGCTTTTGGGGTGGGGGGTGGGGGGACAAGCTCTGCCTGACCTGGCGCCAGGTGCCCAAGACGGGGCTGCGGCCCAGTGTGCTCAGCGCATCCCAAGCCTGGGCAGCGGGGCTCGGGCCTCTGCTCCCTGGGGCCCGCCGAGGCTCAGTCTGGGCACGAGGCCGGCCGGCCCCTCCTGAGGCCCCTGCCTCTGGGCCATCAGCCTGGCCGCTGCGTCCCGTCCTGCCTCAGGTGCTTCTAGCTCACCCGCCCCCCGAGGCCCGCGCCCTGCTGACCGCCTGCCTCCCTGTCTTCTGCAGTACACGTCCAGCATGAGAGCCAAATACCTCGCCACGAGCCAGCCTCGCCCCGACTCCAGCGGCAGCGGCCACTAGGCCGCCCAGCCAGCCACCCGCCCCACGTGCCAATCACCCCGCTCCTCCCCGGGCCAGCACTGCCGCTTCCACGTGGCCACGCGCCAGACCCTCCGCACCCGTGCCAGGCCCCTTGCTCCTGCCCCTTCCCGCAGGAGCCCGGAGGGCCCTGGCAAGGGCCCCAGGCTGGTGGAGACACGGGAGCTCCGGTCAGCACCCGCCGTGGGTCACACACGGCCACCAAGTCCAGTGCCCTGCCACCCCACCCCCGCCCCTCTGCCCTCCAGGATTCGGGTTTGCAGAGCTCCACGCCGGGCCGGACGGCGGTGCTGCGCCTGGGGCTCCCTCCGTGGCACGCTGACCCCCAGACCTGCTGCGCTGTCCTCGGCTCGCACTGCCGCCCCCCCACCCGTCCCCCAGCCGCCCGGCGCTGGTGGGCACTGTTTCGTTCCCAGGCTGCGGGCGAGGCCCTGCCCCGGCGCCTCCCCCTCTGCTGCGTCTGCGGCTCCTTCCTTCTCTCGCCCACCGGCCACGGCCCCCCACCTGTCGCCAGCAGCCTCCGGGGAGGGCCCCCCGTTTCTGCTTCCCACCCGCCATTGCTCTCTCCCCCAGCGCCTGTGGGCACCTGGCCCTCCACAGCAGCAGGACAGCGAGTGTCACCCCGAGCCCGGCTGCCACCCAGTGCTGGCCGCCTCCTTGGTGCCAAACCCCTTCCCCGCCCTTCAAATTTGGCAGCTCCTGGTTCATTCTTTGCACTAACCACACTTGTCATCTCTAGGGCAGGCGGGCGGCAGGGCTGCTGGCCCAGCGCATTCCCTCCCCGTCCCCTTTCTGTCCAGGACAGGCGCAGTGTCCTGGAGCCCGGCCTCAGGGGCTGGACCCAAGCTGACTGTGAATGAGCCCGTGGTCCTGCTGCCCCCCTTGGGACTAACCACTAACCTCGCCCCAGCCTCCGCAGAGCCCCGGCGAGCGCAGCCCTGAGGCCTGCACAGCTGGCGGGGTCAGGCCAGCGTGGCCACTTCTCGGGACGCTGCCGTGGGGGACGTAGCCCGACAGGCAGCCCGTGGCCTGGAGAGCCCTCCCCAGGTGCTGCCCAGGAGGACCGTGTCTTGGGAACAGGTGTCCTTTGGGTTGTAGGGCCGAGGTCCCGGTGGCCTCGGACCCCCTGGTTGTGAAGTGGGAGCGAGGCTTCCCTAAGGTGCTTTGGGCTTCAGTGCACAATGTTTGCTGTTTCCTGCTGTGGCCACCCCCAGACCGGGACCGGAAGTGCTCCGCTGGCCCCGGGCCTGGCCCAGCCGGCCTGACACAGGGGCCAGGCCAGGGCCCGAGGTGGAGGTGGACAGCTGGCCGCGGTTCACAGGCGCGTGGGTGTGAACTGGCGGAGCAGCGGGCAGTGCCCCTTCCCTAGGCGGACCGGGAGAGCCCACCTTCCCCTCCTCTGGGACCCTCTTTCTTTGTGCTGGTATCTGGGACCAAAAGGGTAGATGGGGCAGGGGCCAGGCTACTGCTGCCCCATTGGGCAAACATGGGGTGCCCCAGGGGTCCCAACCTCGAATCCGGGCCCCTGGGCATGGCCGACCTCGCTGCCTGCTCCTTCCCCCGGGGCGGGAGCATCCTAGCCTCTGGGCAGCCCTGCCCGGGCGCCCACCGTGTACTCTGCCACTGCTCAGAAGCACAAGCAGCTGCCGAGCACAGCATGGGAGTGTGCACAGCACGGGAGGCGGCTGCCTGGCCAGGCACCCGCCCCGCCTGGCAGTCCCGCGCGCCAGTGACTCAGTGACCTCACCAAGTTCTTTCCACTCTCTGAGGCTGAATAAAGGAAAAGTGGAAAAATCAAAAGGTTCAACCCAAGCCTCAGTCCAGAGAGAGAGGGGGTGCTGGGCTTGTGGTCTTTCTGCCCTAAGTTTTTGGGGCCCCTCCCAGACCAGCCCCCATCCCAGTGACCTCTTCACAGCCACTCCCACCTACCCACACCAGTGGGTCTTGGGCTCCTCAAGCTCTGCAGCATTTTGGGGGGGGGTGGTCCTCGACCACACGGGGGGCAGGGAGGCCGCAGAGCCCCCCAGGGTTCAGCCCCGGGAGGGGAGCGGGAGGCCTGGTCCCACGGGGACAGCTGACGCGTGGGGCCTAGCTGTTGCCACAGGTTCGGGTTGTGGGCGGCCTGGTTGGAGCCCCGGCCACTGACCCTTCCCCAGCCCTGCCCACCTCATCTCACTATGCAATTCCAGCGGGAGCACTGGCCCCCAGCCCTGCGGGAAGCGTGTGGCAGGGGGTGCTTTCTGTTTGATCATGTGGTCTGTGCTCATGAAGGCTGCCCTCCCCAGCCCCTCCGGCCTCACCCTCTCCCCCGGTGTGGGTTAACCTGAGCTGAGTGGGGACTGAGGCCCAAGCCACTGGGCATTTTCCTCGGCCCGACCTCCCCAGGGCCATGGCTGGATGTGCTGTTGCTGTTTCTGGGGTTTTGTTTGTTTTGTTTTGTTTTCCAAACTGGGTTTGAGGGTTGATTTTTCTTTGGGGGCTTTATTTTTCTTGGCAAATACTAGAAATCTTGTCAATGTAATTTCTGTGGTTTCTATTCAGCTTGGGTTTCATGTTTTAAAATAAATTTTGAAAAACGCCTCTTTTCCTGAGTTGTTTTGCCCCACCCCCCAAGTTCGTGAGCAGGTCAGTGGTGTGCAGGGAGGCACTGGCCTTACGGGGACCGGGTCGCGTGGGCGGCAGCCCCAGGAGCTGGCGGCATGGGCACAGACGGCTCTGAGAGGGATACCGGCCTGGCGGACGAACTGCGTGCTGTGGGGTTGCGGGGCTTGGGACGTGGGAGCCTGAGGTCCCACCAGACACCCTGGGCGGGGTGGGCAGGGGCCAGGTGGATGGGTCTGGGGTTCGGGGAGAGCGCTGGGTGGGGACGGCCAGTGGGAACCTTTGGCGTAGATACGTGTCTGAAGCCAGAGCCTAGTGACGTCCCCAGGGGAATGGGCGCTGAAGAGGGGAGAGCAGACCCAGGACTGGGCTGGGGTCCCCAGGGTCCGGCTCTGGGACGGGGAGGGAGTGAGCGGTGGGGCAGGACACAGCCCAGGACGGCAGATGTCCTGGGAGCCGCGTGGGGACGGTGTCGAGGAAGGACAGGGCCCACATCGGAGGCTGCGAAAGGCCAGATTCCGAAATGGCGAGACGTGCCCAGCGGGTTTGGTGACCTGGACACCAGCGTGTCTCAGACAAGGACGGGTCTGTGAAGCCTGACAGATGACTCAGGAGAGCGTGGGAGAGGCCGCGGGCGGCCGGGGCTGCCTCCCCTTACGAGGTTAGCGGCAAAGCAGAGTAGCGCCAGAGGTGGTAGGGGCGGCCAGGGTCTGCGGGTCTGCGGGTCTGCGTGTCTGTGCGTGTCTGTGCGTGTCTGCGTCTGCATGTCTGTGTCTGCGTGTCTGCGTGTCTGGGAGTCTAAGGCGGGGGCGCAACAGCATGCTGGAAAGGCTGAGGAGAATGACCTCGTAGACAGGAATGGATACAGGGGAGAGGGGACAGGTAACGGGTGGGGTGCGGCTCCTGAGGGGGCTGGGACCTAGGCTGCACTGGGGGGCCGACCACGGACGGCGTGCGGATCCCCACCAGCCCGGGGCTGAGCGCACTTGGGCAGGAGTCGGGGTGGGTGGAGGGTCTTATGACACAGGGAGGCTGGAGGAGAAGTAGGGAATGGGGACAGCCGAGAAGGTGCCCGTCCTAGCCAAATCCCTGCGTCCTCGGTCTCGGCCGACTGCCCACCCCTTCTTGCTCCAACGTCGTGGTCACAGCTGACCCTGCGGTCACGGAGAGCTTGCTGGAGATGCGGGCTCAGGCTGCCCCCAGCCCATTGGGACTGTGGCTGGGTCCCGACGGTCTGTGGCCACCAGCCCTGCCCTGATCCCCCACCCTTCAAGGGCCTTGCGCCAGAGCTGGGGCAGGACAGTGGCAGGGTAGCCGGCAGTGGCTCAAGCTGGTTCTTGATGCTGCACATGTGGGGTGAGCTACGCGGTGGTAAAAACGTTAAGATTTGTCAGGTGAACTTTTAAGAGCAAGCATGGGGCTGCAGGGCGGGTCTGTCCTCCCTGCCACATGGGGCGGGAACTGCGCCCCCTAGACCCAGGCCGCGGTCCTGGGAAGGGTGGACTCAGGCTGGGAGAGAAACCACCAGCTGCGGCCACCAGCGGGCGCCCGAGCCTCGCGCTGGGTCGTGCTGGGTCGTATAGGGAGGGGTCCGGGAGGCCGGGGAGGGGGGGCGATAGAGAACGTTTGGGGGAGCAGTGACAGCTCTGAGCTTCCACACTCGGTGTGGCGACATATCTAGGCCACCTGCAGAGGTCTGGTGCCTCCTAGCGACATACCAAGCACCTTCTCCGTGTCCAGCCCTGGGCTCAGGTGTGGCGTGGGAGGGGTCTGCTCCAGGAACATTCATCTGGCTGGGGCTGGGGTGGGCAGACGGGGCAGGGGGGTCAGCGGGACTAGCCAGCCGGTCTGGCAAACAAAAAGCCGAGGCTGGCCCCAGCCACCCACTCCCCTTCTGAGCCCAGGCCTGGAGAGGGCGAGACTGGCCTCGCACCTGAGGAAGGCCCTGGGCGCTGCTGCCCGTTGGGCCACGTGGGCGAGGGGCCTGGAGACCTGAGCTGCCTCCCACCCCCAGCCTTCCAGGCCCCCTGATCTGATGGGCGCCGCCTCCACACCTTTGCCTGGGCGGGGCTGGGACCTGGAGCACCCTCCTCTGCCCACAGCACCTCTGTAGGGCCTTCCTGCTCCAGCTCAGACGCCTCTTCCGGAAGTCGGCCATGATGGCCCAGTTGAAAGGGTTTGTTTAAACAATGAGGGAGGGGCCCCACCTGGCCCCTCCGCAGCCCCTCCCAGACGGGCCCTTGCCCGCCTGGCAGCCCGGAGGGCGGGAGGCCCAGCATGGAGGTTTCACCTTTTTTTGAAAGCCCATGACTGACCAGCAGCTGTGGAGGGGCTGGGCAGGGCCAGGCTGGGGATGTGGAGCCTCTCCACCCAGCCACCAGCCTAGTGCGTGGGCCCGGGGCGACAATGCCACCAGAGGGGGTGTGGCCAGGTCACCTCTTCCTGAGCTGCCTCTAGGGTGTGGGGGGAGACTCCCAGGTTCGCTTCCCCTTCTGAGGAGGGAGAGCCCCTCTCAGCTTCTCCTTTCGAGGAGGAGACGGCCGTGGGCTGCGGCCTGGGCTGCTCTGTGACACTCCCGGGCCCTGAGCACCAGTAGCCCAGGTGCTACTCATCTGCCCCCACTTCTCGGACGGAGAGGTCGAGGCTCTGGGAGGGCAAGGCCCCTCCCAGCCCTGCTCAGTGGCCCTCAGCTCTGCGGTCCCCTCCCAGGGCCCTCACCCTGCCCTGCCCTGGGACGGTTGGGATGGCCCCAGCTCTGACGAGGCCTCCACCTGCCCGGGCCCCCACCAGCTCGGAGCGGCCGATGCCAGCTGCCGGAGGCGGCACCGGGGCCCTGGGCCTGACTCAGGCTGCCGGCTCCTCTGACTCACCCTGGCAGGAAGGGGCCCATGGCCTCTGCCCACACTCGGCAGCGGTTCCGCTGTCACTTCCCCTGCACCATGACAAGATGTGGCCACCGCCTCCAGGCCTGGCACGCGGTGGGCGCCGAGAGATGCCTGTGTGGTGGTGGGGCCCCCCTTCCTTCCCTGGCCCCGGTCCCTGCCCACACCGCCGCGGGCAGCTGCTCCAGCTGGAACCCACTCCGCTGACCCGGACCTGTCCAAGGCACAGGGCGTCAGACCCTGGCCGGCGGCCCCCAGGCCAGGGCTGTGAGGAAGGGGGGTCCCCGGGGCCCAGCCTGGGGAAGCTGAGTGTGCACACGTGTGACTGGGGGGTGGCATTCTGCCTCTGGCAGGGTGGGGCAGGCACTTTCAAATGAGTTTCCTTTTTTTTTTTCACGTTTATTAGCATTTATTAGATGCTGAGATTACTCCCAGCCACGTGTCTCCGTTCTTCTGGGACATCTTTCTCTCCTGGGCAACCTGTCTTCTTCTTTAGGGATGAGCTGCTTTTTCTAGTGCGATTGGCTCAGTGTGGCCGGGAGCTCAGGCAGCCGTTTGCCCCCTGGCCAGCGCCCAGTGCCCCCTGTGCAGTTCTGAGCTCTCTTTGGACCTCCAACCCTGTGTCCAGCCCGTGCAGCCTGGCACCCCTGCCGACCCCAGTGCTGCTAGGACAGAATGGTGCATCTGTGAAGGGGCAGCCCTCAGGCACCTGGTGGCTTTTCAGCTGTGCATGCCCTCAGTGGCCTGGGCGGTTGCATGAGCGTTCTCAAAGCGGACACGAAGATGTGAACCTTTGGCTCTGCGTGATTTCGTGGGGATTTCTGGGTCAAGTGAATAGCAGACGATTCTCAGAAGCCGCCTCAGGCCGCTTATAGAAAGAGGAAGCCAAGCGACAGCTTTCTGATGAGTCGAAGCTGGGCTTACAGTGCAGCGGGGGTGCGGGGTGAGGAGCCTGGAGCCCCAGGCCCATGGCTCCCCCTCCCGCCCCCCAGGCCGGGGCCCCCAGGGAGGTCAGAGGCGGAGTGAGGAAGTGAGGGCTCCCAGGCTGCAGCTGAGGGGGCAGCAAGGGGTTCCCCCGCTCGAAGCCATGTGGGGAAGAAGGAAGGGCCCCAGGAGGAGCTGTTCCCTGAAGAGAACAGGGCAGCCTGAGCCCTGCCTGCCCGTCCAGGCGGGCGAGGGGCCCCAGCCCTGCAGAGGGGCGGCCGAGGAGGGCAGGACCGAGCAGGGCAGGACCGAGGCCCGCCTGGCCTCTGAGTTTTTAACTCTTTTACCACCCCAGCTGCCTGCCCTTGGGCATTGCCCGCTATGAGCCTCATTTTCCCCATGTGCAAAATAAGGCAAAAATGGGGCCTCTGCTGGCACGTGACAGGGATGAAGCCAGGTAGGGAGGTCCCAGGCCAGGCCACAGCAAATTCCCATCCACCTGCCAGGCCTGGTTGGCATACGCTGAGGCCGTAAGCCTCAGGGCCCCTCCTTGGTGGCACCGAAATCCAGTGACCAGACTGTATGGCTGTGTCCAGGGCTGTATGGCCATGTCCCGGGCTGGCTGTGCCTCCCAGGCACCTAAACGTAGCTATTTTGATCCCAAGTTCCCTTTGCAATAGTGGGCTTGAGGCTTCTCTACTCACCTCCCCAACACGAGAGCAAAGGGCTGAGTTCCCAGCCCCCTGGAGCCACCTCGGACGGACCTGCAGCTCGGCCTCAACTTCCAGCCAAGACCCGGACCCCTGGGTAGCCCCAAAGAGCACCTTTATTCACAGCAAAGGACGTCACCATAGCAACCACACTGCAATCCCTGAGAACTTTTCCCTTATTGTTCACTTTCCTAACTATGTCTTTGCAGAAAGAAAAACAGAAGACAGAACACACACCCAGGCCAGGTGTGCCATGCTGGGCCGGCGGGAGACAGGGCCGATGCAGGGGGCATGGAAGAGGCCAGATGAGGGGACACATAAATACACGCGTGTCAGACATGTCCGGCTCCAGCCACAAGACGATCCCAAGGCAGCTTCTGCTTTTTCTAATCCACAGAAGAGATAAAATAACACCCGCCCCTGCTCCCCCAGAACAAAGACAAAAACACCCTACTTTTACCCGCCCCCTTTTGAAAAACAAGCACAGTAAAAAAATACTGTCACAATATTTACAGACACACCCACTATGGGCGACTGTCTCTCTACTTTGGAGAGTAGGTTAAAACTCAGCTCTGACTCCCCATCTTGGGGAGACAAAGAGAAGACCCCCAGCAGGCTGGGGGAGCCACTATCCAGCCGGCCACGTGGCCACTGGGGGCTCGATGGGGCCGCTGGACCCGGGCAGGGGCCGGACCACCCCTGCCCGGTCCTTGACTGTCCCGGGGCTCTGCGGGGCATGGCGAGTGGCTGCCCAGGGCCTGCGCTCAGCGGGGAGAGGGAGGCCCCTGCACATCCCTGCGGAGCAGCCCCTGGTCCCCACGCGGCCAAAGCCCGGCAGTGATAACACAGAACGGCCCTCAGAGTGACCTGTGACATCCAAGCCCTGGCGGGGGACACGGGCTCCGAGCCCGGGGAGCATGGAAAGGCAGCCGAGTGCCCTCGCCTGCTCCTCGGCGGGGCAGAGCTGCCGGCAGTCTGCTACGCAGGCGGGCACGCGGCACACACACGCGGGGGCACGCCCGGGGAGCCTCCGGGGACAAGGCCGCGGTGCCGCTACGGGGTCCCCGGGCCCTTTGGATACCAGGGGCGCCCAGGGACGGGTCTCAGCCAAGGCCGCTAGAAGGCGCAGCGTGAGGACACCAGGGCGTGTCCGGGTACAGGCGGCAGTGGACGGAGCGGAACCTGTGGGACAGAGCGGGCGGCGGTCCATGTGGGGCGAGGGTGACGAGCACCCGCCTCCGGCCCCGCAGCACTGGGCGCCCTGCCTCGCCCTAGGCAGGGGTCCCGGGGGCGCTCTTTAGGGTCCTGTGCCTCGTGATGGCCAGCTCTAGTTTCACCAGGCCCCCAGGGGACACTCCTGGGCCCCCCCACACACACACCTGGGCCTCGTTCCTCACCTGGACGGGTCGGCCTCCACCGAGAAGGGCCCCTTAACGTGGACGGAGTTCCGCTTGTTTTCAAACATGCCGTAGCTCAGGGTCACCTGTGTGGGCGGGGCAGCGTGAGGCCCGCGGGCCCCCAATGCCCCCAGCTCTGCCCAAGGCTGGCCCTGTGGCTGGGCCCGGGGAAAGAGCCCCGCCTCGGACCACGAAGCGAGGCCACGGGCCCGGGCCGCGCACCCCAGGAGTGAGGCCCACGGCGGGGCCTCGACTGGGGCGGGCCGAGGCGAGAGGATGCCGCTGACGCAGGAAAAGACCCCAACAGTGCGGAGCAGGCGGGTCAGCCGACGACGAGGGACGGGAGGGCGGACGAGAGGATTTGAGAGGGTCCGTGCCGGCGGGGGAGGCGGCATCTGGGTGGCGGCCAGCGGCAGGGCCTCGCCTGACCTCCCCACTCCGCCCGGCCCGTCCTGGGTCCCCCTGGCCAGCGCACCTGCTTGTGGAGCTCCGAGGCTGGCACCTGCTGCAGGTTCTCCAGGTGGGAGTGGAAGAGCCCGCTGCGGATGAGCGGCACACCCAGCAGGGCCTCCACGATGTAGCCGATGGTGCAGTCGTCCGGCAGCCGGATCCGCTCGGCTGTGCTCAGGAAGTGGCCCCCGCTGCGGGAGGGAAGGGCCTGCCAATGAGCAGAGGCCCCCTGGGAACCGGGCAGGACCCCACCAGGCAGAGGTCACACGCAGCCAAGAAGCCAGGCTCAGAGGAGGGGGACGCGGCCGCGGAGCAGGAGCGGACCACGTCTGTCCCTCACGGCTGGCTCTGCTCCAGGCAGCACCCCACCTCCGTCCCGGGCCCTGACACCGTGACCTCCTCGGTACCAGCCTGGGGGTTTTCTGCCAGTCGAGGGTTCTTGGGTACAGCAAGGGGTCCTGCCCAGTGGCGCCTGGGCCTGGCTGCTGACCCCCTCTGGTGCCTGCTGGCAGGAGGCGGGACGTGCTGGGGACTGCGACTCAGCCTCAGTGCACGTGAGGTTGGGGACACCCACTTTGAGGGGACCTTGGGGCCTAGGGCCACCTGGCCAGCCAAGCAGACTCACCTGGCCCACGGGCTCATCTTTAGGGCCAGCCCACGGCTGATGCAGAAGCCAGCCCCACCGGTGGCAAACCAGAAGTGGACAGGGCGCTGTGGGAGGGGAAACGTCATGAGACCCCCCGCCCCCCCCAGGCTGCGGGGACACCCTCGCCCTCCTCCCCGCCAGCTCGGGCACGTGGACACACAACTCACCACCTTATTCTCGCCGACCCTCTCCGTGGCCTGGATGGGCCTGTCCAGGCTGGGCTTGCCGATGTAAACGTCCTGGGTGTGCGGGTAGCTGGCCAGCAGGCGCAGCAGGGCCCGCACGTTCACGTAGTTGTCATCGTCCACGTGGCAAAACCACCTGGGGGTGAGCAGGGCCATCAGGGGCTCCAGCAGGGTCCACTGTGTAAGGGGCGGGCACTGCTGGGCTAGCCGCCTGGGGCGGGGGCGTGGCTTGGGGCAGGGGCGTGGCTTGCCGCCCCCCCCCTTGGCCGACACTCACTTCCTCCCCGACTCGATGAAGCGGTCGTACTCCACTGCCATCTTGCAGGTCAAGGCCTGGCGGCTGTGGGCAGCGGAGCAGTTGGTGTTGACCACGTTGCCTGTGAACAGGGGGCGGGGGCTGTAATTCGGTCGGCGCCGGCTCAGAGAGGGCAGCCTGGCTTGGAGTCCCGCAGCAGGCCCGGGAGAGCAGAGAGGCATGGAGCGGGTGGCTGTGTGTCCCAAGGCGCCTTGCGTCACGCTGGGCCCTGCAGCAGTCTCCCGCTCGGCCCCTCTCCGGCGCAGGACTCGGCCTGGTGCTCGCCGCCCCCAGCCCAGCCCCCGCCGGGCGCGCCGCCCCTGGCCATTCAGGCGGGTTTTTCCCAGCACCGGCCACCTGTTGCTCAAAGGGGCCTGGGAGCTGAAAGGGCCTCATTTGCATGAGAATCGGGGGCCGAGTGGTGGGGCGGGGCGCTGTGCAAACCAGTTGAGTAAAATGCCCTCCTAGGCCCGTGGCCTCGGCGACCTCTCTGGGGGGGGAGGAGGGGGGACGATTTCCTCCTGGGAGTGGAGCCCCCCTTTCCCAAGTCCAGGGCTCACCCGTGCGCCTGGCCAGTGCCTCGTCTTCCCCGTCGGTGAAAATGAAGGTCTGGAAGGAGAAACGGCCTTGTACAGGCAGCTCCGTGTCCCCGCCCCGGGCCACCGCAGGGGTCCAGCAACGACGCCTCAGGCGTGCCCACTCCACACCCCGCTCGCCCCCCACCCCAGCCGTGTGCACAGAGCGGGCCAAGGGCCCAACCTGAGTGGAAGCAGGGCTGGGGCTTCTGCAGACCTCACCGCCCATGTCGACAGCTGGCCCAAGGTCACCCGGCAGCTGTGCAGGCACGAGCCAGGTGGGGCGCCCCGCCCACCGGCCAGGTAACCGGCTCCAGGCCCGCCCTGTGCACCTGGCGGGGCACACACCCTTATTGACACAGCCTGTGGGAGGGGGCAGAGGGCGGTGGGGGGACTTGGAGGCATTGGAGGTCGGCTTTGGGAAGCCAAGTCTCAATCAGCGGAGGACAAAGGCCTGTGCTGGGCGGCCGCCAAGCCCCAGCGGACAAAGGGCCGGAGGGAGGATGAATCACCAGGCATTGTCCGCCAGCTTTGTCCCAGGCCGCGGTCGGGGGCGCCGGGCCGGCCTTAACTCGGCCAGTGTTAAGCGGGAGTGGCCTCGCTGCCCATTACCATACAGCTGGCCTGGTTAACTGGGCCGGACTGGGCGCGCGGTCCGGAGGGCAGGGGTGCGGCCACAGCACTGCCATCCATTGAGCTGGGCCCTCAGGCCAGGGGCCCCACACCCGGCTGTGTGGCCAGCGGGCAGGTCACCTCCTCTGAGCCAAAGCAGCCACCGCTGTTCTCCAGAGACGCCGACGGTCCTTAGGGGTGAGGCGGGACTCCGCACGTGCCCCGGTGCACGGATCCGTGCCCCAGGCACCGCGCAGCCCAGCGCCCCGTGCTGCTGCTGGGGGAGGAACCCAGGCTTGAGGACAGGCCTGGCCAGAGCCACCTCACGCTCCACCTGCGCCAGCACCGAGCCACCCC
The DNA here is from genome assembly GCA_003508835.1 of Eonycteris spelaea. Taxonomy (NCBI): domain Eukaryota; kingdom Metazoa; phylum Chordata; class Mammalia; order Chiroptera; family Pteropodidae; genus Eonycteris; species Eonycteris spelaea. The sequence goes on from PUFA01000126.1 coordinate 4,982,495, forward strand.
TGCCAGGATCACCCGGCTGGCGAGGCGGGCCACGGGGCGGGGCTGGGAGCTGCCGGCGCCGCCTGGGCCGGTCGGCACACGGCACACGGGAGGAATGTTCCTTCCTCTGCCTGGCACACCCAGCGCGTGCCGCCTGGCACACCCAGGCATGGCTGAGTGCACGGGCTGGGGCGCGGTGGGGTGTGCTCACGGCACAGGCCATAGGACCCCCCCATGTCGCCTCCACGCCAGGCTCGTCTCCTGCTGTTTACAGATCGGTCCCAGGGAGGACCCAGCACGCGTGAGCTGGAGCACCATGCACTCCCAGGGACCCGGGGACACACCTGGAGTGCCCACCTGCCCCTGGGTGGCCCTGGCCCCTTGCCCACCCAGACCCCAAACCCAAACACAGCTGCGAACCACAGGCCTAGAGCGAAGAGGGCGGCGGGCTCCCTCTGCACCCTCTGCACACATGCACCCCTCCTTCCAGAGCCTGGCAGACACCCCAAGGCAGCCCGCACGCACAGACTCGCACCCAGCCCCCCCCGCTCCCCAGCACCCCAGCCCAGGAATGCCGTGGGAGGCCGAGGCCAGCCCGAGCAGATGCCCTGCCACTGCGTTAGAAAAAAAATGCTTTCTTAATGAGATCAAGCGAGGCCTGTTCTCCATGCTTTGGTGGTGCCCTAAAAACCCGGCCCAAGGCTATGGAGATTAAAGTCACCTTTGTTCGGGAGAGCCAGGCCCCGCCTGGAGAGGAGGACTTGGGAGGGCAGGGCCGTGGCGGGGAGGGCACGGGCCTCCTGTCTCCCCACATCAGAGCGACCAGCCGAGGAGGGGACTGGCTGCTCAGGCGCCGCCCCGCCCACCGCTCACAGGTCGTTTCCCGCTCTGAACAACGGGCGTAACAGAAGCTCACCTGTGCCCAGAGCAAGCGCCCTGGGTGTGGGCACCGTTACCACCTCGTGTACTGAGGCCAGGCAGGGGCGGCCCCTGGCCTGTGGCCACTCCTGGGGGCCGAGGTGGTGCTGACCCAGCGGGGGCCATGCCTTCCAGGGACAGAGACGCCCCCAGGCCCCTCGCCACATCCCCGGCAATGGGTCTGAAGGAGGAAGAGCTGGGCAGCAGAGAGGGGTGGGGACACCCACAGGAAGCGGCATTGTTCCTGGGGCTGCGATTCAAAGAAACACAGGATGCCCAGCTCTCCGCCAGCCATTGTAGCCGCTGCCACCGAGCAGCCTGGCCCACTCCTGCGAGGGTGGGGAGGGATGTGTGGGCCAAAGGCCCAGCCTCTCATCCTGGACTCCAAGGGTCCTCGCGGGGTGGCCCTACGACCCGCCCCCACAGCCACCCCGATGGCTGGAAGTCTCTCGTGCATCCCCTGTGCTCGTGCTCATGGTCCCCGCGTTGCCCTTTCTGGGCATTTTCGACTCAGTCTAGCTCAGATGGCACCTCCTCCAGGAAGTCCGCCTGCCCCCACGTGGGTCAGATGCCCACTCCCAGCTCATGCAGCCTCTCTGGGCTTCCCCCACCGCAGCCCTGACTTCCTCGATTCTCCCCTCCAGCCCCTCAGCAGAGCGGCTCTGAGTCACCCTGCACAGGGCTGGCACAGAAGGGCCCTCTGCTGCGGCGGTTTCCAGGACCCCTCCCCCCACAGCATAGCATAAGGGGGGCTCTTGCTTGCTGGAACACATGAGCTGACGCTGGGGGCAGGGCCTCTCCTGGGTGAGGTCAGCTGGTGAGAAGGGAGGCTGAGCGGCCCCCACCCTGACTCCGAGTGCTCGCTGGGCTTGTGCCCTAGCCTCCGGGCTCAGGCAGTGCTTCCACCGTTGGACAGGAAATACTTCCCCATTTCCGAGATGAGGAGACTGAGGCTCAGTGAGGTCCTAGGTCTGGTCCAAGATCACCTTGTTTGGCTGCAAACCGGTACCCGAGACCCCCCACCACAGCCCTTCTGCTAGAGGAAGCCCCCAAAGTCCTCGAAGAGAGGCACTGGGAGCTGGTGACAGCCCAGAGGGGGCTGAACACTGCGGAAGGTCACACAGCAGGGAGGCGGGGTGGGAGGAGGGGCCTGGCTCAGGGATGGTGCCCCAGAAGAACTGTCAGTCAGGGGTGTGGGGGGGCCACATGCCCCTCATCTCCAGGCAACCTGAGTGGCCAGAGCCCGCCGCGGTTCCCATGGAGCGGGTAGCTGCACACAAGAGCCCGGACGCCTTTCTCGGCTGGAGAAAGGGGCTTTGTTACCTTGCCGGCACTGGGAATCCTAACGGCCCAGCCGCCAAACAAAACCCGGCCTGCGGCCCCCTCCCGCTGGCTGGCTGAGCCCCTGGGAAAGGCACGACGCGTTCCCAGGACATGGCCGTGGGGTTCCCAGGACCCCCTCCCCACACCAACAGCAGACGGGACCCTGCCCCCTGGCCCTCGTCATGACCTCGCCAGGGCCCTGCCCCAAAACGGAACTCAGTGGGGCCAGGAGGCCCCCGGCTTTGAGGGAGGAAGAGGTATGGGGTCTTCTCGGAGCCCCCACCCCAGTCAAGCGTCCCTCACCCTCAACTCAAATACCTAATTACCCCTTGACCCTCCTGGCCCAGGGATATTCCCTCCTCTGCCCTTAACCAGCCCGCATCCAACCATCTTCTGCAGCCTGGAGGGAGATTTTCAAAGTGGGATGTTTAGGAAGTCAATCGCCAACTAGGGTGTATTAAGCAGAAGGTTCCAGACTCCTGCACTGGGTTGGGAGGGGGTCTCTGACAGACTCCCAAACCCAAGGCTCTGTTTCTTTGAGATGTACTCCCCAGGGCTCACCAACAGCCACCCAGCTCAGACTGCCTTCGGGAATGGTTTGTCTCTCCCCCCCCCCCCGTGCCATAGCGAAGGCTGGGGTGGGGGAGGGGATCAGCTCTGTGCCCAGGGCCCTAAGCTGCCCACCACTTCCACCTCTAAGGAAAGAACGTTTCTCCTCAGGGAAGCTTCAAAGCCCAGGTGGATGCCCCAAGAATCTGCCTTGGGGAAGTTTAGGGACAATAACGCCCTCTGAATGTGCTCCAGTGTTTGGGGGGCAGGAAGCATCACAGGGCACCAACACTAGGCACTGGGGCTGACATTGGGTCAGTGCATGCCATCCAGGGCTCTGGAAGTTGGCTGGGGATGGGTCCCCATGCGACGCTTCCACGACTGTACAGGGAGAGTGGCCCTGCCAGGAAACTGGACTCGAAGGGGGTGGACTGGCGTCACTACCCGCACTTATGCCCAATGGCTGGACAGAGACGCAGCCTGGTGCTTATTAGATACCGCCACCAGCTGGACAAGACCGAGCCCCCTACCCCGCCCACCCGCCCAGGCCGCGTGGGCTCACCATCTCCTTGTGGCGCGAGATCCAGGTCTCCAGCAGCAGGTCGAGGCGCGCGCGGTGAAACTTTTTGGTGGTCTTCACCGCGATGAAGACGTCGTGGGGCGAGAGTGGCTCCGCTTGGGCCGCGGGTGGCCGTCGGCGGGACGGGAGGCGCCCCCGGGTGTGGGCCGGCGTCTCTCCGCGCGCGGGTCAGCAGGCTGAAGTACTCAGACAGACTGTGCACCTCGCGGGCGAGCGCGGCCGGCGCCGCCGCCGCCCCCAACCCCGGAGCCGGAGCAGCCCCCGCGGGGCCCGCCAGGCTGCGCAGCGCACGCCGGCCGCGCTCGGCGGGCACCGGGGGCGGCGGCGGGTCGGCCGTGAGCACCAGCAGGCAAGCGAGCAGAGCGCCCGCCAGCGCCAGCAGCAGGCGTCGGCCACAGCGCTTGAGCATTGTGGGTGCGCGCTGCCCGGTGCGCCCCGCTCCGTGCGCGTTGCCCGGTGCGCCCTGCCCGTGCGCGCCGCCTCGCACGCTCGCGCCGAGTCCGATCCCGGGTCCAGCAGCACGACCAGCGGTACACCGCCAGCGCCCGGCGCTCTTAAGCCTCGCATCCCTGGCTCCGCCCCCGGGGCGGGACCAACGGCGAGGCCCCGCCCCCGCCACGCGCTCACTGGCTCCTGGGCGGGGCCTTGAGCGGGGTTCACCGCCCAGACCCCGCAGCGCCCACGTGGGGCCGCGGCGGGGGTCTGGGAACAGCCCTGAGGGCGCCGCAGACCCCTCCCCCTCTGCTCACGTGCAGGCCCCGCCCCGCCGCCCGGTCGCCCCCCGCGGGCTGCGGAGGGGCGTGGGGCTTTTGGCAGAGCCTGCCCCGGTGGCGCTGAAAGGAAACCCAGGCTGGCCAGCGCTGGCGGGGACTGCTCGCTGGCGTCTGGCACGCGGAGGGGCGCGCCCTCGGCGCGGTGACCGGGATTCTGGACAGGGACCTCGGGCTCAATAGTCCAGCCAGGGATGTCCTTATTTCCTCACTGTGCTCTTCTCCCCAAGCCTGGCCTCCTTCCCATGGGATGGTGCAGGACAAGTAACCGGGACGGCGCCTGAGGACCTGAGCGCTAAGTCCAGGACAGCCGTTGTTAATATCGAGAAGGAGCTTAGCCGCTTGAGCCGCAGATAGGGACGCGAGGTTCCAGCGAGAAAGCACCTGTACCAGATTCCCCCCACGCCCATCCCGGCTCCCGACCCAATTTCCTCGAGTCCCGGCCCACCATCAGGGGTTGGTCCCCCGAAATCTTTCAGGCGCCCCGTGGCGGGGAGAAACTAAGGTCGCCCCTCCCCGAGCAGGATGAAAGGTTGCCTTCTGTTCCATTTGGTCCCTCTGCGCTCGGGCCAGATGTGGCCCAGCTGTGCCCCCGCCCCGCCTCCCCGGCACACGGCGGCCCCAATCCCAGGCCCTTCCCACGGGCCGGGCCAGCCCACCGCACGAGCAGGGGCGGCAGGAATGCGCGCCTGCAGGCCGGGTTGAGGGTGAGGGGCGAGGGGCCCGGAAGCGGCTCGCGGTCGGGTCCGAGCCCCCTGCCCGCAGCATCTTCCGGAAGCGCAGCTAGGAGCGGCTCTCCGCTTGGCTGCGTCTCGTTCCCCTGCTCACGGCCACACTGCTTCCCTCGCGCTCCCTCTGCCCACAGGCCAGTCATCTCGCCAGCGCCGGCCCTCGGCCTCTCGGCCTGCAATGGCATTTTAGCTGTTCACACGCCCCTTCACCTCCCTCTCCCTCCACCTGAATGACAACTGCAAGAGAACGAGGCCTGCAACGTAGTAGGTGTTCTATAAAGATTTATTGAGAAAATGTCTGGTGGGGCTTCCGGACCCCTGCCCATTTGTTCTTGGGGCCCCAGCCCCTCTGTCGTGGGTGGAGTGGAGGACGGAGGTTCCCAGGCTTCTTCCTGCACCACCCCCCCCCCAGGTAATTAGCAGGCACCACCTCAATCAGGCAGATGCCTGAGCAGATGGTGCTGGCTATGCCCAAGTGACAAGTCTCCCGTGGTGTCACCTCCTGCCATAAACCCCTCCCCCATCAGCCAGAGCCCAGCCTCGGAGCCTCTAGGCAGCTGGAGAGGTGGGGGTGGGCAGGAGTGAAATGCACTGATGGTTACGTGGGCTGCCCCCAAACAGCCTGCTGAGCCCCAGGCCAGCCCCAGCCTCTGGTTGGAAGGGTCGGTACCTCGATGCTCCCCGCCCATGAGCAAGTCCTATCTGTCCCATAGCTGGGCTACTTTGAGACAGAGCCTCCTCCACTGCGTCCGTCTCTCCATCTCTCGCCTGGGCCTCTCTGACAGCCCCCACCCTATCTCCTTGTCCCTAATCTACCTGGTCTATTTATTCTCCACTCAGCTCTAATTATAACCCCCCCAACACACACACACCCCAAAATCCTCCATGGGTCCCCATGCCTCTGAGTCCAGTCCTGGCCTGGTGCCCACACACCCTGTGACTTAGTCCCAGCCCCATTTCTTGCCACTCCCTGCACCCCCTCCTCACCCTCCTCCAGCCCAAGCATGGTGGAGTCCCCGGATCTATGCATGAGCTGTGCCCTGCTCGGGGTCTGTGGGCTCCATAGTTACGTGCGAGCAATCTGCAAGAGACAGGAGAGCAGTCATCACAGCCATGCTACCTCCTACCCCCACGGGACACGGTCCTGGGAGCTAGCCCCTCTGTGGCCCCCAGCCCAGCGTGTGGGATTCCCCACCTGGCACCCCCTAGCACCCTGCATTCTCTGACTCGTGTTCTGCAGCTCCTGCTACGCCAGACAGCAGGAGCTGTGTGCCCAGGGCACAGGAGGCGAGGCTCAGAGGACCGCTGCAGGGAGTGAGGGGACGGGGCAAGGGCACAGCGGGGGATCGGCCCAGCCTGGCAGGGGCATGGCGTGGAGCCAGCAGGGGTTTTCCTGTGCGTCTCTGAGACCAGGCTCGGTGGCAGTGGGGGACCGGCTGCGGCTGGCTGTCTGGGAGCAGCAGGACAAAGCCTCGCAGCATTCTTGTGGGGGCAGTGGGCTTTGGCAAGACTGATTCAATTTCTTTGCTGTCAGGAGAATGGAATTTCGTGGTGACTCCTTGAGGTCTGAAAACCGTAGCACGGGGTGGCTGTCCTAGCCGCCCACTCCCCCCCCTCCCCAGGCTCAGCTCTAGCCTGAGGTGCTCCCCTCCCCTCCCCTCACCCTAAGCCCAAAGGATCCCTCCAGGGAGGGATAGCCTGGGAGTGGGTGGTGGACAGGAAATGGGGAGGCGGAGGGCTGACCAGGTTGCCAGAAAGCGCCCTGAAGCCTTGGGATGCTCAGGAAGGGGGCTGGGAGTGTCCGGGCAGGGCACATGGACACAGCCCAGGAACTGGGGGCCCCTGGAGCCGGACTCTGTGTCTTTCAATCTCAGATGGGCCACTTCACAGCTTTAAGAACTTGGACCTAGGATATTCGTCCTCTGAGCCTCAGTTTCCCCACCCATCACATGAGGATGACATACCATCCATTTTATAAGATGGTCATGGGCAGACAAGCAAGGAGCCTGTCCTCCTGGTCAGGGCCATGGGACCGTGCACCTCCCAGGGTGCTGACATCTGCTCAGCACGGCCCCTCCAGAGCCCCAGCATGGGGCTCCTGGCAGCCAGGTGGCCCAATGGCTCAAGACCTGCCTGTCGAAGGTGGGTGGAGAGGTGTCTAAGAAAAGGGGCCCACATGCCCAGCAAGACCCTGTTCTGCCACCCCATCAGGCTCAGATTCGGTGGGTCCGAATCTGAGCCCAGGCTCACTTTCCTGGCCGAGGTGCTGCCTGGGGCCTCAGCAGATGGTGTCAGTCCCATGGGGTCGTGGGTGCCTTGGAGCTGGACTCCCCTGGCTCATCTCTTTTCTGGGAAGATCCAGGAGACAAAATGAGTGGCCCATTAACTCGCAGGATGTCATCTGAGGCCCTCCTGGTCAGTGTCCCAGGAAAAGCCTTCTCCAACCCAGTAGCAGAGCCCCTCGGGGAGGCACTGTCCCCAACTCCACTGTGAGGTGGTGGCAGCAAGGTGGAGCTGGGCGGCGGAGCCTCAAGGCGCCCCATCTGACTCACGGACGTGGGGAGTCCCTGCCCTCAAGGCTGCTGTGAGGGCATCAGAGGGGAACGGCCGGCCTAAGGGCCTCCTGGATGCTAGGGCGCCTGCAGGCTTCCTAGGGGCAGTGAGTGGCAGGGCTGTGGTGGCCTCCTGAGGGCTGCAGCCCAGCAGCTTTTGGACCAAGAGGCACTGCTGTCAGGCGGGAGGTGATGAGGAGGGGCTGGCTTAGCAGCCCAGTGCGGGGCGGGGGGCACAGCTGGCGGTGGCAGCTGACTCACGTTACTGCAGCGAGCTGGGGGCTGCCCCCAGGAGAAGAACAGTTGTGAGTGGAGGCCCCAGCCCAGCCCAGTCCCTTCTGCCTGTCTGCTCTGCCCAAAACCCCTCACCCCTGCCTGCTCGGTGTGGTCTTGGGTCAGTTCCCTTTTTCCTGTAGGACTCAGGATTTCACTTGACTCTGGAACGGGGGGGGGGGTGGGGGACGTGGCCGGCGTCTGCCCTGCCCTGCCCACCCCAGGCTGGCTGGGGGCAGGTGTTCTCTGCAGGTGTGGAGCTCCATTGAGCACTGGTGGCCCGGCCCTTTTCCCTGAACCCTATGGCGTGATGTGGTCAGAGTAGCCAGGCCTATCTGGCCTAGGTGGCTGAGTGAGGCTGCAGGGGTCACCCTTCAAGGCCAGCCGAAGCCTCACACCTGTTTCGGGAAGTTCTCCACCCCCCGCCTCCAGCCTAGTACTGACCACAGGCTGCCTGTTTCCTCGCCTGCATCCCCAACGTGCCAGACCTCTGTGAGGTCAGGGGCCACGTCTTGCTCTTCATCAGGGCCTGGCACAGAGTAGGTGCCTAGTAAGTGCTGGTCGACCTCATGAGTAAGGGGATGGATGGATGGATGGAAGGATGGATGGATAGACGGATGGACGAATAGATAGATGGGTGGATGGATGGATGGATGGATGGATGGATTGATGGATGGACGAACAGATGGATGCATGGGTGGATGGATGGATGGGATGGATGGATGGATGGGGATGGATGGATGAATGGATGGATGGATGGGGATGGACATGGACGAATAGATAGATGGTGGATGGATGGATGGATGGATGGATGGATGGATGGATGGATGGACGAACAGATGGATGCATGGGTGGATGGATGGATGGGTGGATGGATGGATGGATGGATGGATGGGATGGACGGATGGACGGACAGATGGATGGACGGTGGATGGATGGGTGGGTGTGGACACGTGGACATACAGAGGCTTGAGTGAGTGCTCCCTGCTGCCGTCCCCTCAGTGCCTGGCATGGGTCTCAGGGGAAGGAGCCTGGCAAGGCAGCCCATAGACTCCGAGCTGGTGCCAGGCGGGGCCTGTGGGCAGGGCTGTGGCGCGTGGCCAGGGCTGATGCTGAGGAAGGTGTCAATGACGACATGCTTTGCGCGTCCCCTGAGCTTCCAAACACTGCGTCAAGAAGGCCTCGAAAGGTCTTGCTCGAACAGTGGGTCTTGCAGCTTGGACTGGGAGGTCCAGAGAGGCGAGGAGGCGTGCCCTTGACCCCACAGCGAGCTGAGGGGGCTGTCTCTCGGCCTTGGGGCCAGGGTTTACACACACCAGGAGGGTGGCAGGCCTAGGCCTGGCAGCTGCATCCTGGCGGCTCACGCGGGGCTGTCCGGGCTGGCGCTGGACTGTGCTAATCTGATTTGCAGCCCCCAGGAGCTGAGCCTGGGCCATCAGAAGCCATTACTGATGTCCTGTGGAGGCCAGACACCCACTGGGGAGACACCAGAGCCACTCTGCCCCAGCCGGCCTTTGTCTTGCCAAGAATGGCTAGTTTGTGCTGCAGCCGAGGACGGGCAGGACAGGCAGGGGGTGGAGCGTGGCCATGCTGGTGTCTACCAGGCCCCAGGCACGACCTCCGCCCGGTCATGACCTGGTGCCCATGTCAATGGGACCAGACCCCAGGACCGGACTGGATGGAGGTAGCAGGGGTCAGAATCTTGGCTCAGAGGGACCTTGCTAACTACATGACCTGGGCTTGTCTCTCCATCTCCCTGACCTCAGGCCCCTCCTGAGGTGTGGTGGCTATGTGCCTAGGAGTGGGAATCACGCCCACAAAGAGAGAAGCCACCACCATGGCTCCTGTGTCCTCCTGCCTGCCTGTCTGTCTCTGCCATCTCCCACGAACCTACCCACCCATCGGCATCCCCTTGCATTCCCCTGAAGCCCGGCTCTGCCCAGCCACAGGGTGTTCAGGGGTGACTCAGATCAGCCCAGCCCTGGGAGCTCTCCATCTAGAGGGGAAGGTTCGTCAGGCAGCCAAGTGTCCCTCAGACAGACAGAGGGTGGTAGGGGCTGGGAGATGGGTCAAGGCCGAGTGTGCCTGGGCCTGGTGACAGAATCCACTGTGTGCCAGGGCGGGGAACAGGGAGCTTCAGGAGAGGCTTCCAGGGAGAGCTCAGAGGTGTGGGCAGGCGGGGATGCAGGGGTGGGGCGTGGGGGTGGAGGGGTGGGCCCTGGGTGTCTGGAGAAGTCATGGTTGTGGGGAGAGGAGCAGTGGGAGACGAGGCTACATGGGTGAGCAGGAGCCCGAGGTTCGGGCTCAGGGTCGGGCTTAGGGAGTGATGGGGAGCCACAGGAGGTTGGTGAGCAGGAGGGATGTGGTCCCGGCCGCTCTGAGTCCAGCCAGGCAAAAAGAGCCAATCCTGAGCTTCCCGCGTGTCTGTCTGTCCCTCCCCGCTGTGTCCTGTGTCCTGAGGCCAGGGAGGAGGAAGCAGGGAGGCCACGTGGGCCCCTGTCCCCCTCTTCCCTTCCTTGGGAGGCCCTGACAACAACAGTAGAGCTTAGTCTGGGGAGGATTTTGGAGGAGGGCAGCGCCAGGTTGTGGACTAGCCCAGGGGTCCAAACCCCGGCTCTGTTAGGGGTCCCGGGGTTGTTTGGCAATGCTCAGAGACATTCTTGGCTGTCACGCAGGGGGGGCAGCTCATCTGGCTGGTAGAGAGATTTTGCTAAATGTCCAGGATGTCACAGGGCTGAGGGGGACACTCAGAGGCGGCTCTCCTGCCATGCCTGGGGTCTGGAGCAGGTAGGCGTGTGCTGCCAGGGGGCCCAGGAGCGGCTGCCCCCCCTTCCTGCAGGAGGTGACATGAGGTTAGAGGATGTAGCAGGCAGGGCCGCTGGGACAGTTTGCCTGCAGGGAGCGGAAGGATTGCACAGGGGCTTCCGGGGGTGGCTCGGCCGGGTCAGTGGGGGCTGGGCAGGGCCAGGCTGCCTGGACTGTGGTCCAGGGCTTGGTGAGTACAGGGGTGGCAGAGCTGGTCCCCCTCGGGCCCGGCCACCCCACAGCCTCCAGGTGGTTCAGCCTCAGGAGGGTGGGATGGGGAGGAGGCGGGGAGGGGCCTCCTTGAACGCTGTTTGCTCAGCCAAGGTTTAATCTCCAAAACAGGAAGGCTCGTATTGACAGAAGCGGCAGCCGGAATTGCCGCGGTGCCTGCCAGGTTAAGTTCCCCGGCCCCCCTCCTACCCCCTGCTGGCGGCCTCCCCAGAGACCCGGCCCTCAAATATAAGCGCTCCCACCCCCTCCCACAGCCCCGAGGCTGTGCCACTGGATGCCGACCAGGGCCTGCAGAAAGGGCCCCCGCCAGCTCTGCCGCTGCAGGGGGATTGGGGGAGGGGTGGGGGTGGGGTGGGGGTAGGGATGGGGGGGAGGACAGGAAAGTGGAGGGAGTTGGGGGCTCAGGGCTCAAGGTCACAGGCTTAGCAGGGTGTGTCTCCCGGTCTCATTTTGCAAATGAGGAAGCTGAGGATCAGAGAGGGAAGTGAACTGGCTGGGTCACACAGTGGCAGGGTGGGGTGGTCGGCCCGCCCCGGCCCCAGTTCTGAACCACGCCTGGGCGTGGTGTGTCTACCACCACCACCTTCTGACCAGCAGAGAAGCCCCAGACGACTGCCGGGTGCCCTCAGTCTGCCGGGCACCCCTCCCTGCCACAGCCTGGTGGCGGAGGACCTGGCTCAGGGCTTGGCACTGGGGAGTGACCGTGAAGGTTTGCTAAGCAATCCCACTGACACCATAGGTCTCCCCGCTGCCCGAGGAAGCCGCAGGACCTGGCCAGGTGGGCTCACCAGTGTCACCAGCAGAGCCTCGGGGCCTTTCTCCTCCCGAGCAGCTGACTGGCTGGGACCGAGGTCAGGGGCAGGGCTGACAAGGCCTTCCACCTCCAGGAGTCCCTGCACTTCTCTGAGCCAGCATCCCTGGCCTCTGCTTGGGGGTGGGAGTGTCCAAAAGTGCTGGACAGTGGCGGCAGCCAAATGGAGCTAAGAGTTTGCTAGACACGAGTTTGCTAAGAAGGTGCCTTACAATGGGAAGTCCCCTTTCACAGGTGGAGGATGGAGGAGCCTCCGCGTGTCTCCGAAAGGCAAGCCCCTCCTGCGTGTCTCCCGCACCCCAGGAAATCCTGCGGCCCTGTGGGACCCTGGCTCCGACCCCGCCTCCCGCAGGTCTGCCAGAGGCAGAGGCAGAGGCAGAGGCAGGGAGATGATGGTAAATGTCCTCGGGACACAGGTCGGAGTCACTGCTCCAGAAGGAGCTCCCGGCCAGGCCCGGCTCTCCCTGGCCACTCCAGCCAAGACACCAAGCAGGAACTGGACATTCCCAAGCCAATGGCCAGGTGGCTGGTGGCTGCTCCAGGAGGGGTGGGAGCAAGTAGGCGGGACCCCATACCCCCGCCTGCAGCATGGCTTGTGGTACCTCTCCGGGCGTGGGGAGAGAGGGACCCCAGGCTTGGCTCTGCCCCCAGCTCCACCTGGGGATCCCAGGCAGCCATATGCCTCTCATGGCAGCGGCTGCCCAAACTCGAGGCCCCGTGGGTCCCGAGGCCAGGCCCCGCCCCCGCAGGGCTGGACCCTGGCAGGTCTTCAGGCCCGGAGCATCCTCAGAGGCTGCCCTGTCTCCACCTGCTATTCCTGTCACTCTATCCCAGTGACCTAGTTTCCCTCTTGTCTACGCCGGTGGGGTGGGGGACCCTGGGTGGACATTGTCCCCTTGAGGAGAGGGTGGCGGTGGATCAGGTGTCCTGGGCAGGGCCCTCTGCTGGCTGGGGTGGGGGGCATGGCTTTCAGGTCCTCAATAGCCCCCGGTCGGGTTCCGTCCCAGGGGAACCCCCTGCGGTGTGGCCATTGTGACGGGCGTGGGAACTGAGGCATCCTGGGCCAGACAGGATGCGCCTCCCTGCCCACAGCACCCCTCCTGGCGGGAGCCGGGGTGGGAGCACGCGAGGCGCGCACACACACACATAGACGCACAATACACACACTCACGCACGTGTGTGCACACCCACGTGCACACGTGCACCACACACCCATACATGCATGCGCTCGCACATGCACACACACTCACATATACATCCACACATACGCACATGCACACACACATTCACATAAACACATGCACGCGTGCGCACACATGCACATATGCACGCACACTTGTGCATGCACACACAGCACACACATGCACACACACACATGCGCGCGCATACACCGGCTGATGCGGGGGCTCGGCGTTCGGGGAAGGGTGGAGCCCGTGTGCAGCGGGATGTGTACGCCCCAGGTCCTCAGACCCCTGTGGACATCTTGCCAGACACCCGGTGCCACTGCTCAGGGCAGGCCACTCGTCCTTTGCAGCCTGGTAAGCGGAGCGTGGCTGGATTCCGTTTCATTCCCCGGTGCCCCCTCCTTGAGGCTTCCTTCGGCCTCTCCTGCCCACCTCTGCAGTGTCCTCCCAACCCCCTGCTCAGGTTGCAAGGCTGGCCCTTGGCCGACAAGCCACAGGCCGGTCCCTGCTGGTGACAACAGGGGAGCAGGCTAACGATCTCAGGTCCTCGCGGTAAGGCCCATGTGGGAATGAGTCGGGCTGCTGGTGGGAAGGAGGCGAGATGTCTCAGCTTCCCTGGGGCCTGAAATGCCCGCGTTCGTCACTGTCACCCTCCCCAGCTGGGGTTCCGAGGAACTTCTCTGGGGCTGTCATGCCCAGCGTGGCAGAGAGAGGCCCGGACACACGTGTGTGTAGACGTGTATGTGGCTTCGCACGTGTGGACGAGCCCGTGTGGGCACCGGGTGAGTAAGGGCGTGGCAGCTGCAGTTCTGCATGTGTGAGCCGGCGGGAGTGTGGCTGTGTGCAGAGGGCACGTGTGCCTACGTGTACAGACGCCTGGAGCTGGCCCCTGCGGCCCTCACGGGCGCCCTCTCGCCTGCCCAGCCGCACTCGGAAGAGGGAGGCAGGTTGGGCTGGCCTCTGCCTCGTTCCCCAGGGAGGTGGCCAGGCCGAGGTGGGAGGCCGAGGCCAGGCCAGAGCGGTGGCCGGGGCTGTGCCAGGGTTCATGCTTCCTGTCCGGCCAGTGGTGGCGACCTCGGACGGAAGGCTGGCCCCCATCAGGAAGGCACTGCCCAGAGCAGGGGGGCTTCTGGAGGCTGTCAGCTTGCCCCACGTTCATCCCGAGCCTCCGCCACTGACCTCCCCTGCAGCCCCAGCTGCCTCCCCCCCGGAGCAAGTTGAGCGGAGCATCTCCCTCCTCCTCCCCATGGCCGGGACAGGCATGGACGCGTCTCTGTCCCCTACACCTGCCTGGCTGAATCCCTGCTGCCCTGTGTCCTCAGTAGACCCGAGACAGGCAGGGCTTGCTCAGGGACACAGCCAGCCCCGGAAGGGTGCAGCTGGACCCAGGGGGCCTGGCTCCCGTCAGGGCACTCACGGTGTGGCAGCCCGAGCCCTCCCTGGACTGTGGCTCCAGAATGTGCCGCTGGCTGTTCAGCTGCTCTGTCCCACTGAGCTTGACTCTAGCAGAGCTTGGTGGCATCCTCCAGGGCCAGGCCTGGTGGCTCCTCCAGACACAGAGAGAGAGGCTGGGGGTGAAGAGCAACTCCTACTGAGGCTGTCAACAGGTGGGGATGGGCAGACCACCAGGGATCACGTGGGTCAGTCCTGAGCAGCCGCCAAAGGCTCCGTGGAGATGCTAGGTTCCATGCGGGACCCTGGGGACAGAACACGAGACACACCCAGCCCTGCCCCCTGAAGCTCACACTCGCCCCGGGCGCCAGGAGACTGTGTCAGCAAGCCGAGCAAGCGCGCTCAGGGTCCGCGTGACAAGAGAAGGACCAGGCTGAGCTGGGCGGGGCCCCACTTTGCCCAGACAGTCAGGCAGGAAAAGGATGAAGTGACGCCTGGGCCAAGGCCCAGAGGGCATTGCGAAGTACACAGGGGCGTCATCCAGCGTGGAAAAAAAGCAGATGCAAAGGCGCCGGGGTCGACCGGGACCTCTTGCGCCCCGCCCCCCACCCCATGGAGCACCTCTGTAGCGCCGTCTGCGTCTGCGAGCCGGCGGGAGCTGTGCTGTCCGGTCAGCCAGGCTGCAGACAGAACCAGCAGAGTCGAAGCCCCCGTCAGGGGTCAGGGGTGTCTGTGAGGTGTCGGGGGGAGGCTCGCCCAAGCAGTCCTCCAGCCGGGCCCCTCTCCCAGGCCCTCGCCCCTCCCTCACCCACCCAGGCTCTGGGCCAGGGCCTTCTCAGGGCCCTTCCCCCAGGTCAGTGTCTCGGAGCTGCTGTCGCAAGGACCCTGACCTTGGCTTAGGACAGCAGGTATTTGTCACCCGGAAGTCTGAGATCAAGGCGTGGGTGGGGTCGGCTGCCCTCTGAGGCTCAGAGGGAGGGAGGTTCTGCTCTCGGCTTCTCTCGCAGCTTCCGCTGGCCGCCGACCATCCTCGCTGTTCTTGGGTTGCGGGTACATTCTCGATCTTGGCCTTCATCGTCACCTGGCTGTCTCCCTCTGCGTCTCTGTGTCCTCTCCCTTTCTCAGAGGACACTGGTCACTGGATTCAGAGCCCAAGCGAAATCCAGGACAATCCCATCTCAGAACCCTCCGATCAATTACACCTGCAAAAGGCCTTTTCTCTCAATAAGGCCCCTTTCCACGTTCTGGGAGCTAGGACTTGACCTATCTTCTGTGGCCACCATTCAACCCGGTATACCCCCAAATTCCAGGATCGGGAAGGCCATGTCTCCCCCTCACTGCCAAGCCAGCGCCCCTGATTTCACCACGGCAGCCTCGGGCCACGCGGGACCCCGGACATATGCGTGTCAGGACGGCGGACATCGGGTGGCAAGCCTGAGAGCGGGCGGCACCTAGCCTGCCCACCAGGAGCGTGGCCCGCGTTGCCACGTCCACAGGATGCATGGACAGACAGGCGCCTGTCCCACACACGGCCAGGGGCCACAGGGCTGGATGGGCACATGGCCAAGGGTGCACGGCCGAGGGGTGCACGGCCAAGGGGCACACGGCCGGGGTGCACAGGGCTGGCGGGGCACACGGTCGGGGTCCGGCCGAGGGGCACACAGCCAAGGGGTGCACGCAGACGGGTCCGTAACATGCAGCGCCTTGCCGGGCCCCTCAACAGCAGGACATTCCTCTCTCAGCCCTCAGGTCTGGGCACGAGCACTGGGCAGGTGGCCACCAGGCCCGGGGCCAGCAAGACGCAGCACTGGCCCGTGCGATTGCCCCACCGTCAGAAGGCGCCTTCCGCCCCGCCGCCGCCCCTGCCAAGACGCGGCTCAGCTGAGCTCCAGCGGCCTCGCGATCCGTGCAAGCCTGGCTCCGAGCTCACTTCCAAGGTGGGGGCCGGCGCTGCGGCCGGGTATGGGGGCTCCTGTGCCAGAGGCTGGCCTCCCTGGCCCCGAGCACCCCCTGCAGCTGCACACCTGGCAGCTCTGCTGAGGGTCTGCTCGGAGTCCCAGCCCCCTACGTGGGAAGTGGGGTGACAGCCCTGCGCGTCCGCCTTTCTCTCAGGGGACTGGGGAGGAGAGACACAGTGTCCCTGGTCGTGGATGCAGAGACTGAGGGCCGGAGGTGCCTGGCCCGGTCTCCTCTGCCCAGCAGAAGGGGTCAGGGCAGGCGAGGCCCCAGCTGGCCGCCACCTGCTGACCTGCTCCCTCTGGGGGCAGACAGTGGGAACCAGCCATGCCTCTGCCTCCCAGCCCCGGGCGGCCGCCTCCTGGGAGGCCTGGTCAGTGGGCTCAGGTGTCCCGCACAGCCGGTTCCTCTGCCTCGTCCATCTCCTGCCATGGAGCCAGAGGGAGCGTCACTCCCCAAGGGCCGATGGCGAGGCTGGTGACGTGGCCGTCTGGCTTCCGCAGGCTGGGCCGGCTCGATGCCATCTTCCACGTCCCCCTGGGAGCCTGGGCTGCCCAGGTGTGTCCACAGGGACCTCCCTGGAGTCCCTTCCCATGACCCCTGTGCTCATCCAGCCCAGGGCTAGGCCAGGCGTTAGTACCAGCCTGCCCCACTGGGGCCCGTCTGGGGTCCACCTGCTCAGCCGAGTGCTCGGAAAACTGCCCCAATAAAGAGCCTTTGCTCCTCAGCCACCCAAGGTTCTTCTTGGGCGGGTCAGGATCAGGCCCCCATTTTTTCAGTGACTGAAGAGGGGGTCAGTGCGACAGGGACCCTACAGCCTGTGAACCCCTGAGCCTGCCTGGGTCAACCAGCCCACCTGCCACTTCCTACTTCTCACTGCACCAGACCTGTCCCTGGCTTCCCCAGGGGGACCTCATCCAGGTCCGGGAGTTTGGGGAAACTGAGGCCAAGGGGCTGAATGTTTTGCTCAAGGTCGTGCAGCATTTTTCTCTGCCCCTTGGAGCCACACTACCGGGGTCCTAATCTTTAGCTGGGCGACCTCAGGTGAGTCGCAACCTGTCTGTGCCTCAGTTCTTCAACTGTACGAAGGGAGGGATTAGAAGGGCCACTTCAGAGGTCGTCATGAGGATCGCGGGAGCTCATGCCACAGGCCTGGCTCACCGCGAGGGCACAGGCAGAGGCCAGGCGTGCTGCCGTGGTCATCGGCACTGTCATTTCCAGCTCCCCGCAGCCCCGTGAGCTTCAGGGCCCTCGGCTCGTCCTGGTCTCTGTCAAGTCGCCGGGCCCGGGCAGTTTCTGCTCAGGGCGTGCTTGTAAGCTACGAGCTAGAGTTGGAGCCCGGATCCTCCCTCCGGAGACGGTGGCCTCCTGCCTGTCTGCGTCCTTGTGGGGCTGCTGGGTGAGTCTGCAGAGCCACGTGCTAAAGGGATTGTAGTCTGCAAGTCAGGACACAAGTCAGGCCAGGGAGGGAGAAGCCTCTGGACACAGACCCTGGTTTTGGCTGGGTGAGCTGGGCTGGCGGGCCCAGGCTGGGGGGCAGGGGGCCGAGGGAGGCAGAGCGGTGGGTGGGGGCCTCGGGCCCCTGCAGGCGGGAAGCTGGGCCCGCTCCCCCGTGGGGCGGCCTGTTCCAACTCGCCGACCGGTATCGCTCCAGGTCACGGGTGCCCACACAGCGGCAGACCGTGCGGCCCCCATGGGGCCCCCACCATCTCCTGGCGTCCACACAGAGGGAGGGGCGCTGCAGGCAAGGGGCTTTGTCACCTCCACTCCAAAGCCAGACTTGGGGGGCACTGAGGGGCAGCTGCCGGGGCAGCAGGAAGCCCCGCCCAAGCCGGCGGCCCAGGCCACTTGCGCAGGGCTCCGCCTGGACCGTCCCTGGTTCGCCCGCTGCCCGTTCGCTCTGCGGCCGGCGCCGGCATGCTGCGTGGCCTCGGGCGAGTGTCTGGCCCTCTCTGGGCTGCGATGGCTCGCCCGAGGCAAGAGGTGCTGACGTGTCAGCCAAGGGCCTCTAGGAGGGGGCGGGGGGCAGGAAGCACAGGGTGGGGGCAGATACAGCCCCCAGAGCACGGCCAATGGCAGCTGCGAGGCTGGCTCTTCCTTGGCTTCCCCGGAGAGTTCTGGAATCTCACTCTCGCCCACGCACTGCGGAGAGAGGCTCCCCGGCCTGCCCTGCCCTCCCCCTCCCTGCCTTTTCTCAGGGCCCCTGGCCACCCCGCCCCACACCGGGGCCACGGGGCGTGCTTGCTGCCCTGTGGGGCAGGGTCTGCCTTGGCCCTGTGACAGATGAGGAAACTGAGGCTGATGGGCTTCTCCCAGCCCTGCCTGGGGGAATTCAGGGCCCCGTGCTGCCCCTCAGCTGGCCTCCCTCACTGCACCCTGGACCAGCCCTCACAGTGCGCACCTTCCCGGGGGCCCGGCACCATCACCCCCTCTTGGCACTGCCCCCCACCAGCAGCGTAGCACAGGCCCCGGGCAGGAGTCTGAGCCCCCTCGTCAGCCCGTGGCCGCTGAGAGCCAGGGGCCCTCGGCGGGGATGGGACAGGGCCGGCCCGGCGGGGGCAGGGCGCTGGTTATGTCCATCTCGCTGGGCATCCTGAGGCTCAGAAAGCTGTCACGGCCGTGGGAGGTTTCTCAGTGAGAAGCAGTGAGGCTGGGCTGTCACCCCTCGCCAGACGGTACAGGGCGGCCTTGGGTCAGCAGCCAGGCTCTGTCCTTCATGCACTGCAAGACCAGGAGGCCTGGCGAGGTCCACCTGAGTCAGAGCCCAGAACTGGGAGCACACCTGGGCAAGTAGGTGCTTCCCCCCGCTCGCACCCCCCATCTGTGCCACTCAGGGGGTGAGCTCCCCGTCACGGGGCGCATGCAAGCAAAGGTTAGGCAGGGGGAGCTGTGGGAAGCCAGCCCGATGGAATCCAAGAATCAGGGCTCGAGACTCGTCTTCTGGGGACAGACGAAGTTGGAGAGAGGCCGGGCGGTCTCTGGGGTGTGACTTGCAGTGTGACATCGAACCAGCCCAGGCTTGGGACCTCCTCTGCCTCTCGACTGCTGCATGTCCTCGGGGCTCTGGGCAGAGAGCGCCCGCTCTTTCGTGCAGGGCCCCCACCACCTGCCATGTCCGTCACGTGGCCTGGGTCCCTGCCCCGTGGAGCTGGCTATGGGAAGGGAGCCGGGGTCGGGTTGGGAGGGCCGGGGCCTATGGCCTCGTGGAGAAGGGGACATTCTAGTGAAGCATCAGGAGACGTCTGGGACAGGCCTGGCATGTTCAGGCGGCGGGTAGGCCAGCTGCAGCCAAGGGGGCCGCAGAGCATGACAGATGAGGACGCAGGATGGGACGGTGGACGATGAGCGGATGACAGGCCAAGAACAGGCTGGGGGACCCTCCAGCCCACCGGACGGAAGCTGACCACTTGGCAAATGCCTCCTTTTCGCCACTGGAGTTCCCAGAGGGGAAGGGCTGGGGACTTGGGGACAATGGCAGGGACAGAGGGCAGGGGCCTAGGGGCCTCGGGGGCTGGATTTACGGCCTCCTCTGACCTCGGCAGAAACCAGGCTTGTTGGGCACAGCCCGTCACCAGCGACCAGCCTGGCGGCGGGAAGCCGAGATGAAAGGCCCAGAGAAAGGATTAGCCAGTGGCCCAAAAGGCACCCAGGGCACCATGGCAACGCAGGGCCAGGAGCCCTGGGAGAATGGAGCTTGTGTTAACACCCTACATGGCGCCCCAGTGGGGCTGGGGGCTTGTTAACCAGCTTAGCGGGCGGCCCAGCCCGGCCCTGCCATCCCTCAGCCTTGACGAGGCCTGAGGGACCGAGAAGGAGGTGGAGGTAGGCTGGGTGGCCTTGGGCTGGCAGGATGGGCAGGGGGCAGGCGCTGGGCCAGGACGCGTGAGCTCCCAGCTCCCCTGCACCCCCACAGCCAGGCCTGGGCCCGTGGACGGAGGCCCAGGGGTCACCTGGCGCCTTCGTTCTTGAGGCCTGTGTACGTGGTCCGGGGGGTGGGGGGCGCGGAGGCTGGAGAGGGCCTGGGAGTCACCCAGCCAGGCGGCCCACTGGACGGGGCCTGTGGAGGCCTGACAGTGAGACCTGCAGATGCAACACTGTGGCTGGAGGTCACCTCGCGAGGCCTGTGCTGGCCTGAGCCTGGCCTGAGGGCTGCAGCATGGGGCGGGGACCTGAGTGGTGAGTCCCAGACCAGGAGCGGAGCCTGGACAGAGCACGGGTTGGGGAGGAGGTAGTGGGTGGGCCGTAGCCAAAGCCTCCACCCCAAGGCTGCTGACCCGCCGATCCCTCATCGCAGCTCCTCCCCGGGCTCAGAAGTCAGCTCTGTCTCTTGCCTGGGAGACGCTCTTGGGCCTGGCCTAGGCCACTGGGTCATGGCGCCCACCTGTCACCCTGGTGCTCTTCCAGGGAGCCCCTTCTGCGGGCTCTGGCTGCCAGCTCCCCAGCTCGTTGCCCGCCCCACGCTGGCTACTGCGAACACCAGGGTCTCTCCAGCCTCAAGCGTATCCAGGAAAGCACCTAAGTGACTTGCCGCGGCCCCCAGCCCCCCCAGGGGCCCTCTGTGAGACTCACGGGGTGGCGGGGGCGGCACAGGCCTGGCCTCTGGGACTGTGCCTGGATGGGGGAAGTCTGGCTGGGGCGGGGAGGGGTGGGGAGACAGTGCCCTGGCCCAGAGCAGGCCTAACTCTGGCCCAGAGGGAGAGCCCCTGCGAGCGATGTGCAGAGAGGCGGGGGCAGGCCCGAGGCGGGCAGGGGACCGGCAGGTGTCTAAGCCCCTGTTGACGCAGGATTATAGCCATCTGGCAGCTCCCGCCCTGCATGGCCCCTCCCCTGTCCCCTAGGCAGGGGCACCTGGGGCCCTTGGCAAGGCCTCAGTTTCCCATCTGCAAAGTGGGGCGCTGGACTTGGGCACTGAGGGTGCGAAGAGCCTCGGGGTGGGGAGAAGGGAGAAGGCGGGCTCTGGGTGCACCGGCCTGAGGGCAGAGCCCCCCGGGGGCACTGAGGAGCTGCCAGAGCTCAGCCAGCTGGAGGTGCGATCGGGGGGCTGAAGCTCAGGTGGCAGCGGAGCCTGGGCAGCCCCTCGCTCCTGTCCCCACGGGTACCCAAGCCTCCACACCTGCTCCAGGGTGATGTCACCTGCCAGGCCCGAGGCTGGGGCACTCAGCCCTGTCACAAAGGCCCTGGTCAGTGCGGGGCGGTGGGGGTTGGGGGCGTGGAGGCCCATGTGCAGTGCCGGGGAGCTGGCCGGGGTCCTCCTCCTCGCCCCTGCCACCGCGCCGGTGGGTGTTGGGTTTCCTCAGGGCGAGGCCCCAGCTGCACACAGCTGGCGGGGCAGGCGCGGGAACCTGAGAGGCCATGTGCCTGCGGCTCCTGAGGGGGCCCCGGACCTCGGCCTCGGGCCCCAGCTGCCAGCTGGCCCTGTCCTTCCTGGGAAAGAGGAGGAGCCCGCCCACATTCCTCTGCACCCGCCCCTCCCCAGTCAGCCTCCCCAAACGGCTGCCTGCGGGGCCGGGACCCTCCCTACCCTCTCCCCACCCCGCACCTGTACCTGCCCTGTACCTGCCCTGTACCTGCCCTGTACCTGCCTGCCGCCAGGGTTCCAGGGCAGCTGCTGCTCCCGCATGTCTGGGACCCGGGACAGAGAGGCGCTCGGAGAGGCGGCCCCAGCCGCTCTCCCCGTGGGTCTGTGTGCTCCTCCCTGATGCCCTCGCCCTCCCGCGGCGCCGGGCCCCAAACCCCACTGTGCGCCTGGCTCAGGTGGGCGCCCTCTGTTCTCCAGGGACACGCTGGAACTGGGGCTGAGCGCCTGAGGGGCGCCAGGTGGGCACCAGGACGAGGGTGGGGTCAGACAGGCACCCCGTCCCCAGCCCGCCCTGCGGGGGTGTGGAGGCCTCCTGGGATCTTCCCCTGTGGGTCCTGTGCGTGGTCCGGGTGAGAAGGAGAGGTCAGGGCACTCGTCCGGTCAGGGTCCCCTACTCTGGGAGCACCTCCCTCTGTGTGGGGGTGCATGATGCACTTTGCAGAGGGGGCTCTCACACTTTTAAGCACCCCTCACACCAGGCCTCCATCCTGAGAACCCAGAGCCTGGAGCTCACTCAGGATGGCTAAGGGGGGCACCCCATCAGGGTGCTGAGGGCTACAAGGGCTGGGTTCATGCAGGGAACAGACAGGCGCAGGAAGCGGGCCATGTGCCTCCCAGGCTCCCCCAGCCCCGGCCCCCCCTGCACACAGCGGCCGCCAGGCGCTCCCCTTTCTTCCCCGCCCCTTTCCCTGGCTCTTCAGCAAAGCAGTTGCTCGAAACTAATTGAATTTTCCGCCTGGGAAGGGCCAGGGGAGTTGAGGGCGGGGTGGGGGCTGGGAAGAAGCTTGTTAACAGGTCCAGCTCTCCCCCCCCCACCGCCCCACCGGCTCCTCCTCCCTGCGGCGGGTTTGGGTGGCCAGGCCCTGGTGGCCTTGGAACAATGGACAGACAGACAGGACACGGCCCTCACTCTGGCCAGAGCCTGAGTGGGCTGGACGGAGGCCTGGCCTGCACTCCGTGAATCCCCAGGACCGCTGGCATGATCCCCTGGGCCTCAATGTCCCCCGCCCCCCACCAGCCACAAGGGGAATGGGATAGGGATGGAGGGTATCTGAGCGCAGACCGGGGTCGCCCCACAGCGGACATGGGGGCTGCTCCTTGAGATCCAGGCCTGAACCCCACTGCCCAGGCCGGCAGACCCACAGCCTGCCCCTGGCCACGCGCGGGCAGCTGGGGGGCTGGTGGCTGGGCAGGCTGGTGCCAGGCGGAGGAAGGGGTGGGCGGGCGTCCACCGCTTGCCCAGGTTTGCTGGCCTCACACGGCTCAGCCCGCAGCAGACTTACAGGCGGGGCACGCCGCGGGCAGCCCCGCGGGTGTGTCGGGCGTGTGTGTGCAGGACAGGGCCGCGAAGCCGCCGCCTGGGCACGGAGGAGGGGGCCTGCAACCCTCCCCGCCGGCCCCTCGTCCCCACCCACAAACTCCTTCGCTGGACCCCAGGCCCCCACACCCCCATCGGAGAGGGAGAGACTCCGCCCCGCCCCATTCACTAGCCCTGCCTCAGAGCCTCAGGTGAGAGCCTCACAGGTGAGTAAGCCCCGCCCCATTCACTAGCCCCGAGGCCTCATGACCCTCACAGGTGAGTAAAGGCGTCAGGGGCAGCTGTGGACAGCAAGACAGGGGCCCTCACTCTCTCCAGGTGCTGCAGGGGCGCTGGGGCAGGGGCCAGCCTCAGGACACAGGAGAGCCCGGCCCCCCCTTCCTCCTTGAGCTGCCCCTGGGGCCCTGGGCCTGAGGGGCCCTGCGGAGCAGTCTCAGGCGACAGACACTCGCGTGGGTAGCGGAGGTGACCTCGGTGGGACTTCAGGCCCTGGACCTCTGGGGTGGGACTCTCAGGCATCATTGTGGAGCCTCGCAGTGGGGCCCAGACCGGTGTCAGGCACAGGTGAGCAGGGAGGGGCACTGGAGACCTTACTACCCTGAGGGGAGGGCGGCGCTGGGCTCACACTACCAGTGGGACGCTGAGGCTGTGGCCTGTCATGTGTCGGGGTCATGAAGACGGGGGAGGGGGGGAGCCTGGAGTCCGGGTTCAGAACTGGATGCTGTGCGTCCCCCCATGGCCTGACTTTCCCCCACTGGGTGTGTAATGCTGGCGGGCGGGGCCCCCCTAGAGCAGGGCATCTCAAGCTGCGCCCGGCGGGGACCTGGCCGGGGCCCAGATGCCGGGGAGGGCACTGGAGGACCAGGGACGCAGGCAGAGTTTCCCAGCCGCTCTCGGCCCTGCCTGCCGTGCCTCCCGCCTGACCCCTGGGATGCTGGCGGCAGCCCGCTCCCTTCCTGCCCCTCCTCGGGCCCTGGGCCACGGGCAGGCACACCCGTTCCTGCCTGCCACTCCGGAGGGCACGCGCCAGCGGCCGGCAGCAGCCTCTCTGGCTGAGCTGCTGGAGGTCAACTAGGGAGCAGGCGGGGACACTGAGGTCACCAGTGGGCGAGGGGTAGGCTTTGGGCACCGATGACCACAGCGACCAAGCCGCGGCCAGGGCGGGTGAGACGTCTGTCCCTCATTGTCTTGTCTCAGCCCGGCCAAATACTCACCCCTCCCGGCCCCGCCCCACACTTCTCCTGGGGCGCCGGCTGCAGCCCCCGGGCCATGCTGGGTCACCATGTCCTGTTCCCGGGTCCCCCTCAGGCGCATGGGGCATGCAGGTGTTGGGGGGCACTCGTGGGGGCGCTGCCGGACTGAGGGTGCTCCCAGCAGCCACTGGGGAGGAAGGCCCTGAGGGCAGGGCCACAGGGACAGAGTCCTGGGCTGTCGGACCACAGGGCAGAGGCCCCATTGCAGAGCGAAGCCCCATAGAGGGGGGATGTGCTCGGAGGTGGGCAGGAGGGGGTCAGGGATGGGGACTCAGACACAGTGAGATCCAGGGTCCTGCCTCGGGTTGGGGCCTGCGCCTGCGGGGAGGGGCCAGGCAGCCCAGAGCCCCCTTGCTGTCAGGCAGGGAGATTAGGGGGAAGAGACTGATAAGCAGGGGTTGTCTTGGCAGGCGAGGCATGATACTCCTCCTGGGGGCATTTTTTCCCCATCGAATCATCCTGGGCTCTGTCCAGGGCCCAGTCCCGAGCCCTGGGGTGACCGACACCCCCACAAGAGGCCCTGAGCCGGAGAGCGGTCTGCAAAGGCCCTTTCCCACAGCCTTTCCCGGGCCCTGGGGCTGGCCCTGCCGGAGGGGCAATAGGCGTGTGTGGGGTCGTGAGGGGGTCTGTGTGGGCAGGGAGTCCCCTCGGCCCCTGGGGCTGTGCTGTCCCGCAGATGACCGAGTCTGATTCCACTCTGTAAGCACTGGCCTGACCCACGGGGCCTGGGCCTGTTCTGGGGAGGTGGGTGTGGCAGAGGAAGCAGTTATTCTGGGGGGGAGGGGCAGTGACAGCTGAGAAGGAGCTGGAAGGAAAAGGGAGACTGAGCCAGCAAGTCTGGGGGGACTTAGGGCTCCATCAACCTGTGTCTCCACCAATCCCAAGATCCCCCAACCTTCCCCTTTGCATCCTGACCCATTTGGACAGAAAGATGGACAGATGGACATACGGGTGGATAGGTGGATGGTGGGCGGGTGGTGGGTGGATGGTGGGCGGGTGGTGGGTGGGTGGGTAGATGTGTGGATGGGTGGATGAGTGATTGGATAAATGACTGGTGGCCCGGCACACAAAAGGATGGCTAGATGGGTGAAAGACAGATGGATAAATAACTTGTAGGTAGATCGATGGCCAGAGAAGAGACTAAATAAAGGAACAGATGGACAGGCACTTGGAGGGAGGTGGCGGGCAGACCTGTGCCCCCCCCCCGCAGGCGGCCCACTCGAATCCTTGGGACCTGTGGAGGCATCACCTTGCATGGCGAGAGGGGCTTGGAAGGCGTGATGCAGAGAGGGTCCCGGGCCGAACGTGGGCCCTGGGCAGCCACAGGGTCCCGCTAAGTGGCCAGGGGTCAGAGGAGACGTGAGGACAGACGCAGAAGCTGGCTCTGAAGATGGAGGCCGGGCCGGGAGCCAAGGAATGCGAGTGGCTTCCAGAAGCTGGAAAAGGCCAGGAAACGGATTCTCCCCGAGCACCTCCGGAAGGAAGGCCACCCTGCCCACACCTCGGCTCCAGCTGTGAGACCCGCGTCTGACCCCCGGAACGGCACGGTGAGAAGTCTGTCGTGTTAAGCCGTTACTCTGCGGTCATCTGTTCCATCGGCCGCAGGGAACGAACCCAGAGAGAGGACGCTGGACAAGCGGCCGGGTGGGGTCACCGTGCTGGGTCAGCCTCGGGTTTGTGCTCGGGGGAGCCATGGTGCCGCATGGGCTGGTGGGGCCCTGGCTGGATAGCGAACTGGAGGTCAGGGTTTAGACGGGCCACACTTCCCGGGGGACCACGAGCATCAGAGCCCACGGGAGACAGACGTAGAAACCCTAAGAGGACACTCCGTGGTCTAGGCCCACCTGACCCTGGTCTCAGCCCCACGGGAGCCCAGGTGGCCCCCGTTTGCAGGGGGCTTGGGCCCCATCTTCTTCCTCCGGTGACCTTAGCCCAGGAAGCCCCTCTGCACCTGGGAAAGGTGGCCTGGCGAGGTGAGGGGTCAGGCCCGTGGACGCCCACCTCCAGCTGAGCCAACGGTGCAGACCCGAGCCTCCCGCAGTGCACCGTGGCACACGCTCACTCGCCTTTGCACACGCGTGCGCACACGCAGGCACACACGTGCGCACAGACACACATGTCCGCACAGGACCAAACTTGCTCTGACGTGGACACCGCGTTGTAGCAGTGGGGGGGTCGGGGGCCCACCCTGTTCTGCTTCCAACCCGCGGCCTTGGCTGTGTCCCTGGGCCTCCCGCCACCCGTTCCCACCCACTCGTCCATCCACCCGTCCATCCACCCGTCCATCCATCTGTGGGCTGAGGGTCTTGGGCCCCTCCTGAGCCAAGGACAGGGGGTGGGGTGGCATCAGCACTGTGGGCAGGGAGGCTGGCATCGAAGCTGGCTGTCCCGGCCCTCACTCATGGTTCTGACCACCGGGCTTCCTCCCACGAGCCCCTCTGGGGAGAAACCGTAATTAACTTCTTCCTGTTCAGATCAGGAGCTGTTTCCAAAAACATATTTCGAAGGATTATTTTGCAAAGGAAATGTTTTTGAAAAAATCTCATGTCCCGTCCCGGCCTGGGGAAGTGGGAGCAACAGCCAGAGCAGGGGCAGGGCGGGGTGGTCCTGGTGGCTGGGGTGAGCTGGCATGCTGGGTTCAACCCTGAACCCCTGTCTGGGGCAGGGAGGGGGTGGGGATGCGAGAGGGGTAGGAAATGAGAAGAGGGAGGAGCCAAAGAGGGCAAGGGTCCCCACTTCCTCCCGCCCAGTCCCAGTGCTCAGCCCACCCCAGTCCCCAGCAGGCCTCATGCCTGGGGCTCTGCCCATCACGCTGGGATCCTGGAAACCCTCGGCCTCCCTCCCTGACAGCCTCCACTGCCATCTAGCCTCTCCTGCCCTCCCCTGAAGGTGCCCAGGCTCTGTCCTGGGCCTCAGGTGGCCGGCATCCTCCAGCCAGCTGGGCGCCCTGAGTCCAGCCTGCCCCTATCATGTCCGGCTAGCCTCCTTGGGTAGCTCGTGGGCACTCCCTCCTTGAACTTGGCCCTTGCTCACGCTCCCCGTCCCGCGGACGGCCCTCCGTCCCCACTGAGATTACACACACAGTCGTTTTCCTTTGCTTTTACTTTCTGTCCTGAGAAACAAGCCGCGATACATCGATAGGGGTGGGGGGTGGTAGGGTGCCCAGGCCCCACAGAGCCAGTCCCGACCCCGTCCGTGCGGACTCCAGGCCAGTCCACGGCTGCCCACCGCCAAGGCCGGTGGCCGCAGGCCAGCCCCCAGCGCCCTGGGCCTCGGTCTGCCCTGTGCGCCATGCCCACTCCGCCTCCCGGCCCAGGCACGCGGGGAGTGTCTAGCGGTGTTCGCTGGGTGGACGAATGCATGGGCCACGTGGACCTGGGTGGGTCTCGCAGTAAAGACTATTTAATCTCAAAAGACCTCCCTTTGGTGCCCTCTGCTCAGAAGCCCAGGCTGGGCCCTGGGGCCAGGAGGACCAGGCTCCCCAGGTAGCCCCTTCCTGCCTCGGTTTCCCCTCCCCCAGCACGCTCTGCCCTGCCGTTCCTCGGGCTTGTCCAGCGCTGGCCATGCCTTTCAGAGTACAGTTCCCAAGCCCCGGGGACCAGGGCAGGGAAGAACGTTGTGTCAGGGCCTGCTTGCCAGCTGGGGGGCGGGGGATGGGGTGACCAAGTGCGTGAAGGGCACAGGGAAGAGACCCAGCCGGCCACGTCCTCGCCTGCTGCTCGTGTGCCGTGGTCCTCAAACAGGCTACCCGGCCCCTCCGAGCCGCGGGCTCCCCTCTGGGAAAACAGGGAGGCTGCAAGATGAGTCCTTCAGGTCCTCCGAGGGCCTGTGGGGCCTGACTCTGTCAGATGGGGCTCCTGGGGCCCTGGGCGCTCCAGGGGGACCCCATCCCTGCATGGGCCACCCCGCCAAACCCACATCCTGGTCAGCCACCCAGCTGGCCAGACCCTCTGGAGGTTGGCCTGGCCTGCAGGTGTCCAGGGGAGGCTCCCCTGTAGGGGGGCCGGGGCCGCCCGGTCTCTCTGCCTCCACCCCTCCCGGACCGCATCCCCCAATGTGCCTCTGTGGGCCCCCATCCTCCTCGTGGTTCCCCTAGCCCTCGCCCTCTCTCCGTGTCTCTCCCTGTCCCTGTCCCCCACCCATGTCCCCAGCCCAGCCCCCGCTCCGCCCAGGGCTCGGAGCTGCTCACAGCTCCGGGCCCAGCACCCCGCCCTCCCAGAAGTCCTGGAGCTGGTGCGAGGTTATTTTGGGAGCTGGTGGCTCCCCTGGGCCTTTCCCAATAGTCTTGGCGGGAGCGTTTGAAGCCGGCGGGGTCGGCCTGAGCAAGCGAGGGGCATGTGGCGCTGGCCAGAGGGGGTGCAGGGAGTGTGCCGTGGGGACGGGGACAGTGTGACCTCCCAAAACGTCCGAGCGGGGGTGGCGGCTGGCGGCTCCCTGGCTGAGCCTGGCTAGAGCCCACCGGAGAGGCCTCCAGGGCGGGGGCGGGCTCATTCTCCGGGCTGTGGTGCCCGCCTTTTGGGGCGCTCTGTGACCGTGCCTCACGCCCCCCCCCCACCACGGGCACCCCACCCCCGGCCTTCTCCATCCCAAGGAATAGAGCACAAGCCCGGAGCCACTTAAAACCATCCTAGTGGCCACGTTAGAAACAGTTTTTGAAACAGGGGGAATTAATTCTAATAGACCCGAAACATGATCATGTGAACCATGCGGTCAGGGTGACACTTAGCCATGAAACGCTCAACACGACTTTTTGCAGCGCGCCTCGTCAGTCTGAGGTGGTGACTCACTCGCATCTCAGTTCAGACGCTGTAGGTGCCCGTCGGCTGCGTGAGGTCAGTGGCTATTGCAGCGCACAGCTCGGTGCTGCTGTCTGATTTCGCTTTCTTCTTAGCATGAGTCACCTTCTAGAATATTCCATGAGCTGAGCTATGTATTCTCTGTCTCGCCCTCTGCAGTAGGCAGGCGCTTTGTAAATGTTTGGGAATGAGGGATGGAAGTGGGTCTGGTCCCCCCTTCCCCCCAACCTCGGGGAAGGTCGTGGCCCCGGGTGACAGAGTGGGGGTGGGGAGCCAGGGCCCTGAGGCTCGGGCACCCCGTCTGCGTTCTGGCTCCGGAGCCCCAGCCACTGCCTCGTCTGCCTGGATCCCCGACCCTCCTTCCTCAGGCCCCGGCCGCGGCCTCCGGTCTGCAAGGCCGCACAGGCTCCGTCCCTGCAGCGGCCGGGGGCCAGCCTCCTTCTGGAGGAGTCGTTACGCTGTCCCCTCCTGGCCAGACGTCCGCCGGCCGCTGGCCGCCCTGCCCTGCCACGGAGGCCGCCACCGCTGTCGTGCGGTGGCGCTGAGCCCAGACGGCCTAGCGGGCTCCTCGAGCTTCGTCCGCGGTGGCCGCCATCAGGGGCCACGCCCCGTGGGGATGGGCTCGAGGCTCCCACAGCCCCAGCCTGCTCGTCCTGCACGGCCACCAGGAGGCCCCGTCTTTCAGCCCCGCACCGCCAAGGCCTGTGGGGTCTCCCAGGCACGTGCTCTGGCCCGAGCTCCCTGGTGATGCCCGGAGGCTTGTTCCCAGCAGTGACCCCCAGGGAGGCAGATGCACTGCCCACAGTGGCCTGCCTCCCTCCGCAGAGTGGAGCCCTCACTCCGTGGGGGTGAGCTTGCTCCAAGGACGGCAGGGGGGGCCTTGTAACAGATGCTGACCCGGGGAGCAGAGCTGTAGGACCGGGGAAAATGGGGGGCTTGGGGGAGGCCTGCCCTGTTCCCAATCCCGGCCCCCCAATGCAGGGCAGGGCTCAAAGCATGGACTGGGGTGACTTATGTCTCCCCTTTGAGCCTTAGTTACCGCATCTGCAAACCGGGAGGTGAAGCAGAATGGGTCATCGTGTCCCCTGGGACTGTGACATGTGAGCGCTAAGGCCTGGCCTCGGGGGAGGGCCCACTGCCAAGGTCCTACCAGGGGCCTCAGAAGGCAGCAGGGGCCAGAGCTCGTGTCCCTCGCGGCTGCCCACACTGTCTCCCAGCAAGCCCCCCACCTCCTGGGCCTCAGTTTCCCCACCTGTGCCATGGTGGCCCAGTGCTGTCAAGCATCTGCCCCAGAGGGCGTAGCCCAGCAGTGGGGCGGAGAGCGAGCCCCTGCATGCCAAGGCCGCGGAGCACCCAGCCAGAAGACAGCCGGCCCGAAGCTGTGCCCGGGGCTGGCCGTGGGAGCGGCCCAGCCCCCGCTGCCGAGCAGGGCTGAGAACAGCCGGGCTGGCCTCGCCACCGGTGAGCTGTCAGGTACGAGCCCGGGACGGGGTTCTGGGGGGGCCTGCAGCCTGAGGGGGGTTCTGGGGACATCCTGGCTCGGCACCAGAATCGCCACTGGTGGGCCAGGCGGGGACTCGGGATGCGAGGGGCTGGGGAGCTGCAAGGGGCCCCGGACTGGGCGCCCAGGGCCTGCACCAACCCCCGAGGCCGCCACCCCTCATGCGGCGCTGTGGGGCGCTTTCTTCTTCCTGGACCCCAGTTTCCTCATGCCGAAGTCAGTGCAGCAAAGCCTGAGGCCAGGAGGCCCATGAAGGCTGTGCTGGACCCCCGAAAAGAAGGGGTGACCCTCCTTAGATCGTCCCAGGACTTGCAGCCGACACCGTTGGGGCCTCTGAGGTGCGTCAGACCCCGTCCGACCTAGACGCCCGCCGCTGGGCCCGGCCACCCTGCGCTTGCTGCCCTGCAGCACCCTCCCCTGTCCCGCTTCTAACACCTACTCATTCTTCAAAACCCACTTAAGGGGCGTCTCCTCCAGGAAGCCAACCTTGATAGCCCGCCACCCAGCCTGGGGGCTCTGTGTCCAGTGGGCAAACTGCTGGGTCCAAATCCTGGCTTCGCTCCTCCCTAGCTGTGTGACCTCAGGCGAGTCGCTTAGCTTCTCTGAGCTCGTGTACCCTTCTCAGTGTCGGCCTCCTGGCGTCACCAGGTGCAGAGCCTGCGAGGAGCTTGCCGGGCGCCTGGCTGCAGCGGACGGCGCCAGCACCGCGCTGTGGGGCGGGGTCCACTCCAGCACCTGCTGAGGCCGGGCGTGCCGCCCAGGTGGCCAGCCAGGTGCAGGCCCTCGCTGGAGCTGGGTGGAGCTCCTGACATGTCCTCAGGAGCCTGTGACAGCTGACCGCTGCCCGGAGCAGAACCGCGCATCCGGGCTGGGGAGGGCGGCCTCTGGAGCCCGGACCCCGGGTGGGCGGGCCTGCTCCCACGGCGCCAGCTCTGGCCGGCCAGCGGCGCAGGGTAGAGGCACTGCCCACTGGGCACCCGACCCGTGAGCCTCTGCTGGGGTCCCACCCAGACTCCATGACGTCCGGGCGTGCCTGCCAGGCTGCGCCGGCCACGCGGGGCCCCTGTGTCCCTCTCTCCGTCCCCCAGTTCTGTTGGGCCTCCTGGGTGCTTGGCGTCACTGAGAGCTTTGGCACCCCTAGCTCCCACCCCGTGTGGGTGAGCTTCCAAAGCCACCGTCAAACAAGGTGAGAGGGCCTGGCCAGGTGTGTACTCATGTAGGTACAGGTGCCGTGGTGCAGGTGGAGGCCCAGAGCCTACCTCCTCTCAGGTGGGGCCTTTTGAGATCTCCAGGCTGGCAAACAGGCAAGCTCACCCCTGCCCCCTCGAGGCCCCCTGGGCTACCTACGACACAAGCCCCCATAGCTGAGACGGGAGGTCTAGGCTCAGAGAGGGGTGGGCCTGCCCAAATCAGGGGGTGCCTAGGCCTTCTCACCCCGGGCCAGGGTCTCCCCAGGGCAGCAGCAGCACATGGGTGCCTGTCCAGGGCTCCTGGGGGCCAAGCTCCAGCCCTAGGCCCTTGGAGTCTAGGCAGCTGGCTCCCCAGGTCCCTCTGCTGGCACCCTTGCTGACCCCAGAGGAGACGATGGTCCAGGTTCCTGTGCCCAGACAGGGCTGTGTTGGCCCCAGGCTGCCCTCCCCAACCCAGGGGCCAGGCACGGCACAGAGGTGGGCAGTGGGAGTGGCCCGCCGAGCCCACTGTGCAGCTGGGAACGCTGGGGCCCAGAGGCTGCTGGCTCACGATCACCCAACTGGGCGGAAGCCTGCTCCAGACCCCTGACTGCGTGTTCTGCCCGGCCCTGGGCCCTGGACGCTGGCCCGCACTGTACCCAGGCTCCATGTCCCCCCCAGCATCTGATGCCAGGCCTGCCGAGTGCTGGCACCCTCAGACTGGGGACAGGGCAGGGGGCAGGGAGACAGGACGGGGCCCCCCTGCTGTGCTTTTTGGGTGGGGTGCCAGGGGTCTGCGGACCCCAGGACAGCCAGGCTGGGCGGGGATGTGGATGTGCCAGGTGGGCCCACAGCGGGCGGGCCGGCCCTGCAGTGGCTCTGCTGCCCAGGGCTGCCCCCTGCAGGCCTGGCTGGTGCCCGGCCGGGAGGACAGCACTGAGCTGTGGCCCCTGCACTGTCCCACACTGCAGAGCCATCCCCCCACCAAAAAAAAACCTGACCAGGCACTTGCCTGCACCAGTGTGTGGGAACAGGCCAGGCTCTAAGGTCACCCTGCCAGGGGCCAGGGGCAAGGATGGGGCCGAGGCCGGGGCCTGACCGAGACTGTGGGGACACACTCACTCCCACCCCGTGCACGCATGGGCTCCTGTGTGCACGCCCCCCACACGCTCACACTCACACTCACCACAGCTCCATGTTCACACTCGCCCAGCTACACACCACATGCTTGCACACTCCCCTGCACACTCCCCTTGGTTCCACATGCACACTCACGTGTACTCACCGCACACTCACCACAGGCTCACGGGCACGCTCACTCACACTCACCGCACTCGCGTGCTCACGCGCACGCCCCCGCACGCTCACACGGCAGATGCTCCATGCCCAGCGCGGTTCCTTGTTGAGCCGGTTCCTTGGATGGTGCAGCAAGAGGTGCCCACAGGTGCCTTGGAAGCTTGGGGAGACCCAGCCTGGCCCCCACCCCAGCTCAGCAAAGAGGGGCCGGAGGATGCGGGATGCAGGAGAGGCCCTCCTCCATCCCTTCTGCCTGCCCTGGAATGCGCTGACCAGGCGCCCAGCCTAATCCCAACTCGGCCAGGGGCAGCTGAGCCAGCTGGGGCAGCCGCGGGGGGAGCAGGATGGGGGTAGGGTTGGGGCGGGTGACACAGGCTGGAGGCCCCAGGTGGTCAGGTGGTCAGACCTGGCTTCCCGAAGGCCATGGCAGAGGTGGTAAGCCAGCCTGCCTCCCCCACCTCACTGACCAAACGGGCGGCTGTGTCCCTGGGAGCCAGGTCTAGACCCTGGAGGACCAGTCCAGACTGGACACACAGGGATGGGGAGAAGCTGCTTCCCAGGGCATCTGCGAGACCCCAAGAAGTGAAGTCTGAGAGCCAGGTGAGGCCCTGAGGAAATGGGGGACTGAGCCTGTCCCCCTGTGCCTGGTGCTTGAATGGGGACCTGCGGGGCTAGGGGAGGCCAGGAGGAAGGGAGGAGTGGGGGCGTGGGGGCAGGGAAGGGCAGAGTGCCCTGTTGGCCATCAGGGGGTGGGGCTCGGTGCCCCGCCACAGTCCCCGGCCTATATTTTGGGGCTCACTCTGCCAGTCAGCAGAGGCTGGAGAGATGGCACTGCAAGTGAGTGAGGCCTGGATTCGGGGAGGAGGGTCAGGGCCAGCTGGGCCTCCCCAAGTCACCTGGGTTCCTTCCCCACAGAGCCACCCTCCCATCAGACCCCCACGTCGAGACTCCCGCCACCCCATCTCGGAGGGAACGCAGCGTCCAGGGTCTGGGTCCTGTGGGGAGCATGTGCTGGGGTGGGCGGGCTGGGCGGGGCCTTCGCGGACCCCCGGCCTCTGTCCCCCTTGTTGGCCCGCAGTTTGAAGCCTTCTGCGCAGAGGGCCTGGCCCCGGGCTGGAGCCTGCTGGTCCAGGGACATACCGATGCTGGAGAGGACAAGTAAGGGACAGCGCCTCCCAGGGCCCCTCCTCGGCTGGGGGTGGGGCGCCTCCCCAGCCGCCTGCTGCCCTCACGACCGCGTCATGCCCCCCAGGTTCGAGATCAACTTCTTGTCTGAGGCAGGGGACATCGCCTTCCACGTGAAGCCCCGATTCTCCAGTGCCACCATGGTGGGCAATGCCTTCCAGGCTGGCCACTGGGGCCAGGAGGAGGTGTCCAGCGTTTTCCCGCTGACGCTGGGGGAGCCCTTTGAGGTGATGGGGGAGGTCTGTGGGGCAGGGTGGCAGGTGTGGGGCATCCCTGGACTCATGGGGCCACCTGGCTGCTTCTCTGGCTGTGTCCCTGGGGCCCAGTGGCACTGCAATCCCCGCCTGGAGCCCAGAGGACGTTTACAGGTGAACAGGCCAGTGCAGAATTCTTCAGGTGGGTGGGTGCGGCGGGATGTTCCCAGCCCCTGGATGCAGCCACCACTCTGAGGAGCGAGGAAGGGGACACTTGGAACTCCCACCCAGGGTGAGCCCACGTGTGGGGGCCCCACGTGGCGAGGGGCCCTGGGCCGCCTGGCTCTGCTCAGGGTACTCGGAGGGCGTGCGCAGCTGGGCCAGGAGCAGGAAGGGCCCAGGCCCCGGGCAGGCCGTGGGTCACTGGCACCCTATCCCCAGAT
This sequence comes from Eonycteris spelaea, assembly GCA_003508835.1. Taxonomy (NCBI): domain Eukaryota; kingdom Metazoa; phylum Chordata; class Mammalia; order Chiroptera; family Pteropodidae; genus Eonycteris; species Eonycteris spelaea. Next base: position 5,017,282 of record PUFA01000126.1, read on the forward strand.
GGAGGTCAGCTCGGACTCACAGCACTTCCACGTCCACGCCCAGGAGCACAAGGTGATGCAGTTCGCGCACCGCCACAGGCCGCTGGCGGCCGTCACCCGTGTGCAGGTGCTGAGCGACCACCGCCTGGCGCAGGTGGAGCTGGCCCGGAGGGGCCTGAACTGGGGGTAATGCTCCGGCCGCGGCCCCGCCCCGCCCCATCCCAGGCCCCGCCCCTGTGAGCTGGGGGCAATGCTCCCCGCCCCCCCCCCCGCCCAGGCCCCGCCCCTGAGCGAGGGCGGTGGGGGGGGGGTGGGGGGCTGGGGGGGTGGGGTGGGCGGTGTGATGCTCCCTGTCCCTGCTCGCACACCAGCCCCCTGAGCTGGGTGTGATGCTCCCTGTCCCTGCTCGCACACCAGCCCCCCTGAGCTGGGGGTGATGCTCCTTGTCCCTGCTCCCACCCAGCCCCGTTCCCCAGCCCAGCGCCCCGCGGCACCACCACCACCGCGGGAGGGGGCTGTCGTCCCGCCCATCCCTCATCCCTCGGGGAGCCTGTCCACGCACAGCCCCCAGCCCGTCTGTGCCCGGCTGGGGCCAGCGCTGAGCTGACCGTGTCCTGGATGCTTGCAGGGACAGGGGCTACTGAGCTGTGCCCGAAGTCTCAGGACCGAGCCTCAGCCATCAGCCCCTGAAATGGCCAGTGGAGCCCAACCCAGGGAGTGAGGGGCTGTGGTTTGGGGCCCCCACGGCAGCTCTACCTTCAATAAAGTCTGAGCAGGCTGCAGGAGTGTGGCTGTGTGAGGGGCTGGGCTGGGGGAGTCCACGCAGCCCCAGACACCCCGCCAGGGCTAGGGGCTGGGCACTGAGGCCTGTGCCCCACCCCTTCGCCCCCAGGACACAGAAGGTCTGGGGTGGGGCCCCGATGGACACAGGTTTGCCGGGCAGTGGTGTTGGGTGAGGTTGGCCAAGGAGAGGGCTCCTGGCCCGGGGTCAGAAGGTCCCAGCTGGTCGTCCCCCAGGACCACTGAGCTCACACCCTTCCAGCCCTGGCCTTGGGGTGCATCCTTCCTAGTCCCAGACAGTCTGCTGGGAGGTCCCTAAGCTTCCTCTCACCCTGCTTCCCGTGGGGGGAGGGAAGGGGACCTTCCTGTTTCTCCTCTTCCCACCTGGAAGTGAGACGTGCTCCCTTCCCTGTCCCCTCCTGTGTCTGGGGGAGGGTGGGGCGGGGAGGAAGGGGCGGGTCAGGGGGGAGCGAGCACAGCTGCGAGCCTCCTGCCTCGGTTCAGGATCCCAGCTTGTCTCATCTATCATCGACCTATATCTACCCATCAATCTATTTTACTTATCTATCACTTATCACCTCTGGGTCATCTATGATAGCTATGTATCTATCTCCTGATCAGTCACCTAAAACAAACTGGGGACGTCACAGCTTAGGAGCGGCCTACCAGGTATTTAACCCTCATGAGTGAGTCACTTGAAAGGCAGGAGGTCAGTGACAGCAGCACAGGCTGGCCAGGGACGTGCTTAAGGCCTGGACTCTGAAGCCGGCTGCCTGGCTCTGAGTCCCTCTCTGCTGCCCGCGTGTGGCCTTGGGCAAGGCTGAGCTTCTGGGGACGGCTGGAGCACTCGACTCACAGGGAATCGCCTGGCTCAAGTGAGTCGATTCAAGTGAAGCGACAGAGTGGTGGCTGGCACTTGTCATGCTGTCACCTGCACATGGGTCTGGCTCGAATGTCTTGCTCTCTAACATTTTGCAGATGGGGAAACTGAGGCTGCGTGTCTGTGTGTGTTGGGGGTGAGTCAGCAGCAGGGTGGGGCCCAGGGTGGGGAGGGCCCAGAGACCCCCAGTGGTCTGCAGAGCTGAAAGGCCATCTGGGCAGAGCAAGGGGAGACAATGGCGCCCCCACCCCAAGGTGGACAATGGTGGCCACAGCCTCCAGCAGCGCAGCTTCCTTCCTGTCTCCAGTCACTTCCCTGCCTGTGTTCGCAGCTCGGCGGGCCCAGGAGCCCCCCCACCCGCCCCTCCTTCAGCAGGTCTGGCCCTTTGTGTCGAGGGGACTTCAGTCCAGCAGGCCCAGCCCCGGGCCCTGGGAAGCACTGGGGTGACAGAAAAGGGTTAACCTGCACGGGATGCCCTGCCTGGCCCAGTGGTCAGGCCAGGCTGCCCACCGGAGGGGCTGGGGCCGCTCGCGGGGCCAGGCCCTGCTCCGTGACCTGAGCTGGCTGCCCGCCCTCTCTGGGCCTCCTCTGGGGGCCAGGAACCAGCCCCAGATGCCCCCAGCACCTCGAACTCCGGAAACATTTGCTGTGTGGAGGCCGAGTAAACACAGCGACTTAGGGAAAGGCATGAGAGCCGCCCCTGCCCCCATAACCGGCCCCTGTGCTGGGAGGCGAGGAGGCGACGAGGAATCCCACCCCTGCCCGCTGAGGGCGGCACCTCATGCCCCCAGCTCACCTCTCCCCCGCCCTCGCACCTCTGCCCCGCCCCACACCCCAGGGCTCAGCCTGGCGGCTCACTGCTCTCAGTCCCCTCTTCTCCTGGGTGCTGCCCTCTTAGAGACGCCTCCCGCACCCCGGCTGCTTATTCCTCGTCGCTGGTGCATCTGTTCCTTTTGTCCGAAGTAGCCATCGTGGTTCATGAATTGACGCAGCTTTGCTGGCTAGCCCTCCCCCACTGGACGGTCGGCCCCAGGGCAGGAGCCAGAGCGTGCTCACCACGGCACCCCGCTGCCTGGAACAGGGCCTGGCACCTCTTAGGCCCCCAGCTTATCTGTTCAATTAATGAATAAATGGAACCAGACCCCGCTTGAATCCTGCTAAGGACAGGCAGCTCACTACCTGCCACAGTAGCCCATTTCCCTGCCAACTGGGAGCAAATTCCAGTGTCGACTTAAATCTACTCCTCCCGCTCTCTGCCACAACGGTCTCCTTGGAAGGAGGCCAGATAGTCCCCGATCCCCTTCAGGGACCCAGAGGCGTCGGCAGGGCGCGCGCCCCAGCTAAGGGGCTCTAGGTGACACGGGGTGGCCCTGCTCCTGACGCGCTGAGCCACGCCTCTCGGAGCACAGAGCGCTTGTGCCCCTCAGCGCTCTGTCTGGTGTGGGGTGGGGGCAGGGGCCGGGGCCCAGCTGCCTTGGCGAGGAGGCTGTGGCCCTTGGACCGTGAGGTCTACAGGCTCCCAACAGCTCCGGCTGGCACAAGGCACCAGGCCCTGGGGTGGTCGAGGAGTGGCAACCGCCCCAGGGCCACACGAGTTCACAAGCCGGTGGGTGCGAGCGATAGGGACGAGGGGGGTCTGTGGCTTGCGGGAAAGGACCCAGCGCGTGTCAGCTCTGTCCGGTCCAGCGATGCACAGGGAGAAGTGGGTCCAGGGCGGGCAGATTTTCCGACTTTAAAAAATGCAAAGTTAAATTGTTTGATATCTCTGTCTTTAAAAACTAGCCACTAAGTGAGACATTTCTCTCTAAGCAAGCCATCCCCCCCTCCATGACTAGTCGGAGACCCCTGCTCGAAAGCCATCTTCTCCCCTGTTGTGTCCCACCAGGGCAGAGGCCATTGGTCACCCCAGAGTGAGGGGTGCCTTCCTGGTCCCCGTATTCCAGCCCCTCCCTAAAGCCCGTCTGCCCTGCGGGGACCAGGCTGACCAGCAGAGGGCGCTCCAGACACCCGTTTCCCTTTAGCCCTCCCTGCGGGAGGCGGAGACCCACTTCCAGCATGGGGACGCGTGGGCTTTCCCTTCACACAGGATGGCAGCCGGGGCTGGAGGCCAGAGGCCGCAGCAGGGACAGTCAGGCATGGCCAGGCCCTACCTGCCTTACTTACCGCGGAAGCCAGCACCTGGCACCGGGCGGAACGGCGGAATGATTAAACACCACGTCGACTTGAGCAAGTTACTTCTCTGAGCCTCAGTTTCCAGTTCTGCAAAATGGGGTGGCTGTGAGGCATGTACAGCGCCTGGCAAGTGTGGTAGGGTGCCGTCCACGTGCGCCCCCCGTCCCCTTCCCGCCAGGCAGCAGGGGTCAGGCCAGAGCTGGACCCTGCCAGGCCCCGTGGACGGACGGCTCTAGCTTGGCCTGGCACAGCTGAGGGCTCCCCCACAGCACGGCCAGGCCAGCACCCCTGTGCCTCGGGCTGAGTGCCGGGACCACAGCCCCCTTCATGCCACCGCGAGGGCGGGGCCAAGGGGGCTATGGTGACACCCCGTGCGCATCCTCCCTGCTCAGGGCACCGCCTTGGACCCATGGGCAGCTCCTGCAAGGAGGGAAGTGGCAGGTCCCAGTGGTGTGGGAGCACAGCCCCCGTGCGGGAGTGGTGGACACCGCAGCCCCCGCCTGGGCCCGGTGGACACCGCAGCCCCCGTGTGGGTCAGTGGACACCGCAGCCCCCGCCTGGCCCGGCAGTGGCCGCTCAGCTCCCCGCTTTAGCGCCCGGCACCGTCCGGCCTCCGTGAAGCTGGCTGGACGGCCGGCAGCTCAGCCACACGTCGCTGTTCACGGTTCTTGTCAGAAGCCTCGGTTCCCTCCTCTGCAGTGTGGGGTGATGGCCGGTCCCCATGAGCCTGGGGGCTGTGGGGTGCCAGGGCCACAGGGGGAGGGCATCTGGCCCGTGGCAGGGGCGCGACTGCAGGAGGTGGGCTGGCTGGACGCTCTCTGGGTGGCGGCCTTGGTTGTTATTGGGGGGCAGTGCCTCTGCTTTACAGCTGGGGGTGGGGTGGGGTCTGGTGGCCTCATGGTGCTTCAGCCCCAGCCAGATTTTGGGTCCCCATCGATGGGGTGGGCAGACAGGGGGACTGTCCTTCACAAGAACTCCCTTCAGTATGGCCTGGGCCAGCTCCCCTCACCCCCCGAGGGGCAGAGCCGCCCAGAGCACCTGGGTGGGGACTGAGGAGGCTCCATGTGGCGGAGGGGGTGGCTGGGGGGGGCACACTGGGACAGAGAAAACAATGGCTTTCTCCCACTCTCCCGAGGCTCTCCCTCCCCACCCTCCCACCACCTCCGGAGGCCCGTCTGGCAGGCAGGGTCCCATTCCGGCTTGGGGGTTAGTAGCACCTCTGACCATCGTGTCCTGTTCCTCGAGGGAGGGGCAGTCCTCCAGAGTCTGGGCCCTCCACCACTTCCACTCCCCTCTCTGTCACTCTCCACTCGGGGTCTTAGTGAGGCTTTCAGGGAGCTAGAGGAAGCCCAGCTCCTGGGCACACCTGGCCAAAGGTGGCCAGTCAGGGAAACTCACGAGACAGGAGGACGTGCAGGCGGGGATGCGGTCCAGGCCCTGGGCTCGGCCAGCACACGTCCTTCTGCTAACACGGAGAGATGACCTCGCTTGTCCTCCTCACAAGAGCCCTGTGAGGTCGGTCCCATTGTCGACCGTTATAGAGAAGGGATCTCAGACGCAGAGAGGGGGAGCCGTCTGCCCGAGGTCACACAGCATGTCCACGGCAGAGCTGGGATCTGAACCCAGGCCATCTGACCCAGGGCTTGGACAGACAAGTGGTTGAAGAATACATATATTCAGTACGATTTTTGTTGCTTTTCTCCTTACTTTTTTTTTTTTTTTAAATGAGGTCTTGACTTTGCAAACATGGGTTTTGGAAACATGACTTTCGGAGGGACTCCGACCCCCACAGCGGGAGACGGACTGGTGCCCCGGGCCGTGGCAGAGGCCCAGCCCCCACGTGCATAGGGTGCTGGGACAGGCAGGGAAGTGCAGAGCCAGCGGCCGTGCCACGTCCGGGCCGAGGGAGCCCCGGGGATGCCTGGAGGGGACCCTGTGTACTTTGGCCAGCTGCCGGGAACGTCCCAGAGCTGGGAGAAGGGGCAGCCTCTTTCTGGGAGCACCAGGCCCGGTGCCTTACGGAGAGGCAGCTCAGAGGGTAGGGACTGCCAGCAGGCATGGTGGCCCAGGCCGTCCTCCGGCCCAAACCTGGCTGGGGTGTCAGGACCCTGGGAACAGCTCCCCATCCTCACCTCAACCCCAGCCCTCTCTCCAGCCAAGAGCCCCGTTCCCTGCCTCCCTGACAGCCAGCCATTCAGAGCCCACTAGCCTGGGACCCGTTCCAGCCAGAGAGACAAAGCTGTAACCAGAGCCGCAGGCCCGGTGGACCCGGGAGGGGCAGTTGGCGCCGCTGCCTTGCGGGGCCCCTGGCCACGGTTACGGCCACCCACAGCTCTGCTCAGAGCTGGGCATTGTTTGGGCGCCAGAGCGTGGCGAGCACCCAGCAGCCCGGGCTGGCACAATGACCTTGGTGTGCCTTTGGCCGTGGACCTGGGACCCAGCTTTCCCACGCTCCAGCCCCGCAGCGCCTGGGAAGGTGAGCAGGCCCTGGCTTTGGAGGGTGGGAAACTCGGGCGCTGGAGAAGAGCACTGGGCAGCCAGAGCCGGCCTTGGGGTGAGGGTCTGAGCCAGGCGTGTGGCTAGCAACCAGGTGCGAGGTCCAAGCTTTGCAAGGGCGCATCTGCGACATGAGGACATCACTGTGACATGGACCCCCGAGCCAGCACCTGCAGCCTCCCCAGCTGCTTGTTCCCAGCGGACAGCAGCACGTGCTGCCCGGACCCCCCCGCGCCTCCACACCTTGGCTCCCGCTGACCACTCGGCCTGAAGGCCCTTCTCCCGCTGCATTCCCGGGCGCTAACCCTCCCTTCCTTAATTCCTATCCCATCCAGCGCTGTGGAGACTTGTCCATCCCTTACGCAGCATGGTCTTGGGGTGCAGGTGATCCTGGGGTCTGCTCTCCCATCTCAGAGACCGAAGGTGCCTGGAGGGTCTTCTGGTTGGACTGTTCTTCTCACGGCCTGGACCAGCAAAGGACAGCACGTTTGGTGTCATCTGCTGGGACCTGGGTCACGAACGGAGGTTGCAAGGACAGGTGCATTGCTGGCACCTGCTGTCTCATGGCAGCCACACGGTGACAATCAGACGCAGAAAACCATGAAAGCAGCAGAGGAAGAGAATGCCCACATACACGGGAGCAACGGGGGGCTGATGGGCGGCGACTTCTTATCAGAAACAAGGGAGCCAGTGCGAGACGGTGGAACGACACGTTCAAAGTGCTAAGGGAGGTAAAAGTCAACCCCAGCGGGACTATCGTCTAGAAATGCAGGCAGAATAAACGCGTTTCCAGAGTTCAGAAGTGTAAGAGAATTTGTTGCTAACAGACCTGTCCTACGACAAATGGGAAAATAAATCCCCCGGCTGGAAAGAAATGACACAAGATGGCCACGCGAATCCACAGAAAAAGGAACCCAGAGGAGCCGAAACAGTTTTGAAGGAGAAGACGGAGGAGGAGGGCTGTCACCACCCCGCTTCAAAGCTTATGCGACGCCTCAGTGATGGCGAGAGGGTACACGCTGGCACGAAGCTAGGCATGCCGATCAAAGGACTGAGAGCCCGGAATTCGCCCTTGTGTTTATGGTCAACTGATTTTCCACAAAAGCACCAGACAATTCAAGAGAAAAAAAGGTCTTTTCAACAAGTGCTGGGACAACTGGCTGTTGCAATAACGCACCAGACACACACGTACCATATTCAAAATTTAACTCAAAAAGCTTTGGAGAGCTCCATATAGGAGCGAAAACCACGAAGCTTCTATATAAAAACGTATAAAAGCATCTCTGTAGTCCTGGATTATAAATGAAAAATAAAGCCCGTGCATTAAAAAAATACATAAATTGGCATTTATTGTAAAAAAAAAAAAAAAAAAAAAGAAAATTTTCTAAAGACAAAAACCCGACTGGGAGAAAGACATTTGCAGGACAGGTTCTGTGGAACAGGTCCCCAAGGACAGACGCGGCTCGACATTTGCAATGTGCCCAAAGTGTAGCTGCCGTGTTCGAAAAGCAATTTATTTAACGGAAGACGCGCCCTGATGTGGGCAGCGCGTGGGGCGAGCGGCGACCGCTGCGGTGAAGCACGTGCCCGCCCCGGGGCGCGTGGACAGCTGCGCGGGGCCATGTTCACCCCAACAGACTGGGTCGCAGGCTCCAGTGGCGCGATGCAAGCCCGGCCAGGACGGTTCCGGCGCTGCCGCTGCTGCTGCGGATAAAGCGAGTCTGCGGGGCACGGGGCCGGCCGTTGTCTGTGCGGCCGGGTTCCTGCCGCCGCCGCCGCCGCCTGGTTCGCGTAAACTGCTCAGCTGGAGCGTGTGCACGCGCGCCCCGCCCCCCGCGTGCTGCCACGTGATCGCCACGCGCTCTCCACGCGGTTCCCCGCGCCTGTCACGTGGTCATCGCATGCTCTCCACGTGGTTTTCGCGTGAGCACAACGAGTCTCCTAAGTGGCTTCCGCGACTGCCGCCGCCATCCACCCAGTGTCAGCACAGCAGACTCGGCGTCGGCCCGCGTGGCAGCCGCCGACACGTTGCAAAGCACGTTTCTACAGAAGAGACGCTGCTCCCGGCCCGGACGCTGCAGCCGGGCGTCAGGCACCGGTCGCGTCGCACAGCACGTTTCAGAAGCAGGGACGCAGCCCCCGCCACTGCCCCCGCCGGGAAGCACAGTCCCCACCGCGGACGGGGCTCCACCCCTGGACGGGCAGCGGCGTGTCCGCTGCGCACCGTAGAGCAAGTTTGCTCAGAACAGATGCGGCTGGGCGTCAAGAAGCGGCAGCTGCGGCTGTCACTGCCTGCGAGCGAGTCTTTAGAACCGACGAGGCCTGTTTTCGAAAGGGCGACAGCGCCGCCTTCGGGGCCACTGCGGCAGAGCAAGTCCTCTCGACGGAGGAGGCCTCGGGCGGAAGTGGCGCCGCCGTGGCAGCCGCTGCGCTGCAGGAAACCGAGTGTCCTCGGAGCAGACGCGAACGCGTTCCTGGGACAGCGACAGCCTTTGCTGCTGCGAAGCGAGTTCCCAGCGACACACACGGCCTCCCGCCTGGAAGTGGCAGCGGTGCGTGCCAGCTGCGGCCCGCCTGAACCGGGTCCCCCAGAACAGGGGCAGCCTCGCTGCAGCGGCCGGCTCACCCAGGGATTGTCAGAGTCACCCTGGGACAAAACGTGTGCCTTGCGATGGTGCTGCTGCCTGCAGTCACAAAACACACGTGTGCCAGGCGCAGACCCCAAATCACGTGATTTTAGCGTAAGATAAATAGAGTACTGCAAAGTTTGGAAAAGGGAGATCTTTTCAAAGAATAATATTGAATAAATTAGCCATCTAGGGAAAAAAATTAAGCTCCATCTCTCTCTCTCTCTCTCTCTCTCTCTCTCTCTCACACACACACACACACAAATTCCAACTAGACCAAAGTTGAAAAAAAACAAGTGTAGAAGTAAAATTTAAAAAATTCATATCATCAGAATAGGGAGGGCTTTCCAGGTATGTCATAAGTTGAGAAGCTACACAGAAAAAAACGGATAAATCTGACTGCTTAGCAAACAGTACAAAAACCAGCGGCAAGGCAAACATGGCACTGTTGTCAAAGGGAAAGAATGACAAAGATCAGCTTGGAAAAAGACTGGCCGTTCACACCGCAAACGTACAGCATTCCTCATAGAAAACACTGTAAAGCAAGTGGGGCGAGGGCCGTGAGCCCCCCAAAAGAACACGGAGGCTCGCAGGCCTAGCAAATGTCATCACATCTAGAAACGCGGGGACCCCTGTCTCCCTATGGGGAGCCTTCCCCCCCGCCCCACATCCATCTGGAACCTGGGGCAGCCACTCTCCAGATACCTGGCTCCACCTGTCCAGGTACTTGGCTGGACTCCTGGGAGAGGAAGGCTTCGGAAAACAAGCAGGAGGGGGTGAGGACACCGGCTAGGAGCGGAAACTACACCACGGTGACGGGGGAGCCACCATGGCAGCTGCAGAGATGACATGGCAGAAGGGCCTGAGATAATGCACCACCCAAGACCAGGGCCTAAGTGTCCTGCAGAGGGATCACCGTGGCGAGGGCCAAAGGAACGGTCAGAGGTTGACGAGAGGGAGGTGAGGAGGCAGAGGGGTGTGACGAGGTGCCAAAGCTGAGTGGAGGGCGTGGAAAGAGGTGGAGAGTCACCGAGGGAGAGGGAGGGGTGACGAGAAGAGCGGGGTGCAGACCGACACCAAGCGGACCCGTCTATGGTCCCGGAAGGAGAACGACAGGTGGAGGAGAGGCGGGGAGGAAGGGAGAGGAGGGAGGGAGGGGGTCGGCCAGGAGCAGGAGCTCCGCCTCGTCAGAGAGCGCGGTCACGGGGCGAGAGGAGCAGCCTAGTTGGGGACAAAGACAGACGTTGACAGGGAGGGAGATGGCCGGACAGTGGCAGAGAGGGACGGAACATGGAGGGTGGGGGCTGAGCTGCGCCAGCCCATGGCTGCTGGCTGTTCGTGTGGCCTCTGGCTCTGGGACCCCCTTCGGGGTAACTTTGGCGGAATCATTACTATTTTCCCAGGTCTTCGCACCCACCTTCAGGCCCCCCAGAGCCTGAAGTTCCCACCCTGGGCCAGCCCTCTACACCCGAGTGGCCCCAGCCTTGGTCAAGACGCCACACGCGAGGGCACAGACGAGGGCCTCTACCCCACCTGTGTGGCCGGGTCCACTCACCACAGCGGGGCAGGGGGCGGCTGTTCCAGCAAAGCTGCCTGAGCAGCCTGGCGTGCGCTTCTCCTGCAAATGCTGCCTCTGGGGTCGTGGGTGCACCCAGACCCCGCCCCCCGCCCCCTGCATCAGCCCAAGACCAGAGCGCGGGATCCCACGCAGCCGGCCTCCCCAGCTCTCCCGGGGGCCCACGGTCTGGCTCCTGCAGGCCTCTCTGTGGTCTTTCCGTACCCAGGCTTTCTGCTCCGGCCCCCCGGGTTGCCTCTTATACACGCAAAACATCTTTGTTCACACCCCATCGTCCCCAGATGTGGTGGCTTACAGAGGCTCCCTGGCCACCGTTAGCTCAAAAAGTACCGTGGGAGAAGTTTGGAAACCAAGGCGGGAGGGTGGCAGAAGGCACGCACAGGTGAGAGTCAGGTGACTCAGACTGTCCAAGCTCCACATCAGGTTTCACCAGGAGGACTCGCCTTCCAGTGGACAGCTTCCCGGGCACAGATGGCAACGTCTGGGGCACAGCCCAGGGTCCAACACATTCTTCACTGTCTCATGTCCTCCTGACCTCCACCCGGGTGTTATCTTCAAGTTGCACACTAGATGGCAGCAGAGAAGAGCATTTCCTGACCTCCACTCAGGTGTTATTCCCAAGATGTGCACTAGATGGCAGAAGAGAAAAAAGGTTTTCTAGTGACCTGCACCAGGTGTTATTCCCAAGTTTCACACCAGATGGCAGCAGAGAAGAGCGTCTCCTGGTGACCTCCACTCGAGTGTTCTTCTCAAGGTGCACACCAGATGGCAGCAAAGAGAGCCTAGCTGCCTTAAGGGTTCTGCCCACTTCACATCAAAAAATCCAGGGTTCATGGATCCTGTGTTAGGCCCTCCACACGCCTCATCTCTCCGACCGCCCCCCTTTGCCAGAGGAGGCAGGGACAGTCACTATCTCCATCTCACACACAGTTCCGAGTCCGGGACCGAGGCCTACATGGGTGAGGGGGCCAGAGAGCATGCGCTGAGCGGCCCCAGCCGCGGGGGCGGGACCTCGGAGCCTCTGAAGAGCATCTGCACGCCAGCTGACGGCCGGCTCGCCACGCACTCGCCCAGGCTGGCTTTGCGGTGGGACTGGGCGGTCGGCTGTGGATGGGTCAGGTGGGGAGGGGGGAGGTGGCCTGGCCCTCAGGACCACAAGCAGCCCCAGGTCCCTGCAACGACCCCTGCTTCTACACCCCGCCATACCCCAGCTCTTTACAGCTGCTCTTCCTCAGTCCCGTCACCCGCCTGCTTCTGCCCATGTCCCCCACCTCTGAGCTCCCAGCTGCTCAGGATGGAGTGTGTGGTGGCAGCTTCTCTGCGGGGAGCGCCTGAGCCCAGACAGGCACAGGGCTGACTCCTGGCCACACACACCCCCCACCCAGCAGGGTGACCTCAGGCAAAGAAATGCAAACTCAGTGTCCTTGTCCATCACATGGGGCACCCACTGCCTGTCAGGGGGCCGGGAGGGCTCAGTGAGGTGGTGACGTCGGCTTCTGCCCACCACATGACCGGCTCGCACTCGCTCTCCCTCCCCCTTCCCTTCTCGGTCCTTCCTCTATGTTCTAGGGGCCGGATAAATCGAGAATTTAAAAATAGTCTCCTTTGGGCAGAATCGCCTCTCCCGCTGGTGTCCGAGTGGCCGCAGTCTCCACGAGCGGACCCTGGCCAGCTTTGTCCTCAGAGCGGCACTAGCCACAGTCTTCCCTGGACCTCGTGCCCCTGCTCCTCACCACACTCACAGTCCCTGCCTCGGCCCCGGCCAGCGCCACCCCTCCCCGGCCTTCTCACTGGTCTCTCTGCTTCCTGTTCCTCTGTCGTCCAGTCCGACCTCCACGCTGACCAGCTTGGTCTTTCTAAATTAGGGGTCTGAGCCTGTCCCTTCCTGTGACAGAACTGCCCACGGGTTCCCGCAGCCTGGAGAAGCAAGTCTCTGTCAACAGCCCAGTGCGCCGACTCCATCAGGCCCGTTTCTCTCCCGGTCTCATTTCCTATCGTGTCACCCGATTCCTCTCCGGGCGCCCAGCTGTGGGCCCTCACCCCTCTGGTTGGATGGTTGGCGAGGGCTTCAGGGGACAGAGGCACCAGCATGGAGGCTGAGCTCGAATGCAGGAACCCGAATAAAATAGACTTTAGCGAGTGACCACGCACCAGCACCTGTAAAAACTGTGGAGAGAGGAGAAATGAAAAGCAAAATAAGGCAAACCTATTATATCAAATGGGTGATTTCCTGATAAAAATACACATTAACAAAATGAACCCTGTAATTAAAAAAGCAAACAGACGAATCAGCCCTCCAGGGCCTCGTCCCCTGCTGGTTCCGCTCTGTCTGGGGCTCCCCTCTCCCGGGACAGGGACAGAGCTGATCAGCAGCACCCCTAAGGTCGGGCCCTGCGGAGGGGGTCCCAGGGATTGCTGATTCTTCCATGTCGGCTAGGACTTTTCTAATTGCAAGGAACTGGACACACTTACTGAAGTAAAACAAAGTAATAATTTATTAAATGGCAGAAATAAATTAGTACTGGCAAAAGACAAGTTTAAGAGAGGCTCTGAACCTGGCAGGTCCAGGCTCTCACATTGGCACCGTGGGACCTGGTCCCTCGGCAAATCTCAGTCCCGCTAGGTGCTTTTGGGAGCCAGACAGCACCTAAAAGAGGGAGGTGAAGCCTAAGGAAAAAAGAAGACAGGAAAGCGCTTCGGGAGGGCATACAGTCAATGCTGCAGCTCGAGTTTATTTAGCATAGCCCTTATATTTCTTTTTGAACACAATAGCAAGGCACAGAGTACATTACCATAGGATGCTGACATTTACATAAGTTCCTAATACTTCCTTCCCTCAGGGTGCCAACATCCTTGCTTTTTGTAAAACATTCCACTATCTCAAAAGGATTTCTTTAGGAGGCATCCTCCCTTACAGGGTCAGTAATGTTTAACTTAAATCCCTGCTTCCTAGAACCATTGTTTAAGCAGTCTCAGTAACTGCTTTATGGCTGTAAGCTACATGACTTCTTCAGTGTCTCAAAATGGCTCCCAACACCCTTCCAGGCACAGCCTCTCTCCCCATATCGAGGCTTCTAGCGCTCCAGGCTGACACCCCCCCTCTGTCCATTCGACCTGGGAGGGTTTCTCATCCCTTGGGTTTTGTGGACAGTCACAGCTCTGAAGGCCTTTGGCTGGCGTGGGCCCCATTCTCATCCCTGAACCCAGCAGAGCGCCCAGAGCATGGACCGTGGGGCCGGCCCCCTGGGGCTGTCTGGGCGGGAAGCAGTGGGGATGAGTCCCTAAAGGGAAGCTGAGGTGCTGGTCTCAGGAGTGACAACCTAAAACTTAAATCTAAAACCTAAACCTAAACCCTAAACCAGAAACCCTTAACCCTAAGCCTTAACCTAAACCGTAAGCCGTAACCATAAAACCTAAAGTGTAAAATCCGTTTAGGTTATGTTGCACGTAGCCTAAAACCATCACTATAAACCATAACCTAAACCCTAAGCATAATACTAAACTATAACCATAAACCACAAGCCACAAACTGTGACCCATAACCATAAACCACAAACTATAAACCGTAACCATGATCCATAAGCCATAACCAAAAACATACACATAGCCATAAACTTTACCCATAGTCCATAATCTATTACAATAAACCATAAATGATATATATAGCCTTAATCAATAAACGTAAACCATAACCAAACTGTAACCCATAACCTTAACCCCTAACCCAGCGCCAACACCCATGCCAGCCCGGGCCCTGGCCACGAACCCGTCAGCCACTGACGTTAACCCCTAACCAATCAGATCACACGAATACATCACGGAAACAGAACATAGAGACCTGTGTCCCTGACATGCAGCTGCACATGGTGACAGCAGCGTGTGGACAGTCCACCACGAGCAACTCTCTCTGCACCGGACGTCCCAGGGTTGTTCGACATGCTGAAACCAAGCCACGCAGCACCCCCCGCCCCCATGGCGGCGGGAAGGAACGACGCGTGGCCGTCTCGACTGAGGCAGAAAAAGCTCGATGCGAAGCTTAATCCCACCTCATGACCCGAACACTCCAGAGAGCAGGAAGAGAAGGAAATTCCTCCAACGTGACCGAGAACGTCACGCAACACTGACGGCAGACACCACGCTCGTTTCGGAAGGTAAAGCGTCTACTCCGAAACCCGGAGCACGGCCAGGGTGCTGCGCTTCCATGCCGGCTGGAAGCTCCCTCCAGAGCGATCAGAGAGGGCGTGCACGGCGTCCGGGTGGGGAGGGACCTTTGCCCACGCCTCTGCCTCGCAGACGGCCGGTCCCACCGTCTTCATACACGGCGCTTCCTACAGAGTCGACAGAAAAGGGTCAGAGCTGGGAAACGGCAGAGACGCTACAAAACATCCACACGAGAAAATCTGTGTTATCTGTGTACGCTAGCGAGGAATACTCTCAAAAAGGACTTACGGAAATAGCTCCCCTTTAAATAACATTAACGAACATTAACAAAACGCTTCGGAAGAGATTTAATCAGAGGGCAAAAACTTGAACCCTGGAAATTAGAAAACATTGCTGGAAGACGTTGAAGCACACCTAAGCGCACGGGAAGACGTCGCCGGCGAGGCAAAGACTAAATGCTGTTCGGAGGCGGCGACAGGCATCCAACGCGCCGGTCCAACGCGCTTCCCGCGGAAACTCCCAGCGGCCTTCGGGGGAAACGCGCAAGCCGATCCTAGCGTTCATAGACAATTTCCAGGCACCCAAAGAGACAACAATCGTCCAAAATAAAAATAAAAATGAAGTCGGAGAATCAACTTCTCAGTGTCAACGCTTCGTACAAAGGAACGTAATTGAAACGTCATGGCGCTGGCACGGAGCCCTGCCGAGCCCTGTGGACCCGGCAGAGAGCCCAGCAGGGCCCCGTCCCCCCACAGTCGGCTGGTTTTCGATAAGGGCGGACGCCATTAAATGGGTAAAGAGGGGTCTTTTCACCAAAACGGTGCCAGACGACTGACCACGCCCACGAAGAGAAAAGAAGTTGGACCCCAACCTCACACCGCGCGCAGAAATTAACTCGAAAGGAATAAGGGCTTCGATGCAGGAGGTAGAATTACACACTCTCGGAGACGACGAGGAGATACATCTTCGTGGCCTGGGAGTTGCAGGGGTGTCTTACACCCGACAGCAAAGCCCGGGTCACAACCACCCAGCACAGCTACGTTGGATCGCCTCGAAATCAAAAACGCAAGTGCCGCAGAAGAGAGTGAAAACGGCTGAGGAGCGTCTGTTAATAGACAAAGGAAGTTGGCAACTCACCAGGCGAAAGTCATACAGCCCAATTTAAAAACGGGCGAAAGACTTGATTAGACGCTTCTCCGGAGAGGACGGCTGGTCAACGGGCGCTCGAAACGGCGCGGCGCCTGCCGGTCGCACTGGACGCGCCAATCAAGCACGACGCGACGCCCCTGCACACACGCGACCACGCCCTGACGGGGAAAACGCGGCAGCGGCGCAGGGGCGCGAGCCCCGCGGAGGGGGGTCTCGGCCGTCCGCCCGGTGACCCGCGCCGCGCCGCGTGCGGACTCCCAGGCGCGTCCGCGCCGCAGCCCGCGTCGGGGTTTGGAGGCCGCGCGAGGTCCCCCTGCGGCCGCGCTGTTCGGCCCCCTTGTCTGCCCCGGACACTTGTGCCGCGTCCCCCGGTGGCTCCTGTGAGGGACGCGGCCGCAGGCACGGAGTCCAGATGTCTGCCGGCCCGCGCTTCCCAGCCTCTCGGGCACGGACCCCGCAGCGGGCCGTGGGCCAGGCGTTGTGTCCGTGCGCGGGAGTCCGAGGCTCCGCCACGCCGCAGCCTCTGCGCCCGGGGGACGCGGCGCCCACCCGCGCGGGAATCGTCCTGCCGCTGGGCCACGCGTACGCGTGGACGCGCCGCTGTGCGCGGGCCAGCGCGGCTTCTGTGCGAAGGCGGGGTGTGCGTGGGGGGCGCTGTCCAGCCGCGTGGCGCTGCCTTTTTTCTTTGAGGAAACGCCGAGCTGTCGCCGACGGGCGGCATCGCCTGACATGCCACCAGCGGTGTTTAAGCGTCGCCATTTGCCCGCATTGTTGCCAACATCCGCTAGTCTCGGTTTTTCCGGTTTTCCGGCCGTTCTCGTGTGTGTGACGCCGCGTGCTCGTGGCCCGTCACCGCAGCCCAGCGACAGCGCACGAAGGCGAGTCGCAGGAACGACTTGCTTCCCCGGCGCGTAGCTGTGTTCACACCGTGCTGTGGCCCAGCAAGTGTGCGGAAGCATCGTGCCAAAAACGCATAACCTTGTAACAGAAAACTCACGGCCGAAAACACGCGGCCCCTCGCCGGGCCTGCTGGAGGAATGGCGTCCCCAGCCTGACGCAGGGCTGCCCGCCCTCCGACCTGCAAAACAAACAAACAAACAGAAACGTGAGGTCCCTGCAGCTCGGTAAGACCAGGCGCGGGTGGCGGGGACTCCTAGTCGCTTGTGTGCGGCAGGGGAGGCGGGGTGGGGCCGCTGGGTCGCTTCAGCACCACGGACATCTCCTCCTGCCCCCACGGCCCCACCTGCACGCTGCTCCCCCAGGAACGCCTCTGGGTTCCGATGTCTGCCTCTCCCTCCTAGCTTCTGAGCCAGCCCCACCTCGTCACACAGAAGCCACATGAGGGGCACGAGGCCACACACAGCACGAGGCCACACACCGGCACGAGGCCAGCCCTGGGGCTGATCACCGGCCGGCAGCAGCAAAGCTGTGACGTGAGGCCTGAGGGGGTCTGTGTGATGTCGGGCGTGAGCCCTGAGGGGGTCTGTGTGACCTCGGGCCTTCCGAGTTGCTGCCACAGTGGAGGACACGTCCCTCGCGGGAACAGCCTCCTGTCAGCTCCGATTTTCAGAAATGTCTAATCCGATGGGCCTGATTCGATCTTATTAACTTTGATGAGGCTGAATTAGCAAACGTCAGGCCCCATTTGCAAACGAACAAATGTCGCCCCTGAGGAGGCACCCGGAGGTCAAACAGGACCGTGTCGGGGCCCTCGTCACTAGTGTCACCCCCTTGCAAGCTGCGAGGCCCGCCGTGTGGACTTCAGGGACGGCTGATCTCCTTGCTGCTGGGAAGGTGACGGGGCACCGGCTGAGTTACGGCCGCCACGCACGTGGTGCAGAGCCCCTCGTCCCCTGCGGCCGTGGGCGCCTGCCCGCCAGGTCGGGCCGCGGCTCGCTGAATGCCAGAGCCCTCGCCTGCCGCCCCCGCCCGCTGCTGGGTCCGGCCCTCGGGCCTGCTCCGCCCCAGCCTCCCTCCCGGCTCCTCAGCCAGCTCACCTCTCCTGCGCCAGCCGACTGCCCCACCCGCCGCGTGCATGCTCCGGCCGTCCTGCGGCTGAACGGGCTAGAACAGAGCTCAGAAGAGACCAAGCACGTGAGCCGGTGCCCGGGCACCTGTGTGCAAAGCCTGCCCTCGCCGTGACCGGCTGGACGTGGCGTGGCTCCTCAGGGCCCCCTGGTGTCTGGGTCGCCTGGCCACACACACACACACACGTGAGCGTCTGGCGATGCCTAACTCTCGTTAGCCAAAATGTTGGACCCCAGGGGTGCTGGACCCTGCACACCAGCCAGGCGACATTTGACCTCCCGAGGTCTCTGGGCCTCCCAGATCTCGTGTCCGCATCAGAGAGGAGGAGGCAGCAGTGTCAGTGTGCTGGGGCCGGGCGCCCCCGCCTCACACGCTCCCCGAGAGGCCGGCACCCCAGGACACCGGCCCGCACAGCCGGCCTTGGCTTGGAAGAGACACAGGGTCGGGTGAAGCCCGAGCTGGGGGCCAAGACGCTCGCTTCCCCTGAGTGTGCTTTTGGGGGCTGTTAATGTTAGTTAGGACAGCTTTAAAGAACAGCGCACTCAGCAGCATGGCGCTGACACCGTAAACAACGGCACGGCCCAGAGCCTTCGCACACCGCTCGCTAGCGCCCGGACGCGCCCGCGCGGTGACGTTCGCTGAAAGGGGGAGGCATCGTGGAGCAGGTGCGAGCAGGTGTGCGGGTGCACACCAGGCGGGAGACGCGATGATCGTGGCACAAGTCGGGACCGGCCGAGGACTCCGACGGCTCCCGTGGCGTCAAACAGGGGCCAGGTTCCCACGGGGACGTCCGTCTCCCCCAAGCCGAGGGGAGCTGCCTGAGAGGCTCTGTGGGAGACGGGCCTCACGCACGGACATGCAGCCTCCGCCACAGGTCTGAGCGTCCCAGGGAACAGAGCCACCCAGGGCCAGGCCCCACGGGGACCTGCCACGCAGCGGGCGCTCAGGGAGCTGTGGACTCAACACAGCTGCCCCGCGGGGGGGCGCGGGCGGGGGCTCCGACCCCTCTCGCCGCCTCTTATCAGCCGTCGGAGAAAACGCCAGCCCACCAGCGAGGTGTAAGTTAATTACAGAATGTAACACGTTTCTTTTAAAAGGCAGCACGCAAGAGTGTCTTTGCAAAGAACACACAAAGCTTGTTACATTCTTCGTCATTCAGATCGACCGATGTGCAGTGTAGCCATTTAGTGAGGAGCCAGCGTGCACGCCGTCCGTCGTTAGCGGGCGACGACCGGGAACGATGGTGTTCCAGCGCGCGTCTTTGTTCCCGGGCTCGATCGATCGCGGATGAAACACCACGTGAGCTGCTGAATTCCCTGGGATGTCACCGGGACCCCCACCACCGTCCTGGAATAAACCCTTCAAGCCAGGCTCCCTGGACGCGACTCCTGAGACAGTCTTTCAGGTGGGGGCCCCTAGGAGGTGCCGACGCCCCGTTCACGGGGGTCCTGCATCTGACCCTCGGCCCCCTGCGTCAGCAGGGCGCTTCGGAGGGGATGGGGTGGGAGATCCAGTGCTCAGGCCCAGGAGGACCCCTCAGGGGAGCACCTCGCTGCCCGCCAGCAGTTTATATCGGTGATTCGGGTCTTGATCAATAAAGGCAAGCAGGCAGATTTACGTGTTCGGTGTCGGCACGTGGGGCAGGAGCAGGCACGGTCCAGGCGAACCCCAGGAAGCGTTCGGGAGCTGAGCTAGGGTGGCAGTCCCCTGTCTGTTCCCGCGGGGTCCTGAGGGAGAGCGGTTTGCGCACAGGCGCCAGGGCTGCTCCCCACCCTCCGCTGGGACACGGGCTGTTAATCCTGTCGCTATTTTAAACCTGTCTCGGGCCGGGAGTAACTGCAATCGTTTTGGACTAAATTTTGCATGAGGATGGAGCGAAGCGTGGCAGGAGGAAGGGAGAGAAAATGCTGGCAGAGGACAGGGGCCTTCGGCGGGCGCCGGCGCGGCGTGAACCGCCAGCCGCGAGGGCCGAGGGCTGGAGGGGGACCAGGCAGGCTGGAGGCGGCTGTGGGAGCTGCAGCCTGGCCAGCTCTCCAGCCTCAGGGTGTGCTGCGCTGGGCTCTCCAGAGACATGCTGCTGGACGGGCCGCAGGGGGCCTGGACAGCTGGCCAGACGGAGGCTGAAGGGTGACAGGAAGTGCAGGGCTGCAGTGACAGCTCCTGGGGCTCAACTTGGAAGGGCCTCGAGGAGGCTGCTCCTTGCTGGGTGACGTCTGTCCTGGGCATGATTTAAGGCCCCTGTGTGCCCGGCCCCCCTCCCCTCCCCCGGTGTCTAGGACAAGCAAGGCGGTGGGGGCCGTCCCCTGGCACAGATGAGGAACGGGGACACAGGGTGCACGGCCGGCCTGGGATAGAAGCCCGAGGCCGACACTGGTTTCCTGCGGCACAAGTGTGCAGCACACTCACACCCACACGGAGACAGGCCACCCACTCACCCCTTCAGACACACCTCCCTCACCCACGCACACACTACGGACGCCCCTGGACCCGCCCTGTGTGCCTGGGCTGGCTCATGGCCGCAGGGACCCCCTGCCGGGGGGGCAGGGCTGGCAGTCTGGGCCACCTGTGTGTCTGGACACTGCCCGGGCCGCCTCCCAGGAAGGCCCCCTGCGCCGCCGCCGGACAGGAGCTCATTAACTTGTTTTTCCAGCAGCCTGTGTCCCCGGTCAGCCTGGCCCGGGGCTGGACTCTGCCCAGGGACACATAGGCCTAATGACAAGGGCGACGGGGGGGCGGGGGGTGCAAGCACCGTCCCTGGGCCTGTCAGCGGCCGTCACTCCCTGCCACCTCAGCGTGTCCACGGCGGCTGCTCTGGGGGAGCCCCGGGCGAACCCTCCTAGAACCGGTGCCAGGCCAGGCGCCCGGGCTTCCTGCTCCGCGGACAGCCGGAGGCTCAGGCCCGGCCGCCCCGAGCCAGGTGCAGCCGCGCCCCGCAGGGACCCTGCGCTCGGCCCCCACATTTCACACCGCAGCTGCCGTGGTCCCCAAGAAACCAGCTGTTTTTTTCTTTTAAGCTGGGTTAGTTATTTTTGTGCTTGTGTGAAAGTTCGGCGGCTGAGCAGACCCGAGGCGACACTCAGCGGCCGGGCAGGGAGCACGGGTCTGCGGCCACCCCTGGCCGCCTCGCAGCGCGGCTGCCGGCCGGTGGCTCCGTTCGGGTGGACCTGACCGAGCCTCGAGCAAGGCCACGATCCCTGGGAGGCTGCAGAGCCCAGACACGTGGTCAGCGCCTGGGAGCCAGGCGAGGCCAGGCAGGCGGCCGGGCCCTTCCACCCACCCGCCAGGAGTGCTGGCCCCGCCTGTCCAGCCCGCAGAGCCTTTGGGGAAGTTCAAGGGGATGCTGCATGCTCGGAGCCTGGCGGGCGGCAGGTGGCCGGCACGTCCACTGTTATGCTCGGCGCTTCTTACTCCAGGCTCTCAGAGGAGCAGGGCGAGGACAGAGAGTGACGTCCCGCGAGTGAAGGGGGCTCCTGGCCACGCTGTCCCCTGGTAGGCTCCCGAGGCCACGCATGGCGTCCCAGCCTCCGCCCTGCGTGGGGAAGGCCCAGTGGCCCTCAGATTGGACACCTGCTGTGTCAGCTGCTTCTCCACCGTCCCCGGCTCCGCCAGGGCGTCCCCGCAGCCTGGACGGAGGACGGGGACCCTGCTCGTGAAAGCCTCAGGGAATGGCTAGCATTCAGCACCTCGGGCATGAGAGATGTAAACACAACGATGATTTGTCTCAAACACACGAAGCAAAACCCACGAGCCCACAGGACAGCCGCGGTCAGTGTCCCAGCACCCACTCCCCCGCCCCCCGAGCTTCCGCTTTGCTGTGGGGACAGTCCATGCACTGGGGTGGCCAAGCCCTGCCCACGCAGCCAGCCCCGCAGGGTCCCCCACGGTCGAACCCCTGCCCACTGCGGTCTTCCCTTTGTTCGCACAGAATCTGCAAACCCCTCGGTTTCTGAGCAGGGCTGGGCAGGGCCAGGCCCACGATGGGCTCCACTGCCCCCCCCATGCCCTGTGGCTGCTGCTCAGAGCCACACCCCTGAAATCGGAGGTGGACCCTCCTCCCCGTGGCTGGGGTCTGCAGCGGGGGCGGGAGGCGGGGGGGACTGGCTTTCCTGCAGCAGAGGGGCCTGGAGGGGCAGGGCTCACTCCCTCCGGCTCCTGCAGCACCTGCAGGGCCCAGCAGGGCCCAGCTCAGCGCTGGCCCAGGGACTGGCCCGGGGGAGGGTCCAATTGGTCCTCAGTCAGCAGTGATGGCCGCTGGCCCAGCCCAAGGGTGTGTGTGCGTCTCTGGCGTGTCTGTCTGTATAGTCTGTATGTGTGTGCGAAAGAGAGAGAGAGAGAGAGAGAGAGAGAGAGAGAGAGAGAGAGAGAGAGTGTGTGTGTCTGTCTGTCTGTGTCTACGGGCTCACAGGACAATCAGAAGTCACAGCCCACGCCCTCCTCCGTCTGGCTTTCCGTCAGGGCCACGGGGAGGCCAGTGTCCTGGAAAACGAGCCCACAGGATGTGACTCAGACCCACTTCCTCCTGCCCCTGGCCGCCCACAGCTGCGGAGCTTGGTGCCCGCAGCCCAGACCCGCAGGCCTGACTCAGCCCTGGCCGTCTCCGCTGGACAGGTTCCTGCGAAGGGCAGTCGGGGACACGGGAAGGGGCCGCGAGGAGCCCATGCCAGGGTCGCCATGGCCAGAGCTGCCCTCCCTGGATGCTGGGAGGGGTGTGACGTCCCGCCCACGCTGCTCCTCCCGGGGAACAACTCGCCACGTCTCACCCCCAGTTTACCGGCTTTCTCCCCTTCTCATCGGCTTACAGAAATTGTTTACGCCTTTCCCGACCCTTATCCTCGTCAGTTATGTCCATGGTGAATACCTTCTTACTTTTAACTTCTCTCACTTTTTTAAAGGTGATTTTGATTAACAGTTTTTTTTTTTTACGTACTCAAATTTATCAGTCTCTTATTTTCAGTTAGAGCTTTTTAGTGCATTTGAGAAATCGCTATTCCAAGGTCACAGATAGTTCATCTAGGCTTTCTAGGCAAAGTTTTAAGGGAAACTGTTGAGTTTGAGCCCTTGATCGACTGTAGCTGATTTTATGTACATTGGGAAGTCGGGGAGCTATTTCTTTCCCACATGTTAAACTGTCCCCACCCCACGATGGGCGATGGCTTTGCTCCTGCAGGGAGGGATGTGTGTGTGTGTGAGTGTGTGTATGTATGCGTGTGTGAGTGTGTGTGTGTGTGTGCGAGTGTGTGAGAGTGTGAGTGCGTGAATGTGTGAGAGTGGGTGTGTGAGTGTGAGTGTGTGGAGAGAGTGTGTGAGTGTGTGTATGTGAGAGTGTGTTGTGAGTGTGTGAGTGTGTGTATGTGAGAGTGTGTGAGTGGGTGTGTGTATGAGTGTGCGAGAGTGTGCGAGAGTGTGTGTGAGAGTGAGTGTGTGAGAGTGAGTGAGTGTGAGTCTGTGAGTGTGGTGTGTGTGAGTGAGTTGTGAGTGAGTGTGTGTGTGAGAGAGTGTGTCTGCCTCACCTGCTTCCCCTTCAGCTCCTCAGCAGCCCGGGCATCGGCGGGGCCCCTCCCTCCTGCTCCCCACCTTCCTAGGCACCTGCCTCCCCCAGGATGGCATCTCGGCCTGGCCACCCCCTGAGGGCCTCCCCCAACTGTCACTCAGGCAGGAGGGTCCCAGAGGGACCTGTCCCCCTCCCCCTCCCTCCCTCCCCTCCTTCCCTGGCCCCGCCTGTCTAGGGGCTCAGAACCGGGCCCACAGGTCAGCCTGGGGCTGAAGTCCTGCTCTGCCATCTCCAGCCTCCCATCCTGCTCCGGCCGGACAGCATAGCACCTGTCGTACAGGGTGGCCCTGGGGACAGGCCTCCTGGGGACAAGTCCCTGGGTCCTGGGTGAAACCCCAACCTGGACGAGGCAGAGAGGCCTGTCTGAGCCAGGTCACCGGGTCCCTTATTCCGCGGACGCCCCGCCCACGCTGCGAGGGGGCACAGGGGCTGCAGGCGCTTCCACCGCAAAGCGCCCTTCGCCTCCCCGGCTGCACGTGCGGGGTTAACCCTGGCGTGAGCGTAAAGACAGGGGGAGGGAGGTCTGCGGCCAGCCGGCCAGCAGGCCACCACGGGATGCCATCAGGGCGCGTGTTTTAACCCCCTCTTCCCTGCCTGGGCGAGGGAGGGAGGCCGTGCCGTTTCCGACAGAGGCGGGCGTTTTACCCGCTGCTGATGAAGCGCTGTAGAGCTGCCACCCAAACGGGCACGAAATGTCAAGTCGCTAAAGATTAAGGCCTCACCGCCCCCTTCCACCGGTGCAGACAGGAAGTGCTGGCTGCAGGCATGCGTGTGTCCCGAAGCGGGGCAATCTCACTTGGGACCCTCTGCCGGCAGAGCGCAGGGCGGGGCAAGTCCCTGGCCACCCGACAGGCAGAGACCCTGGAAGGAAGCGGCTGGACACCCTTAATCAGTTCAGCGAGAAGACCAGTCCGGATCTTGGGACCCGAGGGCGCCAAGGCCCGAGGTCCCGAGGCCGGCACTCCCTCGAAGCTGAGTGTCCGGCACGTGGGGACCCACGCACAGGCGGAAGCGGCCTTGCTGACAGCTCGGGGGATGCCACAGGCTTGCACCTCTGTGAAACGGCCATGCCATCGCCCCTGCAAGGAGCCCTCAGGAGGGGCCGGGCAGCACGCTCCACCCACCGCCTGCCCCGGGGGTAGTCCTCTCCAGGGACCCCACCCCTGACGTGTCTGGGGGCGGGGCTCACTACTCCGTTTTTGGCGCGAACACATCCTCAGCGCGTCTTTTCTTCCTGCAATCTGTCGAAGTCTCCAATCTACTCATATCCGCCGCCTCCAGGGGGCCCGGCTGTCTTTGGTGCCGTGGGCTTACTTCTCCACACTCATCGGTAATTGCGTTTGGTTGAGTGTGGAAATGCTGGACACAAGCGTGCGGGCCATCCGCCGTCCTGAACTGCAGCTGTGAGTGTTAGTCAATCGTCACCGACACGGATTCGCTTCACAACCCAGCGAGTGCGACCGCTGGCTTGGACCCGTCCCCTGGAGCCGGGAAGGCAGGTGCCAAACGGTTGTGGCTCTTAGGGCAACTGATAATGACTCTGCAGGCTAGGACTCCTGCACGGAGTCTGGACTGTCACGTTGAGAGAAGGACACACGTGAGGAAAATAAAGGCAGGAAGGAAGGCCGGCCGGCCAGCCGGCCACTGAGCGGCCCAAGGCCATCGGGGATCCTGCACATGCCCGGTGCCTGCTCCTGTCATCGGAATGCGAGGCCGGTCTCCACAGCCAGCCGACTTTTGGAGTGTTTCCTGCATGCCTGTCACTGCTCTAGATGTTTCTATGTGTTTTAGTTGGCATTAGGTCTACGAGGTGGAACCGTTAGCGTGTCCATCTTAGAGATGGGGAAACTGAGGCACAGAGCTGTTATGTGACTCCCAGGTTCTGACCCTGGGCCCTGCTGTGGCCCTGACCGTGGTACCTGGAGCCCTCTGCCTCCCCGCCCCCGAACCCAGAGACCCCGAGCCGGCCCCAGGGGATGGGTGAGTGTCCCGGAAGCTGGGCTCCGGTCACTACCTCGTCAGCAGACGCTGGCGTTTGAGGTGCACCGCTATCACCTCATCAGGTCTTCATGCCTCCAATCCTGGTCCATGACAGGCTGGTGCAGGCAAGACTCACAGGCGGAGCTGGTGACCGGGACCCTAATCAGGGTGGGTGACGCGCCTGGAGACAGGGCGTGTCAGCATGGTCCTGCGCTGGCCGCTAGCCGGGTGGACGTCCCCGACAGAGCCCTCTGTGGCCAGACGCCCTCCCCTGCCACAGCCTCCTGGCTACTCTGAGGCCAGGAGAGTCGGGGGCGTCTCGGGGACAGGGCGGAGCTGAGGCCCCCTGCAGCCACGGGGCCATGGAACCAGGGCCCAGGATGCCTCGCCTCTATCCACCCTCCGGCCCGGACACCCGTCAAACTCGGGCTGGGTACGGGCGCCCCAGGTCCCCCCAGCTCCTCGGTCTGATCTCCTCCTGGGGCTGGTCCCTCAGGGAAGGCCTGACCACAAGACAGCAACGCCGGGAAGGTCGCAGAGGTCGGCGAGGGCTCGCTGCTGCCCGCCGGCATCTCCTCTCCCAACTGCGGCCGCCTCCCGCCCTCTCTCTCCGCTCGCCTTCGCACACGACTGCCCGCTCCCCCGAACCCCCGACTGCCAGATTTTCCCGTGCATTCTTTGAACTGGAACATATTTGCCCTACTATCCTGTAAACGTGTCTCCCGGGACATTGCGCCTCGGACATGCCCCGCTGTCATTAGACATTCTTCTCAAACGGAACCGACAAGCACCTTGTATCAGGCACGTGTCCCTGGCCGCAGGTGTTCGTGTTGTTTTACTGCGGCGACTTAAAAATCGTTGTGCGTACAACTTGGGCAGAAACTCTAATTATATTCCCGAAATAGCACGCTGGGCCAAAGAGTATGTGTGTTTTCTGCAAAGGCCGTGTGTGCATGTGTGTGCGCACGTGTGTGTGTGCTGCGTGCGTGTGCGTGTGTGTGACAACCTGAAACCTCAGCAAGGCGTGCAAGCACAGCACAAGGACTTTCTCCTGACCGCTCTGAGAATAAGTTGCTGACTGGAGGCTCCTAGCCCAGGAATGTTCCCTAGTGACCGGATGCTGAGCCGTATCGGGACAGTAAAACCACCCAGGCCCGATCAGGAAGCCCACGGCGCCGCGCTGCTGCTCCTGTCATGCACGTTAGCCTCGTCCTCGCCCCCTGCTGGGGTTGCTGTTTGTTCCGTGTTGCCCGTTACAGCTGGAAGATTCCGTTTAGAACCATGTGCCCACTCACGTGACAGGAGGTCCTGACGGGAAGGGCCCACCACAGTGGGCTCGGGAGACAGACCCCCAGATGCCGTCCACGGCCCTGCCCTCTGAGGTGGCCGGTCCGGGCAGGACACACCCCGGGATCTCTGGGGTCACTCGCTCCAGCTCCCAGCTTCCTGTGTGCTGTGGGCGGGTGGTGTTTTTTCACTTTGCTTGTTTGTTCTTTATATATTTTTTAACTTTCCACTCTTTCAGCATCAAGGAAGTTCAGGGGACAGCACTGAACCCACAAGCCCTGGCTGGCTCTTCCAGGAGAACTGACAAACAAAGGAGACCCGCCCCACACATTCTTGGGGTGCGCACTCACTTAAGGAGCTTACTCACGGGAAAGCCCAGCACAAAGCTTCCCCCCGCCCTCGGAGTCTGCTCATGGCAGCCAGGGACGCGGAAGCCAAGCCGGAGGGGGCCAAGCCGGAGGGGGTCACTCTCCCGTGTCTCAGAACCACCGAGCCCTGGCTCTCCTAGGCCCGCGGCTGTGGGACAACGTGCCTCTCCTGCACAGGGGACGTGCCCTGCAGAGCCCCTGGTCAAGGCTTTTCCCCTCTGGCCTGGGCTGTGAATCCAGGCCTCCCGGCTTTCGTCCTGTGACCCCCAGTCATCTGTATCCCCCGGCTCCTTGCATGTCCGCCCTTGGCAGTCCTCGGGAAAGGCTCTCCATGCCCATCCCCCACATCTTACCCCCAGGGCTGAAGCCTATACCTCTGGATTGCAAAACGGAGGGACCCTCGGGGAACCTGCGTTGTGTCTTTTTCTCCAAGGACACCTCTGAAGACATTTTAAGGATACACGTGGGGGAAAAAATTTAGATTTTCAAAAAGCGTAAATGTTGAGAAACAGTACATTTCCTCTTTTCTGTGTACAACAGAAAACACACGGCTATTTTAAGCTCCCGGAGCTCCACTGGGAGTGGGTGGCAGCCTATGCCACTGTGCACGCAGAAAGGTCCTTTTTATCAGCTGCTCAAGCCTTGAGGGACGGGATGCCGTTTAAAGGAAGCGCGTAAGCGAAGCACCGCTCCCACGGGTGCGATGCTGGTCTCAGCGCAAACGCACAGGTGAATGAGAAGGAAGGTGCCTCCCCTGGCCAGCTCTGCAGCTGAGGCCCTGCAGCTCCTCCGTGAAAAATCAGGATGGGGGAACTGAGACCTTGGGTTTGTAATGAGGCTCTCATGATGCAATGTGCCTGGAGTGCCTGGCACACTGCCGGATACATGTGGTGAAGGGTAGTTATTACTGCTGTTGGGATCGTCAGTGTTTGTTTTTGTGATTCCAGTGATCATACGGTACGTCACCTCTCCAGAGATCAGCAGTCCTCGTGGGAACTGAGCTCACAGGGTGCCCGGGAAGAAGGGTGGCTTTGAGAGTTCCACAGAGTAAATATCAAGGAGTCTTGAAAGCGTTCCCAATGGCCAAATGGACTGATTTGAGAAAATAATAATGAGTAGTGATACTATTGGAGGGTCACCCATAGAGTGAAATGTCTCTGAGTCCAAGCTGATATAAATAAATATTCCAATAAATAGATAAATGTTGGCAAAGGAAGTGTTTTCCCACAGAAAATTCTTATTAATAAATGTAGAGAAATGAGGGCAATGCCATACTATACTGGTTATGGCCCCTGGGCGAAATCCGAGGCGAGCCAGGTTGCCTGCATAGCTTCAAAGCCTCACCCCCAACATCTACACGAATTACATTGGGGGAGATGGTAAGAAACTGGTCGTTCTGGGTATTTTTAGATCAGAGCTTCTCAAAAGCACTCTCCCTGCACCTCCCCCCCCCAACGTAGCCTTTTCTCTTATGGAGCCTGGTTACTGAGTAACCTAAGGGGAATGCTGATTTACAAGACACCAAAATCCTTGAGACAAAGAATTACAAACACCAAAGGCTTGAGATTAGGGTGAAAGAAAAATATAAAGCGAATGCATGCAGTTAAACATCAACTGTTCGGCCAGGCTTATTTTGCATAACGCCTACAGTCTCATCTACCCTGACCCATGGCCCTGCCACTCACCCTGGCCCCCCGGAAGGACTGGGATCCAGGGCCCCTTTCTCTTGATGAACTAGGCCAAGGCTGACTGGAGATCTGGGAAGGAGCTGAGAGGTGACATCTACATGATAAGGACTGAGCCAGACGCCAGACTCCACTTAGTTCTCCCAGAGCAGTAGGGAGAACAGGGAAATAATTCAAGAATCCCAGGGGTACAATCTCCCTTCGGCATTTTCTCGAAAGCCCATCACGAGGACTAGAGATGCTCTCTTATTTTTGGATGCAGGTTGATGTTTCTCTGTGTGACTCGGACCAAGGGTCCCAGATCCACACAGGCGACAGCCTTTTGAAGCCTCTGGTGCAGGTGGGCTGCCCATCTGCATCTCTTCCAGCGTACCCCCAACGCCCCCACCAAGGGCTGTTATGACACCCTTAATCTCTACCCTCCGATAAGAGCATCTTGTTTTAATTCACATTTGGTGGCTTCTTCAGATGAAAGTTCTCCCCTCAGGATGTGTGGTCTTCTGCACTTCCTCGTTCGATGCACGTGTCCAAGGACTTTCGTCCATTCTGTCATCCACCGAGGTGTCTGTCTAGTAAAGCCCTTTACTCATTAAGTGTCCTCAACGTTTAACGTGAGTGTTGACTCTATGGCCCCATCACGTCATTACCGTGATAGTGAGGTAGGCGTGAAATGACAGAGTGGAAACAGAGGGGTGAGGGAGCATGGGCAAGGTCACTCCAGAGGGGACCACTGACGATGGGCAAGTGGGTGAAATCACTTGGTGAATTAGGGGGCCACAGGAGTGCAGTAAAACTGAAATATACAGCGTGGGGCACAGGCTTGGCAGGAACAGAGAGAAGGGAAAGGAGGAAGGAGAGAAGGAAGAAAGGGAGCTAAGACAGGGCCAGTCAATCAAGTATGAGCTTCAGCTAAGGAAGAAAAATGCGTTATTAGGGGACGAGGAGAGTGTTTACACACACACATGCACACACACACACACGCAGACTACATATACAGTATATGTGACCTCTGTCCATATGTATTGCCTCTGATACTAATTTCTAATACTTGACAGTTCTGTTTATAGACATAAATGTAATAAAAAGTACAATTTCATCACTTTAAAACCAGTCATTTACATACATGAACATGCTTGTCTGCCAGTATAGGAAAACTCTATTCTTGAACAGAGAAAATGGAGAAAAGCAATAAAAATTGTTGGATTCATCTACAGTACCAACTCTTCCCTTGGTGGGGAGCGGAGGCCATGGAATTGCCAAAGAGTTACACATGATTTGTAAAGGTATATGGTTTAATAATAGATAGCTATAATTATAAAAAAGAGGTTAATCCATTATTGCTTAAAACACTAATCTGGTTCACAGTGGGAATATACCAGAAAATACAGTGTTCTTCATTTCTATTTAGAGCATACTTTTCTCAAACAAGTTGCCTTTAAGGAATATTAATTAAAGTCAAATTCTATTATAGCACACACAAAAGTTATGTGAAACGGACCACAAATGAATGTGACGAGGAACACTGACTTTCTTTTTAAAAACATATTTCGGGTGTGGTTCCATAGTGTAGTGGTTCGCATGTCTGCTTTACACGCAGGTCTTGGGTTCACATCCAGTGGAGGCCATGACCTGTGGTCTATGACCATGCCACCCTGAACAAGCCTGATGTCTGATCTTGGAAGCTAAACAGGGTCAGGCCTGGTTAGTACTTGGATGGGAGGCCATCTGGGAAGACCAGGTGCCATAGGCATAAATAATAATAATAAAAAGTAAATAAAAACATATTTAAAGATAGTTCTAAACAGTGGCAGTACATCAACATAGGAAAACAGATATATTATTTTATTTCCTATTCTTTTCTGTGTGGGGGCGGGGGAACTGGAGTCATTAAAAGACTGTTTCCTGTGCAAGAAAATAGCATAAATCAACACAGAGAAAGGAATGCCACAAACAAACAAACAAACAAACCAAAAAAAACCCACAAAACCCCCCAAGCCCCTGCTTTCGGGGACTCCTCTGGCATCGACCTGCAGGCACGCAGGAGGGAGGGCACCGGCACAAACCGTTGGGGGCGCTGGGGCAGGTGGGGCGCCCGCCAGAAAAGCGCGCGTCCGTCAGGACCCGAGGGCCTAGCAGGGCGCGCGCGGGGCCGACAAACGCCACGTTCACGGGCGGGGAGGGGACAGGAAGTGGCGGGGCCAGGCGCGCGGCGGAGGCGCGGGGCGGGGCCAGGCAGGCAGGCAGGGCGTGGCCAAACAGGCGCGGGGCGGGGCCCAGGCAGGGCGCGGCTTCCGGTCGCGTCCGATGGCGTCACCGGCCTGCGCGGGCTCCTCGCGTCGCCGGGAAGCGGGCGCGCGAGAGAGGCGGGGCGGCCCCCAGCGCAGGCTCCTGCGCAGTGGACGCCTGCGGATGGGACGCCCCGTGGTGCTGTGCGAGAAGAGCGGGGACAGCGGGGGACAGCGGGCGGGCCTCGGCCACCTGGGCCTGGGCTTCGGCCCGCGCGTGCGCGGTGCCGCCTTGCCCGCCTGCTCCGCCTGCCACGCGGCTTTCCCGGGCGACGGTCCCCCTCCCTGCTCGCTGGATCCTCGGCTTGGCCCGTCCCCTCCGGGGTCCCCATTTCGGTGCTCAGGAGCCGCCTCTCCCTCGCTCTCTGCGCGCTCGAATCTCCGGGCGGCCCCGTGCGGCCCTCCTGCGCTGCTCCCCGCGGCCGTGGGTCACCACCCCCCTCATAAGCGGAGCAGCTGCGTCGTGTCCTCGCGCTCAGCCCCGCTCCCCGCGCCCATGGGTCACCCCATCCCACCGCGTGTAAGCGGAGCGGCTGCGCTGGGCCCGGCTCCCAGCGCTAGTAGCTGCACCGCTCAGGGTCTTAGCGTCTGGTGTCACGTTCTGAGTGGGGATCCGTTCCACGCGGACACAAGCACTTGTAGTTTTTCATTTTTAGCCTGAGTGTTTTCTCTGACAAGGGCGTCATAAGAGTTACATTGTCCTAAATAAATACAAATAGTCTTCCCTGTATGTACTTAGGAACTTCGTCACTTTGATGTCGCCTGGTTGGCCTCGATGTCACTGGCCATTTCGGGTTCATTCGGGTTCTAAGGGCCTGAGGCCAGGGAAGATCCTCGCTGCCTTGTTGGCTACTTTTTTTTTTCGGGGGAGGTCATTTTTCTGAGAGGGTCTGGGCCACCAGGAGTCCTGGTGCCCAGCCAGGTGTCCAGCGTGGACTCAGCGGGTAGCTTGGGGGCAAAGAGAGTGTAAGATGTGGGGAGCACAGTGCTGGACTGAGGGTAGTGTGGGTCCAGCAAAGAGTTTGCCGTGAGGCCCCCTGGGGAAGAAACCGGGAAGTGGGCTGAGAGCCCTCAGAGTCAGAAGTGGGTGTCCTGAACTGGCTGGGACAGTGCACCCATGGGCTTACACCAGAAGGGACTTTAGGAGTCGGTGCCACTTTCAGATGAGGAAACAGGCCCTTGGCGTCAACCAAGGGGGTCTAGGGCAGGGTGCCTGCTCTGCCGAGTCAGCTGGGGCGCATGCACTTCTCACCTCCATTTGCTCCTCTTCCCACCTCTGAGAGCTGCCCTCCGTGGGATAACATCTGCTCCATGGCCCAGGAGATGCTTGGTGGTCCTGAGTCCAGAGCTGGGGTAGGAGAGGCCAGGCCAGAGGAGGGAGAATGCATGACAGAGTGCAGTACAGAGGACAGGGGTGTCATCCCCCCCCCCCCCCCGGTACAACGGGAATTTGCGCAATAATGGGGAGAAGGAACACCGTCACCAAACCAGCTCCCTGCAGGCTGGGGCTTAGCGGTCATGGCGTGCCTCCTTTCCTCTTTGGGAGGGGGGTAGGCTAGGTCCGGTTGCAGTGAGCTCTCCTGCTCAGGCTCTGTACACCCTGTGGGTGCCCCTTAGCTCCACTCTCCCCGCTCCCCCTGAGAGACACCAGCACCTGCCACGGGCTGTGTTTCTTGAGATCTGTGGGGCCGTGGTATGGGGCAAGGGCAGGTGGGAGTGTGTCCTGTCCTAATTGCTGGTGGGCAGGAGTGAGATATTCCTGAAGGACAGTAAAAACAAACAAACAAAAATCACGTTTAGGCCTATAGCCCGGTGTTTGACATGAGAACATGCAGGCTGGGCCCAGGGCCAATGCGCAGGCTGGGAGGGAGGGCCTCCCGGAGGAAGAGGTGGGGACCTGGCATTCCCAAGGTGGGGAGGGGCAAAGGGGCCTCAGGCCTGGCAGGACCGAGGGCACCAGCCAGCCAAAGCAGGGTCCCCATGGGCAAATTTGAATGTGTCCTGCATTCCAGGTGAGGGCACTGTTAGATCAAGTTCAACATGTCCCAGTCCCAGAATGTTGCCTGGCAACTGCGTTCTCATTTGGTTTTAGATGATGTTGCTGCTTAATCTTTCTCTTGCTCTTAAAAATGGAATACAGCATGGCAGTTCCGCTATTTCAGGTCTGGTGAATCCAGATTTTACTGTATTAAGGTTTTATTGGCTGGGGAAAATTAATTATAATGCTGGGATATTTACAGAGCCACTGTGCAACGTTCACTGGGGCAAGTGAAAAATGAAGTCGAGTGCGTGTGGCACTAACGTGATCTGTCCCTCACTGGTAACTGATGGAGTGTAAGTCACATAGGCATGGGCAGGAAGACCCAGGTAATGGAACTTCCTCTGCAGCTTATCGGAGAGACCCCAGCTCAATTCAGGGGAGCTCAGAGGCTTCAGCGATCAAAGGACTCGTGTCATAAACGAAACAGCTCGCAGAATCGTTTAACGTCGTTTTTTCAAGACCTGTCAGCAGTAACGGCCACCCGCGATGGCTCGGTCCCAGGTTCGCCATCGTCAGCACACCTTTTCTCCTGGTTTAGCTGGATTGTTTATGCAGAAAATGTTTTCGCTACTTGGGAAGTCCTGTTTCTATACACATTTCTTCATAGACATTGTCACATGTCTCTATTGTCACATTTTTTCCTCCCATCTATTCTTGAGAAATCCCTGGGATGTGCACACAGCAACAACAGGGTGCTGCGGCCCCTCCCAGGAGCAGAGAACTTGGCCGAGGTGGCTGCGCCCCACAGGGCTGGGAACAGGGTAGCTGGTCTGTAGGCGGCCTTTGTAACTTTGTGACTTTCATATGCACAGGACTGTTACTTGTCCTGTCGGTTGCTGACGGTTGCTGACGCTGCAACGTGTGGTTGGTGCCTTGCGGGCCCCTCTGCCTCTCCCTCACCCCACACCCCCTACAGGATGGTTATTTTCGCGTTAGGAAGCTGGTGAGACACGCCTGTTGTGTAACCGTGATGCAATCACCTTTGTTCTCCCGTGTCTGTGTGAGGAGTGAGCTTAGGGCCCCGCCAGCGTCTCCCCCGCCCTGCGGGAGCACACCTGAGCCAGCGGCGAGGAGCCCATCCCATTGTGAAGGCCGTATGCCATCTTTACTTTAAAACTCTGCCCCATTTAAGTTTTTTTTAAAAAAATATTTCTACTAATACTTTCTATTTCTTAAAATCGATCATTGCAGATCTTTTTGGTAACTGTATAAGGAGCCCTCCCGTGGGCGCAGGCGCACCCTGGGAGGGTGTCACGGGAGTGTCTGCAGATGGTGGTTTCTGTCCTTTACTTTTTCTGGAAAACTCTCTGCAGGGCCTTCAGTCTGCTTGCCACACTGCTTTTGGGGCATAATTAAAGAAAAAATAAACTCTGCCGTGGACATTACAGGACGTGACACTTGCCACCCTCTCTTTCCGAAGCTGTAAACATGATGGTGGTTCCGTTTTTGGATTGTTATCAAAATAGACCAGCTTATGAATTTCAACAAAACCAAAAACGTTGTCAGTGAGCACAGGCGGATGAATGGTTTGTAACCTGGCCTTCCCCAGCGTTAGTCCAAGAACGTGGATCCTCCCAGCAGCTATTGGCTTCTTCTTCCTTCACGTCCCGCAGCTGAGGCGATGGACCACCCTGGCCCAGCTTTCTGTACCAGACATGACCGTCGGAGCGGTGGCGGAGTGTCTGCATGTTTGGGAGCCCAGTGCAGGCGCCCAGGCTGGGCGAGGGTCTCTCATGCACGTGCCCTGGGCTCAGCGTCCCTCCCGTCCCCACACACACACCGAGCTCAGGGCCTCATGGGCAAGGGACATGCTCTCTCAGAGGGCACAGGAGTCGGGGCACCTGGGAGTTTA
This sequence comes from Eonycteris spelaea, assembly GCA_003508835.1. Lineage (NCBI taxonomy): Eukaryota > Metazoa > Chordata > Mammalia > Chiroptera > Pteropodidae > Eonycteris > Eonycteris spelaea. The sequence continues at coordinate 5,052,179 of PUFA01000126.1, forward strand.
CAGCAGCACGTGAGCAACGGCTGTGAGAGCGGGCGCAGGACCGGACAGCCCCACTGTGCCCCTGCCGCCTGACCTTTCCTCCCCAGAGCTGAGGTGGCACCAGCCACCTCAGACGGCCACCGGGAGGCACAGCCCAACGCAAAGCTGCGCGGGAAGGCCTCCGTGACCCTGGCCCCTGTGCGGCTGGCAGCGACGTGTGCCCGTCCCCCAGGCTTCTCCGGAGACCTTGCTCCCCCAGTCCTGTTTCTGTGTGACAAGCTCAGTGTGACAAGCGGCCCCAAAGGGCACAGCCCGCGGCTTACCAGACCAGAACAGGTGAGCAGCCAGGTGTTACTCAGTTGATTTTTCTACAAGATCAGAAGGGTGGGACTCGAAGTCCACTGGGTGGCAGAGGGTCACGTTGTGTGTGAGGTGGACAAAGTCAGGGGACATGAGTCGGAAGCAAAGTCAGGTGCATCGGACTCCTGTGAGCCGCCAGCCGGCAGGGCCCGCGCGACCAGCAGCCCCTCTCAGACAGCAGCCGGGGGCCTGAGGGACGCTGTGGCGGTTGGGACAGCAGCCGGGGGCCTGAGGGACGCCGTGGCGGTTGGGACATGACAGCGCTGGCGAAGGCTCCGTGCCGCGCCGTGCTGTGGGCGAAGCTGCCTGTGATGACCGCGCGTGTGGCCGGTGCCGCGTGTTTTTCCCTGTAATTAGGCTCAGCTGCATAAACAGGAACCCAACGTCGCAGTGGCTAAAACGGGACGGAAGTGCACTTTTGCTCACGTAAGGGGAGCGCGGAGGTGGGCACTCCAGCTCGCCTGACATTCTCAGTGGGGCACCAGTGACCGCGGTGCTTCTGCGTCGCTGCTCGCGGCTTCTGCTCACCCCCACTGGGGCCACCGGCGCGCCCGCCTTCACCTCGGCCCCCCCAGCTTCCGCGGGGGGCTCCAGAAGCTCTCATCGTCTTTCCCCGCTTAGTCGCCACCTTCGCTGACTGCAAGGGACTCTGGAGATGTGTCCATAATTCAGACGACCGCGTGTGCGCCTGGAAGTCCGGAGGACTAAAGGCGGAATTGATGCAGGGTGTGGTGCGATGTCATGAGACGTGTGTATTTGGTCCTTGTCCCCGGCATGGGCTGGTGTTCCTAAGTCCCTTGAGGTTTCACCCCACTGCTGCTTCTCCAGAGAGAAAAGGGGCTGGCTGTGGAGTCGGTGACCGGTCACGGCTGCGCGATGAGGCCTCCATGAAGCCCCAGGCGCAGTGGCTGAGGGGAAGGGGCCGCGGTGGACGAGTTGGGGAGACATGGTGTAGGGTCTGCTGACGGGATGGAGGTGAGGTGGATAGGGCCGAAGTGGGGACCGAATCTCAGGGTGGCCGCTGTTCCCTGCAAAGCTTCTGGGCCCGCCTGGACCCCCAGGCAGTCAGGGGGCGGGGTCTGCCATCTGCGTTTCACCAGCACTTCCGTGAGTTCTGTCCACGCAGCTTCTGAACCAGTGGCATTGATTGGCGAAGGTCCCCGGAGTTCAGTGAGGCGGGGCTGATCTCTCCGCCTCTGCGTCCACTCCAGCTGCCACGACTCACGGTTCTGCAGGTCCCAAAGCGGGGCGCCCCCACTGTCTGGCAGGGGCGTCCCGGATGGCTGCCTCGCCACCGTGTCCTCCTGGGGTGGACGGCTCCGTGAGGGCTCTACTCTCGTGACGTCATCACTCCCAAAGCCTCCATCTCCACCGAGCATCATGCTGGGGGGGGGGGCAGGACTTCACTGTCACGAATGTGGGGGCCACCAGCATTCGGTCCATGGCAGCGTCTGAGCCTCCAGCTGCCGTAGTGGGGCTGCAGCATGGTGCCCCTCACGTGGCAGGGAACTAAAGATGCTTTTGGTTCCAACTAACACAATTCAAAGCCAAGACAAATTAGACAAGATAAAAATCAAAACACGGAAACTCGATTGTCTTAGGGTTGTATCCGGCAGACGGATCTAGGGAACCAGACTGTGTCACCGGACCACGTCACCTCCAGAGCTCTGCTGCTTTCTCCCCAGTGGGCCCTCTGCAAATGGCAGCAACACCGGCTGGGGCTGATGGTGCCCCCCAAACACAGCTGCTCTCCCCGCTTCCCAGATGCGGGGCATGTCGGCCTGGACAGGGTCGCCGAGGCCTTGAGGTCATGCTCACCTGGAGCAAGCTTGCGTCCAGAGGGAGCAGCCTCAGCCAGGTGCCTGGCCCTGAAGAAGGTGTCCCCCCTGCCCCCGCCCCCAGATCCAGGTGGGGAGAGTGCCCGAGGCTGCAGACAGACCCAGGGGGACTCGGCGACTTTGTGCTTTGCTTAGAGTGAGGGCTCTCCTGCCCTCCCCTCCGAGCCCTTCCAGGCTCTGGGGGACGTGTCCCGTGCCACATTCACAGACCTGCCCGCCTCCGGCCACTTCCAGGACGCGGAGACCGGGGGGTGCCAGAGCCAACGCGGGAGCAGCCCTCTTAGCTTTCACGTCCACGCCTGATTCTGACGGCCCCTCGGGTGCGTTTCCTGCCCCTGCTGGACTTGGGGGTGGGCGTCTGAGTGCCCACAAGGGTGCGCATTCCCCACCCTGAGCCCGTGGGGGGAGACGGATTCATCAGCAACCTTTCATTCTGCGAAATAGAAATGAGAAGCCCCTGGTCCTTGTTTACCGGAAGATAAATCATAGTTATCACAGGCAACAAAGTGTTCATTAAACTCGGTACAAAGTATATATTTAAAGCGTCTGAACGTTTCCTGATGGGAGCATTTTCAAGGGCATGTCTCTCAGCGGCTGTTTTCGTTGGCCAGTGCACAAGGAGCCAACGTCTGCCTTGAAGAAAGAAAGGTCGAGAGGGGCCTTCTTCCACCGTGGGCGCTGGCTGCCTCGTCCCCCTGGCGTTGGCTCAGGGCCTGGACGGAGCCCCTCCCCTGGCCGCCCCAGCGGCCTTGTGCACTGGCCTGGGGCCTTCCCGTTTCTTCTCCTGGGGTGTCCTTCCTTTCCTCTAGTTGTGTCTCGCTGCCTTTGCCACTTCTTGGGCGAGCAATCAAGACAGAGCGAGGCCGCCCCTCGTGCCAGTCTCAGAGCATCCGGAGTGGAGGCGGTGGAGGCAGACGTGGACCCCTGTTCACAGCCCGTCCCGGAGACCACGGGGCCTCTGCGTGTGGGCTGAGGGGAGCCCAGGCCCCCCGAAGACAGCGCTGAAGGATGCCGGGGGAAGGGAGGCCCCCGTGTCTTGTTGGGTTGGCAGCACGTTGGGGTGGCTCAGCGGGAGGCCCCGGCTGAAACCAAACGTCAGCTTCCTCACGAGCCGCCGCTGTGAAACAGGCTCCGTTTCTGTTTGGCTGCTCAGGACGGTATCTTACCAATTAAACAATGAGCTTCCCACAGTGCTGGCGAGGATGTGGGGAAAGGGGACCCCTCGTGCCTCTGGGGGGGACTGCGAAGTGGTGCAGCTGCTTTGGAAAACAGTCTGGAGGTGCCTCGAAATTAAAAATAGAACTACCTATGACTCAGCAATTCCACCTCTGGGCATTTATCTGAAGAAATCCAAAATGTGAGAGGATATGTGCACCCTGTGTTCATTTCAGCATTATGCACGATAGCCGAGGGGTGGAGGGCACCGATGTGTCCGTGGACAAGCGCATGTACAGGTGATGGCACGGATGCACAATGGGGCATTAGCCATACAAGGAATGAAATCTCACCATCGTGACAACATGGGTGGACCTAGAGCAGGGGTCCCCAACCCCCCCCCCGGGGCACAGACTGATGCCAGTTCGTGGCCTGTGAGGAACCGGGCCAAACAGCAGGAGGTGAGCGGCGGGTGAGCGAGCGAAGCTTCATCCGCATCTGCAGCCTCCCCCAGCGCCAGCCTCAGCTCCGCCTCAGGTCCTCAGGCACGAGATTCTCATAGGAGCGCCGGTCCCTGGTGTCCCAAGGTTGGGGACCGCTGACCTAGAGGGTGTTGTGCTGAGTGAAATAAGTCAGACAGAGAAAGACGAATGCTGTGTGATTTCACTTATATGTGAAATCTAAAGAATCAAATAAATGAACAAACAAAGCAGTAACGAACCCATAGATACAGAGAACATTTTGATGGTTGCCGGATGGAAGGGGGTTAGAGAGATGGGTGTAAAAGGCGAAGGGATTAAGAAGGGCAAATTGGCAGTTACAAAATAGTCACGGGGATGTCAAGCACGGCGTAGGGAATACAGAGATAATGTTGTCACAACTGCGTAGGTGCCAGGTGGCTGCAGGACGAATCGGGGGATCACTCTGTAAGGCTGCAAATGTCTGACCACCACGCTGTACACCTGACACTAATAAAATATCAACTGTCAACCGTAATGGAAAATAAATAAGTAAATAAATAAGTACCCTCCCTCTTAAAGACCCGAGCTGCCCAGGGCTCTGGCAGTGGACTCTGGGCCAGCCGTCAGCCCAGTGCTGTCCCAAGGCCTCCCCCAAGGGCAGTGCACGCTGCGGTCACCACTCTCCTGGCTTCGTGGGAACCGCTGCCTGGGCGGGGCTTCGGGACAGCCGCAGGGAGGTGGGCAGAGGGGCCTCGCTTTCCGCGTCCTGCTCCGGTCTGGGGTTTCCTCGCGTTGGATGGGCACATGCGTCGTAATTCGTGACCGAGCACCGGAGGGTGGGGAGACACAGCGCCGTCCCCGAGTCGGAGCAGAGGCAGCTTGTTCGGAGCTTGCCGGGCACGGCGTTGGCCCTGTCACCTGCGTTTGGCAGAGACTCGGTGGCGGGCGGGTGGGAGGGCGTCGCGGTGACTCACGGGGCTGCAGACGGAGGCTGCGGGCTGGGACCGAGGTGGCGGCCTAGGAGCGGGCGTCCCCTTCCGTCACTCGGGGCCACGTCGGGCTGTCCTCGCCTGTGCCCACGGCAGCAGACGCTGTGGGTCGGAGCTCCGGGGCCTGCGGAGTCCGGCCGGGCCCCGCATGGTGCAGTCACGTTCCGTGGCCCCAGCAGCACACTCTGTCGTGGCCGGACCTGCTGGCCTCGCAGGTCTGAGTCTGCTCAGAGGGGCCCTGACGGGCAGCTGCCGGGGTGTCCTCGGTGCCACTAGGGGAGGGTGATAAAGGCAACTCCCACCGCAGCTCTGTTTATGTTTCATTCATCGTTATCTACAGGTCCTCGTAATTTAGAAAACAGAGAGTATAAAATCCCTGAATCTAAAACAACTGGGTGTTAAAACTCAAGTGGTTTATTTCATCTTTTTTTTTTTTTTTAGGCGAGGCAGCCCTTGGTTGACCTCACAGGTTGCAAAGATTTTGTCAGTTTATAATCCCTTTTTTTTATTTTTCATGCCTACAGCACCTGGTCTTCCCAGGTGGTCTCCCATCCAAGTACTAACCAGGCCCGACCCTGCTTAGCTTCCGAGATCAGACGGGATCGGGCTTGTTCAGGGAGGCGTGGCCATAGTCAAGCAGTTTATTTCAAAGGGTGAGGGACTTAGCCGCGTTCACTGCGTGGGGCCCGAGCCCACTTTCCACGCGGCGCTGGCCCTGCGCGCCCTCATCCAGGGCCCCTTGTCGCCCCATGAGCCGGGAGGGTCGCTGTGTGCCGGCCCCACAGGCCACAGCTTCCTCGCCCTGGATCTGCTCTCGGCGCAGCCACGTGTCTGAACAGATGCTGAGGTTCTAAGGAAGCAGTAACTCCTCTGCATAACGTTTCACTGAGAAAAGACTGTTTCACTTTGAGGAGATTTTTTGAAAATCACATTCACAGGCGTTTAAACATCTCGGTGTGGGGCCAACTGCTTTTCCTGCTGGGATTCAGTGTGCATTTTCTGCTGGGTGCTCAGGGGACACCAGCTGCCTCTGGGTCCAAAGGGCCCATCCCAGAAGGGAGGCTGGGGTGATGCTGAGAGCTGTGGGGGGGCCTGGGGGGCAGGCAGGCCAGGGGGCTGCTGGCGGCACACGCTGGTTCCGCAAATGTGCCTCAGTCGTGGGCTTCTAGAGTGGGGCCTGGGGGTGCCCATGGTCATCTGGGGGCCCTCCCACCCTCCCACCCATCCCGGGCATCAGACTGGACTCTGCTCCCCCAAAGGTGCCTCTGGAGGGAGACCTGCCACGTTCACACCCAGGCCGGCTGCCTGGAGGAGGGTCCTCTGTGTGTCTGTCACCCACAGCAGGCTGCAGCAAAGCAATGGTCCCCCAACAGCCACCGCACGTCGTGACAGGAGTGGGGAGAGGGGATGCGGCAGCTGGGGATGAAGGATGCTGGGAAATATCCATGGACGACAGCTGGCGGGAGACGGGCGTGTCCTGGCCCTGGGCCCAGGCCGGCTGTCATTGCTGCCTGTGGGGGGTCCCCGCCCCAGGGGCAGCAGTAGGAAGCAGCTGATGGCCGGCGGGCTGGGTGCGGGCTTCCTTCTGCTGTGAAGGTAGATTCTGGGGTCCCACTCCCTCCAAGACACCTTGATGACTCATCACTGGTAATTGCCCCGAGGGCACCTGGAGTTGACAGACCAGGAGTGACTCAGCTGTCACCTTCTCCTGGTGACCGGCCTGGCTTCATTCCCTGGGTGTCTGTCTGCAGCGTGGGGCCATCGTACACTGCATGTCCCACGTCAGGCCGGCGCAGGGGACAAGCAGCTCTCAGAGAGCCTGCACACAGTAGGTGCGCAACAGTAGGAGCTGGCCACAGCTCACACCTCTCACGCTGTGTGCCCTCGGGGCCTGGGGACCTTGCAAGTCCCTCTTCCTCACTAGACCATGAGCTCTGGTCATGGACTCAGCCACCCAGTGTCCTCTGTGTCCTGGTTGTGGGCAGAGCCGGCACCTGTTGGGCACTCTGGGTCGTTCACTCACTGAGCAAAGCTGAGTGGCCTGGAGGGCTGGTAAGGCCAGTGCCGGGCAAGGCCACCTTCGGCCCCGAGGACGCTTTCCAAGGAGCCCCGACAGCCGGCAGCTGGAGGGTCTGAGGATGTCAGCCGTCACCTGAGAGGGCAGCAGAGGGCCGTCCCCGTCTCCCGCCCCCTGTCCCCCGTCCAGGGCCCTCCACTCCGGCTCATGTGTCTGGGTGGAGATGGGTGCTGATGACCGGCGGGCAGGGCTGGCCCTTTGCAGACCCCCAAGGGGCCCAGCTGTCTGGGGACCACACGTGACTAACAGTGAGGCAAGGCAGAGCCCTGCCATGGACGGGCGGGGAGGAGCAGGCCGGCTGGGCCGCCCCCGGCCGAGAAGCCCTGTCCCCGTGGCCTGGGGGGGCTGTGCACATGCTCACGTACACGGCCACACGCTTGCACACATGTCTGTGCACGTGCTCACACATTCATAGGGATACAGGCACACATGTGCACACTCACGCGTGTGCACACGAGTGCACAGGAAGCTCCTGGCTGCGTCCTCACCCCTCAGCGGCCTCCCCAGGGGGCTCGTCCTGGTTCCCTGTGACAGCCGTAAACCATGTCCAGCTCTGAGCTTTCAGGGGCTGCTCCAAGCGGAGCAGGTGGGGGGACCTTCCCTCACTGCCCCCAGGCCTGGCTGGGCTCTCACAGCCAGGATTCCTTCCGGGCCCCTGGACCTGCACTCCACAGGGCCTGGTCCCCACGGCTCTGGGCCCCGCCCTCAAACGACCCTGCTGCGTGCCTGCCCTGGGTGTCCTCGGTTTACCCGCTCGTGCAATGGACGGATGGATGGATCGGAGTGTTGCCTGGGCCCATTTCAGCTCTGCTGCTGGACAGCTCATCGCCACGTTGTCACGTCCTGGCCGGTTTTTCCTGCTTCCCCGTGGCTTTCTGACAAAGGGGCCATGCTGGTGCTTAAACTGTCCTCACCTCTTACTATTTTTGCAGGAAGCGAAACGCAATTGTTAAAAATAGAAATAATGAGGGAAAGCAGAAGCTCCTGACCTTGAGTCACAAGGACACCCGGGCTCCCAGAGTCCTCTCTGGCCTGCGATGATAAATGATCATCGTGCTGCCTTTGTCCTCAGCTAATTTATCCGTGGCCTGCAGAGAGGTTTCTGCCTTTTTTTTTTTTTTTTTTTTCTGGAAAGCTGGAAAGGTGCTTCAGGCCTGACGGCTCGGCCCGGTCTTCTGGGTGCCCTCCGCCTGACAGTGCCGTGTGGCGCTCGGGCCAGCTGCTCCGGGGACCTCACTCTGCCTGTGCGTCCCCCTCCCCGGGGTCTCCAGGGTCGTGGGGCAACATCGGCTCCAAACGCCAGAGGCCTTGGGGTGCAGGGCGGCTCTGCGGCACGGTGCACAGGCCACACCCCCCGGACTCGGGAGAGCGCTGTCCCCCGGGTCACGCCTGGTCCTCTGCCGCCTGCAGTGCTGGTGGCCTGGGCCGTGATCAGGGCAGAGCGAGTCCTGGTCCCTGGTGCAGCCTGTCCTGAAGGCCGCACCCTCTGTAGGTGACGTGGGGCTTTTGCAGGATCCGGGGGTACCCCGGCCCACCTGCAGAGGGGAGGGCGTGGGCAGGGCCCGGAGCCCCGCCCTGAGCAGAAGGAGCGGCAGGGCAGGCGAGGTGACCGCTGGAGTCCCCACCCTCCGTTCCTGCTTCTCCACTTCGCACCACACCGTGTTTATAGTCCAGATCATGAGGCCTCCGAAGCACCCCCCAAATCTTCACACACGCATCCGCGAGGGATGGGCCAGGCTGGGCGGTGAGAGGGGAGACGGACCAGCACAGGAGGGAGGTCAAAAGTAGCCTGTGTCCCCCATCCGCATGGGGTCCCCTGTCCTGTATCTGCCTGTTTCCATGGTAATGTGGAGAATGAGGGCAGACATCCTCCCTGGCAAGGGCTGTCCGGGGACCCTCCGGCCACATCCCCTAGGGCAGAGCCCAGAGCCTGCAGAGGACAGAGGGCGTGGGAGCCTGAGTGGGCCTCACCGGGGTTTGGCCTGGCAACCCGAGGTCCCCAGCTCCGCAGCCGGCGGCTCCCGCGGGGGTGGCTCCACACCCCCACCCTGTGTGTTTCATTCAGCAGCACGAGGTTTTTTTTGCTCCAGACCTAGAAATTTGAGGGTTCTGAAAGAGGCGTTTTGCTATAATTTATTCTCTCACTCGAATCTCACATTGGCGTCTAAATATCAAATCACATTTGTCTAATATTGTTACGAATTCACCTCTAATCACCAAACCTCCCAATGACATTCATGTGTAAAATAATGTTTGGTGAATGCCTTTTGATTTTGCAAAAGGCAACCCGCTAAAATTATTCCTCTACACCCAGCAGAAGACGGAATGTCCCCGGCAGCTCCCCGCGAGGGCCCCTTGTCAGAGGCAGGCAATTTCTCGCCATTCGTGGTTCGCCACGATTTTCTAATGGGAATAAGCGTTGAATTTTACAACGTGGTTTTTCGGCGGCTGTTGAATAATCAGCCGGCTCTGTCTCTGCCTGAGAGGTGGACGCAGTGGTGTGATCCCGGGCCTTATCTGGGGCAGACATCAAGGCACAGGCATCGCCTTCTGCCTCACGGCGCTTCCGTAAGGCAGGACGTGTCTGCTCTCCGATCGGATAAAGCCGTCTGCAGACCGGGGCCCCCTTCTGCATCTAGGGAGAAGTATTTGACCATTTTCAACGTCTCCTAAAACGATTGGTCTAGCTCTATTTTCTAGTCCTTCTTGCGCCAACTTCGGTCATTAGAATTTTTCTTTAAAAATACCTTTTTCCGCTCGCATCATCACCAGGAACGAGGGCACCGAGCAGCGGTCCCTTGGGGGACATAATGCCCCTCCCGGTGGGAGTCGCGTCTCCTCTCGGTCCTACAGCTACTTGCTCGTCCTCCGTTTTCGCTCCTTAGTCAGACTTCACGACGTGTTCACGCTCCACCCGTCTTTTCAGAGAAAAGCTGCGTTATTAGCGACTCCACCATTTTTTATTTCCGATGGCATTTGTGTTTGGTCTGTTCTATGCGGATTCGTCCCTTCTGTAGTCAGGCCTGGTTTATTGTGTTTTTTTTCTAGTTTCTTGGTGTTTTTTTATTCCCGTATTTTCACGTTTTCTAACACGCGCCGCGCTCTCGCGAGCGCCTCCTTGGCGGCTCCCACTGGTTTAACAGGCGCTGTGCTTGTCTGCGTTCATTTTCGAATAGCCTGTCATTTCCCTTTCGGTTTCCTGCATAACCTCCAAATGATAGAAAAGAGTGTTTTTATTGTGGTATTAATTTCCAGGTAGACATCGTTTTAAGGCTCAGCTTTTGTTTTATTAAACTGCATCGTGTTCGGCGAGCAGACTCGATTCTCGTCATTTTCCTTATGGCCAATAGACAGACGGTCAGTTTTGTGGTGATTTCATGCCTGATAGACAAGGATATCGATCAGGTATTCGAATGGTACAAAATGTAGACAAGAAAGTCAAGCTTTTTTGTTGTTTTTTTGCTTGTTTGGGGTTTCTTGATCTGTCGTTTTATGTCAGAACAAAGCAGCTCTCCTTTCAAGCCCCCTCAGGCTGTGACTGTGGCTGGGGACTGGGGACGGGGACCAGTGCGGCTGAGGGACGAGGCCACGTTCGTATACAGGACGCTTCCCCCTCCCCGCAGCCGCCCCCACGTCCCGCAGACCTGGCGCAGAGGACGCTGGCCTTGTGTCCCCTCTGTTCTGGGGGGTCTCTCCCGCTGGCGGCACCCTCCCAGTGTAAGTCTGGCCGGTGCAGGCCCGTCACCCCTCAGCCCCACGCTAGCCGGGTCCCAGGGGGCAGGAAAGGCCGGGAATCTTGCCGTGTTCCCAGGTTCCACCGGAATAGGGTCAAAACCACACCCCGTAACGCCTGGGCACACGCGGTGGATGCCCGTGAAGTCACAACCCCCGCCCCATGGCCCAAAGCATAAGCCCGCCCCCGCCAGCCCAGCTGCCCCCACCTCGGCTCCCAGAGTAGCTTGTGTCTGGGCCTGGCCTTTGGTCACCAACCCCTGGAGTGTCCCCAGGTGGGTCATGGATGGCCCCAAGGCAGGCCTTGCAGACTCTGGGAGGGGAAGGTGCCAGGACCGAGCCGGTGGACAGTCCCTCTGCGCCTCTTTCCTCTACACCAGGCTGGCCGCTCAGGCCAGGCCTGGCGGGGGGTGCAGTGGGGAGAGGCGGGCTGGGGTGTGTGGGCTGAGCTGCTCCCCTTTCTCCCACCTGGAGGAAGGAGTCCTGGGCCCTTCTGGGGTGTCTCCCAGGCCCTCCTCCCTCTCCCTCAGCTCCAACCCCCACCCCAGAGCCGGGGTCCTGGCTTCCTGCCCAGAACCCGGTCCCACAGGCTCCCACGTGCCTGCTCCCTCCTGGGCCAGCTTCTAGTCGAGAGTCACTTTCCCGTGGGCCGTCCCTGACCACCCAGAGTGTCCGCTTCCCTTTCTGCTGCACCTAATTTCCTGTGTAATTCCTGTCGCCACCTGACATTGTACACGGGCCCAGAACTGTTCCCCAGCCTCCCGCGAGGCTGCACGCAGGCCACCTGGTGCCTCCCGGGGCAGCTGGCCCGGCCGGCCCAGCCTCTGCCCGGACAGTAAGGCAGAGAGGCCTGAGGGCATTTCCCGTCCTGCGTGTGTCCGTGTGTATGTATCTGTGCATGTGTGTCTGTGTCTGTTTGTGTCCGTGCATGTGTGTGTCTGCACATGTGCCTGTGTTCATCTGTGCATGCATGTGACTCTGCACATGTATGTATCTTGTGTGTCTACCTGTGCTGTGCATGTGTGTGTGTGTCTGGACATGTGTGTGTCCCTGCACATGTGTGCATGTGTCTGTGTGTGTCTACCTGTGTGTGTCTGAAGTATAATGTTTGCTTTTTGTGATTTCCATGTTTGGATCAATTGAGCCGGATCTAATCGCTCCTCCCCGCAGAGTACAAAGGAACCAGGCGGGGAGACCCAGCCAAAGGTTTTCATTCTCCGTCCTCCTGCGGGGTGTGTGCTGTTTTCAAAGGCTTTTTCGCGCGTGTCACCTGAGCCTGCTGACGCCCGACCCAGGGTGGACGGGGGGGGGGGTGCTGGTCACCTCTTGGAGCACCTGTCCTGTGCCGGCCCAGGCAGAGCTGAGAACAAGGCGCTCGGAGGCTCCTGTCTGAAGCAGCGAGGGCATTAGGGGCGAACGGAACGAGGACAGAGGACGGTATTTCAGACCGCGGTGTCACTAGGCGCAAACGGAATGGTGGGGCGGGTGGCGGACGTGGGGGACACTGTGAAACGACCTGACGGGACCACGCTTTTCTAAGGTGACTGTGGAGCCGGACCAAGAACTACGTGAGGGAGCCATGCAGCGGTGGCCGGGAGGGACAAACGACGCCTCGCTCCCAGGAGAAGGGGTGAGGTCCTGGTTCAGGGGGTCAGCCCACCCCACACCCGGGCGGAGGACGCTGACCGCGGAGGGGAGACCAAGGCTGAGGAGATGCTTGCCAGGCTAGGCGACCACAGACCTTCATGTCACAAGGGAAGTCCTTGCCGCCCCCAATCCCCCCATGGGGGCCTTGCCTCTCCTCCTCCGTCTCAGTTCGGACGTCACTTCCGGGGCCTCGCTGGGTGACCCTGTCCAGCTACCTCTTCTGCACATAAGTGGTGCTGACCGTGTGAAGGGAGGAGGGGGGCTCCATCTCCAAGGAGGAAATGGTCTCCCCAGTGAAACCCACCTCCGCCCTCTTGCTCCCACAACTTCCAGGTCCAGAAGGGCCACGCCCAGCCCTTCACATATTTCAGTGGCCTGGGAGACACTGACGGGGGAGGGGTTTGGGACCCTCCTTGCTCCAGTTTCTAGTGGGCTCCCACTGCAGGCCAGGCACCCAGACTCAGTGGGGAGTCGCAGGGAGAACGCCCCCGAGGCTGCAGCTTGTGGGGAGCAGCCGCAGCACAGGGAGTGAGGGGGGAAGCAGAGGCCCTGGGGTTCTTCACCTGCCTGCTTCGCGGAAATGCACAGCGCCTCTGGGAGGGTGTGGCGCCTGCGGCCGGGTCACTCACCTCGCTAACCATGACTTGGCTGACATTCGTACCCCCTATCCCCATGGGGCCCGGGTCCAGAAGCTGTGTGTGCTCAGAGGAGGCCCCATCTACAAGCACTGTGTCCCTGGGCGTGGGTGGCGATTCCGGGCACCTGGGAGGCAAATGAGGTGCACACACGCCCAAAGCAGGGAAGGTGGCTCCCCCGCGGCACCGGTACCGCTCAGTGCCCAGCACATCCCAGGGTTAGGGCGCAGGCGTGGTCCCCTCGGGGTGGGTGCGGCCTGGCGGGCACCAGGAACCTCCAGATGTGGGTCAAATCCCGCGCTGCTCTCGCTCGTCCGGCGCAGGCCCGGTCGCCTCTTCCCCCCCTTCCCCCGCCCCCCCCAAGCGGGGGCGTGGGGCACAAGGTCGCCGTCTGGCGGCGCAGACGCCCAGCGGCTCCGGGGAGGGACTTGGCCTGGTTTGGGCCCTCGCTCGTCTGGGGAGGAGCCTAGAGGCCGCGGCTAGCGGCGGCCGGCGGGGACGGGCCGAGGTCGCGGGGCGGCGGCCAGGCCGGGGACAGCGCCCGCGCCCGCCGCCGGCTCCGGCGCGCCTGCCTCTCTCGGGCGGCTCCGTCCTCCCTCGGCAAACCGCGGAAGGACGCGCCCGCCCCTTAGCGGGCCTGGAGCTGCAGAGGCGTCGCGGGGCGCGGCCGAGGGGAGGAGAAAGAGGAGGGAGCGGAGCCGGCGGGGGCCCGGCAGTGACTCTCGGGGCCGCGGCTCCGCCAATCTGCGGGCGCTGACGCGGGGGGCGGCTCCGCGGCGCTCGGATATCTGCCCAGCCGGGCGCGGGGCGCCGGGAGGCTCGGCCGTGCGGGCGCTGCGCGCAAGGGACGGACGTTGCACCTGCTGGGGGATCTCGCCCGCCGCCCCGTGCGCCCCCGCCCCCCGCTCGGCGCCGAGGCCCGGCGGCTCCCCCCCCCCCAAGGCCCCCGCCTCCGGGCCGCAGCGCGAGGGAGCCGAGCCCTGCCCGAGGAGCCGCCCCTTCTCCGCCCGGCCGGCCCGGCGCCTAGCGCGGCTCACGGAGGCGCGGATCGGATTGCGCCGCGCGGTCGCCACCACCCCCAGGCCGCCGCGCCCGGCCGGAATGGGCCGCAGCGTTGGTCCGTGCACGCCCGATGAGCTCGGCCCCCGGAGACCCGAGCCGGCCACTGTGTGCAGCGGGCCTCACCTGGCTGAGCCCCCAGCTCCGCGGACAAGGGCAGCTGGGCCTGGCCGCCGAGGGCGCGGCCGCTCGGGAGAGGCGAGCGGGAACGGCCCCGACATGGCCTGGCGAGAAGGCGCTTTGGCGGTGGGCGTCCTGCACGTGCTGCGCTCCGGGGGACAGCCCCAGAGCTGGTAGCCGGCCCACGCCAGATGGACCTTGACCCGAGCCGCCGCGCCGCGTTCGCGCCTAGCGAAGACTAGAGGGGGCCGGGCGCAGCGCGCCGCGAGGCCGCCGGAGCCCCGCGCGCGAAGATGATCCTGGTGCGCAGGTTCCGCGCGCTCATCCTGGGGGTGTTCCTGCTGGCCTGCGCGCTGCACATCGCGCTGGACCTGCTGCCCAAGCTGGAGCGGCGCGCCGCGCGACCCTCCGGCGAGCCCGGCTGCTCCTGCGCGCAGCCCGCGGCCCAGGCGGCCGCGCCCGGCTGGGCCCAGGCGCGGGGCCGCCCCGGGGAGCCTCCGGCCGCCGCCTCCGCCGCCGGCGACTCGGGCTGGCCCAACAAACACACGCTGCGCATCTTGCAGGACTTCAGCTCCGACCCCTCCTCCAACCTCACGTCCCACTCGCTGGAGAAACTGCCGGCCGCAGCCGAGCCGGCCGAGGGCGCATTGCGCCGGCAGGATCCTGGCGCCGCGCGACCCCGCGACCCGGCGCACCGGCCGCTGCTCCGAGACCCCGGCGCCCGCCGGTCGGAGCCGCCCCCGGGTCCCAGCGAGGACGGCTCACTCCTGGCCAGGCTGTTTGAACACCGCTGTACCAGGTCGCGGTCCCCCGCTAACGGAGGACGACGTCCTCTTCAACGTGAAGAGCGACATCAGATTCAACCCCAGGGCAGCGGCGGAGAACCCCAACTGGTGAGTGGGGTGCAGGGGCGGCCGGGTGCTGGCGGAGGAGTAAAGTCGGACCTGCGCGCCCCTCCCGGGACAGTGCGCTGCGCATCCCGCGCGGCGTGTGGACAGGCCCCGCTCCGGAGGCCCTGGGAAGCTGGCGCCGCCCACATTCTGCCATCCGCTGCTCGGGGCGCTGCGCTTGTCTCCTGAGTGGCCGCCTCCTTGAGAAGGGAACTGTTCCCTGTGGCCAGTGGCCTGGCAGGCGGACTGGGCAGCGCAGAGCCTGGGGACTGCCCGTGCTGTGGGCCAGGAACCGGGACTAGCCCTCAAGGCCCTGGTCACTGGCTTGGGAGGCGGAGTCAGGCAGTGCACACACGGGGTGGCGGGGGGCACTCGGGAGCCCACCCCTGACGTTTGCTTGGGGAGCTGCTGGCTTCCAGTTTTCAGATACCGGGTGACCTTTTCTGCCAGACACCTCGGGAAGGTGTGGAGAGGCCCCGAGAGCCCCATGGACCCGTTACTGGGCGCACAGCGGAGGGGGGCCGGCCCAGAGCGGTGTAACAAAGGCACTCTCCAGTGGGCGTGGGGACAGCAGCCACCCGCGGAACAGTGCCGGCTGCCGGGCGGAGGGGTGACAGCGTCAGGAGAGGTGAACCGCATCCCCCGGGAGCTTCTTTCTCAACTGTCCTGGTCTCGACCCTTCCCCCAGGGCCTTCCTCAGCCTCAAAGAGCAGAATAAGCAGATGCTGCAACCCAGAGCTCGTTAGTCAAACATTAACTAGCAGCGAGGCCGGAATAAATAACTACCTGCAAAAGGTTGCCCGGGCCACAGCGGAGGGGGCCAGGGTTCCGACACGTCTTATTAAATCCTTTCTTCCCTGAAATTTGACCAGGCTCCGAGTTTTCTGTCGAAACACACCAAGGTGTTTGTCTGGTGGCCTCTGGACTTGGGCTGCGGGCCGGGTTGGAGGAAGTGCCCAGAAACGTGAGAATGGGAGCAGTGGCCTGGGCCCGTGGCTTGTCATAGGAGGACAGAGCTCAGAGCAGTAGTCAGGACAGAGCCGCCCACTGTGGGGCAGGGCTTGGGGGTGAAAGGCCTCGCTCGTAGGTGAGTGAGAGCTAAGCCAGCAGCAGGCAGGGTCTGCTTTCCCCCAGACTGGCCCTGCAACTGCAGAGATGTCCGGCCGGCCTCGCGGGTGGCGGGTCCTCCGTCGGAGCCTCAGCCGAGCGAGCGCCTGCCTCCTTCCTCTCCCCACCCAAGGCTGCTCTCATTAAAATTAAATTTAGCCTCTTGCATCATTCCAGCCCTGGTCGGAACCGCAGCAGAGTTCCCGGGGAGCGTTTCTGAGCGGCTGGGCGTGTCTGTGACTTGCACACAGTCTGTGGTCCCAGACGAGTTCGCCCTCCTGCCCCCGGGAAGAGCCAACAGCCCCTCGGACCCCGGGCTGACGACATCGCGCCTGTCGGGCTGTTTGGGAGACCCCAGGACAGACGCGGTGGGCGTAGTGCTGGCGTTCCGGGACCAGGCCGCGTTAGTTACAGCCCTCTTCGGCGGCTCTGAGGAGAGGGGGGAATTACAGGCCTCGAGATGTGTTATTAGTTGGCGAGCAGCAGCCACAGAAGAAGTGCGGGCGCCTCTGGGTACAGCTGCGTTCTTGGACCCAGAGGTCAAACCTTGGCGTCTGCGGCCCGCTCCCCCAGTGCCCTGTCCTCTCGCCGCTGACTCTGGGTCGCCTCCTTTCCGCAGGCCACAGGAAGGTCCCGAGGACGAGCAGCCCTCACCCGCCGGGGAGGCAACGGCGGACGCCTACCCAACTGGCTCAAGTTCCACCTCGGCATCAACCGCCATGAGCTGTACTCCAGACAAGCCCCCGCGGTGGACGCCCTGCTGCGCGACCTCGGGCTGCAGAAGATCACCAGTGTCGTGGGTGCCCGCGCCCCGCCTTGCCATGGGGCCATGGCTGCTGGGGCTGGGGAGCTGGGAGGCCGGCGCCTGTTGGAGCATTGCCGCCGGGGCGATGTATGCCGGCGGGCTTCCAGGTGGAGGCGCCTGCATGCAGGCTGGGCACCTTGTGCCGTTGCCCGCTGAGTGGCGGAGGGGCCGATGCCTGAGGAGGGCACAGCACTTTCTAGGCCACGGGTAAAGGCGGGCCGCCCCGGGGGGTTGGGGGGCTACAGCCGCTCCCTCAGCTGGTGGGGACAGGGTGGAGCGCCTGGAGGCAGCTCACGGTGGGGCCGGCATCTGGGCTCAAGCCGCACCCCTGTGCGTCTGTGTGGACAGGGACCGACCCGGGCTCCGCCGTCCAGGGCAGAGGCCTCTGTCTGCGCTTAGCAGATCGAGCAACTTCCCCGCGTCTTTTGGGACCTGCTGATGCAGACGAGGAAGGGCATCTGATTACTCATTTCAGGAAAATGTGGCCGCTGCGTTTCGGAGTGGGGTTTGGCGCCTTGTTTTCGGGCCTGTAGGCGATTGTTTGCGAAGGTTCCTGTCAGTCACTGAGGGCTTGGAGAGGCGTGGGGGATGGGCTGAGGTCCCGGGAACAGCGCCCAGGGACTTTGCAGGGTGCGGGGAGGCTGGTGGCGGGGGTGTGACACGTGGGTGCAGGTCCCCACGCTGTGCGAGCAGGCGGCTCCGGGCCCTGGCTTCTTGGTGTCTGTAAGCAGCCTCGACGTTGAAAGGGTTCCCGTCGCCTGGGGTCTGTCCAGTTGCTGACAAAAGAGACTCAGGGTGACCTCAGGTGTGACCTCTGAGACTGCCGAGTGACTCCCCGGGTTCCTGGGAGGTGGGTTTGGCTCCCTGGGCCCGACCCAGCTGTCTGCTGGGCTCACCTGTGTGGTGGCAGTGGCCTGCCCCTTGCCTGGGGCCCAGGAGGAACCCGAGCGCCTCCTCCAGGGCCCGGGGCTGGGGCCGAGCTGGGACGTGCCGTGCGGGCCTGTCCGGCAGAGACAACAGCTGTGTCTCCCTCGCTCCCGAGGGCGGCTGAGGCTGATGAGGAAACACCCATCGGGTTGGCTGGCTCGTCTGTCCACTTAGCGGGCTTTCTCGGGCTCCTCCTGCATGCCGGGCCCTGTCTGGGTGGTGGTGACTTACGCTGCCCCCCGACCTGAGAGTCCCAGGGGCACAGGAGAGACACACGCCGACCAGGAGTGGAGGCCTTAGAAGCCGCACCAATGGCGTCGAGGGGCCTTGGGACGACAGGTGACCTCGGTCGGGAAGGAGTCTGGGGACAACGGCAGCTCCCAGGAGAAGGGCGAGCGGGGCTTCGGGGAGCTGAGAAGGGCCGCAGTGCTGAGCCTGCTCTGCCGTCGCGTGTGCGCCCTCTGCCTTCGGTTTCCCCATGGGTCAGGAACGTTCCGTCTCATTCTGACGGGGTGGTGAGCTTGTGAAATGCTAAGCCACGCTTTGCTGTGTGGCCTCCAGGGCCGCCCCCTTGGGGGGTGCAGGGTCCGGGTGGGGGCTGCAGGGGTGCCGAGGCTGGCCAGGCTCACCTCCCCCCCAGAACAACCCCTCCCAGCCCTTGGGAGGCCCGCTCTATGCGGGGGCCAAGCTCTGGGAGCAGCGGCAGGGCTGGACAGCCCTCCGGGGCCCACCGGGCTGGTTTTCCCCATTGCCTGGCCCTGGGCAGCCTCCACCCACTGCGGCCCACCTGCGCCGGGCAGCGGTGCCCGGGCTGTCTGACACCGCAGTGCAGTGGACAGAGCCTGTGGCCTGGGACCCACCCACGCCGGGGTTCTGGTTTGGTGTGGCCCGTGGAGAGTCCTCTCGTCCCCGTCCCCTGCGGGCTGCCTGAGCTGGCCTCACGTCAGCCTGTGCCCTGGGCAGTGGGCCCGTCATGGTCGCTCTGCAGGCGCCGGCGGTGCTGAGAGGGTGGGACCGTGGGACCGGCGCCGTCCCCCGGGCAGGACAGCGGGCCCAGCGTGGGCGCGGTTCCATCGGTCACTGGCCAGTGGATTCACCTCCAGCGCTCGGACGCGGGGCACCGGGCGGTCCTAGCCTGCACATCGAAGTCTCAGCGTAGCTCGTCCGACGGCGCCCCTGAGCCACCCTGCACCTGTCTGGGACACCTGGCTGATGAGACCGTTTATAAACCCGCGAACGTTCAGGCGGTACCTGTGGCCCACCTGCGCCTTGGCCATCTGAAATTCTCGAAACCCCTGGAGATTTGAGGAAGGACGTGAACCTGAGGCGCAGGCTCCGGGCCTGTCGGGGGCTTCGCACAAGCGGTGCTGGCGGCGTCCCCGCGTGGCCAGTGCCTCCGTGCCAGGGCGGCCAGTGCTGGCAGAGCCGGAGCCTGGAGAAGGGCCGCGGGGGCCCCCGGCCCCCATCCCTGCCGCCTGGGGCTGGAGACACGGATGGAAGGGGGGGTCACTTTGTGAAAAGGCCCCTCTTCCAGAGGAAGCAGCCCCGGCTCTCAGCCGTGAGCAGAGCGGTGCCCAGGCCCAGTCTCTGGGTCTGCACCGGGGCCAGGCCTCTGGAGGCCCCGTGACGGCACACTTTTCGGGAGGCATCTGCCCCCACATTTAGCTGTGACCCCTGAGGACACAGGGTCCGGCTTCGCTCTGAGGTGGCCCGGGCCGAGGGTGGTGATGTCGGTGCCTCACGCGGGGCTGGCAGTGCAGGCGTGTCCCGTGTCCGTGTGGTCCTGGGGCCTTAAAGAGTGAGGCCGGCACATGAAAGAGTGAGAGGTGACCCATCAAAGCACAGCTGGGGTCTCGTCCCGACGGGGGACTGGAGGCGCTGGCTCTGGTTTTCGCGGGAAACAGAGTTGCGTGGTGGCTGTACCTGGAGCCCTCGGTCCCTGGGAGAGTCGGCACCCTTGACTTCCTAACGGCGGGGACCTGTTTCCCGCACGAGAATGACCATGACCAGCTCGCCATGAGATTTCGTCGTGAAGGAAAACGGGGGTCACGAGCCCTGGAGAGAGCAGATGTGCGTCGCCTCCTGGCCAGGAAGGGGCGCTTGGATCCGGGGACCCCGGTTACTAAACGGGAATGGGAGCGTCAGCGGGGCTTCATCGGGCCGCCAAGTGTGTAATGATCACCCCGTTTCCATCTTACTAAAGACACACGTCCACGGAGAAGCTTAGAGAGTGGAGGACAGGGGGTCAGAGTCTTCACAGAGCGGCTCTCGGGAGACAGTCCCGCGTCCGCAAGCACGCCCTCCGCCCTCCGCCCTCCGCCCTCCTGGCAGCCGTGGCGGTGCACAGACCGGGTCGTGGGCAGGGCGCCGTGTCGCTGCAGGTCCTGGGCGTCGTGGCCGCCCCAGGGTGGGCGTTTGGGCGTGACATGGTGTTTGTGGCTGGCTGTGTTCCTGAGGAGGGCACAGGCGGGGCCAGCTTCGCGCAGACCCAGGTGGCGCCCTGGCCCAGAGCTGTGGCTCGGTGCAGCTCCTGGACTCCGAGACCAGGGCCCCTTCGGACACAGCCAGGCCGGCCCAGCCGCAGCCGGAGCCGACGCTCATAGGATGGGGTCAAGCGGGTGGCCGCGCGGGAGCCACTGGGACCGCCAGCCCCGCCAGACAGCAGGGGAGACTGAGCTGAGGGAGGTTGTGCTCCGGGGAGCCGGCACGGGGGGCCGGGCAGACGGCAGCCTCAGGAAGCCGGCGGCGGCGCTCAGTGTGGCGGGACTCCAGTGTGGCACCCTCCTGCTGCCTCAGCCGCTGACTGTTTTCAAGGGTCATGTCCGCCCTTCCTCACCTTGGCTCTTCCCAGACCCTGGAAGGCCCCCCCTGACCCGGACATAGTCTCACGTCCCAGCCTGGTTCCTTCCTGGACACCCATCACAGCACTCTGCTCCCAAGTGGCCTCCTCCACCCACGGCCCGAGCCATCCCCGGCCCCCCTGGCCTTCACCTGGGTGGGTGTGGGCGTCTGCGGGAGGGAGGCGCTGCTCACAGGTACGCGCACCTGGCCGTTCCAGAAGCCCGTCCCTTTGTCAGTGGGTGAGACTGTGGGACAGGCTCTGCTGCTTCGCCTTCACAGGGTGAGAGGCCGCACACTGGCATCGCTGCAGGAACCCCAACTCCCAGGCAGAGTGGGGGCCCTCCGCCACGTCCAGGGTCCCGGCCGCGGGGTCCGAGTGGCGAGCCGGCCCCGCTGCCTGCAGGGCAGTCCGGGGCGGCGGGTGACCCTGTGTCTCTTTCCCTCCCCTGCAGCCATGAAGTCGGGGGGCACTCAGCTCAAGCTCGTCATGACGTTCCAGAATTATGGGCAAGCGCTGTTCAAGCCCATGAAGTAAGTGCTGAGGGTGGGGCGTGAGTGTGGACGGGCCCGGGGTCTGTGCCGGGGCGGGGCTGCGAGCCGGCTCTCAGCTTCCGGGGAACACGCAGCGGGTCCCCCCAGAGGTGTTCGGGGGTGAACTACGGGGGACGACTCTCGCGTTCTCCCCATCATGGCACGGCGGGCACCGCGGGTCCTGCACCCTTACCAGCCCGCCCCCTGCTTCCGGCCCTCGGCCCTTAAGACGCAGCCGAATCCAGACGGGTCGCTCCTGCCCCAGGGGGAGTGCCTGTTTTAAGCAAGGAACCCGAACGTGGGCACCGAAGTGCACCTCGGAAGGAGGCGACTTTGACCCCCCACACACCTCAGGGGTCGGCAGGGTTTCCCTGCAAAGGCCTGGCCGGTGGATTTTAGGTTTTGGCCGTACGGCCTGTGTCTCAGCTTCTCGGCTCTGCTCTCCCACCCGAAAAGCGGCCAGACGGTCTGCCAGTGGCCGGGCAGCGACTGTATGAAGCCTGTGCGTGGGCCGAGACCCTGGCTGTAGATTGTCCTGTTCTAGAGAAGATAAAGACTGCTACCAAAATAAATACCGAAGCACTCGGTGGCCATGGAACTGTGTGGAGATGGTGGGGAAGGGACCGTAGAAAGCCAGGCCGCCCCGGGAAACTCAGGAAGGACGTGCGGTTGGCGAGTCCCCTCCGGTGGACGGCCAGAAAGTGTGCGACCCGGGGCTTGGCTCTCGCACGTGGCCGAGGCCGTGCCACCACCTCCCATTAGTCCCAAAGGAGGCCCTGTTTGCTCTGGCTTGTGTGCTGCAGCGTGGTTGCACCCCCGGGGGCGTGCACCCCAGGAGGCCATGCGCCCCAGGAGGCCATGCGCCCCAGGAGGCCGTGCACCCCGGGAGGCCGTGCGCCCCCAGGGGGCCATTCGTCCCGGGAGGCCGTGCGCCCCAGGAGCCGTGCGCCCCAGGAGGCTGTGCGCCCTGGGGGCCTGCGCGGTGTGAGGCTGCACAGCTCGGCCCCCCGGAGGGCCAGTGTCTGTTGCCTCACCAGATCGGCCATTTGCCCTGATTTCTAATTTTCCTTTTCTTTTTCTAAAATAACTTATTTTAAAATTACAGTTGGAATATGATACCAGGCTAGTTTCAGGTGTGCCGCATAGTGGTTAGACATTTACGCACCTTACGGAGTGATCCCCCCGATAAACCTAGTGCCCGTCTGACACCGTGCGTAGTTACCACAGCATTACCGGCCATGTGACTCTTTTGTAACTGCCCATTGGTACTTCTTAGCCCCTCACACTTGCCGCCCGCCCGCCAACCCCTCTCCCGGCTGGCTGCCATCACAGTGTTCTCCACATCTGTGGTTTCGTTCTTGTTTTGTTTGTTGGTTTTGTCCTCTAGATTCCGCATGTAAGTGAAGTCATGGGGCATTGCCTTTCTCTGCCTGACTTACTCCACTCAGCACGACCCTCTCTAGGTCTGGCCACGTCGTTGCCGACGGCGAGATCCCACTGGTTCCGTGGCTGCGTCATATTCCGCCGCGTGCCGCACCTCTTCTCTGTCCATTCCCCCTTTGATGGGCACCCTGGCTGCCTCCGTGTCTTGGCTACCGTAAATCATGCCGCAAGGAACACATGAATGCACATGTCCCTTTAAGTAGTGCTTTGGGTTTCTTTGGGTAAATACCCAGAGTGGGATTGCTGGGTCCTTCTTTGTCTCTTACTGCAGCCTTTGCCTGATACAAGCATTGCTACCCCAGTCTTTTTGGTTGTTTGTTCCCATTTTCATGAAGCGTCTTTTCCTGTCTCTTTATTTTCCGTCTGTGTCTTTCAATCTGAAGCGAGTCTCTTGCAGGCAGCATGTGTCAGGGTCTTGCTTTCTTATCCAGTCAGCCATCCTGTGTCTTTTGATTGGAGCAGTTAATCCATTTACATTTAAAGTAATTGTGGGTAATACGTAGTTACTGCTATTTTATTATTCGTATTTTTTTAATCTTTTTTTTTTCTTCTTCTTTCTAAAGAAGTCGCTCCAACATTTCCTGTAATACTGGCTTGGTGGTGATGGCCTCCTTTAGCTTCTTCTTGTCTGGGAAGCCCTTTATCTGTCCTTTGATTCTAAATGGTAGCTTTGCGGGGTAATCTTAGTTGGAGGTCCTGGCTTTTCATCACTTTGAATATTTCCTGCCAGTCCCTTCTGGCCTGCAGAGTTTCTGCTGAGAAATCAGCTGACAGTCTTATGGGAGCTCCTTTCTAGGTAATCACCTGCTTTTCTCTTGCCACTTTTAAGATTCTCTCTGTGTCTCTGACCTTTGGCATTTAATGATGCTGTGTTGGTGTGGGCCTCTTTGGGTTCATCTTGTTTGGGACCCTCCATGTGTCCTTGGCCTGTATGTTGACTTCCTTCACCAGGTTGGCAAAGTTTTCTGTTATTATTTCTTCAAGTAGGTTTTCAATTCCTTGCTCTCTCTCTTCTCCTTCTGATACCCCTACGATGCAAAACTTTTTGGATTTTTTTTTCTTGTTGCTGTTCTGATTGGGTGTCTTCTGCTGCCTTGTCTTTCAAATCACTGATTTGATCCTCTGCTTCGTCTACTCTACTATCGAGTCCTCCTAAGACATTCTTCTTTTCGGTGATGTATTCTTCATTTCTGACTTTTTTTAAATATGTTTTTCATCTCCACTTTTATGTTTCCTATCTCTCTGTTAAAATGCTTGCTGAGTTCATCTCCTCTTCCCCTAAGTTCACTGAGAACCCTTATAACAAGTGTTTTGAATCTGCATCCGGCAGATTGCTTTTCTCTGTTTTGTTTAGTTCGTTTTCTGGAGCTTTGTTCTGTTCTTTCATGTGGGACACGTTTTTTTTGTCTCCGCATTTTGACTGCCTCTCTGCTTCTATGTATTAGGTAGGATTGCTGTGTCCTGGTCTTCGTAGAGGGACCTTATGTCGTAGATGTGCTGTGGGGTCCAGCGGCACAGTCTCTCTGGTCACCTGAGCTGGGTGCTCCAGGTGTGTCCCTTGTATGGGTTATGTGTGCCCTCCTGTCATAGTTGAGCCTTGGCTGCTGTTTGCACATTAGTGGGAGGGATTGACCCTCAGGCTGATTGGTTGTGAGGACCGGACGGTGAGGGGCCGACCTTACAGAGCAGGATTCACTTTAGCAGGGCTGTGATGCCTGCCCAGTCTGCCCTTGGGTGGTGCTCCAGCTCAGTCCAAAGCCGGCCACTGGGTGTGCAGGCAAGGTCTCGTGGGAGGGCCCCCGCTGCGGTCCAACTTCAGCCCCAACCTGTCCCTTGCCTGGGACCACTTGGCAAGAGTCACCGAGCAATCCACAGATGGCTGCCGCCCAGTGCTGTGCTTAGAGCTACCTCAAGAGGCCAAACCATGAGCCGAGGCCAGCTGCTGCTAGTTCCGGGCTCGGGCTGCTCAGCAAGAGGTGTGGGGCACGCCAAGGCCAGATGCTGCTTGTTTGGGTTTTGTGAACCTTGGAGAGATTTTAGGAAAGTCCACAGCGTGAGCCAAGCCAGACTTCCATATTATGAAAAAGCCGCTAAAGGCTTGGGTGGTCTACCCATTGGGTGGGCAGGATCTCAGGGAAGCACCTGGGTGGGGTGGACGTGTTAGCCAGGTTGATGGACACTCAATATGGCACTGCCTGCGTCCACTCCCAGGGAAGGGGAGGGCCCAACACAGGAACCACGCCCTCCGCCAGCACTTCTGTCTGGGAGAAAGCCACCCTTCCATGCCTCACCCTGAAGCCAGACGACTCGGTCCCTCCGCGTGTGTCCTTGGCGCCTTCCAAGCTGCTGCCCCAGCACTTGTTCTGGGCTGGAACTCAGAGCGAGTCCGTCCACAAGTAAGTCTGTGTGTGGCCCCTTTACGAGGATGCCTGGTACTCCAGCCACCCTCCATGTCACTCGGCCACCATCCCACTGGTTTTGACAGCCAGAAGTTGTGGGGACTTCTCTTCCCGGCACTGGGAGCCTGGTGTGGGGCTTTGGCTGCTCGTTCCGTGGGGTGTCGAGAATCTCCACAGTTGAGACATCCTCCAGATTCTCAACCGCCACACGCAGGTGTGCGACCAGCCGTTTCGTGTCTCTGCCTCTCCTACCAGTCTAAGGTGGCCTCTTCTGTGTGTCCCCAGTTGTAGGATTTTTGTTCAGCCAGACCTCCGGCAACTCCCAATGATGGCTGCTCTGTAGTTTAGTTGTAATTTTGATGTGCTCACGAAAGGAGACAGCATAGCACCCCCCTACTCCTCCATCTTGACCCTCTAATTTTCATTATAAACTAGAAATATGGATTTATTTTTCTGCTTATTCTTCAGATTTTAAGAAGGATGATAACTAATTCAGAGACATTTCAGACACTTTGTGGGTTGAACAAAATACAGCCGCTCGTTCACGGCTATGGTCGAGGCAGGTTTTGTGCCAGGCTCTAATGTGTCTCCTGTTTGCCTTCATCTGTGGTTGTGGTGTGCAGGGCAGGGCCCCCAGCCCCGCGTGTCCCGTCTGCCTGGGCTCACCTATTCTCTGCCAGGCCAGCCTATGTGTCCTGTGCAAGCCCAGAGCCAGCCCACTGGCCATCTGCTTTCTTTCCTTCGGCAAAGAATAGAAATGTGTGCGTGCGTGTGTGTGCGTGTGTGTGTGTGTGTGTGTGTTGTGTGTGTGTCTGCATCTCCCAGAGAAGCTGCCTGTGAACAGCTGTTTCGAGGCTCAGGAATTCTTTGCAGCTGAGCTGTATAAACAGAGGCAGCCGCAGAAGCACTGGTGGGGGGCGGGGGGCGGTGTTTCTGATGCAGATGCCGAGTGTGTTCTTCTCTGAGTGCGCGTGACCGCGGCGCGGGTGCCGGCAAGAGACCCGGCAGCTGTGTCTGGTCCTGTGTTCACTGTGTCGGAGCAGGGCTGACACGGCCCCCAGGGTGAGAGCTCAGGTGGCAGGTGACCAGACCCACGCACCAGTCCACGGGGGATGCCGGAGAGATGCTGCACAGGGGTGGGGGGAGGTCCAGCTACCAAACACCCTTGGGAGGAGGCCCGTGAGCTGAGCCTTGCAGGGTGAGGAGTGTCCTCGGGGCAGGAAGGCTTCCGGGCTCGTGCCCACACAGGCTTGGGGCAATGAAAGGATTTCGAGGACCAGGGACTGAGTGGTTAGCAGTTTCCAAGTATTTGAGCTCGTCTGATAAATAATGCATGTTTTCTCCCCACGGTGCTCACTCGGCCCCAAAGGCAAACAGATTGCGCAGTCGCCAGTCACTGGGTGTGGAGCCAGCAGAGGCCTGGGCCTGGCCAGAGGCGGACAAAGACCCTTTTGTGCCCACGCTCAGCTTGGGCTGGCCTCTGCACCCGCTCTCTGCCCTCACTCGACTCCCAGGACCCTGGCATCCTCCCCCACGGGACCACCAGGCCCGGACCCTTCGTCAGATCTTAACCTGCTCCACATGAAGCTGCCCGAAGCCCCTGTGTCCCATCTGGGCTCAGAGCTGTCGGACCCCAGGCCGAGATGGGGCCGCCCTGGCCCTGCCTGAATACTCTCCCCTGTGGATCTTGGTGGTAGGGTCATCCCTGCCCTGTATCCCGCCAGCCCGGCACAGCCACCAGTGCTGCTGCAGGGCAGACACTGTGGCAGCACCATGTGGTCAGTGGTGAACAGGAGGCGTGCGGCCCCTCCTGGCTCTAGCTCAAACCCCATAAAGAGTCAACAGCCATGTGAACAGACGAACGCGGACGGTTCAGAGGGCAGAGCCGTGGAGAGGTTCAAGCTGAGTGACGTGGCAGAGGTGGGCTAGGGGCAGGCAAGGCCTCTCTGTGAACCAAGGCGTTCCTGTGGTCCTCCCCCAGACACCCCGTGTGGCACCCGTTAGAAGGTGGCATTTCAGCCGGGGTGAGCAGTAAGGTGACAACCAGGCATGGGAGGGTCTAGAGCAGAACGTTCCAGCAACGTCCATCTGCAGGTTTCAGGTCTGAGGCTGGGGGAGGGCAGGGTGAGCCGAGGGCCCCGGCCACCCACCGTCCCCGTCCCCACCTCGGCAGGCCGCCGTCCTCGCTGACGGTGGCGTGCACCCTCCGCCTCCGGGAAGGATTACCCACTTTGCTTAAATCAGAGCGAGCCAGTCAGCGTTTCCAGAAACGCTCTGAGCAGCAGCGTCACAAGTGTCTGCTTCCCACGGCCGTGGGTCTCCGGGGTGCCTGTGTGTGGCCGTCACTCTAATTGTCACCAAAGGGAAAGAAGATTAAAAGGCGGGGAAGGGAAATATGGTCTTCATTTCCCGTGTACTGGGGAAGAAAATGAAAGTCAGGGGTTCCTTTCAAGGGCCGTCCGCTCGGGCCTGATGGTGTGTGACGCCCCGGAAGGAGATGTCGCAGAGGGGACCTCCTCAGAGACGCCGGGCCCCGGGCCGCACTGCAGGCCCGGCCCCTGGATCCGTGTGGTTTTCCTGCGGGAGGGGACCGCGTCACCGCGCCGTTGCCAGCCCGCGGTTTGTAGGTGACGAGTGTAGTGACATCCTTGTCTTCTCATTACGCTTAAACGTGGGACCACGGGGGTCCTGCTGCAGAAGGGGGTGCGCTCCTGCATTTTTCGGGCCCCTGGGGAACCCGCACTCGTGTCCACCTGGGTTTCGTTCCCTGGCCACCTCCGACTCACGTGCACGGCAGGTGTGTCGGCAGGGACAGGCTCGGCCGGCCCTGAGCACCCTGGGGCTATCCCCTCCTGTCTGCAGCAGCCAGGGCTCGAGGCCTGGCTTGTCACCATGGTTCAGATCCAGCCTGCCGTCCGTCACGCGTGAGAGTCGATGCACAATTAGGCACTGAGGTTTTGAACAGGATGAGTGTTTCACCAGACAAACGGTCCCCGACATTTGCGGGGCTGTGGCACATGACGCCAAAGGTAGCAGGAAATGTTGGCCGTGAGCTCCAGGACAGGAGGGTCACGCAGAAGTGACTGCCGGGGACGCTCTCCTCCCCCGCAGGTGACCTGCCGCCGGATGTTAAGCAGCTTAACGTGTCTGCTTCGTGAGGAGGCGGTGTTTTTCTGCTGTGTGAGGGATGGGACAGCACTGAGGACAGGGTCGCTCGGTGAGTCAGGCCCACGGTACGGGGCAGAGGGAGGGAGGTGACCCTGCAGCTGGGATCTAAGCCTTGTCCCTTCTGTGACGTCTGCCCCAGGACAGTGGGCCCTGACACCGGAATCTGCACATGTCGCCCTATTTGGAAGGGGTCTTTGCAGATGTGATGACATGACGTTAAAGATCTTCAGAGGAGAAGTCACCTGGATTAGTGGGGTAGGCCCTAGGTGCCATCGTGTGTCCTCGTAAGAAGGGCAGGGAGAGGCGGGACACAGGGAAACCAGAGGAGGCCAGGTGACAGCCGAGGCACAGCTGGGCCGAGGGACACCAGCAGCCCCTGAGGGAGGCAGGAGGCCCTCCCTAGAGCCCAGGAGGGAGTGTGACCATCCCCCGCCTTGATTGTGGACTCCGTCCCCAGAACTGTGACGGGCAGGCTCCTGTTGTGAAACGCCAGACCGTGGTTTCTGTCAGAGCAGCCAAGGACTCAGTCAGGTGTCCTCTGAGCCCCCAGCACAGAGGCCATCCGGACCCGTGTTGCGAAGCCATGTGGGAGGCACCGGGTGGGCGGTGGCGGTGCGTGGGTCGTGAGCCTCGCCCTGGGTTTGCTGCTGGCTGGTGGGCGCCCTGGGGCCGGGCCTTCAGCCCCCACCTGCTGCGGTCCGGTGCAGCGTCTGCCTGTGGAGTGGCGTGCGTGAGCGTGTGTGAAGCCCCGCAGACACGGCGGGCATGCAGACTTCCCTGTGACGGGCGTGCTAGGGCACGGCCACGTGAGACTCGGTGCTGCCTGCAGCGCTGCCGGCCATGGACGCGGCGCGTCCCCGGCCCAATCCTCCCGGCCCCAGCCAGGCGCCACCCCACGCCTGGCTCGCCCCCGCCGGGCCCATGGCGGCAGACACAGCGCCCGGCCCCTCAGCCTCGCCTGTGCTCTGACCGCGGCCGCGGCGGGAGACGCCCTGCCGCCGAGGCCTCCTCGTCTGTACAGGGGAAGTGGGTGATGTGCAGCCCGTGAGCGGTCAGTATTCGGGGAGACAAAGTGAGTGTTCGGAGTGCCGTGTCTGTACCGACTGCCAGCCAAGCCCGTGACCCCGCGGCCCCGCTGCGCCGGCCGGCTGCCAATCCCCGGGCGCAGCTTTGGCGTCGCCAGAGACTCGCTGTCAGCTTCAAGTTTAGTGCTTGAAGCGACATGACGTTTCTCTGTCAGGCCCTGAAGGCCTGGAATCTAAGGGGCCTGTGGGCTGTGCCCGCGGGAGGCTCTGGGAGGGATGCAGGGCGGCAGCGAGCAGGGGGCGCGCTCCCACAGCCTCTGCCGGCGCAGCCTTGGCGGAGCCTCTTCTGCAGTCACACCCCCTGCCGCCGGCCTCTCCACGGTCCCCGTGTCCTGCCGCATCGGCCTCACGCACACCTTCAGGGCAATCTCCCCAGCTCTAGATCCTTAGCTCAAGTGTTTCCGCAGAGTTTCTTTTGCCGTTAAGGTGCCACATCCACAGGTTCTGGGGACTCAGTTCATAGACTTCCTGGGGAGAGGTCAACATGGTAGTCATTCTCACTTTAGTACGAATAACCACAGTCAGCTCTTCCTGTGTTTCCTTTTGAGCTATGGGAAGGTCTAAAGGAAGGGGATTTGGGTGTGGTCACTCTGGGGAGGAGAAAGAGAGAGAATGTGGAGTGCAGGACATCCCAAGAACTGGTCCTTAGTGGCCCCTTGACGAGATTTAAGGGGCCTGGGGCCTGAGTGTGTCGGGGGTGCCTGGTATCCCCCTGGGGGTTGCCCTCCAGTGCCTACTTTTTAGCGGCCTGTGGGCTCAGGGTGACCATCTGTGCCAGGCTGAGGTGTGAAGTCTGGGGCCCTTCCTGAGAGAGCAGGAGTGGACGAGAGCCTTCCTCAGGACCGGGCCTGCTGCGTTTCCCAGGTTCTGCCTCTCCTCCCATCTTTAGTCCCCTCTGTCGCTGCTGCCATGGCCGTCTTTCCCTGAGACGGTCACCGAGCCGTGGCCTGTGCCCAAGTGCTCAGCCTTTACACCTCCTCAGTTTCCTGGAGTGTCCTGGCCGCGGGCCCAGGCCAGGTGTGTTTGCTCTGACCTCGGGCAGCAAGGGTGAGCGGCTCCAGGCACTGAGCCTCCCCGGGTGGGCAGCTGCCTGCGAGGGCATGGCCGGGCCAGGAGGCGCCTCCCATCCCTGGTCCCCCCGGGTCTCAGTGTGCCCCGCCCCCCACGGTCCACTGGAGAGGACCCTGACTCCTGGGCACTGCTCGGGAGAATGCTGGTCCCCGGCCTCTTCGTCTGCATCCTTCGTCAGGGCAGGTGCGGGCTCCGGGCGCCCAGCCAGCTCACAGGTCCGATAGCATCGCCTCCCACGATTCCATGCCCCCGCCCCAGGAAGAAGCCCAGGCCTCCCACACCTGGGTACACCTTCAGCCAGGGCACCTGGAGGAAGGAGAAGCTGCCAGGTGACCGGGTTCAGCTAAGTCCAGTCTCCCGCCCGGGCAGTGAGCTCGGTACTTTTCCAGAGAGTTCTCCCCGGACCCTGTCACCGACAGCACCTCCAGCTCTGCAGTGAGGCCCAGGAGGTGGCGCCAAGGTGGCAGACCTGCCACAGAGGGGACCAGGTCCCATCTCCTGCCCGCCTGGGCGAGGAGAGAAATCCCACACTCTCCCGGGCTGCCCAGCACCCCACAGATGCCCCAGGCTGCCCCCTGAGGAGGGTCACATGCCCTGCAGCAGACACGTGCAGCCCGGCCCCCGACTTTTCTTTGACATGGAGTCAAGCAGGTGGCTCGGGGAGGCTCTCAGCCAGCGCACCCTGCTGCTTCCTTTCCCCCTTCAGGCAGTACGTGGCTGGCAGATCCCCACCGCCCTCAGCGGGGAGGCCCGGGGAGCTGGCCTCACACACGAGCCCTCGGCCCTCCCTTGTGTGTGCAAGTGGGGCACACTCAGAGGACGGGAGGGCTGAGGCCAGCCAGCCACACCCCAGAGCCCAGTGGGATTATCTTGTGAGGATGGATGTGTGCAGACATGTCCCCATCTGACATTTGGGGACACCAGGGCTGAGGCTAGTGCAGTCACCCCGTCCTCCCTGCTGGAGCCAGGTCACCCGCCACCAGCCCCGGCGCCTTCGCTCCCGCCCCTGTGCACACAGGACTGGGGAGGCCCACGCGGGCCCTCCCTCCCCTTGGCTGCAGTGGGCCCTGCCCCAAGGAAGTCTCAGGCTCAAGGAGCCGTGACACGGCTCAGGAGCACTGGTGCATCTGGGGACGAGCTGGGGAGACGGCAGCCCCGGGGACACCCCAGACGCACGTGGGGGGCGGGGGACAGTCGCTGGGTCCACGGACAAAGTTGCACCCATCGCCACTTCTCTGCACTTCTGGGGCTGTTCTGGGAAGGGACATCCGGAAGCCCAGACAGCCGGGCTGTGCGGCCTCTTTCGGGGGACAGCCTGGGGTGGAGGAAAGCCCTGGGGTGGGAGCTGTGACGGGACCAGGCACTGTTCCCGAACCTGGTCATGGAGCCCCCAGGAAGCGGCTGCCCTCTTCCCAGAGCAGCGGGGCTCAGGGCCACCTGCATTCCAGGTGTGTGCCCTGCGCACAGGTGAGGGAAGGGGCGCGACAGCCAAGCGCTGGCAGATAGGAAGGTACGCTCTTCAGCAGCACAGGTGCTGCCCCTGCTCATCGGGCAGTGGGAGGCCACTAGGTGCAGGGACAATGGTTAGGGAGGTGATCGTCGTGGCGACGAGATAATGGTGGTGGTGCTGGTGGTGGTGCTGGTGACAGTGGAAACCGAAGAAATGACAGTGGAAAAGCCCGAGGCTGCAGACGGATTTACGCCCCTTCCCTGAGCTGCGTCCGCCAGCCCCTCATCTGTTCGTCTGTTTATCAAACACCTGCGCTGCAGCTGGTGCGTGGCAGGTGCCACCACTCGGGCCCTGCGCACAGAGATCCGGTGCGGTGGTGCCGAGCTCTCGGGGGAGAAGCCCTCATCTCAGGCCGCCAAAGGCCCCTGGGGGCTGAGACAGATCTTGGTCGGCCTCGCGCCGTTTAGAGGTGACTCCCTGGCAGCCCGGCACCTTTGCCATCAGTGCACTCCCTTTGCACAAGCCGCAGATCTCTGGGCTCGGAGGCCAGAGGCTGCCCTTGGCCATCAGCCTTTCTGGAGCATGTGTGCAGCTGGTGGCCCGGATCTGGTGGTGGGCTGATCAATATTTAATACCAGCAGCCCCCCGTGGGGGGAAGCCTGATTCGGAGAGCTTGCCAGTTTCCATGGTGCAAGTACTTCCTGCCTGGTGACTTCCGGCTCCCAGCATGAGGTCCCTATGGTAGAGTTGGGGAGAAGAGCCCCCCCTTCACGGGCTGCTTCCACCTGCAGCTGTGAGAGAGGCACGGGCTGGAGCGTGGCGGAAACGGAAACGTTGTAGGATAACTGGAAGTGATGAGACGTACGTGTTTATCGCTTTGGAAATGTGGTTGACTTAATCGTGAGCTCGTATCGTTTTTAACGATGACTGTGTTAACAGCCGGCTCACAAAATTCTTGGAAATGTAACAGCCGGCGCTCGCGAGCGGGTACGAGCCTCCCGCCGGAAGGTGTCCTCAGTGACCGGCCCCTCTGTTTTGCTCCATTTTCTCCAGGCAAACGAGAGAGCAGGAGACGCCCCCGGACTTTTTTTACTTCTCCGACTATGAGAGACACAATGCAGAGATCGCCGCCTTCCACCTGGACAGGTGAGCCGTGCGGCCTGCAGCGCCCGGTCTGAGCGCTGCGCTCGGCCCTGCAGCCCTCGCCGCTCCCCGCCAGTGGGGCGTCGCTCCCCCACGGCACAGAACGGGAAACCGAGGCGTGAGGCTTGCTCGGCCCCCCAGGCTCGCCAGCATCCCCGGAGGGAGATGGTCCCTGCGTGTCCCTGCCCCGGTGGACGTACTGCTGCGTCCCACGAACGGTGCTGTCAGTTCACGCCCAGGAGTGGCCGGGGCCCCGGCGGGTGGTGGGCCGTTGGCGTAAAGGACAGAAAACGGGCAGGTTTGAGAACTGCATGTGTGAATTTCTCTGGGAGGCCATGGTGGGACCAAGAGACTCGCGTGGTATAAACAGGCCCCAATGTGGTCACCTGTCTTGGGGGCAGCTCTGCTCAGCAGGGCGTGAATTCCCCTCACTGCCCTGTGGGAGGAACAGCCAGCAGCCCCGGCTTGGAGCTCCGCCCCCTCCAGGGGCAGCTCACGGGCCTGGCTCTGGGGTCAGCCCCGAGGGTCTGTAGGACGGGAAGACTCTGCCTCGGCCTCTGGAGCCCCCCATCTCCACTGCAGAGCCCTGAGCTGACATGGGTCTGAGCCTCGTGCTTGGGGTGTGGCCGGGCGTCACCCAGGCTGGTTGGAATGCAGAGTCCCGGGCTGCACCCTGGTCCTACAGAGCCAGCGCCCCGGGGGCAGAGGCGTGTTGAGTCGGCCCCACCAGGCGCTGGAGCCGGCCAGCGGGACACGAGATAAAGGCCCCTCCCCGTCCCTTTCCTGCCAGGATCCTGGACTTCCGCCGCGTCCCCCCTGTGGCTGGCAGGACGATCAACATGACCAAGGAGATCCGGGATGTCACACGAGACAGGAAACTGTGGAGAACATTCTTCATCTCGCCAGGTAACCTGCACCTGGGGAAGCCCGCCCTCACCTGCCCGCTGCACACAGGAGCTGCGAGCTGAGTTACCCCTTCCAGCAACGAGACGGGGCGTAACGTCGTCGGCCCGCTGTGTTCTCTTAGCCACGTGCCACGGGCCCCTCTGTGCCAAGGCGCGTCCACCTACGTCCTGATTTAAACGGCCTCCCCGAACGGTGGTTCCGTCACACGCGGTCGGTCCCCTGGGTGGGCACAGAGGTTACTTCTGCCATTGGTTTGTTTTCCAAGCAAAACGGATTCATTGTGGAAAATGCCAGGCCTCTCCAGGGACCTTCTCCAGATTGTCCACCCAGAGGAGACCTCTGTCCTCTGCGGGCCATGGACCCGACCCGAGCCCTCACGCCCACGGGCCACTTGTGTCTGAGCCACTCCAGGCTGTGAGGCTGCCCCTTACCCATTCTGCTTGCAATTCTTATTGCCTCGTTTCTAGTGATCTGTTTCAAAGATTCAAATATTAAGACGCTAACGCCTCGTCCCATGTGCCCGCTGCCTGGCTTGGCCTCCCTCCCTTCACATCAACACGTGTCTCCACGTTCCCGGCCAGGGTTCTCCCCTCAGAACCACGGCAGGACTTTCTTGGGGGCGGGCAGAGAGGGGCCAGCAGCTGGCGGGAGGACAGGGGCCTGGGGCAGAGCGCTGAGTGCACTCTGAGCTGTAGCGCGGGCGGGCGGCCACTTACCTTTCTGTCACTGAGTGGTAAGGGTTCTGCGTGTGTGCTGGGTGCCAGGCCCACCTTAGGTCTGTGGCTTTGCAAACATTTTCTCCCACTCTGGGGTTTGTCTCTTCACTTTCTCGATAGCATGAATGCCATTTTAAAGCCATTGAACACCGAGTATAGAATTCCCAGACTCCCCCTAATTTTGAGGATGAGCAGAAAGGATGTGGGGTCCGACCCTAAGTCCGAGATCACACTGTGTGGCCTTGGGCAGGTCAGCTCCCCCTCTGGGCCTCTGTTTCCCATCGTGGGGGGTCCGAGTGCTTTGTGGAGATGGAACGTGAGCTCTGCCTGCCAGCAGGCGGGGCAAGAGGACACGGCCTGGCCAGAGGACGCTCTGGGGGCCGGCAGGGGCGGCGCTGCTCTGAGGGGCCCCCGTAACAGCTGTGTCCCCCAGCCAACAACGTCTGCTTCTATGGGGAGTGTTCCTATTACTGCTCCACGGAGCACGCCCTGTGTGGGAAGCCGGACCAGATAGAGGGCTCGCTGGCCGCCTTCCTGCCAGACCTGTCGCTGGCCAAGAGGAAGACGTGGCGGAACCCCTGGCGACGCTCGTACCACAAGCGCAAGAAGGCGGAGTGAGTGCGAGCCGCGTGCAGCGGGCCGCGGGCCCGCGCCCGCCCTTCCTGTTCTGACTTCCGCTGTGTCTTTCGGGGCTAGGGAGCTGCTTCTATCCGTTTTGCAGCAAGAAAGTGAGCTCAGAGGGGTCTCAGGCCTTGTCACCCACCACACGGGTGTGAGTGGTGACCGAGAAGGGAGGCGTGCCCAGCTCTGCCTGCCTGGCAGCATGTGAGGCCCCGTTCCCATAGGCCGTCAGGATGGGCATCTCTACTCTGAGACAATGTGGCCCCACGGGGTGCTTCCCGCCCAGCGGGGTCTCAGCGTTTGAACTTGGCTTTCACTCCCTCCTGCCCTTATTGTCCCTCTGTTCCTCCAGCCACTGAGATGTCCCTGTAGGTGTGGAATCCAGGCCCTGTTTCCTAACAGTGACCGTCCAAAACCCTGGCATCCAGGGCTGATGGTAGCCCCAGTTGTGATCAGCCCAGGGCCAAGCAAGTGGCTTCGTTCCTCCTGGCCCATACTCCCGTTAATGCAGCCGGCCCCCTGTAGGCACATGTCCGCCTGCGGACACTCCGCTGCATTGTGCCTGCTTTCCGCTTCGTGCTGCAGTGTAGACCCCGCTGCCAGAGCGGGGCAGCTGCCGCAGCGGCTCTGGGCCCCGCCCTCACAATGGCCCCCGCAGGTGGGAGGTGGACCCCGACTACTGCGAGGAGGTGAAGCAGACGCCCCCGTACGACAGCAGCCACCGCATCCTGGACGTCATGGACATGACCATTTTCGACTTCCTCATGGGTAGTCCGCGGCTGCCTGGCCCGTGCGGGGTGTCCACCCCGAGCCCGGGCGCCGGGCCGCCGTGTGGAGGGCCAGCCCTGCCTTTCCTCAGTCACTGTGCTTGGAGGTCGGACTGGGGGGCGGGGGGCTCCGAGCTGCAGGAGACGCTCAGCACGGCCCACCTGCTTCTCCCGCAGGGAACATGGACCGCCACCACTACGAGACGTTCGAGAAGTTTGGGAACGAGACGTTCATCATTCACCTGGACAACGGGAGGGGGTGAGCCCTGCGCGTGCCCTCCAGACGCAGAGGGGCAGGCCGCGTCCCCTTCCCGGGTCTAGCCAGAGCAGCAGGATCGGCCCCGTGGGGAGGACGTGGCCGTCCCCAAACGTCCGCTCTGTGTGCTGCAGGACTCTGGTGAACAGGGCCCCAGAGGCTGAGAGGGTCATGACGCTGACCCTGTGAGCTGGGTCCTGTCACACCCTCGTGGGGCCTGGAGGGCAGGCTGTGGGGAGCAGGCAGGGGCGCCCACCTGCGCCTTGGCGTCTGGGACCAGCCTCCTAGCCAAAGGGCCTGCTTGGTACACAGGAAGTGGGTGCGTGCGCGGGGGCCCCCAGTCCAGACCGCGAAAGCTCCAAGTGCCCGGCCCTGGGCGCCCGGTGGGGGACGTGTTGGGCGCGTGCCCAGCTGTAACAGGCGCCGTGGTGCTGGCCCGGCTGACCCCCTTGCGCCGTCCTCCCAGCGTGCCGGGGCTCCGCCCTCAGAGCTGCTCAGGCCGGCGGCCCTGTCCCGACAGGCGGACAGGCGCCCGGGTGGCGGCCCTGGGCGCCGCCCGACAGCCCTGCTCTTCCCCGCAGGTTTGGGAAGCATTCCCACGACGAGCTGTCCATCCTGGCACCTCTGCAGCAGTGCTGCAGGTACGTGCACCCGCCCCCGGGGAGCGGACCCGTCACCTGCAGAGGCCAGCTGCTGCCACGGCCCCGCAGACCAGGCGTCTCTGTCCCGCCCAGCTGTAACGCAAGCACGCCGGCCCCGCCCGCGGGACCCACGCCCCGGTCCGCTGCACCTTGCGGCATCCGCCCTGACCTCGACCCCGCCGGCACCGATGCTGTCCAGCGAGAACTCCAGGACCGCGGCCCTTTGCCAGGACTGAGATCCTTGTCTTTCTAAGAACCCGTCTTATGTATGAAAACTCTGAGGCCCAGACGACAGTCCTGCTCTCCAGAGCTCTGTGCCAGGCTGCAGGGCTCCCCAACCCCTTCCTCCCCTTCGTGGGGGGTGGGCAGGCTATGAGGCAAAGCCACGTGCACTTCCCAGGGTGCGCCTGCTCAGCCGGTGTGCTGAGCCCAGCTGGGGGCTGCGTCCAGGCCGAGTCCCGGCCCTCCCTCCCAGGGTCGGTCCTGCTGTGCCGCGTGGGGCTTGCAGGGGCCGCCAGAGGCGGGACCCTGGCCTTAGCCCCTCAGAGGCAGGGGCCGAGCCGGACCACCCCGCTTGGGGCCGCGGAGGCGCTTGACCTTGGCGTGTCCCACCCGGTTTCCCCCGGCCCGGCGCCCGCTCCCTGCTACAGGTCCCCCTACTGTCTCCTGCAGGATCAGGAAGTCCACGTACCTGCGGCTGCAGCTGCTGGCCAAGGAGGACTACAAGCTGAGCCTGCTGATGGCGGAGTCCCTGCGGAAGGACCTGGTGGCGCCCGTCCTGTACCGGCCGCTGGACGCCCTGGACCGGCGGCTGCGTGTCGTCCTGCGCACCGTGAGGACTGCGTGGAGAAGGACGGGCCGCGCAGCGTGGTGGACGACGACCTGGACCCTGAGCACAGAGGCTCCACCCAGAGGTAGTGACCACGAGCCGCCGGCCACGCCGGGCTGGACACGGGAGCGCACGCGCGCACGGACACAGGTGCGCACGGACATAGGTGCGCATGCCGCGGACGGACACAGGTGCGCACGGACATAGGTGCGCACGGCGGATGGACACGGGAGCGCGCCGTGGACTCGAGCCAGCGGCCAGGTCCCGGCTGAGAACCTCGGAAACGTGGGGTCATCGGAACGCAGTCTATTCCATTTTAAGGCCGGACACGGTCAGGGAGGGGGAGCCCTGTGCTCACTGACAGAGGTGGCCGGCAGCGGGACAACGCCCCCTTCTCGTAAGGAAGAGGAGCCTGTATTGACGGTTTTGTATTTATCCACGGATCTTATGGACGTAAACACAGACATCTGCCAGGCCCAGATCACCACGTTCAGCGAGAGGGCTGCACCCCTTGGCCAGGTCCCGCAAAGGGGCCTGGTGCCCAGACCGGCTCCGAATAAAAACTCTTCTGTGCGTCCCTGCGGGGCCACGTTGGGGCCGCGAGTGCCCTCGGGACACGCGCTGACAGGCAGACGCGCGCTGACAGACGGACGCGCGCCGTTCCGGACACGCGCGCGCCGTTCCGGAGTGGCGGAAACGACGCGCTGTCCTGGCGGCGCCCGGACTTCGTTGGGGGCGCCGGGCCACAGCTCATCGACTGCTTCGGGGACCTGCTGTGGATACGTCCACGGACCCTGCGTGCTAGCAGCAGGCTCTCCTTCGCCGCATTTTTTTGTGGAATAGTTTGCAATGTGATAAAGTGCAATAAAGATACAGCAAATGTGTTAGGGGCCTGGGGGTCCAGGTCTCTCACAGCCTTGTGCTCAGCTGTCTACCCACCCACCCTCCAAAAAGCAGGTCCTGATGCTGGGTGTGGGGGCCCCAGCTTTCAGGGTGCTGGGGTGGCAGGGCACGTGGGGCAGGAAGCAGGGGCTGCAGTAAGGCCCGAGCTCGCTCCAAAGGCGAAGGGTGGGCGTGGGGAGGGCGCTTGCCCACTGGCCGGCTGGCTCCTGGTGCTGTGGCCTCTGAGAGTGGATGGAGATTCCCCCAGCCACGGCCGGCCACAGCGGGTGGCACCCTGGGGGCACGCTGGTTCCCCCAGGGCGAGTGCGGACAGTGGTGGCTGCAGGGAGGGCAGGAGCTTTCCTGAGCCACAGGTGGCCCAAGTGCTCCAGCCCCACCTGAAAGCTTCTCCCACCTGCTGGCCGCTGGCCGCTGGCCGGCAGCTCGATATCCAGCCCCAGCGAGCCTGGGAGGTCGCTGAGGTGTCTCCCATGTGGGGGTGCAGGGCGTGAGCCCAGTGTTCTCAGCCCTGGAGTCCCTGGAGCAGAGAGCGCGTCCTCATCTGCCACCGCAGGCTGTTTCCGGCCTCTAGAGCTAGACTGCAAGGTCACCTTTATTTTCCTCATTTGACAAATGGGGAAACTGAGGCTCAGGAGGGTACGTCACTCTGCCACGTTGGTTTAAGTCCTGAAATGGCACAGCTGGGCGCAGGAGCCTGACCCGGGTCCCCGAGGCCCGCTGGACTGGGTTCAGGTAAGGCACCGCCAGGCAGACATGAACATCAGGTCCTGAGAGTCTCCAAAGGAAGTGGACGGGGTGACATGGCAAAAGGGCCCCAAAGCCTATTCCACCCCGTCTTCCCGCCCAGTGCTCACACTGGCTCAGCCCATCTGACCAGCCCGCTGGCTTGCTCAGAGCCAGCTCCACTCCGGCCTGGTTCACCAGCCCCTCCAGGGGGCTTTGCTGCAGGGGAGGAGGGGGAGGGGGGGAGGCCGGAAGCAGCGGGGGTCTGCTGGCCATCACGACATGGTCGGTGGTGTTGTTTGAGACTTCTTAAACCATGTTCATTTGTGTCAAACTGATGAAATCCAAACTGCAGTCAAAGCTGCCGAGCTGAGGGTAAGCAGCGAGGCCTCCGGCCAGGGGGCGGGGTCAGGCCGGGGGCGTGGTCAGCCGAAGCCACACCCCAGCCCCCCCCTGTCAGCACCACCCGTGCCCAGTGTGGAGTCCACGGCTTTGCAGCACCCCTCCCCTCCGCCCAGTCGCCGTGCAGGGGGAGGCCACCCGTTCACAGCTTTCTACGCAGAGGCCCAGCCTGCAGAAACGGCTCTTCCTGAGTTCAACGCGGAGTGGGTGACCCTTGGGACCGCGTGCCTGATCTCTGGATGGCTACGGTCCCGCCACCGCCGGACCCCCTCTTTCTGTCCTCAGTCAGATCAAATCCTTACGTCTATCAAGCGCAGCTGCAGCCACCGCGCGCACAGACATCACAAGTCCGGCCATCCGCGCAGGCGCAGCAGAGGAAAGGTCCCGGAGGAGGGGACCAGACCGGCTGGGGGCCGGGAACTAACGAGGAGAAAGGGCTTTCCATTAACCACTCGGGAGCTGGGCTGCGTTACCAGGAGAGGTGAGCAGCCTGCCTCGTCCGCAAGCAGGGCGGCGTTTTGCCAGAGGGGCCCAGGAGAAGCGTGGGTAAGAATTCAAAAGGGACTTAAAAATCGAAACAGGAGGAAAAGTCCGCATTCGGCCTGGGATGCCGTTTTGGAGAATCAAGAGGAAGCAGAAGCGGGGTGGCACCCGGCCGAGGCCACTTCCTGAATTAAGGTCGTAAATGAATGATGCCTGCCCCATGGGCCACAGGGGACAAAGTGTGTGAAGGGGTACAGGAATGCGAGAGGGTGGGCCACCCCATTTCCCAGTCCCCCATCCACCTCCCTGGTGGCTCCCCAAATATACCTCCCGCAGTCATCTGAAAGCAAGCTGAATGTATAGATTCCTGGGGTCCCCAAAGTCCGAGCCCATGTAGGGGGAGGGGCCAGGTGCCTCTGCAAGGCTCCCAGGCCACCCTCCTGGGTGCACTGCTCACCTAAGTGGCTCCAAGTTACCATGGAAAACTGGCCCCCGCATGTCACTGTACCCCAAAGGAAGCAGGTGAGCAGAGGCCCCAGAAGCCTTGGCCTGGGGGCGGGGTGGCAGGGGGTCCGGTTAGTGGACAGGGGAGACCGTAGGCCCTGTGGAGAGAAGGCCCCTGTGTGTGTTGGCTGGGTCCCATCCTTACTCCTCTCTGAGCTGCATTTGCGAGAATGGGTCTGTGGCTGGCGGGGTGCAATATCCATCAGCTCCGTGGTGGGGAGAGTCTGGCCGTGGCTCGTGGGACAGTGGGGAGGGGCCATTGAAGAGACCTGGGGAGAGGCCTGCACGGCCAGCTGCTGAGGGGTGGGGGGCCTGTGGTGCACACCAGCGCCTCAGCCCAGGTCGGGGACGGCCCAGTGATTGCCGGGGGCTCCAGTTAGCCAGCCCCACCCAAGGTCCCATGGGCCCTAGGACGGGAGGTCCGCTGTCTGGGGAGAGCCCTGTGAGGCCTGCTCTGGGGACTCTGCCCGTGTCTGGTCCCGAGCACCCTCTAGAGGACAACCTGGGAAAAGCGAGACTCGCCTCCCCAGGGCAAGAAGCCCTGGGTCCACCCTAGCTCCTCAGGGCTGGTGGCCCTGGTGTCAGCAGCAGAGGGGACCAAAAGGCCCCCGCTGCCTGGCAGACGGGCGCCCAGCCAGGCAGGCCGTTGGTGAGCCCCTGCCAGCTACCCAGCTCCCACCAGGCCAGCCTGTTCTTCTGTGTCTGGGCGGGGGCCCGAATGTCACTCTCCACGGTCCTGCCGGGACCTGACCCAGTGCCCGGCAGGCCCAAACACCTCCGAACGAATGGGGCATTTTCGATGAGTGTGACAAGTTCTGGACACCAGTGAACATGTACAGACACTCCTCAAGAGGAACAAGTTTGGGATTAACCTGGAAGGTGGCGGGAGCCACTGAAGCTCCAAGAAGCTTCTAGAAGCGCCACTGCTGATGCTGCCAGGCCTTCACAGGCTTCCACCCTGGCGCCCTCTGCCCCGTGCCAGCGTTATGCTGTGAATTCCCACTGCGAGCCCGTTTCCCCCGTGGAGGGCAGGCTCCACGTGCGTTTCAGATGCCCCGTCGCTGAGATGACCTGGGCAGCATCTGCCCCACCAGACGGGCAGCGCTGTGAGGACAGGGTGTGCTGCCCGCCACGGCACACCCGGTGCCCACGGCACAGCTCCCAGCATGCCCGGCGCGCCCCGCACGGCCGGGGAGCAGCTCCGCTCGGGCCGCGCCCCGCTGACCTCCGCTCGGCCGGGCTGAACCTGCCGCGTTCTCCCGAGGTGCCCTCCCGCAGGCCCTGAACCCGGCGCAGGCCGCGGGGCCATGCCGGGTCGTCCTCTCTCACCGTGGTGCTGCGGCCCTTCCGAGGGGTCCCCTGCTGGGGTCGGGGACCCCTTCTGCTCCGCATGCAGCAGTGACCCCACGCGGCCCCCAGTGCCCTGCTCCTCCTGGTAGCCATGCC
Organism: Eonycteris spelaea; assembly: GCA_003508835.1. Classification (NCBI taxonomy): domain Eukaryota; kingdom Metazoa; phylum Chordata; class Mammalia; order Chiroptera; family Pteropodidae; genus Eonycteris; species Eonycteris spelaea. Next base: position 5,094,288 of record PUFA01000126.1, read on the forward strand.
TTTGTGAGCCCACACTGCACCGATGGGACCAACAGAACACACATCTGTGATGGCATGTCACTGTTGAGACTCGGTCCCAAAGGCCCTGGGCCTCTGCCTCCCTCAGCTGTCCCGCTGTGCGTGGCTCAGTGGAGGGGCCCTTACCGGGGCACCGAGGCCCCGGCCAGCCACCTGTACCCACTCTCCAGGCCTGAGGGCCCTTCCAGCCCCAGCCAGCCTTCGGATGACGCAGCCCCAGCCAACGCCCTGGGAGACCCTGGGCCGGAACCACCCAGGGAAGCCACACCCCAGTTCCAGACTCTCAGAAACCCCATGAGACAGTGTTTGCTGTTGGTTTAAGGCGCTGAGTTCGGAGTGGTTAGCTATGGAGCACAGAGAGCAAAACAGACTGTGCCGACGCTCACGTTAGCCGCCAAGACCCCCATCGAGTCGCAGCTGTGCGAAGCTCGCTGGTCAGCGGATGGCCACTCTGGCTGCAGTGCCACGTCGTGACTATTCTTGTTTCTACTGAGCTACTGCACGGGTCCATGCGATGAGCAAATTACAGGGCAGTTTGTCCCCCTTCGTCGCACACTCTGCAATGCGCCTCCCGCGCCAGCTCCCCTGGGAGGCAGCCTTTCCTGTTCATGGACTCTCGCGGCCTCTGGAGGGAGTCGCCCCTTGCCAGCCTCAGGCCCGGGGCCCCCGCAGGGCCAACCTCCCCCCGGGCACCAGACCCGGCATTTCCAGCGAGAGAACTGTAACCCCTGGATGCAACAATTGGCTGAAGGACAGTAGTGACCCCAACTGGGCCAGGAGCAGTGACACGAGCCACTCAGGGGGAACGAGCGAGTGTGAGGTGCTGATGGGCGCAAAGGACAGTTCACTCACCACTCTATAAACAGTAGGACCTGATTCAGGGGATTGTCCTGAAAAGCAACTGAGTCAGCTCGTGAAAGAGTCTTAGCGCACTGCTGCCTGTGTTTGCTGCTGGTGCTGTCGCTGTTAGCGGTTTGAGGACATTTTTGGCTAAAGACCAGAGAAGCCTTCCTTTTCACTGCCAGGCCCCAAATTAATTAATCAGTTATTTTTAGAAGTGAGTCGAGCAAACATTTCAGAACTCTCAGAAACCAAAATTCATCAGAAAGGCTTTCTAACTGACCGACTTCCTCCATTTTCTATTCAATTAAATGAGTGGACACCTAGGGCTGTTTGCGCCACCATCCGTTTCTAAAGTTTCTTTCTGCAATGCTTCAAAAGCTCCTCCCCTCCCCGCCCTCTCCCTGCAATGCGGGGCCTTGCTCTGCAGCTGCTGCATCCCCACTCCCCCCAGGCTTGGCTTGCAGGCAGCTCCCAGACCCTCACCTGCTCCCTCAATCTCCTGCCCTCCAGGGGGGCCCGTGGGAAGAGCCTGCTGTGCACATTGCCCTGCTGCCACCCCACCCCCCCACCTACTCCCACCCCCCACCTCTCCCCTGCCAGCCAGCTGTGGCAGCACCTGCTGCAGGTGAGCGAGGCTGGGCCATTTCTCCCCGAGAAGACTGCCCCCTGTGTCCGAGTGTCTCGCCTGCAACCCGAGCTCTCTGACGGACCCGAGGAAAGTGGTGACGGTGCAGATCGCTGGTGGCACTGCCGTGGCCGGGGCGGTGTGCTCTGTGTGCAGTGCCTGACCTCCGATGAGGCGAGGCGCTCCCGCGTGGGCTGAGCCACTGCGTCTGTGGCAACGGGTCACACGGCAATAGAAAATATCGCGGACACCGATGTGAATCCACAAGAAACACACTGTCCTTGTAAAAACCAAACCTCTGCAGCTGGTTCTCTCCCAGAGGTCACCACTGCTGTTAACTTAGGGAGGCTTCTTCCGGATCCCTCTTGAAGAGAAGCAGAAGCCTGCTTTGCACCCGACGTTGCCAGGCACTTGCTGCGAACCCCGATGCGTCGAGGGAGGTCCTGCACGTGAGGACTTGGAGCAGCGCGGGCACACGAGGGGTGATCGAAAGGTCTCCTGGACCGCTGAGCACCCACGCTCACGCCCGGATCCAGCTGGGAGCTCTGCGGTGACAGGGACGTCGCGTGCGGCAGGCTGACGCGGAGCTGCCTGCTGGCTCCTGTCACTGCTGAGTTCCGTACTGCTGGGCTTGAAGGCAGCTGGCAGGTGACCCAGACGCCTCCCGGGCCCGAGGCCCCAGCTATAAAGGACCAGGCCCCCCGGGCGTGGTCGGAGGCTGAGGAAGCTGGAGGACCACGTGGCCGGTGCCCACTCGCTGCCTCTAGCAGAGCAGACATCTCCTCATCACTAACGTGTCCACGCCTTTCCATGAGTGGCAGGATCCCACGGGGCGGGGGTGGCAGGTGACAAAGCGCATCCTGGGTTTGGGGATCAAATTCCATCCCAAGCAAAGGGGCCTCCAGCCACAGTTTCCCATCAGCCCCAGGGAAGGGCAATATGATGGGGCGGAGGAGCCAGCATCAAGGTCAGCTCATTGGGAAGATGGTGCTCTGAACTTGGAGCTGGCCCCCTGCCGGGCTCTGCCGGGCCAGCTGTGTGGTCCAGGAGGACCCACCTGTCCCTCCGAGGGGCTAGCCTGCAGCCTTCACAGGGGAAGGGGCCGCTTTCAGAGGCTGGATCGGCACACACAGGACGTGCAAAGTGTGGCACGTGTGGGGCACGGCTCGGGCCCCAGGAGTGACTTCACCTGGAGAGCTCAGAGCCAGGGGCTCCGGGCAGCAGCAATTTGAATTCCCTGCCCTTCAGGGTCGGTGTGCTCGGCCCGGGAGGCACGCGCCACAGGCCGGAGGGCTAGGCGAAGTAGCAGCTGTCACCGTATGTCTGTCAGGGATCACCACCCTTACTTTAAGCCAAGTGCGCAGTCACCGATCCTGGTGGGGACGGGACAGGCCTGGAGCTCCGCCAGCTCCTGCCACATCTCCTCCCTCTGCTTCTGCCTGGCTGCGGGGCTCCTGGGACCTAGGCTCTCGGAAGGACACAGCAGGTGGGAGGCTGTGGGCCCCACACCGAGGGGGGGGCAGGGTTCTGTCCCTTTGACGCTGGCCGTACTCGGTGGCTCCCACCCACCCTGCTCTGCTAGGAAGTGTGTTCTCTCAGCCTTGGTATTGTTGGGGTTCAGCTTCTGCATCCACCATATGAAGGGGCAGGGAGACAGGTTCCCCAAACCACTCTGAGATTTTTTAATTAAACGCTTAATTTTAGGTTAATTGTAGGTCCATGCAGTTTTAGGGAATGAAACGCAGAGCTCCATGCACCCTTTACACCCAGCTTCCCCAATGGTCACACAGCGACACAGACTCGAGGCACAGGGCACTTCGAGGACCCCTCACGTCACCGCTCAGAGCGGTGAGCACGCTGCTCCTGCCCCTGCCTTTTAACCCCGGGCCCCAGGTCCCTGTGCTCCACTTTGCCACTGTCATTCCGACAATGCCACCACATATGTGTGTCACGCACACGTAACCTTTCCAGACTGGCGCAGTTGGCGGTTCCCCCCTGTTGATGCCCTGTGGGCAGCGGGCTCCTTAGCATTGCTGACCAGTGTCTCGTGGTGTGGACGGATGACAGCCGGGTCAGCCATCCCCTGTGGAAGGACATCTGGGCCCGTCCCGGTTTGGGGATCTGACGAAGGATGCTGCTGGAACGTGTGTGCCCAGGGGTTGTGTGACTTGCTCTGGGACAGGCGGCCAGGGGTGCGGTTGGAGGGTCATATGATAGCGAATGCTCAGTTTTTTAAAGAAACGGCCAAACCGTTTTGCAGAGGAGCTGAGCTGTCTCCTGTTCCTGCATTTCCAGCACTTTTGATTTTAACACCTGACAGGACGACCGGGAGCCACTGAATGTGCCTGAGCCCGAGTGTGGCTCAGATGGCAGACAGAGGCCAGGCAGCCTCAGGGCCAAAGCAGAAGGGGCCACTGCACGGCCGCCCTGCTGTTTCGGGGAGGGGTGGGGGGACCTGGTGAGCCCGGCCAAGCCAGGCCCGCCCTCCAGCACCAAGGGCAGCAGCAGCCCCTCCCCCGGGGCTGGCTGGACTGCTGGACTGGGCGCAGGTCTTTCAGAGTGGAAGGTGCTGCTCCGTGGGGAGACTCTTCTGGAGAATTCTATCCAGGCTTCCTGGCCTCCCACAGACTCACCGGCTTGGCTCGGGAGCATAATTCTGCAGGTCATCCATGGAAATAAACACCTTTTGGTAGCACATCCACTGTAAGCGACCCCCCCCCCCCCCCGCCTAAGACCCCCTCACTTCTTTATCCTAGAACGTCCTAAAACCCCTGTCTTCTCTTCTGCATGCGCCCCCCTACACCAGGAACTGCAGCTCTGGCGCTAGAAGGGACCAGTGACCAGCGTCCTGGCTGCCGGGGAAGCAGGGGCTCCCGCCCAGAGCAGACGGGAGCTTGCCCGGGGCCCCTGCCCGAGGCATGCTGCTGGGCTGGGGAGTGCTGCCGCCACACAGGGCGCTGGAGGAAGTGTTGACCCTGGTGGGGCCCTGGTCCACGACTGGACACACCCTCCAGACCCGTGCACAGCGCTGGGACCGGGGTGGGGATGGGGCTCTGGGGTGGAACAGGCCGGGCTGAGCCCGGAGGAGGAGGGGTAGCAGCCTGGCCCGTCTGTGGCCTGGGTCTTGGCTCAGTTCTGGGAGACACGAGTCACTCTGGGAATCTAGGTGCACGGGAAGAACCTCCGCGTCTCCGCGCGCGCCTGGGGCGCACCGACCTGCGGCTGCCCAAGGTGCGCGCGAGCAGGAGCTCTGTCCGGAACTCGGAACTCCGCGGTCTGCGCACGGAGCGAGGCGAGGCGCGGCCCAGGCGGGCGGGGGAGGCGGGGGCGCCCGCTCATCGGACCACCCAGTGCGCTGCTCCCTCCTCCCTCCTCCCGCAGCCGGTCGGAGGGTCACCGAGAGCCCCGCTCCGCACCGCTCCGCGCTTAACCAGTGGCTGGGGCCTCCCCCGCACCGGGATTGGATGCCAGAGACGGGGTGGGGGCAGGCGGGGGACCCCAGCAGCCCAGGTTCCCAGCTGGGGCAGAGAGCTCCCCGCAGTGCAGACGCTGCTGGTCCGCTCCCGCGAGGACCTCCGCACACACCGGCAGACCTGCGAGCCGGCGGGCGGCGTGGAGGAGGCGACAGCTGCGGTGGTGGCCCCCCGCGCCGCGATGTTCGACAGCTCGCAGTACCCCTACAACTGCTTCAATTACGACGCCGACGACTACCCGGCAGGCAGCTCCGACGAGGAGAAGCGGCTCACGCGGCCCGCGTACAGGTGACCTCGGGGGCGGGCGCCCGCCCTCCGCAGGCGGCTCGGACGGCCGGGACCTGCCTGGGACGAGGGAGGCTTTCTTTTCTCGCGTGGGGCTCAGAGAGGGGACACTTAGGTCCACACAGGTAGTGGGAGAAGGGGCTCTCTGCCTCCCTGAGGGGATCCCCAAGGGCGAGCGAGAGCTTCTGGGGTGCGGGATGGAGCCGGGAGCGGGGGCTCCGAGGTCACTCACCCAAGCACCCCTTCGTGCTCTCTCCTCCAACACCTGTGGCGGGGGCCGCGTGCGGGGAGGACTGGCAGGGACGTCCCGCGGGCGGCTCTGGGCGGCGCCCCCTCCGCGCGGCGCGGCCTGACGCGCCCTGTCCGCAGCTACATCGCGCTCATCGCCATGGCCATCCAGCAGAGCCCGGCGGGCCGCGTGACCCTGTCCGGCATCTACGACTTCATCATGCGCAGGTTCCCCTACTACCGCGCCAACCAGCGCGCCTGGCAGAACTCCGTCCGCCACAACCTGTCCCTCAACAGCTGCTTCGTCAAGGTGAGCGCCCCGCCCCTGCAAGCGGCCCCCAAGCGTCCCGGGCTCAGCGACACCTGGGCCAAGTCGTCCCTGCTGGGGGAGGGGCGTCGCAGCGGCAGCTGCCGGGAAGTTTATTCTTAGCAAACTGGGCATCCTCCCCCTCGCCACCCCCAGGACAGGGCCCTGTCCCCTGCTTACCCCACTTCCTGAGTGAGCCCAGAGGCGGGGTTGGGGGCTCCCGGGGAGCCAGCGCCGCTGAGCCCCTGTTGCTCACACAGGTGCCTCGAACCGAGGGCCACGAGAAGGGCAAGGGCAATTACTGGACGTTCGCGGGCGGCTGCGAGTCGCTGCTGGACCTTTGAGAACGGCAACTTCCGGCGCCGGCGCCGGCGGCGTGGCCCCCAGCGCGAGCGGCCGAGAGGGGCGGGAGCCAGGGCGGCCCAGGGGCCCGCGGGCCAGCCGGAGCCCACTGGGGCCCCCGCGGCCCCAGGCCTTCCCCCGGAGCCACCGACCCCCTCTAGCCCCGCGGCCTTGGGGAAAGACACGCACAAGGACATCAAATTCAGCATCGACTACATCCTCTCCTCCCTGACCCCTTTCCGGCGCTCAGGCCGCCGCCCCAGGTGCAGGAGGTCCAGCAAATGAGCCTCCACTTTTGGACAATGTGAGAGAGGGCTGAGGCTGTTTGCATGGGGGTGGGGGGCACCCAATCCGTCTGGGGTCTCTTGGGTGATTTCAGCCTCACCCTGGCCAGGAAGGGGGGTTTTGTCAACATTTCACCATGTCCACAGACTCACGCTCAGTGCTAACACCTGCCTGGGAGAGAAGTCGTCTTCAGACAGGTGCTACTGGGGCTTCATCCTTTCAAGGGGTGGGGGGAGTTGCCTTGCAGGAAAACCCACGGGATTCCTGTTTGGCTTAAAGGTTGACTCTAGAGTTAGGGAGGAATTCTGCCCGAGGAATAAGAACATAGGCTCAGGGTCACATCCACTTAGAGTCAAGGTAACATTCCATGACTGGTCTTTGAGCGTTTGCTTCATAGACCACCGTACCCCAGAATCTGACGGTGACCGTGAGTGGCATTGGTGAGTATCTCCTTAGAGATCAAAGTAATAATAAAAAGCGCAAATGCTGAAGTCAAATACTAACCGACCCCACGAATGGTGCCCCAAGGTTTTGACTGTGTCCCTGTGATGGTGGTGTGATCGGAAGTGACAAATGCATCTTGTGCTGTGAGCAGAAAATATTGGTGATTGTTTAAGAAATCCTATGCACTTTTTCATACAGGAAGGAAGGAAATAAGGAAGGGCAGGAAGGAGGGAGGGACACGGGGGTTCGAATTTGGATAACGCAGGGGCAAAGCTCACTTTTCTTGGTTCTTCTGAGGGGGGTCATGTCCTATCTGGGCAGGTTGTGTCCAGTTGGTTTCCAGAGAAAGCAGACATTCCACAGCAGGTGGTTGGCAAACCCCACCAGGCTGTGAGGTACACACTCAGGAGTGTGCAACTGGAGGTGGGTACACTCCATTTGAAATGTAAATCATTTAATTACTGTGTAGGGACTGGCATTTAAAAAAAACACACACAATTATGCACAGTGAAACTATTTGACCGATCTTATCATTTTTCACCAGCCCAATTTTGCAGAGTTAATTGCTTTCCGTGACTTAATTTGAACATCAGTAAGGATTACACCTAATCTGATTCACTAGGTGACAATGACTGGCTAATTTTGTAACCGGCAAAAACACACCCAACTATGTCCACTGGTGATTTGTAGTCTTGCTTTGTCAAACTCTGAAAAACGAGCGGGGAGTACAGGCAGGCAGGCAGCTGAGCCAGGCGGTCACGGAAAAGAGGGGCTCGGACGTGGCTTCATTTCTGATCCAGAAGACCTGACGTTTCCTGAGGGCACCGATTCCTCCCTCCACCTGTAAATACAGACCGTGGTCTCCTGTAGTTGTTTGACACGGGAAGACGGCTGATCCTGAGAATGCTGTGAACACCTGGTCCCTGCAGCAGAGATGCCCACTGGTGACCGGCCCGCTCCCTGCCCACCAGCGCCCTTCGGCCTGGCCAGGCCCTGCCAAGACGCCCACCAGGCTCACAAAAGGAGAGGAGCCATGCCTCCAATGGCCCTCCTAAAAGCAGGACGAAGGCCTGTGACAGAGAGGACACCTCTCCTTCACAAATGAGAGCTGCCAGAACTCTGCCCACCAGGCTTGGTGCTAAGTCCCGGATGCCGGCTATCTGCACAGCACCCCTGGGAGGTGGGTACTGGGACTCCGATCCCCATTTTACAGATGGGGACCTGCAGGGCAGGGCACGTGGGCCCAGGATGCAGGCATGCAGCTCGGGGACAGGCTGAGGCCACGTCCTCCGTGCTGCAGCTCGTCCTGGCTGGGAATGCGTGTGCACATGTGTGTGTATGCATCGTAGGTGTGTGTCGTGTGTCTGTCTGCGTTCCTCTTATTTATATCCCTTTGTCGGTTGTGCTAAAAGCATCGTTTTAAATTATGCTAGATATAACTTAGATGGTGACATGATGCAGGTGGTACTAGCCATAATATGTGGCATCTATAGTATCTGAAGATATATTTTTCTGCTACCAAGTGAACAAATAAAATTTGCATTTTATCTTTTGGGTTCTCGCTGTATTCCTGTGTTTCTCTCTGGTGCCTAGAGCCCGAGTGAGGACAGAAAAACCTTTTGCCCTAAATAGAGAATCTCTGGAGGCCCCAGTCCTGGACAGGGAGAACGGCCTTGGAAGGGGACAGGCTTTGACGGGAACCTACCTCTCCCCACTCCCCACCCACCCCCATCCCAGCAGAAGCCCCCTGGCTGCTCCAGCAGAGGAGTGTCACCAGCGGAGAGATCTGTGCACTACAAGGTGTAACATTTGTTTTGCAAAGGATATCAATCATGTTTTAAAAGCGAAGGGACATTTTCAATTTGCTAGCGTCTGATATCCTGCGACTTCAGAAAAGCTCGCAGCCCTTCGAGTGAGTGGCATTTAATACCAAGCAACACGGCGGGGTGAGGGCTGGCTCTGACCTATTCAAATGTCGCCGCCACGGCGCAGGCTCGCGCAGCGCAATTATAATTAGATGCCGCATGCCTCTCTTGCAAATCCGCTGATTGATCACCGACGCGTGCGTTTCCGCCACGTTACCCCGAGCAGATGTCTGCCACGCGCAGTTACGGATCACCAGGTTCCCATTAACGAGGTGGGGAGGCGCGGCCTGCCGCGTTCGAGTCGGGGACAGGGTCGGGGGGCGGGGTGCGAAGTGCCGCTGTGCACAGCAAAGTTCCTGGGTTGGTGGCGTCCAGACCGAGGACCCTTCTCCCGGGCCGCCCGAGGCTGTCGGGGAGACCTTCCTCTGGGGAGACCCTCCTCACACAGCTGGTCTGAGCCGGGGGCGCCCTACGGGAACAAAATACAGGACGGCGCATGGGTGGCCCTCGAATGCACACCGGCCTCAGATGACGCCCCGCTCCTGCCCGCGCAGCCGGTCTCCCCAGGGAGGCTGACGGTGGTCCGTGGTCCGACACCTCCGTGTACACCTAGCTGCCGCCCTGGCCCCTGGTCTCCCCCGGACCAGCAGCGAAGAAGGACCTAGCAGTCCTTCCTTTCCTTATTGAGCAGATCTGGGGCCTTCGTTCACTCGAGCCCACTCGAGCCCCACGCCAGCTGCTGGCGCGCAGCAGTGAACCAGAGGCGCCGACTGTGTTCCAGCCGCAGGAGCCGGAGCGGCCACTGCGCAAACGCAGGTGCGCGCCCCCATGCGGCTGGAAGCAAGCCTGCGCGGGGCGTTGAGACGGGGTCAGTCCAGGTGGGGGCGACAACGAGCTCAGAGTGTGGTCGGCTGGGCCCTCCCAGGATGGGGGGGGCCGCCGTGCCTAGAGGAGACCCATTTGGGTGGTGGAGGAGCCAGCAGGAACCTGTGGTGGGAGGGGGAGAGGGGCGGGGCCCGCAGACTAGACCAGAAGGCCGGTGTGTCTGGGTGGAGGTGCAGAAAGGGAGAAGTGCCTGGGAAGACCCCAGTCTGCTCTCTTAGCCCCCAAGTCCAGGCCAAACACCTCATTTCTTTAGCCTTTGAAATTCATCTGGTGCATTTGTATCAGTTTGTCACTTTTTTCCCGATCCGTGGAAGTTCTGTGGGATCATCAGCTCCCACGTTCTGGGCGCTTTACCTTGGTTAATGACCTCCACGACAGCTGACTTACTTGTGCACACATACCACACAACTTCTGCCCTTGTCCCACGCCTTCTCCCCAACCTGTCCCCTCCTGTGGTCGTGAAACTGAGTTTCGGGACCCACGACGCAGACGCAGGCGCGACGTGGCGTGGAGCTGTCCTCGCTCCCAGGCCCAGAGCTCCAGCGCCTTCCAGCGGTGCTCCATGCCGTGTCGGAACGCGGGTGCTTCTCTTCCTGCCTCCTCCCGCCAGCTCCAGCGCCCTGTGCGCTGGGGTGGGGTTAGACACGAACACGAGGCACAGGCTCAGAGAGGCCTCACAGAGCTGTCACTGCTGAGGCGTCCTGATGACCGCCAAGGGTGGTCACGCCCGCCAGCCTGCAGGTCAAATGGACGCAGACCCCAGAGCCACTCTGCCCACCTGCTGTGGCTGCCATCTGATCCCTGAGCATCAGGGACTCCGAATCCGGGGACGGGACGAGGGTGTGACCTCCCCCCCACGCAGCCAAATACCCCCAGCTGCCTTTTGCGGGGTCCATACTCCCACTCCCCGGGGGTCAGCCCCGGCACAGCCCTGGTAGTCATCACTCCAAGAGGGACCAGGAGAGGCAGAGCGCAGGTCCGCACCTGTAATTTGTGCACTCAGCCAGATTAACAACCCATAAACATTTGCAAATCACGTGTTCGTCCCGTTAAAAATACCAGGCGCATCGTGTGTGACCGGTCTCCGTCCGCGGCTTCACAGTTCTCACGCCCGCTCCTGGGAGCGAAGGCGCGGGGTGTTCACCGGCAGCCCGCTGCGTGCCGCGTTCCGCAGCTGCGGCCACTGCGCAGAGGCCGGCGCACCTGCGCGGAGGTTTCTAACGCGCAGAGGCCGCGCGCTGCGCCGCCACCGTTAGCAACTAAGGAAACCGAGTGGGCGCGTTTGCACTTGGCCCAGCTCCCCTCCACGCTCGTGTCAGATGCAGGCGCCAGAGGAGGCGTCCCCTGTGTGACGGCGACCCGCCTGCACGTCACGCAGCCGCCCCCGTGCCCCTGTCAGCACGCTGCGCCCTGTGCCCTTGCGCCCCATGGGCGCCCTCTGTGCCCCCCACGCCTGGAACTCACGTGACGCGCGCTCTCAGGAGCCGCCTCGCCCTCCAAACCTGCTCAGCCCCTTGGACCAGGACCACACTCGCGGGCTGGCGCTGCAGACACCATGCTGTTTGCTCCTGCGTTGGGGGCCGGAAGAGGGAGGCGTGTAGACCGCTCGCTCTTCAAACACTCACGGGGGCCGCTGGGCTCGGGCTCCAAGGGCCTCGTGTCCATCCCCGCAACGAGTCACGTGACTGTCCGTCCCCCGGAGTGTATGTGTGTTGAGCCCCGGTTCCGGCCGCTCAGGGCCCGAGGCACAGCAGGCGCTCAGCCCACATGGGTGACCCGTCAGGGTGACTGCAGGCAGTGGCCAGGCCCCCGATGGCGCCTCCCCTGTAAGTACAGGTGCCTTTGGCGCAGTAACAAACGTCCTGGACGGCGCGGCCCGCACAGTGGGGGTGGGGGGCACAGGAAGCTCTGCCCCAGCTTGGGGTGGGAGCCGGGGGCCCTCCACACATGGGAACCTGGGCTGTTCCGGGTCGGGGTACAGCCCGCTACCCCCAAGGCACAGGTCCAACCCCTCCAGGGGCACCTGGAAGGCCTGCCTGCCCTGCCTGGACCACTGGCCCGTGTGGCGTGCCTGAGCGTGAGCTGGCGTGCTTGGCGCCGTGTCTGCACGTGCGCGGCACGTGCCTCTGTGAGCTCTGGATGAGTGTGCATCAACTGCGTGAGCAGCAGGAGCACACGCGTGTGCGTGTGCAGAGTGTAGTTTCTGCGGGTGTGTTCCTGCGGTGGTGGGGTGTGTCCACCTGCTAGGTAGGGAGGGGGGCAGCCAGGTGAGCGGGGTCTCTGGGACCTCAGCAGTGCGGTTGCACGAGTGAGTCACTGCACCTCAACGCAAACACCTTTCCGACCCTTTCTGCACCAAGAACTGTGTGCGCCAAGCAGTGACACGTGTGAGCTCCCGTCTCCTGTGGCAGGTCGGGGGTGGGGTCCTGGGGTCCCCACGGAGAGCCGGCCTCATGGAGTGGCCGAGCAGCTGAGGGGCAGGTGTGGGTCAAAGGGGATGTCAGCCTCCGCCTGACGTGGACTGAGGTGTGATTTGGGGCAGGGTCGCGCATGCAGCAAATGTCCCATTCTAGGGCGTCGTCAAACGTGGGGATCTCCTGCCCCCTGGAGAAAGCCCCTGAAGGGACAGGTCTTTTCCCTTGTCACACATGGGAGCCACATGGGCTCAGCGGCCCCAAGCCCGGGTCGGCCCACTGAGGAGAAGGTAGGCACGTTTCACGCTCTGCAGAGAATACCAGGGGACGTGAGCTGGGGCCTCGGAGACGCCCACAAGTCCAGGTCCACTGGCAATGCGGGCGCGCCGACGTGCTGCTGCGTTGCACACGCGTCACAGACACCCACCTTTGCAACGACTCCCCTATTTGTGTTTTCGACTTCGTAAGGACAGAAACATGACATTTCCAATCACCCGTGTGACTAGGCTCTCCGCACAATGCGTGCTCAGTGGGGGGACTTGTAAGTAAGTGACCCACGCGCGTCCTCAGAGCCCAGCCCCCCAGCGCCCCCGAGAAAGCCCGTGTGGCTGCGCCGTCTGCAATTAAGGCTCAGACTGACTCCAGCTCCGTCCTTCCCGTAACCCTGACGCCCGCGTCCACCCCACCCCCGCCCCCGTCTCCACAGGAAGCACCTGAGTAGTTATCCAGGCGCAGGCTGTTTCTTGACCTGTCACTCTTTCCTTCTGGGGTCAGTTTCCTTCCTCCCGAGTCACATGTTAAGTCATTCTTTCTGTGAGAGAAAATCTCTGTCTCAGTCTGACGATACCTCCCCTCCTCCCTCCCCCTTCGAGTCTCTTCCATTACCTAATGGTATGTATAGTGGCTGTTTAAAAATCTGCTGTCCATCCAAGGCCAGTCCTGACTATTCTCATTCCTGGGCATCTCCCCTTAACATTTTATTATCAAAACTTCAAACACACAAGAAGGTTAAAAGAATCGCATGGTGAGCGCCCACCTCCTCCCCTCAGAGACTCTGGATTGTTACGAGCTGGCTGCATTTCCTCTGTCACGTCACGCCCTCCACCCAGTCATGGACCCACCTGACGCCCCTGGGTTCAAGGTGAGCCGCACACACCCCTGCACACGCCCTGGATACTCCAGCACACGTGTCAGAACTACAGTTTGGTATTTGTTATGGATGTTTTAAAGGTAAAATTCGCCTGGAGTGAAATGGGTGAATTTCGAGTGTACTCTATGTGAGTTGCAGGAAATGCATCAGCCCGTGGCCCAAAGCCGGGGAAGACACAGAATACTATTAACTCCAAAAGTCCCCAGCCGTCCCGGCCCCAGCCCCAAGCCAAGCTCTGTTCTGAACTTTTTCTCAGCAGAGAGGTCTCGCACGACACCTGTTTGTCAGGGAGGCGTCGACAGTCAGTCAGCATGTTGATACACCCCTCGGCTGCCTGTTCCTTCCGAGGGCAGACCCGTGTTTTGCCCATTTTATTGGGCTTCCATCTTTTTATTACTAGGCTGTAGGAGTTCTGTATAGACTCCTAACAAAGCTCTCCATCAGCTACACATTTTACTAATTTTTTCTTCCAATCTGTCTTTTGCCTCTTCATTGTATTAGTGATACATTGACGAGAAGGATTTTTAGTCTGATGAAGTCTGAGTTTTCCAAAATTCTCATGGCTATTGCTTACCTACCTCCGAGTTACAAAGGTGATGTTCTGCCCTCTGTGAGGAGGCGTCGTCCTTCCATATTTGACGCTTAGCGAGCGCTGCATCTTGCTCATCGAGTGGGGACATGGCGTCAGGAAGGGGCGTTTGCTCCTCCCACATCGTCCTAGCGCCGTGAATTGAAAAGACCCTTGGATCCTCCTGAGTCCTTGCGGAAACCCGGGTCCGTGTGTGGGCACCTGGTCCCAGACTCCCTCTCCTGCTCCGCCAATCGGCCGTCTGTCCTGGCCCCAGTGCCACACGGCGTCGACCCCCGCGCTCTGTGACGGATGCGGACAGCGGGGAGCGGCAGGTGAAACGCACTGCGCCTTTTCAAAGCTGTTGGGCCCTCCGAGGGCTTTCGCGACTCCGAATACATCAGAATCAGCTCGTGCGTTTCCGTCGGAAAACCAGCTGAGGTTACAGTTGCGACGGCGTGAAAGCCACAGATCGTCTGCGGAAAAGCTCTCATCTTGATGAGAAGTTCATATTTTTGGTGCTATTGTAAATCCTATTTTTAAAATTTCAGTTTTTGATTCTTTGTTGGTAGTGCCCAGAAATACAATTAATTTTTGTATGTTGCTCTTGTATTCTGCGGCCTTGCTAAACTCATTCATTAGTAGTAACAGCTTTTCTGAAGCTTCCATTAGATTTTCTACATAGATGATGTCTTCTGTGAATAAACACAGGGACTCGAACAGACACCTGGATACAAATGCTCATGGCAGCAAAACTCACAATAGCCAGAAACTGGAAACAAACCAAAAGTCCACCGAGGGACCAACGGATGAGTGAAATGCAGCGTATCTGCACAACCGGACAGCATCCAGCCGTGAAGAAGAACGCCCCACTCACGCACACTGCAACACGGCCGAGCCTGGGAACGGTGCTCAGTGAGAGGAGCCGGTCACAAAGGCCACGCAGGGTGTGACTGTTTGTATGAAATGTCCAGAACAGGCAAATGCACAGAGGCGGAGAGCAGCCCAGTGGTTGCCAAGCTGGGGTGGAGACAGGGAGAGCCCGCAGGGGCGGGGGTGTCTCTGGGGCGTCGGGGGTCAGACGGTGGCGGCGGAGGCTCAACCTTGTGAATGTACCCCAAATCCCGACTTGTACACTTTTAAATAGCGACGTCTATGTTCTGTGGATCATGGCTTCATTTTAAAACTGCACACGCGCACGCGCGCACTCACACACCCTGACCCAGACGAAACCCCTGCCAGAGACTGAGCGAGCCAGCCTCGGAGCTGCAGCTTCCTTGTGCCTGAAACGGGCCGTGACCCTGACTCACGGGCTGCTGTGCCAATCAAGTGAGATAAGGCAGGGAACACCCTGGTCACCGTGCCAAATAACCGAGATAGCACATGCAACGTGACAGCACTGGGAAAGTGTGGCCCTGTAAAAAACGTCACCTGGCCGGGTTCCCATCACACCTGTGTGTGATTTGGGCCTGACACCTGGCAGTCAGCCTTGATCCTGCCTTGCCTTCGCCCCTACGGCAGCTCGACGGCAGCTCCTACGGCCTTTACGCCGAAAGGACAGGGCGACTTCCTACAGCCTTCTCTCCTGAGCCCTCCAGCCAGTCACCACACGTGTCCCACCTGCTGCCTGCTCCAGCCACTCTCCCACCTGCAGCCAGAGTGGGACTCTGGGAATCCCACTCTGCCCGCTTCTCACGCCCCTGGAGAAAAGCTCACCTCTGCACCACAGCCGCCGGGGGCTGGGGTCTCCTCCCCTCACTCCACTTCCTTCTCCCTCTTTCCCCCTCCCCCACTCGTTGGGCTCTGGCCACCTCCTGGCTGCTCCTGCCCAGGGCCTTTGCACCACTGTCCCTGGCCAGGAATGACCTCCACTCAGATGCCCCCCTGTCCAGGCCAGCGGCCCAGAGCGCCGACCCAAGTCACTGCCGACTTGTTCACCTTGTTTTTAACTGCCCTTCCCGCTGTGGGAGACACTGTCGCTTTATGCTCTGCGATGTCATGGGGTATTAATTACGTTAGGATTTCTTGGTGTTTATTTCTTGTGTATCCGCCTGACCACCAGCACGCAAGCTCCGCCCCCGCCTGGCCTCTCATCTCCCCGTGCCAAGTGTCAAGTGCAGCTAAGCGAGCGCAGTAGAGGACCGCCCCGCGGAAGCGCTACCGCGGCCTCTCCAGCCTCATTTTCCCCAACCATGAGCCCAGGGGCGCAGCTCATGGGTGAACTACTCTCTCTAGCGCAGGTGATTCCGCACCACAGCTAGCAATGTACTTGTCAGGGACTCGCTAGGCGCAGAAGCTGAGCCCTTCATCCCACGCTCTTTCCACAGACCCCCAGCGTCCCGGCCTCAGGGTGCCTAAAGCTCCTGGGCTCTGTGGGCCTTCCAGGACACGCACCGCACCTGCACCTCCTACCAGACAGGCCCAGAGGGTGCAGGCACGCGCTGCACCACCAGGTGGCAGCAGAGCGTCAGGGATGGGCAGCCAGGCTGGGCCTGAGCTTGCCGAACCGGGCCCCGCCCAGGCCCCGCCCCTTCAAGTCACGCCCCTATGACCCAAGGCCCCGCCCCCTCGGGCTGACCGCGCCCAGGTTTGCGGTCCAGGATCCTGCAACATCCTAAAATGAAATCGTGCAGCGGAGGATGGGGCTGGAGCGTTGTGGGGGCGGCGGGGAGGCGCCTGCCCGTAGAGCTGATGTATGCACAGCCAGGCCTCCCCTAAGCACCTGGTGGTCACTCTCTCATTTAATCATTTCGCGATGGCCGGCCTACAGAGGACACAGACACCTAGAGAACATCCAGGGCACGGACAGAAACGGCGCGGAGCGTGCTGTGCTGGCCCATGCCGGGACCCGAAGTTCGAGCTGGCCCCTCGTGGCACCCCTATGGGCTCACTGCACACAGGTCCGCTTCAGCCTGAGCTGAGACACGATGACCCCCAGGGCTGGGTGGGCTCTGACCCCCACTCCCCGGCTCTCTGGCCAAACAACGCTCCTCCCCACTCCCTTCCGCCACCTCTGCTGTGATGGGGGTGGCCTGGGGGACAGATGACCAGTGGGACTGCAAGGGGACTGGCAGACCTACGTGTCCAGCTCCTGTTTGCCCTAATGTCCCCTTCCCCTGCCCACTCCCAAATACCCTTTTAGAGTCTCTGAGCAAACTCGAAGCCCAGTCTCTGGGGTCACTGCCATCCTGTCTGAGGAGGGGTCTTACTCAGGCCCCAGGCCAAGGCTCTGAGCTGCTGCCCTTGAGGGAGACCCTAGGAGGTCTCAAACGGGTACCCACGTGCCCCAGACTGATTCTAACCCGCCCCCTCACACAGATGTCCTCCAGCAGGGAAGGCAGAATTTTATGAAACCCTATTTACAAAACCAGAATGTTGAAGAAATTGTGAACCCGGGTGGGGCTGTTTGGGGCTGTGTCCCAGATCCTTGTTGGGGGCACACTTTTCATGTCCTCTGGTTTTAAAGCTGTGCTCGTAGAGATGTTTGAGAAAGTCCATGGAAAGCTGCCGTCAGCCACTAACACCGTAGTTAGAGTGAGTCAGAGTGAACTCACCAGGGCTCCGGAGGGGTAGCAGCGCCTGTGTGGACAGGATGCCAACAGCCGCAGGGTGGGGTGCAGGGCTGTCCCGGCTGTGACACCCCGGCCTCGCGCGCTGGGGGAGGGCCCCGTGGGGGAGCATCACATGTGCCCTCACACCGCGCTAAGCGTCCCCCCTGCCTACTCGGAGCCAGGTCCCACCTGTGACGACCAGGGGGTACGAAAGGATAGTTTCTACGAGGGAAAATCCTGACTATCGTGCACACAAAACGCGTCAAAGATTTTACTGAACTCGCTCCTTACCGAGGCCCCGTAACATGCTGGAGCTGGCTCACGGGAGAATTCAAAGCGCCACGCACAGCACACAGGAAATGAGGGCGCAGAGGGGACGCCCCGAGACGCAGCTCCGCCCCCGGGCGAGCACCCGGCTCCTTCCAGCGGGCGGAACGATCGCAGGTCTGCGGCACGAGTCCTGGGCATCGTGGCCGGTTTTCCGTAAAACGGCGCACGTGAACGGCAGGGACAGCCCAGGGGTGCCAGACGGGACGGTGGCAGCCCGTTGGCAAAGCTCGCCGCAGTCAAGGCCACGGCTTGCCCCGCTGCGTCCGACGCGAAGGGCGCGAAGCCCCGCGGTCCGGCCCGGTCCGCGCTCTCCTCCGCGGCTGGGTCTCCCACGCTGCCTCCGGGGGCAGCCGGCTGCTGTGCCGAGTGTCGAGCTGGCGAGGGTCCTGACTCAGCGTTTACTCGCTGTGTGGTCTTGAGAGCCACCATCCCGTGCCCCGATGCCCACAGCGGCGGAGCGGAGTGGCCCCGCACCGCCCGCCTTGGGGGCGTGCAGAACCGCGAGCTCCGGGGCAGGGCGGCTGGGACCGGGTTCTCTGCCTCTTGCCGCCCGGTGCTCCCAGCTGACGGACTTGCTCTGTCTGCAGCACAGGCCGGGGTCCGTCTCTGTGCCTGTTGTCGGGACGCTCGGGCATGGGGCGGCTATCTGTCCAGTGCACTCTGCACCGCGCCCACTGCTCTGCCCACTGCAAATGGCACATAGAGCCAAGCCAGGAAGGCCTCCTGGAGATGGCGCTGCCCGAGGCAGGGCGGTTCGTTGCCGCCGGAAACCGGGCGGCAGTTACTACCTGCCATCCGCAGACCTGGGACCTGCGCCCCCACGTGCTGTCCGCGGCCATCACAGGAGCTGGCGCAGTGGAGGACAGAGCCAGCAGGTGGGCACAGCGGGCAGCAGCGCCGGGGCCTTGCCTGGCTGCGGAGTCTGGAGTTTTCCCTGTACTTATTTTCTCTTCTCCGACCCGCTAGAGTATACAGGCTCAAACCCCCAGCCTCCCGTGAGGGGCAAGGGGACCTCCAGACAGGACACCTATGGAGAGCACGGCAGGCCCTGCAGGCCCTGGGGCACCCCGATTCCACATCACCAGCCGGCAGGCCCCCCGGGTTCTCCTTACACGCAGCTGCCGCCTCATCGCCAGCCACCTCTGCTGGAGGATGCAGGCTCCTGCAGGCCCGTGTAAGGGGCCACCGCAGGGGACCAGTGCGGGCTGTGGGCCCAGCCGAGGGGCACAGAGAAGGCTCGGGAGCGCCCGGGCCCCATCCTTCCCTCCCCCAGCCGCGCCCACCCCAGGAGAGCCCCCCCCCCACCTCTGTCTGGCACCTGTGGGTCTGCATCGGCCAGCAGGGGCGCCTTTCTCTAATTCTCCCCAAAGTGCCAAAAGCCAGCAAAGGCCCCTCGGCAGGCAGCCTGCCCTTGCCTGCAGCCCCCGCCCTGTTCGAGGCACCCACTCAGTAGAAGGACTTCCTGTGAGGGGTGGGGGCCCCAGTGCGTGTGCCAGCAGCAGGTCCCGAGGCTCGTCCTGGGTTCGTGGTCTCTCCTGGCTTTTCTGGGACTCTGAACCCAACAAGTCCCTGACCATCTTGCAGGTGGAGCTCAGAGAACACAAGGACGCTGGGTGGCCCCTCCCAGATGGGAGCGCATGGGGTCTCTGGCAGGGTATTGTCCCGCCGGCCCCTACTGCCACCCGAGCCCGGCTGTGCCCTGCCGGCCGCCGGCCTTCTGAAAGGCCTTTTCATCCCTGTGTGGACAGCAGCACTGGCCGCATCAAAGGCCGTCTGTGGCAAGTCATATTTTCCCCCAAACCAGAAAAGTTCAAGCTCAGAGCACAAACATTCAGCTCATTATTTAGAAATAACAAGTCCTCTGGGTCCTGGTATCAGATCAAAGCTCAGAAATTAAAATCTGCAGAAGAGGAGGCAGCCTGAGATCAGCAGATCTGTGTTTGCTTCTCTCCACTCGGCGGCTAAAAACGGGACTCGAAACCTGCCTGGCGGTCTGGCAGTCTGGCCGCGGTCTGCCAGCCGCGAGCAGACAGCGCCATCCGGAGCGTCCTGGGCGTGGAGGCTGAAAATGTTGGTTGACATGACAATGCAGACAGCCCGGCCATCTATCAAGTACGGGTCTCCAGGAACGTCTTGTGCCACCGCCCCACCCCCTTCACACACGCGTGTGCATCAGGAGTCCCCTGCACACAGTAGCTCACGTGACGAGGGCACCTGCACCAGGGGTGCGCGTGGGCCATAGCCAACGTGTGTGCACACAGGGACCCAACAACCAGACGTGTACGGGCACACGCACGCACATGTGCCCACACGCACATATGCGCACACACACATGCATGCACATGCAGACTGCGCATGCACACACAGGCACACACAGGCACACGTGCACACTTGCAAACACACACACATGCGCTGTGCATGCACCCAGGTACACATGCACACACATGCTGTCGGCACACGTGCACGTGTGTACACACATGTGCACACACGCATGCACACATATGCAGACTGCGCTGTACACACAGGCACACAGGCACAGTGAAAATGTGCGTGCGCATGCACTGTGTACACACAGATACACATGCACAGGCACACACATGCAGCATGCACACATGCACACGCACGCACATGCATACAGTGCACACATGGACACACACAGACACACACCAACAGGAACAGGAATCGGGAGGTGCCCTCTGTGCTCTTGCCTGGGGCACCGGGGTGTGGGTGGCCTGGAGTCCCTCCCACAGCTGGACCTGCCCCAGCCGCCCAAGCACGACAGGGCCCTCGCTCACATCCAGGGGCACGTGGGCCCTGCTGGCTGGCACTGGGCACGGTGACGGCAGTCACTGGGGCTCGTCACCCTCCCGGAGGCCGCATTGTCCCTGGCCCCGCATAACTCTGGGGGCCTCGCCCGTGTGGGTCAGGCTGCGGCCTGGTTGGCAGTTCTTCACCCTGGTCCCACCGGGCTCAGTCCCACACCTGCCACCATCCCGGGCTACAGGGTCCGTTTTGGGGCACGTGACCTGGTTCCAGCCAGTGAGCCTCAGGCCCGTCCTGCAGGGCTCGGCACAGGATGGACGTTGGGCTGTGCTGTTCCTCTGTCTCAGTGGGGGACGCTGCCCGGGGCGGCGCCCACCCACCGCGGGCCCAGGACGCGCCGTCTCGTCGCTGAGGGCCGAGTCGGACGCGTTCCGGAGCCCGCAGCAGCCCCCCCGCCAGCCTCGCGAGCCCGTGACCCCGTTACTTCTAGCAGCCTGAGTGCTGCTCTCTCATCAGCGTGGGTCCTGGGGGACGAAGCCACCTGGGCATCACCCTTGTCACCCGCCGTGACACAGTCATCTGCCTCTGCAGGCTAACAGGTGGCTCCCCACAGCGGTGCCCAGCAGAGCAGCACCCCCCGGGTCTGCCTGGCCTGGCCGCGTTCCCTGGCCTGGCACTGCCCCCTGTCCCTCCTCCTTCCCCCGGCCTGGCCGTGCCCAGGACACCAGCGCCCACCCTCCGCGGCCTCGCACGTCTGTCGGCACACACGATGCGCACGGGCCACGCGGGTCCACCCGCAGAGTGCACTTCAGAGCCCTCACTTCACGCCTTCGCCGCACGGGTGACAGTCCCTGCGCCTCTTCTTATCCACCCTGCCACCTGCACCCGCCAACCTGACGCGTGTGAGTGTCCACACAGGTGTGTCGTGACAGGCACTCTCAGTCCGTGTTCCCAAAAGCAGAGCCCGAGATGGGACGTGGGTGCAGGGGCATCGTCTGGGGGAGCGCTCTAGCGTGGGGGGAGGGGCGGCTGAGAGCAGAGCGTCTGCCGGCAGATGGCGCATCACGGGCGCCCTGCACGAGAAGCCCGCCCAGGGCCCAGGAAGCCGAGCGCAGGTCACGCCCCGCTCACCCCCGCCATGGTGGGCGAGGGTGACGCTGACGCCGCGGATGCCCCCGTACCTCTGGGGTCCCTGCCCTGCCACTCAGCAGCCCCCCAAACAATGACGCCGCACGCCGCTGGGGCCACCCACGCCCTGACACGCGCGAGCCCCGAGCCTCCAGGGCCGCCCGCGTCGGGAGAGGGGCCGGGCGCTGGGCAGCATGCCCAGGACAGGCCAGCAAGGAGAGCCCACTGGGGGGACGCCGGGTCCGGCCAGCGCAGAGAGAGGCCGACACCCCGTCCACCGTCCCCCAGAATTCCCTCTCTCGGTTTAGCACCCAACAGCAAATGAGAGAAACGGAACGGCGAACAGCTGTAGACCCCGGCGACGTGACCCTCATTTCCTCGAAGGACGATAAAGACAGCGCCACGGGCGAGTCCGCCCTCCAGGCAACGCTCTTTCCACAGGGGGCACAGACGGCACGGGCTCAGCGCGGGTGGAGGGATCGGGCAGCGGCGGGCAGCGGGGCCACCAGCCCACGGAGGCAGAGCCAGGCGGGCCCTCTGGACGCCCCCGGGAAGCCCGCGGGGCAGGAGACGCGGGCGTCCAGGGGCACCGTCTGCAGGGCAAGGCGGCTCGATGCCCCCGCAGGTGCGGGCCGGGCCCGGGGACTGCCAGCCTCCCGCACAGCAGGAACGTGTCCGAGGCCCAGAGACCGTACACGACGCCCACACCGCAGAGCCAGGCCCGCCTCACGCACCTGCGCGGTGTGGTCGCGGGAGGCCCGGCCCCGGGGGACTGCCAGCCCGGCTGCTGGCGGGGGGGGGGGGGGGGGGGGATGGGGGGCATGGGCGGTTTTCTGGGGCGTGCGGCTGCTGGGTGTCCTAAAGACAGGGCGTGAGGCCGTGTCCCCCGGGAGTCCCCCGGCTCTGCTGGCTGGGCACATGCGCCCCTGGGTTCTATGCTGCCTGTCACCTGTGCGTGGCCCACGGCAAGCCCCTTCCCCCAGCCTCAGTTTCCCCACTGCAAAGGAGGGTCGGGGGAGCCCAAAAGGGTTTAAGGGAGGAACTGTCCTGTAAAACACGTGGGAAGTGCTCTGTAGTGACTGTCCCCACGGCTAACGCCGTAGCCTCGGTGACCTCCTGGAGCCCAAGGTTCGTGTTTAAGAGAAAATGGCCTTTCAGAGGGACCGTCCTCAGGGGTGGTCTCACACTGACCTCTGACCCTTGACCTTCATCTCCGCAGCTCCTGGAAGGTCTCTGCCCACCCCCCTTCCCGCCACACCCAGGACCGCTGAGCAAAGTCGGTGCTCATGAGCCTTTGCTGGTCACTTGGCGAGCGAAGGGTGCGTCTTCCTCCCGGGTCCTCGACCCTCGACCCCTCATGTGACCCCTCCACCCGTCCCCGCCTGTGCTCTGCTCATCAGGGCTGGGAACCTTCCAGGCCACCACCCCTGCCCCGGGACCTCCCTCTCCGGAGTTCTGGACGAGGCCCTGAGCGAGTCGCTTCGAGGCTGACTCCCGACGTCCCCTGCGAACGTGGAGACGTGGGGACCCCCTGAATCGCATGGCGTTTTCCCGAATCGGAGCCAGCAGCGAGGCTGGGCGCCAGGCTCAGGACGCCCAGCCGGGCGGGTGGGGGCAGCGCGGGACGGAGAAGCGGCGCCATCGGCTCCGCACCCGGGGCCTGCGTGAGCGCGCGGCGAAGGGAGGGGCCGCGTGCCAGGGACAGGGGGCGGGGCGGGGTGCAGGAGGGCGGGGCAAGCAGCAGGCGCTCAGCAGGCCCGGAGGCCCGGAGTCCAGGGCAAGGAGGACATGGCAGGGCTGTCACCTGTCGAGGGTGTGCCTGCGCCCGCCCCTCGCTCCCTGCGGTCGCCGCTGCGGTGCCCTTGGCGCACATCTCTGGCCCCCGTCCTGGCCTCCATCGTCACGGGCCGCCTCCCTGTGTCTCCTGTGCTGGTGAGGACGCGTGTTGTGACTCAGGGCCCACCCGAAATCCAGGGCGACTTCCCCTCAACGCCATAACTCCTTGCGTCAGCACAGACCTGGTTCTGAATAAGGTCACGGCTACAGACCGAGTGTCGTGACCCCAGACTCCCACGTGTGACCCCGGCCCCCAGTGCGATGGCACTGGGAGATGGCGTGGGGTGGGGTCCTCGTGGTGGGGATTAGTGTCCTTACACAAGAGACCCCAGGGGGCCCCCTCGTCCCCCCGCCACGTGGGGACACAGCAAGGAGATGGCAGCTCTGGACCAGGAAGGGGCCGCGTCGGGCACCAGACCGGTCGTGGCCTTCGTCCTGGGCTTCCGGCCTCCGGGCTGCGTCTCACGAGTGTCTGCTGCGCCTCAGCCCTCGTCCGTGGCCCCACGACAGCATCCCGAGGGGACCGGGTCACGTTGTGAGGTTCCAGGTGGGAATGAACCCTGGGGGGCAGACCCGGTCCAGTCGAGGGGTCTGGGGGCCTCTGTGCCCCCTCAACCACGTCAGCCCCACAGTGACAAGGCTGACCCTAAGGGGTCTGGGGGACACCCGCTTAGCTACGTGTGGCCTGAGGGCACCCCACTCTCCAGCCTGCGAGGCCGCCCCTCTCGCCTTGCACCCACGTCCCTTCGGCCAGCTCGCCCCGTTCCAGAGGGCCCTTCGCATTGTCATCTCCCGACGCCCTGGGCTCTTCAGAGCCCAGCGAAGGCCCTCAGCATGCAGCCCTGCCCAGCGCTGACTGTCCACCGCCGTGCCCCTCGGCCCGGCCACTCGGAGCGGGTCCCCGGGCCAGCAGCCTCACTGTCTCGGGAGCTCATGGGGAATGCAGTGTCCTGCCCCCCGCCCCAGGACCCTGAGTCAGAAGCCGTGTTTTAACTGGACTCTCAGGCCCCGGAAATACCAGGGGCTGGTGTTGGCTTCCCACGGCCCTCGCTCGCTCTGGTGACGTCCCAATTTCCTTCCATCAAACGTTTTCTCTAGGGACCTGCTGCTGCCCGAGGAAACCAGGGTCCTGCAGCCACACGTGTGCTGCCCCCCGTCCTGCTCGGAGACTGGGAAATGGCCATCGGCCACCTTCAAGGCCACCTGCTCCCGCGGCTGGCCGGGGTCTCGCTGAGCCTACTGCTCCCCCGCTCTGGGCTTGAGGGCGTCCCCTGCCCCAGTGTGGCCGCCCCTGGACCAGCAGGGAGGACGGGCCGGCGGGCAGGGGCGCGGGCCGGACCCTGGCCCCAGCTGAGGGCCGCCGAGCTCACTGCACGCTCGCTCACATGGCCTGAACGCAGCCCTTGTCTCTGCCCCGTCACGGCCTCCGTGATCGCCCAGCGGGCTATTGACTCAAGATAAGTCCCGGAGGCCCAGGGCTGCTCTGTTTGGTCCGGTGTCTGCTGGCCGGGCCAGGCCGGGACTCAGCTCCGCACACACCCTGCGGCCGGGCGCTTTGTCCTTATCCCTGGGCCTCCCTCCCGGGAGACCCGCGGCGACCACGGCAATCACAGAGCCGGTGTGTAAAGACAGTCACACGTTCCCGCAGAAACAGGTGCTGGGTGACATCATATCTCCAGCAGAAATCACTTAGGTCTTCCGAAGTCTATCAATATTTACGTTTCCAGCTCCACGAGGCATGTAATCACACCTCTGGTGACACCTGGCATGCCCCGCCCGCTCTGCTCGGGGCTGGGGGTGAGCCCTGGCCCCCGCTGGTTTGGAGCTTACCCTCCTGGGGCCTGGCCAGCCAGCCAGCAGGGCCTCTGGGCGCCCGACGGGGACAGAGCTGGGCTCAGAGACCAGGAGCAGGAGCAGGACAGAGTGGGGGCTCCAGGACTGGGGTGGGACGAGAGGGCGCGTCCCCTCGGTGTGGTGCCTGGACTTTAGCTGCTGTCCACAAACCTCAGCAGTTGCCTGCCCGAGAACGGTCCCAAGCTCAGAGGCTTGCTCTTTCCAGAAAATTCTTTTTGATTAAAAAATAAATACATAAAAGGCAACTTTGCAGTCCATGGCCCGGGCAAGGAGTACAGTATAAGTCAGGCCCACAGGCAAGTCTCGGCTCTGCTGGGGAGGCCCCCAGGGCCACCGCCCGGGCTGTGCCGTGAGGACCAGATGGGGGTCTTCAACCCGCCTGCACACCGGGAACCACGGGACGGGGTCACCCAGAGCTTCGGGCTCCTGTGCCCTAAGCCAAGCAGCACCCCGGACACCCTGGGACACAGTGGGCGTCATGTGGGAAGAACTGGGGGCACCTCGGTGGGCTGGAGGGAGGAGTAACCCACCTCCCCAGAGGGCCCCAGCACCCAGAGAGACGCCCAGCGGTGTCTGGGTTTTATTGACTCGCCAAAGCAGGAGATAAACCCCACCTAATGTCAGAACAAATACAGGCTGAGAGCAAGTGGCTGGGGGAGATAAGACAGGCATTCGCCTGCGGCTGCGGAAGGGGGAGCAGCCGTGCCCTTGCCCCCGCCCCCGCCCTCACCCCCATCCCCGGCCCAGGCAGCTGCGTTAGTCATTCCTGCCAGGCCAGGGGGGACAAGTCGGGGAGGCTGGGCCCCACCCCCGGGTCAGGTGGAGGCAGAGCTGGGGTCAAGCCTTGAGGTCCGGACATCCAGTCTGGGCCCCGGGAAAGCAGGCCCAGGGAGGGGCTGGCTTGGGCCTCTGCAGGGAGAGAAGAGGAAGCCGCCTGAGGTCACCTCCCTGGGGAGGGGCCCCACAGAGGGGATGGGGGACTGGCGGGGGCCTCACCCTGCCCCTTCTGGAGAGCGGGCGACCTCCTGGGACAGGCTGCCCGTCAGCAACTGGAGGGGAGGGGGCCGAGCGGCCTGGGGTCGGGCGGCAGCCCGCCCTGCCCCGTGCCAGGCCCAGGCACAGCACGGACATCGTTCTGCACTTCAGGCCGCCTCGGTCACCTCCCCGGGACCGCACGGCAGCGTCCACCTCCTGCCAGTGACATGCTCGTTTCAAATGAGACGGACACACCCCAGGGGGTGGCGTGCCAGGCTGGCGCGGAGGGGGCGCCGATGGCATCGGCGAACCCCTGCGCTCCGAACAGGGCTGAAGTCAGCAGCAAGCGGGGGCCCGGCCCGACCCAGGTCCCTCGGGCCCCGAAGGCCTGGTTCCTTCCACGGAGAAGGGACATGCTCCAGCCAGAGGGCCAGAGCGTGGCCGGCCACGAACAGCTGTGTGTGCACGGCATGGGCGTGGCATGGTGTGGGTGTGCCGCAGTGGGCGTGTGACACTTTGTGGTTGTGCATGGTGTGGGTGTGCCCCAGTGTGGGGGTGTAGCAGTGGTTGTGGCATGGCGTGGGAGTAGCACAGTGGGGGCGTGTGCACAGTGTGGTATGGGTGTGGCGTAGTGTGGGCATGCCTCACTATGGTGTGTGCGCGTGTGGGCATGTGCACCGTGTGGTCATGTGCACAGTGTGGGTGTGCATGGTGTGGGTGTGGCACGGTGTGGGTGTGTGCGTGGTGTGGGCATGTGCATGGTGTGGGCGTGTGCACGGTGTGGGTGTGTGCACAGTGTGGGTGTGTGCACAGTGTGGGTGTGGCACGGTGTGGGTGTGTGCGTGGTGTGGGCGTGTGCACAGTGTGGTCATGTGCACAGTGTGGGTGTGCATGATGTGGGTGTGGCACGGTGTGGGTGTGTGTACAGTGTGGGTGTGTGCATGGTGTGGGTGTGTGCCTCATATGAGCGTGTGCACTGTGGGCGTGCATGGTGTGGGTGTGGCACGGTGTGTGTGTGCATGTGCGTGGTGTGTGCGTGTGCGTGTGCGTGGTGTGGGGTGTGTGCATGGTGTGAGCGTGCATGGTGTGGGTGTGTGCACGTGTGGGCGTGCATGGTGTGGGTGTGGCACGGTGTGTGTGCGTGTGCGTGGTGTGGGTGTGTGCGTGGTGTGGGTGTGTGTGGTGTGGGCACGCCTGTGTGCAAACAGCAAATGAAGACTTGTGCACTCCAATGACATCCGAGCACAAACAACTCAACTGTGGGCTTGCCTTCATTGACGCTGAATGGTGTTTTCCAGAGCTAACTCTATTAATTCAATATGATTAATCCTGGGTCGATTGTCTAACCTTGAAATCAGAGTTTCTAATTAACTTTTGTTCATTTCACTGAAATTATATTCATAGGAATTATTTCTTTTCCATTTCAGTTTTACAACAAAATCAGGATTTATTCACTGTCATTTGTTCATATCGGTTTTCCTGATTATAGTTTCTCATCGGGAGGTCTTTGGGGATTAGAAGGCAGATACCCAAGAATAAATCCGAGTGGGAAACATCACTGATGCGCCCCTCCCTCGCCCACCTCCCCATCTGTGCAGATATCAATGTCCACTTTCTTAGGTCAACTTTTGCACGATCCTCTTTCAGCTTAGAGCCCAAAGCAAAACTGACCATGGACAGTTTAGTTTGTGTGGGTTTTATTTTCCGTGAGTGATTTCTACTGTTCTTCCTTTTTAAAGAGTTATGTGAAAGAGTGATAGTTTCTGCTGGGGGATTTTTCTTGTTGCTTTGTTTTCTTGTTTTTGTCAGTGAATCCAGTAGAAATTTGTGAGCAATTTTATGTGCCTGAGAAAAGAGACGAGAAGGGAGTGGGGGTGGTCCAGCGGGGGTGGGGTGTGAGGGCCGAGAGCCCACAGTCCCGTGAGCTCACAGCTCTGGTCCCCACGGTGGCTGTCACATGCCAGAGTCACTGCTAGCCGCTGCGTCACCTCGATGGACTCAGAGGGTGTAGGGGTGGGGGTGTTTTGGGGGGCTCGGGACCAGACCCAGCGTGAGCCCCTAGATCCTCGTACAGTGAGGGCCCACTGAGGGGTGGTGGTGCTGGGAGGTGACTGCAGGGAGCTCGTCCGCCCAGGTTCAATGGGTTTGGCAGAGTCCCTTGACCTTGACTTTCTGGGTCTCCGGGAGTGACCCTCCTGACCCTCTGAGCCCAGGCTCCTCCCCTGCTCTGGGCCTTGCCAGCATCAGATGCAGGAGAGTCTGGGGCCTTAAATTCTGAGCAGCCTCGCTGCCGAAGCCCTCCAGTGGCCCGCGTGCTGCGAAAGCCTCACGCAGGTCCTTGGGGACTGCTCCCCTAAGATGGCCAGCCCAGGTGGCCGCCACCCACCAGCCAGCACAGACCCAAGCCTCTCAGCCCACCTCCCTGAGCCAGCCAGCTGGGGCTCCTTGCCGTGGCCCGGGGACCCAGGCATCTTACCTGTAGACCAGTGGGGGGGTCTCCGTGCAGGCCCGTGTCCACTGCCTCTAGGATCCCCTCTGCCCCGCAGGGTCTGAGCCAGCCCTGGGAAGGGGGCCCGGTGTGGGCCCCCACCCTGAGCACCTAGGCAGCCAGCTTCGTCTGGGACCTGCGGGTGGAGCTGGGTCGCCCACCCTGGGTGCTGCATCGCTGAGCCCCGCCCCAAGCGGGCACCTTCGAGGTGGGCCGGCGCCAGGTGGACAGCAGGAGCCCGCGCCCTCCGTGGCCCCTGCAGGTGGGGGCTCCCTGTCCCCCCTCTGTGCACGCCGGCCTCTGCCCTCCGCTCTGCAGCGCGTGGGTCTCAGGGTCCAAAGAACCTGGGAGATTCTGAGTCACATGAGGGCAAACGGGGGAGGGAGCCGGGCTCCCGCTGCCCGTCCGGCTGCTCGGAGCCGGGCCCGCCTGGGTGGGCACCGCACCTGCGGCAGAGCCCTGGGGACGGGCCCGGGACAGGCCCCCGGGTGCCGGGCATTCGTTCCAAGCTGGTGCGAGGTGCCGGGGCGGACGCCAGGAGGGAGCGGAACGCGCCGGGCCCCACGGCGCGTGCATCGTGATGGCCCCACTCGCTCATCCTCCCGGCTCACGAGACCCCACGGGCCGGGGGAGGGGCGGCAGGGTGGCCCGGGTGCTGGAGGACGAAACCCGCGCAGCGCAAACCGCCCCCGCACCCAGGACAGGCACCCCCCTGCCAGAGCCGCCCGCCCCGGGCTGGGCCACCAGGCCCAGCAGGACGCTGGTTCGGGCCCCTCCTTGCCCCGTCGGGGCCATACCGGCCCAGGCACGGCAGCCCTGGGGCGGCGGTCGCTCCTGCCCGGCCGGCGGCCGTGTTTGGTGCTGAGCCACGTCCACTCCGCCCTGCGCTCCCGGAGTCCCGGGGAGCAGCCCTGTCCTGGAGACTGTGACGGCCACCTCCCCCCGCCTCTGCAAGCGGGGGCAGCCTGACTGTCCCTTCCAGGAACAGGGACCTCCCGAGGGCCTTGCTGTCCGGCAGCAGCGGGTGACGCCACCCTGCAAACTCCTCTGCCAGGCTCTGCGATGCACAGACCCACGTGGCCGCCAGCGACCCTGGCCTCCTCATGCCCACGGTGATGCAGGGAGGGGACTTCCAAGGCAGGTCACAAAGCCACGGCAGTGTCTGCCTTGGTCCCTGGAGCAGCCGCCCCATGGGGAGGAGTCGACTGTCCTGCCACGTGAGGGGGTCGCCTGGGAGAGGACCCTCCAGCCCACCCAGCCTGCGGGGGACCTCAGCCGGGCTGCCAGCTCTGGTCAAAGGCCTGACCACGAAAGCCACAACACAGAGGAAATGGCCATTGTCCTTTTAAGCCGCTAAGTTTGGGGTGGTGGTCACAGAAAAACACAGCTAACGCGCATTTCACCGATCCTGGGGCTGGCACTCAGGGCTGCCTTAGCGAGCCAGGGCGGGCCGGAGCCTCGGGGGTCTGGTGGGGCTGCAGGGCTGCCCCTCGTCCTCTGACAGCTAAGCCCACACTTCGCTGTGGAGCACGAACTGTCAGGAAGTGTCCTCACACATAGCTGCCCCCCGGTGGCCCCAAGCCCCAGGCCCCGACCTCTGGCTGTGAACCCCTCCCTTGGGCTTGGCTGCTGACCAGAGGGTGACCAGCAGGAACAGGGCAAAAGGGGTTTGAGCTCAAGAGCCCTGGGCAGCCAGGACACCCCAGGGCTCAGCCCCAACTGTGGGAGCATCCGGGCACAGTGGGGGCCAGTGGGGCCCTGCAGGTGGGGGACAGTTCTCCCCACTGGAGGCCTGTGCAGGGCTCGGCCACTCCCTGTATGACCCCTGACCCCCGACCCCACAGGGCCTGAGGGTTCTCCTCCCCACCACCCCCCCCTCCAGCTCCCGGAGTGGCAGGACCTTCCAAACGCCCCCGCCAGCCTGTCCGCCAGCCTGTCCGCCAGCCTGCCGGTGAGTAACGATCCCTCATTGTGACTCCAGGGGCCTTTCCTGATTACTAAGGAGGCTAAGTCCCCGCCGGTTTCCTCTCCGGTGAAGTCACTAGCCCATTTTGAAAGTCAGAGGCCTTGTCCGGTTGATTCCTACCCAAGTTCGTTTTTTATAGCCCGGCCTTCCTTTTTTGGCTGTGTGTCTGGCCGATCCCCTCCTGCTCTGCCGTTCGTCTCTTCTCTCCTTTTATGGTGCCTTTGAATGAAGCAGAATTTCTTAATTTTACCGTGTGAGAATTTACCAGTCCTTGCCTTTATGACTCTGGTTTTAAAAAATAGTTTAAGAAGCGCATCCAGAGCCCCGGTTTCTGAGTGGAGCCCCCGCGTCCCCTTCCAAAGCCCCCATAGCGTTGCTTGGCACCTGGGGGTTCCACCCACCCGGTTTTGTTGTTTTGTTTTGTTTTCAGCGTGCAATATTCGCTTTTCGCTCCGCGCGTGGGCGGAACCCAGAAGCATTCCTGGAAAGCCACCCTTCCTCTGCCTCCTGCATCACGCCAGGCAGGGTGGCGTCTCCTCGGGGCCCGACCCTCCGGCAGCAGGTGACGCCCGCGTTTGTCCCCGTGACCTTCCTCCTCCACGGCGGCTCTGTCTGTAACTGTCGCTTCCTCTGCGCCCACCGTGGCCCGGCGTCTCCTTCTCGTCCACCCTGAATCGCGGGTGTCTTTGTCCTTCAGTGGGTCCCTTGCAGAGAACACGGCTGGCACTGAGTCCCGCCACAGTCACGACCCCCGTCTTTTCCTGGGTGTGTGTAAACCGTGCCAGGGCATCGCGACACGGTCATGGCCCGCCCCGCTGGTCACGGTCCTCCGCTCGTGGCCCTTGCTCCTTGCTGGCTTTGTCTCCCACTCTTTTCCTGCCCCGTGTGGTTTAAGCGTTCCACAGAGCCCACTTTCTCTCTCCTTAGCATGTCAGTGATTCTTCTTCTACTTCTCCTCCTCCTCCTCCTCCTCCTCCTCCTGCTCTTCTTCTTTTTCTTCTTCTTCTATTTTTTTACTTTTCTCAGTGGTCGTCCTAGGGTTTTCGAGATGCCTTCAGAGCTAATCCAAGTTCACTTTTGAATGGCAGTGTGAGTCCCCGGGTGGTGTGAGTTCATCCTGACTCCTCGTGACCCTCGTGCTTGGCTGTCATTCGCTTCCCTTACACACACGCGTGCATTCGATACAAAACTAAGCATGCAGAATTCAGCACGTTGCCACTGTTACTGTTTTAAACAAACCGATATCTGCTAGATCAATGAAGAATAAGAAAATTCTGCTCAAAATCCCGTGGCTGGATTGTTTTGCGTCTGATTTTTCTCTGCTGAAATATAAGAATTCCCTCTTTTTGTCATTACTCTAAGTCCTTGAGTGTCACTGGTATTTATTTTTCTCCTTATGTTTTCATAAATATAATGAAAAGGCTAGTGTTTCTAACATAGTGCTTTGTGTCCGATTATCTGACAATGTAGTAACCAAGATTTTATTGTAACATAGTAAATGTTTGTGGAACAAGTAAAAAAAATAAATAAAAAGATTGTGTTTTGCCTGTGCCTATTCATTCTTCAATGCCTTTCCTTTTTTATACAGATCTGAGTTTTTGACCTATAATATTGCCTTCTCCCTAAAGACCTGTCCTCTGCCCTCTGCCCTCTGCCCTCTGGGCAGGCAGGTCTCCCAGAAACAGATTTCCTCTGTTCTCACCTGTCTGAGAAAAGCCTTTATTTCTCACTCACGTTTGGAGGATCGTGTCCCTGGGCATAAGGCTCCCTGCTGGTGTCTCCCGCTAAGCCAGCGTGACTGTCACCTGTTTCTCCGTGGCTCGGGTGTTTTTCGCTGGCTTCTTTCAGGATTTTTTCTTTACCTTCGATTTTCCACAGTTTGACGAGAACGTGCCGGCCGAGGTGGGCACGACATTCGCGTCTGCCCGCCTGCAGTGGCCAGGAGCTGGACATCACCCGCACGTCCCCTGCAGGGACGGGCCAGCAGCGCGTCCACAGCCCGGGCCCCCTGACTGCAGGGGCTTTCTGACCGGCTGCTCCTGCGTGTCCGACACTGCACCCCAAACGTGACCGGTTCCACCGCACCCCGCCTCCTCGACTATCATTCCGGGGTCTGTACACCCCCTTTATGGACTGGGAAACCAAGGCTTCGAGTGAGCAGCTGGGCGCTGCCTGGAGGGAGTGGGGGAGGCACCCAGGACCGGGCCTCGGGCCTGGCGGTGCCGCATGGGCAGCTGTGCGAGTCGCCGTCCACCTGGGGCCGTGGGAAGGTCTCGTGAGGGCGCCATCAGCCCGAGTTCGCTGGGTCCCTCGCAGGGAGAGGGACGGGACTGTTCGTCACACAGACCGTAGGCCTCAGGAAGGAAGGTGCTGAGAAGACCATCTCATGGACCAGGCGGGGAGACTGAGGCCCCAGGGAGGAAAGGGGCCACCCACGGGTGGAGTAAGTGCCACCATCTGAGCAGGGCCGGGGGTCCCCGCAGGGTCGTCCTTCCATTTACCCTGAAGAGAAGCTCGCGGTGGGCGGGGCTGTCCTGGCAGGGAAGGGACGGGGCTCAGAGGTCCCCAGCAGGCAGCAGAGCGGGACCCCTCAGCCACCCCGCCTGCTGAGTCAGGACCCCTGTGCTGGGGGCACTGCCTTGCCCGCGTCTTCAGGGCCTTCCCGAGGCCCTGAGCTGGAGGGCGATGCCCCCACAAGGTCCCATTTGTCCATTTGTCTCAGGCCTTTGTCTGGTCCAGCTGTCCGCCTGAGAGGGGACGTCCCTCCACGGCTAGCACCCGGACGCCACCGAGAGGGCGGAAGGGAAAGGAGGAGCCATGGGCACCCCACACACGGCCCCGGCCTCGGGCCGCCTCACCCGCAGAGTCTCCCAGGGGTCCCTCGCCCGTGGCTTGGGGGAACCCCCCAGCACCCGTTCCGTCCTGGGCCAAGGGGTCCTGAGCTCCGCCCGCCACCGAGAGACGCGGTCCTGCTCCAGTTGTGGGAACGCTGCTCCAGAGCCCAGGGGGCCCCCTTCCACCTGCGGGCAGCCAGCCCCGCCCCCCACAGCTGGGGGGGAGCCCAGCTGAGGCCCCCTGACGCCCCCGCCCACCCTGACGCCACCCCCATGTTCCTTCAGCAGCAACTGCCCCCCTCCAGGCCCCTGGGCATGCGGCGACTGTCCGCCCGGCTGGCCGTGCCTGCAGGGGGACCCACCGGGCGGGGGGCCCAGAGAGCAGGGGCTTCGGGAAGAGGGGGCGGGGCACCCCTGCACAGGAGGGGAGGGGACGCAGCTGTGCGAGTTCCGGACGTGGCTCTGGGCACAAGCCTGGTCTTGCGGGACAGGCAGCCCCTCCTACAGCTGACGGCGGCCGAGGGCAGCCTCTGCAGGCTGCAGGTGGCCCGCCAGGGGCAGGACAGCAGCCGCTGGGGCTGGGGAGTGGGTCACATTCCTGGGGACTCGCCCGCACCTGAGTGCGGCCCCAGGAGAAACCGAGCCCTCAGACTCAGGCCGGGGCCAGCGAGTGCCCACTGTGCCACGGGCTGGCCGCAGAGATGGGCCGCGGCCGCCTCGCTCTGGGCCGGCGGAGATAAGACACCTACGTACACACACAGGACACAAAGGCGGCTCTCACGCCGCCCGCGGCCGCGTGCCAAGCCCTCGCGGGCGCTTTATGGCGCATTATCTCCCCGCCCGCAGCGGCCTTGCAGGTGGGAGCCCCGCTCCGCTGAACAGATAAGGAGCCAGTGTTCCGGGCGGCGAGGGGCGGGCAGGCCGCGCCGGCCACCTGGACGCAGCCCGCCCGCGACCAACAGACTCTTTGTTGCAGAGAAAACGTTCAAAAGGCAGCGCTGGCGTGGGAGGGCGCACAGGTGTGGGGACGGGGCGGTGGGGTGCCGCTTTCAGACAGAAGCCCAGGGCCGTGGGCGCCGGGCGCCAGCGGCCGGCAGAGTGGATGGCCGTGGGGACGGCTGTGATGGAGCCCGGCCTGGGCGCGGAACCCACGGCAGGCCAGGGGCCGGGGGCACAGGTGTGAGGCCGTCTGTGTGAGCCCCACTCTGCACCCCACTACCACCTCCCGGACCCCAGCGGAGCCGGGGCTTTGCTCCGAGGCCTCGGTCTCTGGCTGCCAGATGCGGTTAACAGCAGGGGCACCATGGACTGAAGGGGGCCTGCATACTGCACGGGAGCAGAAGGCCCCCAACTCCGCAAGGGCCAGGCCTCTGGGCCCCGGCAGAGGGGGCTCCGTAGCTCTCTGCACTGACCCCTGACCCTCGGTTTCCTGGTAGCCATCTTGGTCCCCGAAAGGAGCCTCGTGCTCATCCCTGTGGGGCCGGCGGGGCCACCCTGGGGTGCCCACACTCCTGCTGGGTCCCACGGGACATCGAGGGCTGAGCTAGGCCCCCAGCCTGGGTCCGGGAGGAGGCACCCGGAGACACGTCCGGTCGTCAGGTCATCGGAGGGCCCCTGGGGCTGGCCTTTAGCCGCAAAGCGTGGCCCTGGGGTGTCCTCTCAGCACCGGGCTCTGCCACCGGAGACAGGCCCAGCCAGCCAGACCACCTCCGCCAGCCACGGCCACCGGGCACCGGGAACGGGCACTCAGCACGCGCAGCTGGGGACGAGGGGGACCCGGGGGCTGGCGAGCCCGCAGCGCGAAGGCCCGGCCTCTGTCTCCCGTGTTTCCTGCCAGGCAGGGTGAGCCGCGTCTCTCCCCCACACCCGAGGAGCCCGGCCCAGGGCAGGCGCGCTCCGTTAGGGTTCCGGAGTCTCCTGGTAACGCCCTTGACCCAGACCTTTGGGCCGGTGCTGACCGTCCGCCGACCCAGCCCCGCAGTCCAGACCGGAGTCCACCCTCGGGCCCGGCCTGCAGGATGGCTCAGGAGGCTGGATGCCTGACCCTTCTTGGGTCTGTTGCCCGCTGTGGCCTGTGGCCAGAGGCTGAGGAGCAGGACTGCTCCTGTGTCCAGCCGCCTCTCCCCGGGGCAGAGAATGGCGGCCCCTGCCTCCAACTGGGCTCCCGCCACCGCTGCATCCAGTTCCCAGGCTTGGGCTCAGACAGGTCCCCAAAGAGCAGAGGGAGCTAGTTGTCCCCGAAGGGCTCGGCTCAGCAAAGCCCTCCACCGGCCCCGCAGTGGTCGTCTGCAGCAGGAGAGACAGGCGAGGAAGCGCCCCTCGATCCCTCAGCAGTGGCCAGGGGGGCCGGCGCAGGCCGCCAGGGCCCCGTGCTGGGCTTGGCTGCCTTTCATGTGCAGCCAAGAGGCTCAAGAAGAGAAAGCGTTCCCAAGCCGCACGCCCTCTGCCAGCGCAAATTTTGCAGTAAAAATAGACTAGGAAATTCCTAATTTGCTGTTTTGTGTGTGACCAGTGGTTCTGTGGGGACAGTGGCTCGAGAAGGCTCTGACCCTTCGTCCGAGGCCTCGCCGTCTTTCCCAAAGCCAGCGGACACCGCGTCACCCAAGGCCCCTGTGCTTTGCAGCCAGCCGACCGCAGGCTCTATCGTGGGGACCAAGCTCTGATCTGCACTGGCACGATGGCCCCCGGCCGCCTGTCCCGGCATCGGCCCCTCCGTGCAGCTTCCCAGACTGCCCGGCGCACAGCCAGGC
Organism: Eonycteris spelaea; assembly: GCA_003508835.1. Taxonomy (NCBI): domain Eukaryota; kingdom Metazoa; phylum Chordata; class Mammalia; order Chiroptera; family Pteropodidae; genus Eonycteris; species Eonycteris spelaea. The sequence continues at coordinate 5,130,495 of PUFA01000126.1, forward strand.
CTGGACGCGGGGGCCGAAGAGCCCCGATGTGCACCCACTGAACGCAGGACAAGAAGGGAGGCCAACCCCAGACCTGGGGACAGTCAGCAGGGGGCCTCGAGGCTAGGAAGTGTGGCTACACGTCACCCAAAAAATGCCGTGGCCGTTCCAAGGATCGGCCTCCTGTCTGAGGGACCGACGCAGGAACGAAGAGCGAGCGTGTGCGCGGGCGGGTGGACGCGTGAGGGGCGTCCTCCTCTCCCAGGACACACGGCGGCCCGCGAACACCCCGGCTCGGGGTCTGGGGCCCTCCGAGCTCCTTCCTTTCGCTCGGGAAGCGCGGTCCCCCCACGCCTGCTCACCGCCCATGCGATGGAGCCCCGGGCGCTGCCTCACAAACCCTCTTGTCTTAGAAAAATGCCGGCCGTCTTCCAAGTCCTGCGTCGGGTGGCCGCTCCCTCCCACTCACATTTCTGCTGAATTTTTACCATTTTTACATTTTCCCACCTGCACTCGTGTGGAGCTGTTCGATGGTGTTTTGTGTGCAGGCTGCACCCCCCCCCGCAAGACGCCCCTCTCGTTCATCCTTCCTACGGGCGTGTCCTGCGCCAGGTGCTGGGGACCCACAGGTGGGAATGAGGACCCAGTTCCCTCCCTGGGGTACGCACTGTCTGGTTAGGGAGAAAGGCCTGGAAACAAATGATCCCCAATCAGGGCTCAGGCTGCTGCTTGTCCCCAGACTCACACGCTGCAGTCGGCCAGAGGGCCAGTGGCCAGCAAGCAGCCGCACAGCAGGTGGTGCTCGGTGCGGACGGAGGGGAGGGTCCCCAGCCGCAGGGTAGGGACCCGGCTGTGAGCCGGTGGGGGTGGGGCATAGACTGGCGAGGTGGCCCAGGTGCTCTGCTTGTAGGGAGGGTCGTCCGGGTCTCTGGGTTTGTCGGCCGCCCGGACTTGCTAATTTTAGGGAGGCGGGAGAGGCGGGACTGTCTGCCCCAGAATGCACACGGGATGAAGGAACAAGCCGGTGGGCGGGAAGGCGTGTGTGGACCCTGCCCCTGACCCCCTGGGCCTGCACTCCATCCAGCTGGCCACACGGCCCACAGTGGCCAGCCCCAGCCTCTGGCCAGGGGAGACTGAATGCGCCCGCGAAGCAGGCCCAGAGGCGCAGGAAGGTCCCTGGGGCAGACATCCTGCAGGGGGCCGGTGTGTCTGCAGGGCCCCGCAGGCTGCTGTCCCTGTCCCCAGGCTCCGGGCGGCCAGGTTCTCACTACACAGCCCTTCGGCCCTGTGGCCGGTCTCCTGCCACTCGGCTGCTACCAGACCCTCGGGGGTCTCTCCACCATTCTGACCTCACATCCAGAGCCCAAGGTCCGTCTCCACTTAGAGGCAGGGCCCTGAGTCCCGCGACGTGACCTTCCGCAGCCCCGCGTGGAGCCGGGACGGCCCCGCATGCTCTGGGCGGGCCGAGCAGGACCGGCCCTTCTGCAGACGGGGAGACGGGGCTGCGTGGCGGGACCTGGGGACGCCCCGGGGGTCTCGGAGGAGCCTGGGCCCAGCTGCCGAGAGCGTTCAGAGCTGCGTGAGGCATTCCCGGTAAAGACAGCAGGCGTCTGAACTCAAGTTCACTCAGAGTTCATGAAGCCGTCCCTGGACCGTGGGAAGACTGCACGGAGGGCCGCCCCTGGCCGGCAGGGCGCGGGAGGGGGCCCGGGTGCTAGCTGGGCCGGGGTCCCAGGCCTACGAGGGACCCTGCAGGGGACTGGCAGGGCAGCTGTGCACCCCACCCCACCCCAGAGAACCGTCACTGTGCGAAGGGGCCGGGGTGGCGGGGGTGGCTTTCTCACTGGTCGCCCCCATCCTGACACAGCGACCTTCGCCCTGACATCTCCCTTCTCGGGAGCCTGCTGACTCCAGTCCAAGTGTCTCCCCAGGGGGGTGGCATGCGCACCGGGCCTTGGAGGGCGAGGCGGGGAGGGCCAGGCGGGGACACCGGAGGCCGGCTGTGGCCGGCGGCTGCACTGGAGACGTTTTCCTTTTTTTCTACCTGGAGATGAAAGGCAGAGCGGGAAGGGGGGGCTGGGGCGGGGAGGCTTGGGGTGAAGGCCCCTCCGGGCCAGCTCGGGCAGAATTCGGGAGGAAGGAAGGAAGGCCACAGGCAGGCGGCGGCTTGTTGGCGTTGGAGGGGGCTGCTCAGCCAGGCATGCCGCACACGAGCTGGGACACGTCGGTCACCTCCAGCCTTCCTCCGCCGCCCCCCGCGTGCAGCCAGCCCCCCTCCCCCGACACGTCCTGGGAATTCCTGGCCCGCATCCGCTCTCCTGTCTCGGGCTCTGCTCCAGGCTGCAGGTGGGGGCGGGGGCCCACGGGAGCAGGGGCCCGTGAACTGGCGGCGTAGGGTGCGCCTCACGTCTGCTCTGTGACCAGCCCAGTGCTCGGGCTGTGGGGACAGAGGGACACTCCGCAGCTCGGAGGGCCTGGAGCCTAGGCTTGCCATCGAGGGAGCAACCAGACAGCAGGAGGAGCCGGGGCGTGCTCCGACTCCCCCAGCAGGGGGGCGGGTGGTAAAAGCTTGTGGAGCCTCAGCGAACCCTGACCCCTGAGCATCAGCTTCCTTGTGTGTGTGATGAGCTCATAGCCTGTCATGAACTTACCTTATCAGGGACAGTGTACACAGGTGTTCCCTAGGGGCTGAATGGATGATGGATGGCTGGGCGGGTGGATGGGCAGGTGGGTGGGAAGATAGATGTGTGAGTGGGTGAGTGGGAGTGGGTGAGGAGGTGGGTGGGTGGATGGGTGGGTGGGTAGATGTGTGGGCAGGTGGGTGGGAGGTAGGTGGGGAGGTGGATGGGTGACTGGGTGGGCGGATGGATGGGTGATTGAATGGGCGAGTAGGTGGGTAGGTGTGTGGGTGGCTGGGTGGGTGGGTGGGTGGGGAAGTGGTGGGTGGCTAGGTGGGCAGATAGATGGGTGATTGGGTGGGCAGGGGTAGATGGATGGATGGGTGGCTAGGGAGGTGGTGGGTGGCTGGGTGGGTGGGTGGGGAGGTGGTGGGTGGCTGGGTGGGCGGGGGTAGATGGATGGGTGGGTGAGGGCTGGGTGGGCAGGTGGGTGGATAACTGGCCGGAGCAGCGGCACCTCAGGGGTGTGACGCCGAAGCAGTGGGAGGCTCCCTTCAGTCCGGCAGAGCTTGCTGGTGGCTGCCGTGCGTCCAGCCCGGCCGGGCGCCAGGCAGGTCCTGCATGAGCGATGGGAGACCGACCTACAGAGCAGTGTTTTCTGCTGCTAACAGAGACAGCCGAGTACTCGCCTGGTCCTGGAGATAGCCCGTCCCCCCACTCCACCCCAGGGCGGTTCTGACCCCCGTTGCCGTGGCCGACGGCATGGTCAGCAGGTCAGCAGTGCCCTTGGCCCTGGAGAGACAAGGCCGTGGTGAGGGAGGCCGGGCTGCAGAGAAGGGCCACAGTGGGAGGGTGGGCGGCCACCGGGGCTGTGCCCACCAGCCTGGCCCCAACACCCTGCCAGCCCTACTCCCCAGCCCGCGACCCTAGCTGACCCTGCTCCTCTCTTCGTCCCGCTCGAGGCCAGGCTCTGTGCTGGCCGGCAGGGGACTGTCCCGTGGGAGGCCCGTGAAGATCTCCATGGCACCCACTGGCAGGGACCCTCGGCCCTGTCCCCTTGTCACAGTGGCCGTCGGGGCCAGGTCAGGGCTGGGCTGGAGCACCGGCCTGCTCAACACCGGGCACACCTGTCACCACTCAGCGCCACCCAGACAGCAGCCCGGGCCGGAGGCCGTGGGAGGGTCACGGCACAGCTGGACCTCGGGGCCCGAGAGCCCACCTCGTCCTCAGAAGGAACAGAGGACACCCATCCTGTGGGCGGCAGCACGCAGGCCGGGGGCGGGAAAGGCCCGGGGGCCCCGTGGCAACTACAGGGCCAAAGGGCACAGACCCCGCTGGACAGGCGCAGTGCGAGTGAGATGACGCATCAGCAAACTGGACGAGTCCGGAGAATCGACCCGATAGGAAGCACAGACGGAAAACAGGCTGGGAACAAACACACACACACACACACACACACACACACACACGGTCAAAGCCTCAGAACCCGGGGAACCAGGAAGGACCGATCCGATGCGCAGAAAGCGGGTGGGGCTGACAGGTTTAGAACACGGACCGGTGCGAACGTCTCGCGTTTGGCAAAAGCCGTGAACCCACAGCAGGGATGAAAATGAAGATTCAGCACAGCCGCGTGTGCGGGGCACCCAGGGCAGAGCTCAGAGGGGCGCCCACCGCCCCGGACCCCCGCTTGGAGAAACGCCCCCGCGTCCACCGGGCGAGGTCCCGCATGAAGGACCAGGAAAGGAGAGCGAACGAGCAGGCGTGAGCGGAGACGGCGGGAGGGCGGTCCAGACGCCCGATGAAGACAGCAAGCAAGAAGACGCAAACCCGATGAAGCAGGCTGTCACCCCAGGTCCCGCGGCCACTACGAGGACAGCAAGGGGACGAGTGGCGATTTGCTGTCACAAGGGCCACACTGAGGAGAAAGAGGCCGTTTCCTTAGAAACACGGAGCATCGGCCCTGAGCAGCGGGAACAGCCACAGCCGCACGGACCTGGACGTCAGGGAGGAATCGCCTCCTCTGACGGTCTCACTGGGAGAATTCCGCCGAAGGTCGGAGACGGAGCAACACTATGGGTCAGAGAAGAGGAGGCGGCACCTCCCCACGGACTTCACGAAGCCGCACTTTCCGCCACCGAGACAAAGAGGGCAGACCCGCGTCCCTCAGGCCCTCGGACGCGAAGTGCCCCCGGCTCAGCAGGCAAAACCCACCCCGCGCAAGGGCCTCGCCGAGGGCGGGTGGGGCTCGTCCCCGGGGCTCGGCCGGCCCCGGCTCGGTGTCCCTGCGCAGTCTGGTGGGCCCCGTCTGCGTGGACGAAGCGCGGGCACGCAGACGCCCCCCTGCAGGCAGGCGGGCACCTCCCTCCGGTGCCGGCCCGGACCGCCTCGTCCGCCCCCGCCCACGCTGGCCCGAGGGGGCCGCTACGTCCCCCGCCGACGTCCGTCCCCGTGGGGCCCGAGTCCTGGACCGCCACGCAGATGCCCTCGGCCTCGGCTCTGAGCCATCGTGGGACGGGCCTGCCGTCTCCCACTCCCACGCCTGCACACAGAAGGCGATGTCACGATGGGGGGACGGGGGACGGGGTCCCCGCAGGCTGGAATGGGGAGTGGGGGGCAAGGGGAGGAGGGGAGGGGGACGGCAGCACCCGCCCTCCAAGGACCCCGGGCCAGCTCTTCAGGTGCTGCTGGCCACACGGGCGCTGACCGGGCCCCTCCGGGGCCTGGCCCACGAGCACCCACACCGCTGCATGGGTGGACGCCGACGCCACGCGGCTGTCGAAAGCCACGGAATTGCAGGACACAGGGGCAGGACCCTGCGAACGTTGGTGAGTGATCGCGCGTGACATTGGTTCATCAGCTGTAACGAGGACCGAACCAGACGCCAAAGACGGAGGAACCACGGGCGTGTGCGGGGGGGGGGGGGGCTGCACTTTCTGTTCAGTTTTTCTGTAAACTGAAAACCGCCCTAACAAAAATCAAGTCTATTAATTTAAAAATCTCTTGGAAAGAACAGTGAGACAATGTCACTCCCGCCAGAGAGGTTAAAATGAAGCAGACAAAAACCAGCGTCCGTGAGGGCGTGGAGCACCGGGAACTCTCACGGCTGCTGGGGGCGGCCTGGTCCCCTTCAGGGCACGCGAGGCCCCGAATGCTCTGCTGAGAATCCCAGGGAACTGGCGCTGTGGTCATCGCAAGAGCAAAGATGTCTCAGGCACTGCGCCAGGAACCGCTCGACATCTGGGACCGGGCCGCGGCGCTGTGCGTCCGGGACCCGGCGTGGCATCGTGACCGGCACACAGCAGGGCCTAACGCGGTGATAACGCGGGAGCACGCGGATGGACTGCCCGAGCGTCATGTTGCCTGACGGGAGCCAGTCACAAGGAGGATGCACCGCGTGGGTCTCTCCGTAAAGTGGGAAAACAGTCGAAAGCAGGTGAGGGTGGTAACGGGCTGGAGCGGACGGGGCAGGGGCCAGCGGGGCGGGCTTCCCAGGCTTCCCAGGCGTCCGCCAGGCCTTGAGCCCGAGGAGGTGCCTCTGCGCCCGGCCCGCGTCCCCTCCCCGCCTCTGGCCACAGCAAAGGCCAGGCTTTCTCTGGGGAATTTGCCGAACTGGGCGAGGACTTTTTTTGAACCAGACTTCAGAGTGGAATTTTTTTCTCTCAAAATAGAGAGGAATTAGCTGTCCAGGAGTTAAAGATAGACCCTGTGGCAAGGCCAAGGTCTGCGTCCCTGTCCAGCCTGGCCGAGGAGGGGGGCGTGGGGCCTGGCTGGCGCCCCAGGGGCTGGGGCCAGTGCCGAATCAGGGCTTAGCGTGAGACGCCTGTCCTCTGAGGGGCGGGGACCGGGGGCCTCAGTGAGAGCGGTCACGGAGGGCTTCCTGGAGGAGGGCCGCATGGAGGTCATGAAGGAGGACGCTGACGCAGGGAGCTGCGGGCAGCTGAGGCCTGTGGCTCGGGGGCCTGGGCCCGGGTCAGGTAAGACCAGCCCGGGGGGTGCATTTCACCTGGGGGCAGCGAGGGGCCGGTGACAGTCGTGGGACGAGGATGACATGAGAGGCATGGCGGGCAGGGGCGACGGCCTTCCGGGGCAGCGGCCTCTGCCCGCGGTGGGACCGGCTGAGCACAGCGGGGCTCCCCGTGCCCCCCACCCCGAAGGGAGGGAGCGTGCAGAGCTCCTGAGGGCCGCTCCAGCCAACCACAGGTGGCCTGTCCCCAGGGCGGGGGTCAAGCTCGGCCCTGCAGGGGGATCCCCAGCTCCAGATGCCGAGAGGCGGCTTGGGGCTGCGCCTGCCGAGGGGGACGGGCTCCCAGCTGCCACCGCAAGCAAGGACAGGCTCTCCTCTGGGAGCCCAGGTGGGCTCATCACTGTGGAATGTGTGCTCGACGCGCTCCCCGACGGAGGGGGGCCCCCGGGAGCTGTGCGGCCACCGGGCTCCGCGCCGCAGTGGGCTGTGTCCCCAGGCCATGGGAAGCCACCGTCAGGGCTGCACCTGGCAGGGCTGTGACTCACGCCGCCGGGCCACCTCTCCCTGCAGAGTGAGCTTCTCTGCCAGCGCCAGGCGGGCCTGGCCGTGCACCTGGAGGCCTGCGGCTCTCAGGAGGGTGAGCACAGTGATGATGGGTTGGGGGGGCCTTGCCTCGCCACCTGTGTGCCTCGGGGTGCTGCCTTTGCTTCCCACGAGGCCCCCTTGGCTTGGCGTCTGTGCCCCATGCTCCCCCCTCTCTCTGGGTGGAGGAGGTGCGGGCTCAGCCTCCAGCTCAGAGGTCGGGCTCGCAAGGAGGATCCCCCAGGAGGCTGGAGCCCCAGTTCCAACCATCAAACCCTGCTGACATGTGCGGAGGGCTGGCGGCTGACGAAGCCCCTCCACCCCTCACGTGAATTCAGGTCCCAGGAGTCACCAGCCCCATGGAGGTGAGCAGACCGAGGCTCAGGGACTGTCGGCCTCTGCTCTGGCCACACGCTGAAGGACAGTCTCCCACCCAGGCCCTGCCCCAAGCCCTGCGGCCTTTAAGGTGACTTGCGTGGGCCAGGGGCACGGCACGTGACACAGGATGTCATGGAGTGGTTCAGGGCACATACCCCCCAGGGGAACTGGGGGAGAGCAGTTTCGAGTCAAGCGAGGGCCACCTCGGGAGGGCCCCGGGCCTCGGGCAGGGGCCCCCTGCAGCCTGATTTGGCACCGGCCTGCACTCAGCTCTGTGTCCTCGTCGGTGGTCGGCCAATGGCCACTGTCAGCAGGCCCTCTCGCCCATCACGGTGCCCCGGGCAGGACCGTGAGGTTGGCCGTCACAGTCAGCACTGGGGAGCGGGTCCTGGCTTGCTGACATCCACGCCATAGATGCCCCCACTCCCCGCGAGGCCGATTTCAGTCCACAAGCGACGGTCACCGCCGGAGGGCAGCGTTGGGGGACCTCACGGGGGGACCTCACGGGGGACCTCAGGGGGGGACCTCACAGGGGGACCTCACGGGGGGACCTCACGGGGGGACCTCAGGGGGGACCTCAGGGAGGACCTCACGGGGGGACCTCAGGGGGGGACCTCAGGGAGGACCTCACGGGGGGACCTCACGGGGGACCTCAGGGGGGGACCTCAGGGGGGGACCTCAGGGGGGGACCTCACGGGGGGACCTCAGGGGGGTACCTCACGGGGGGGACCTCAGGGGGGTACCTCACGGGGGGACCTCAGGGGGGGACCTCACAGGGGGACCTCACGGGGGACCTCACGGGGGGACCTCAGGGGGGACCTCAGGGAGGACCTCACGGGGGGACCTCAGGGGGGGACCTCAGGGAGGACCTCACGGGGGGACCTCACGGGGGACCTCAGGGGGGACCTCAGGGGGGGACCTCAGGGGGGACCTCACGGGGGGACCTCAGGGGGGACCTCACGGGGGACCTCACGGGGGGACCTCACGGGGGACCTCCCGGCACCTCCCGGCACCTCCCGGCACGCATCGGTGTGCAGCCACGCCCCAGGACAGCGTCGCCGAGGATGCCCCACCACAGGACGACCGGGCCGGGCGACGGCAGAGCTCAGGGCCCGAAAGCTTAAAGTCCTCACCATCGGCGGATGTAAGAGCGAGTGTCGCAAGCGACGCGAGGCAGCGATGGGCTTTAGGTACTCATTAGCTTTGAAAAGCAACTTCATTGAGTTATAATTATCGTACAATAAACGGCACAAGTGAAAGTGTGAAACTGGTAAGTGGTGTGTGCACATTGTTTGCATGTAAATGTACCTGTGAACCCACAGCCATAACAGACAATACCCACCCCCAGCTCACGCCGCCGCCCCCTGCCCCCAGCTCACGCCGCCCGCCCCCTGCCCCCAGCTCACGCCGCCCGCCCCCTGCCCCCAGCTCACGTCGGTCCTCACTCCCTGGAGTTCTGCACGAACAGAACCGTACAGTGTGAAACCTTCTGTCTAGCATCTTTTGCTCAACCTAATTGTCTGGAGGCTCGCCCCTGCGGTGGCCTGTGTCACCCGTTCACTGCTGAGTGCTAGTCCAACCGCGCCAATGCGAACACGTTTGTCCACTCGTCTCCCCACTGGCGTGTGGGTCGCCCCCCGTTTCGTGGACATTCGTGTGCGCGTTTTGCATGAGCCATGCTCTCATTCCTCCTGGGTCAATAGCTCGGAGCGGGTCACGTGGCTGGTGTGTGTTTAAGGTTTTAAAAAACTGCCAGACTGTTTTCCAGAAGTGTTTTCTTTTTTTAATTCCCACCAACAGGGTAGGAGAGATCCAGTTTCTCCACACCCTCATCTGCACTTGGCCCGGCCGGTCTCTTTGATTTTACCCATTGAATAAACACGCAGCAGTGTCTCGTTACGGCCTCTCTTTTGCTTCCCTGGTAGCTACTGGTGCTGAGTGCATTTCACAGGCTTGTTTGCCACATGTATGTACATAGCATGTACCTCGTCTGCGGTACCAGTTACCCGCGGTCCACCGAAGTCCAAAACATTAAATAAAAAATATTCCAGAAATGACCACAGCATAGTTTGAAATTCCGTGCTGTTCCGAGTGATGAAATCTCTCGCCGTCTCGCTCCGTCCCGCTCCGTCCTGCTGGGGGCTGAGCCGTCCCCTTTGCCGTTGTCCCCACACTGCAGAGGCTCCCCTCCCCCCGTTAGCCGCGCAGTGGCCGCCTGGGTTATCAGATCAACTGTCGAGTTACTGCGGTGTTTGTGTTCAAAGAATTCTCCTTTCGCTTAATAATGGCTCCAAAGTGTGAGCGTAGTGATGCTGGCAATCCGGGTGTGGCGGCGAGAAGCCGCAAGGCCATCGATCCCCTTACAGGAAAAGGTGAAAGTTCTTGACCTCATGAGAGAGAAAGTCCCGTGCTGAGGTCGCCAAGCCCCACGGGAGGAACGAATCTTCCGTCCGCGAGATGGTGAAGAAGGAAGAGGAATCTGTGCTGGCTTTGCTGGCACCCCTCAAATTGCAGAAGTTATGGCCGCGGGGCACGACACATGCTTATTTACGATGGGAAAGCATGTAACGTGTGGGTGGAAGGCACGAACCGGAAACGCGTTCCGATCGACGGCGACACGCTGTGCCAGGAAACACGGAGCCTGTACAAGCGCCTCGGCGAGGGACCCCCCGCAACCAGCCCCCTGCTGCCGGCGAGCGCGGCCGCACACACCGGGAGCAGCTGCGGACTCAAGAAGGGCAAAACTCCTGGAGGGAGGGGGACCCGCATCCGCATCCGCGTGACTTTCGTCACATAAGCGGTTACCGTTTTCGCGTTAGTTACGGTGCCTGGTTTACAAATCGGACTTTGCCACAGCTCTGCACGTGCAGGAAGAACACAGGGTTCGAGGGTGCGGTGCTGTCCATCGCCCCAGGCACCCTCATGTCCCTCCCCCCCCCCGTTCTTCAGGTCCCATAGTCTCTGTCGACCTTTGAGTTTCTCGACACTTTCTTCTGCGAGGTCAAACCTGTTGTGAACTTTCCATACTCGTCACTACACTTTCGACTCCAGAATTTCCGTCTGGTTCTTTCTGGAATGCTGCTTCTTGGTCGGTAGTCTCTGTGTTATGATTATTAGTGCCCTGTTTTCCTTTAAGTCTTTCGACGTGATTTCTTCCGTTCTTTGAGCAGATCCGAGTAGTCTCTTTGAAGTCTTTGTCTGCCGAGTGCAGAACCTGGGCCCTTTGAAGGCAGTCCCCTCTCTGTCACGCCTTGGACACGCAGTTTGACACACACACACGGGCTAACGGACGCCGGGTCCTCTGTGATTGCTTTCCGTGACACGGAGCTCCTTGTATCACACCCACCTGTTGCTAACTGATGGCTCTGTTATTTTCAACGACACCCTACAGTGTAAACTGCTCCCCTGTCTGATCCAAGGAAAGCGGGGCCCATTGGAGGTGAGGCATAAACCGCCTCTGACAGACCCTCCCCGGGGCAGGACCAGGAGCCAGTGGACGGAGGAACCTCCTCTTCACCAGTCACCCTCCTGGATCCTCACTGTGGAGGGGAGGCTGGGGACAGCAGGGACAGCAATTGCCGCCTCTGTCACCCAGTGCGCATTGCCAACAGCACAGAGCTGAGCAGAGTGGGACCTGCCAACGGGATTAGGGAGCTTCTGCCGACTGCCAAGCCCTCTGGAAGAGCCGTCCCAGCCCAGGCCTCCGGGGAGGCACCACCCACACCGTAAATGCCACAGCCTCTCGCCATTCGTGCCAGGTTCCATGGATTTTGTTGGATAAAGGCCCCTCGATTTCCTGTTAGCCCTCTGATCAGTATCCAGAAACTTTAAATGATGGTCTTTGCTCATTCTGACCAGTTTAATAGATGTTCGTCTGGAGAAAGTTTTTGCCAAACTCACACTGCCATTCTCAAAGTTCAATTACCTTTTAAGAAGATTTAAATAACAACGAAACTTACAGATTTACCCCTCTGTTCACCTCTCTGATTCTTCTCATTTCTTTTGTGCGAATTCATATTTTTTTTGGTCTGATATCTCATTTCTTCTGCCCTGAATGTTGTCTTTAACATTTCTTATAGGACAGGTCTATTGGCAACAATTTCTTACAGCTTTTGTATGTCTAAATAGTTTTTATTTTGCCTTTTCTTTAAAAAGCTATTTTTGTTGGGTATAGAATTCTAGATTTACAGGCTTTTCTGTTAGTAACTTAAAGATGCAGCTCTGCCGTGTCCAATGAGATCAGCTACCATTTTATGTTTGTTTTTCTTTACACAACACAGCTTTTTGTCTTCTGGCTGCTGCAAATGCTCTCTACTAAGAGCTGGTTTTGAGCGATTTATCATGTGCTTTGGTATGTGTTTCTTCATGTTTCTTGTGTTATGACTCATTGAACTTTTTGGATCTGTGAGTTTATGTTTGTCATCAAGTCTGGACATTTTTCAGCCATTATTTCTTCAAATATATTTTCTGTCCTCTCACTCCTCCCCCCTTTCTTCAGGGACTCCAGTGACAATATATTGGGTTACATGTACATTGCCCCAAAGCTCATTGATGCTTTGCTCATTTAAATTTTTTTCCTTCGTGTAGTTCATCGGGATAGTTTCTGTTGCTATGTCTTCAGGTTCACTAATCTTTTCTTCTGCAATGTCTAATCTGCCATTTTTTCCCTCCAATGAATTTTTTCTTCTCAAACATTGTAATTTTTCATTTCTAAAAGTTCAATTGAGGTCTTTTCCTATACCTTCTATGTCCCTAACCTTTTGAGTATATGGCATATACTCAAATATAAAGTGTTAATAACTATTTTAGTGTATTTGTGTGCTAATTCCAACACCCATGTTAGTTCTGTGCCCCTTTCAATTGGTTGACTTTTCTCCCTGTTATGAGACATATTTTCCTTTTTCTTTGTATGACAGCTATTTTTTTTTTTGCTGTTGTTGTTGGATGCCAGACATTGTAAGATTTACCTTGTTAGTAACATTTTCTGCTCTCGAGGCTATACCTTCCGAATACTCTCCCTGATGCCATAAAGCTTGAGGTGTTCCAGTTTGGCAGGGAAAAAGAGGCTCCATTCCTGACTTGGGTTGTTCTTTTCCTGGCCTTAAGTAGTTTTCTCACATGCACCAATCACCTGACTCCTCAAGGGAGATCCTCGCAAACTTCTGGAGTTTTCTCTCCATGCAAGTCTGCATCCTGAGACCAAGGGTCACCTTTGTCTCCCCAGACTCTCGGCTCAGATCCCCCTCCATGTGCTGCGGCCTGAAGTCTCTCTAGACAGTCGGCCAGGCTTTTGGAGGGCTCATCCCAGGCTTTCCTTCCCTCAGAGATCGCTGTCCTTTACTACCAAGGCTCCAGGTTCTTAAAAGCCATTGTTTTCTATATTTTGTGTTTTTGCATGGGAGGAGGAATATGGTCCCTTCTTTAATCCACCTTGGCCAGAAGGCCTCGCACAGGTATTTAACGGTGCAAAAGAAATGTGGTTCCTGCTTCTCTGGAATTAAATAACCTCAGAGCGGGATGTTGTCACCCACTTTGTTTTTCCCACCTTCGCAGAACCTAGAACCATACCTGGCACATAGTAGGTGCTCAAGAAATGATTGTCCTACTCTGTGATGCTTGAGATTGGAATTTGTTTACCGGAGTGAATTCCTTCCTTCCCTCTGGGGACCAGTGTGTAATGGGCACCCCCTTGGGGAAAGGGTGGCCTCACAGAGGGGTCAGGGCCCGCCCTCTGGGGAAGCACAACCTGGGGAGATCAGACAACTTGGTGCCAGTGGGACTTCTGATAGAAACGGACGTCTCCTTCCCAGTCCAGTGTGGAAGACACCAGCGAAGTCACCAATGACCTTATGTGTCACGGGCCTAGGCGGGGAAACCTACAGGAAGCGACTGAACCCCATCCAGGTTTAGTGTGTGTGGGGGGTGCTTCTCAGAAGCCCCCAAGCCTGTGAAGAGCAGGAGGACGTAGCCAGAGGGGCACAGGGGGAAGACGACGCGGCGCGGGGCACACGCCGCGGCCCGAGGCCCCGGAGGGCCGGCCGGCGCCAGCCTTCCTAGGCTCGGGCATGTGACGCTGCCACTTGCATACATCAAGTTTGTTCGAAGGCTGACAATTTCATACGCTTCGACCTCATATAATTCATGGCCGGTGAATAGCGTATGAATAAATGTTTTGTTTTGTTGTGTTTGAAGTAGAACAAAGTAAAGTGTGCAAACCTTAACCGTGGAGCCTGTCGGCTCTTTCATGCGTGTCTAGTCTGTAACCACCACTCAGACCAAGATCTGGGATTCCTCCAGTCCCTTGTGCTCCTGAAAGTCAGTACCCTCCCCCCGAGGCGACCACTTCTCAAGCCCAGCACCGTGAGAAGCTGTTGTCTGTCTGTAAAATTCACGAACTGGAATCACAGAGCTTTCTCTTCCTGTCTGGTCTCTTTCCCTCCACTATGCTTGTCAGATCCATTCCTGGAATTGTGCACAGTACATCAGGTTTGCGTGGGGTGCTGCTCCATGTCCACCTCCTGCCCATGGTAATGTCCAAGGACAGAGATGATTGGGTCTTTTCTCTGCTGTGACCTCTGTGCCCAGAGCCTGGCATGTAGTTGTGCTCTGCAAATGTTCTCTGAATGGATAGATGAACGGGGAAGGAAGAGTGGATGGGTGGTGAATAGATGGGTAAGGGTTTGGATGGATGGTGGGTGGATGGATGGATGGATGGACAGAGGGGGTTGATGGATGGATGGATAGGTGGGTGGACGGATGGATGATGGATGAATGATGGATGGGTAGATGGATGGGTGAGTGGGTGATGGATGGATGGATGGGTAAATGGTTAAAATGGGTAAGAGAGGAGCTTTGAGCCAGACCCCTCTGCCCCTCTGAAGAAAGTGGGCACTACTGAGGTGGCTGCTGTGCTCTTAAATCTCGTGCCCTGGTCTGTAAGCTCTTTATGGGCGTCTCTTAAAAAGATGTTTAATAACCATCGGCCCCTGTGCATGTTGAAATTGGTATCTAAAAAAAACCGTTCAAGCAGAACTTTGATGTTTAATGAATCTTCCATCAAAACTTCTAAATGTTCAGCTTTCACGAGCTGAAATAAGTGGAGAGCTGGACACACCCTGAGCGGATATTTTGTGACATAATTTGGTTAATTGGTTTTAGGCGCCTGATTGGTTAATCTGCACCGTTTCTGGGGGAAGCTGTCACGAGAGGCTTCTGGGTGCTGGCTGTGCTGCTGGGCCTGGCTCTGGCTCTTCCGCTGGAATTATTATTTTTTTAAAGACAGGAAAGGACAGAGCCGCGTGTTTAGGACGTGAGCACTTCGCTGCATGTGTGCGTCTAATATTCTGGTTAAAAACTTACAAAAAATTGAGAAGCAGGAGCTCTCGCCTCAGATGGGCTGGGAACCGTGCCATCCAGGACCCCCCTGGAGCTGCCATCGCTGCCCACCCCGTCACAGTCACACCTCCAGTCACCACCCCGGGACCTATGATCCAGCCGGTGTCCACCCAGGCTCCAGACGGTGCGCGGGACGAGCAGCAGCACCCAGGGCATGAGGCAGGTGGGCGGATGGCAGAGCCAGGGTCCACGCACGGCGGGAGCTGCCAGACCCGCTCCCTCCCCTCCTCACTGCGCGGTGGCTTCGGGCCCCACCCCCACCGAGGGGCCACCCATCTTTGGGCTGGGCGCCCCACCCGGAGCATCTGTCTCCCCGTCGGTGCCTGTTCCCGCATGACGCCAGAGCCCAGAACTCTTTGAAGCCCCAGTGCCCCCCTCACTCAGGGTCTGGACCCAAGATGGGGCAAGAACCAGCTGTCTGAATTTCTGGAGCCCAGCGGTAGAGGGGGAAAGGGGTGGACGACCAGCTGGTGTTTTGAAAGGATGTCGGCCTACAGCTCCCGCAGGGGGTGGGGGCCCGGCCCACAGCCAAGCCCACCCCCTCACCCTGGAACCCCTTGGGCTTCCAGTCTCTGTCTCCCACCCTCCCTCCCACCTCCAGACCACCCTGGTGTTCACCCAACCTGTCGGCCCAGCAGCTGCGGGGGAGGGGAGGGCTGGGGCTTTCACGAGACTGGCCCTAAGCCTGACCCCTCTCCCGGGGAGGAACCAGCACTGGCTCCTAGTCGTCCCTCTTCTATTGGGGCCAAAATGGTCTCTGAACAGGTCTTGAGAGAGAGAGAGAGAGAGAGAGAGAGAGAGAGAGAGAGCGAGCGAGCAGGCAGCAAAGGCCTGCTTTGAATATCAAGGTTTTCCAAAGATCAAAAAAGAAAAAAAGGAATGAAAGGTATTTTGGAAACATCTAATGTGCCAACTAATTAAGTGTCTGATTGCTAACAAGCTCCCTCGCAGAGGGAGGGGGAGACGCCAGGATCCTCAGCCACCTCCGTAGAAGTCAGAGGGAGAGCTTCTCACACCGCCAACGAAGGTAACAAAGACAGAAGCAGACAAACTGCACGACGTCAGACTTTGCAGGTTCTGCACGGCAGAGGAAAACACCAGCGAAGGGAGAGGCACCCGCAGAACACAAGGCGACATGGGCAGATCCAATGCCGAATAAAGGGCTCACGTCCAGAATGCAGAGCCAACCCCTGCAAGCCAACCACGATAAAAGCCAAATATCCTGGTGAAAACGTAGGCGAAGGACTTGGACAGTTCTCCCAAGATGACACTCAAGCTGCCCACGGGCATGTGAAGGGCTCGACATCGCTAGTCATGAGAGAAATTCAAAGTCAAACCTCAATGAGATCAGGAGGCCATGATCAAAACTCTGGGAGATGCCGCGTGCTGGTCAGGACGCGGAGAAGCCGAACTTCCGTGCGGCTGGTGGAGAGACCGGGTGAGTTTGTCAAACACTAGAAGTAGAGCAACCCTGTGACCCAGTAAGCTTACTTGTGGGCATTTATCCCCAAAATTGGTATCAGGCTCTTGAAGAGTCAGTTACAAGCACCCCCACGCTCACGGCACTGCTAGTCACAGCGGCCGAGAGGAGGCAGCCACCCAAGCGTCCGTCAGCGGGGGGATGACAAACACGACGTGGTCCAACCACACGGCGCAATGTCACCCAGCCACATAGGGAAGGACATTCGGACACCTGCCACATGGATGGACCAGCGGACGCCATGATGCGTGAGGTAGCAGTCACGAGAGGCCCCGCACGGCGCACCTCCAGGCGTGCAAGGTCCCTAGAGGGGTCAGATCACAGAGACTCCAAGTAGGAGGGTGGGGGCCAGGCGCCGGCCGGGGGGCCGTCCCTGTCTCACGGGGACAGAATCTCAGTTTTGCAAGGTGGAAAGTTCTGGGGATATGCTGCACGCAGTGTGCACACAGTTAGCACCGCCACGCTGCGCACACACAACGGCGACGACGGTGGCCTTCATGTCGTCTTCCTACCACGGTCAAATTGTTCTCAAAAAGGTTTCTCTTTCGCCCCCATCCCGAAACCTGAATCACCTGCAAACGACCCCAACTGCCACAAAAATACAGTTATGTGTTCACGACGCTCATCGCCACCGCGAGAGTTTAAGCATCTTTCCACACGTCTCAGCTCAGCCCCGCTGCCTGGATTCTCAGGAAAGATGGCACAAATCCAGCCACCCACCCACCATCCACCCACCATCCACCCACCATCCACCCACCACCATCCACCATCCACCCAATATCCATCCACCATCCACCCACCCACCATCCACCCACCATCCACCCCACCATCCACCCACCACCACCACCATCCACCCACCACCACACCCACCATCCACACCATCCACCCACCATCCACCCACCATCCACCACCACCATCCACCATCCACCCACCACCATCCACCATCCACACCACCCACCACCACCCACCATCCACACCATCCACCACCATCCACCCACCATCCACCCACCACCATCCACCATCCACCAATATCCATCCACCATCCACCCACCACATCCACCATCCACCCACCCACCATCCACCCACCATCCACCCGCCATCCACACCACCACCATCCACCCAATATCCACCCACCATCCACCCACCACCATCCACCATCCACCCACCCACCATCCACCCACCATCCACCCACCACCATCCACCCACCCACCATCCACCCACCCACCATCCACCCACCACCATCCATCCATTCATTCATCCATCCATCCAACCACCCATCCACCACCCACCCACCATCCGTCCACCCAATATCCACCCACCATCCACCCACCCACCATCCACCCACCAGCCACCCACCATCCATCCATCCATCCACCCAATATCCACCCACCATCCACCCACCATCCACCCACCGCCATCCACCCACCCACCATCCACCCACCCACCATCCACCCACCACCATCCATCCATTCATCCCTCTCTCCCTTCATCTGTTCATTCCTCCACCCACCCAACATATATTCATCAAGTGCTTATCCTGTGCCGGACGCAGGGAACAAAGAGAAGAGAAGGCAGACAAGTCTCTTCTTTTCTAGAGCTCATGGCCCAGTTGAGAAAGACAGACAAACAGACAGATGAGACAGAGAAACAGAGACAGAGACAGAGACAGAGACAGAGAGACAGACAGAGAGGGACAGAGGTGCTAGATAGCTCAAACGATAACAACCGTGCTTCTGGGATCATGGAAGATGTAGTAATTTTTTCAAAAGGCACAACAGGGTGAAGCAGGGTGAGGGTCGGGCTGCCCTGGGCGGCGGAAGGAGAGGCTTTGAGCTGGGGCCCTGTAGCTTCCGCCAGGACAGTGGGGGTGGGCAGGGTGGACGACTGGACGAGTCTGAGAAGCGGGGGGTGCGGCTGGATCAGAGCAGGGCCGGGAGGGTGGCTGAGTGAATCAGTGGGGGTTGGGGTTTGACCCTGTTATTTTAAGCCAGGGAAAGGGGGTCGGTGCTCACATGAGCTGGAACCAGAGGAAGCGCCCCAGGCCCTGGGGAAGGCAACCGTGGGACCAGGGAGGGGAGCAGCCCCTTATCTGAGGCCCCTCACACCACGGGACCCCAGGAGCAGCTGTCCTCATGGCCAGCCTCCTTGCCCCATTGAGAGCCTGTCCACCTGAGCACTGGGGGAGGCAGGGACTGAGGCCCCGGAGACTAATCCA
This sequence comes from Eonycteris spelaea, assembly GCA_003508835.1. Classification (NCBI taxonomy): domain Eukaryota; kingdom Metazoa; phylum Chordata; class Mammalia; order Chiroptera; family Pteropodidae; genus Eonycteris; species Eonycteris spelaea. Next base: position 5,149,106 of record PUFA01000126.1, read on the forward strand.
CTTGCCTGCACTGATCCAGGCTCAGGAGGGACCCAGAGCTCGGGAGGGTGGCCCTGGCAGGGCCGCCAGAGAGTTCACCTGCAGGAGGGTCCCCGCCCCAGGACGCTAATCCCCACCAGGCAGTTAGGGGCCGGTTGGGTTTCAGAGCACACAGGCCCTGAACGCCTCGGGGCCTCGGGACCTCGAAGGCGCATGCAAGGCTGTCCCCACCACTGAGGCAGAGAAAAGGAGAAGGCTCCCTCCCCCGGCCTCCCCGGCTGGCAATTATCTGAGATTAGCCACGGCATCCCAGCTGGCTCCTGCAAGTGCCCTGACCCGACCAGCCCCCTCGCCCGGGGGAGGGCGGGGAGGGGCCCGCCAGGCCCACCCACTGCCAGGCCTTCTGGGGACCTATCCCCTGGGCTTCCCAACCCCCACCGAGCCTGTCCCGTCCCCGAGCTGCCACCCACACCGGTTTTCAACGTCAGGTCACGGCTCTGCTGCATCGGGGGTGGGGGTAACACCCTCCGTCTCACCTTGCGGGGGCCCAGTTCAGCGTCTGGCTGCATCTGGTTTGGGATTCTCAAGGAGCTTGTCTGGCGGGGAGGCAGCGTCCCAGGAGGTCAGGGGCTGTCCCCTCCCTCGGGGCCCCCACCCTCTGCCTCCAGGATCGTCCTCTTGCATTTATTAGGGCTTGTTTAGTTTTCCAGATTCAGAATTTTTGAGGCAAGATAAAATCAGTTTATCAAGTTTTGTCTTTTATGGGCTGTTTTTGGTGTTGTTTTCTCAGATCGTCTTTCACAGCCATGGAATCCGCATTCTCACTGCCTCTCGCTGTGTGACCCTGGAACAGGGCTGCAGATGGGGGGCCGAGAGCCTGGGTGGCATCATGTGGCCGTGGACGGAGATAGGAGGGGGCGAGGGACAAGGGGTGTCTGCGGGGCTGTGGGGGGCCGGGGCCACGGGATCTGGTGCACGGCGGCCAAGGGAAGGCTGGAGAGCAGGGTGGGTACGAACAGACCACAGGAGGCAGGGCACAGCACGTGCCGGCCCCCCTTGTGTGGGAGCATGCGCACCCCCGTGGGACGGAGGTCTGAGCCAGGGGGGCGGCTTTCGCCTACACTGCAGCCCCCGGAAGCCACGCGAAACAGGGCTGAAGGACACACGTCCCCTCCCCGCAGAGTGAGGCCCTGAGGTGCCCTCTCCTCTGGTCACTTAAAATAGTCAAATTCTGCTGCAAGGTGGGAGCAGAAATCTCTACAGATCCTTTGGAGAAACCCCCCAAAGGGAGGAACTCGCCCTGCGCGAGGCTGTTGGGGTGGCCTGATCGGGGTGCCGGGGTCTCTGTAAAGGGGGGTTTGGACGCGGACACCTACTTGGGGAGCGCCAGGCAGAGTCTGGGGTGCCACACCATAAGCCGAGCCCCTCCTCCACAGCTGCAGAGGCTGGGCACTTCCTGGGGGGCAGGGGGGCTGCAGGGGGCACCTCCAGGGGGCGTGGCCCTGCCCTCCAGGAGTCCTGCCTTCACTGCCTGGCCTGGGGCCGTCACTGTCATGCCAGCTTTCCGGAAGCCGTGGTGGGCACCTGGAGCTCACCTGGTGAGGAGGCCGGAGGAGGCCGGAGGGGGCCGGAGGGGGCTGGGGGGCAGGAGGGGGCCGGAGGGGCCGGAGGGGGCCGGGGGGGGCCAGAGGGGGCTGGGGGACCCGGGGAGGGCCGGAGGGGGCCGGGGAGGGCCGGAGGGGGCCGGAGGGGCCTGGGGGGGCCGGAGGGGGCCGGAGGGGCCAGAGGGGCTGGGGGGCCCAGGGAGGGCCGGAGGGGGCCGGGGAGGGCCGGAGGGGCCGGAGGGGCCTGGGGGGCCGGAGGGGGCCGGAGGGGGCCGGAGGGGGCTGGTCCTCGTGGCGGGCGGGAGCTGGGCTGGGCCGCGATGGTCCCTGCTCATCCCGTGCCCCCCTTGCACCAGCAGAGCCTCCAGAGCACGGGCCTCACCACCCCCCCACCCTCCGAGGCCCCAGGACCAATGGCTTGTCTCCACCCAGGGCGGCCACAGCGTCCAAGGTCGCCCTCCTGCCTGTTTCCATCCGGTCATCCGCGGTGGCTCTTTGTCCTGCTCATCTGACTGCTCCTGTCAAGGCCAAGGCCAGAGCTGGGGGGACCCCGCCTCCGTGACCCCCGGGGCCTCCCTCCCCAAGGCCCGGGCGTCCTCTCTGAGGGGGCCGATGACGCCAACCTCAGTAAGTGCCCAAGGAGCTGCGGGCCAGCACGGGCGGGCATCCACCCGCTGCCCGGGCCTCGCCCCACACGGAAAGTTGTGGCTGTGACCGGCCAGTGGCCAGCGACCGGGCCCATTGTCTCAGCAGCTGGTTCTCACACAGGCTGGGCCCCGCACCTCAAAAACTCATGTCCCATATTGCTGCACCCCGGAGACACAGAACTCAGAGAGCACGGCCTCCAGGCCAGCCTGGGAGGCGGGGTCCAGGCACGGGCGAGGCCTGAGAGGCCGTGGCCTGTGCATGCTCACGAGGAGCGGACAGGCGCCAAGGAGGGGTGACAAACGGCCTTCTGCAGTTAGGCACAGCCTTCGCCACGCTGAGCAGGAGGCAGTGAGGACGGAGGGCCGAGCACGGTGCTGGACAGACCAAGCCCTAAGCAGTGAGCGCGGTCTGGGGACGGGTCGCGCCCTGCAGGCCCGCGGTCAGCCCCACAGTCCGCCAGGCCTCGTTTAACCGGAACCTTGTCTCCTCACCTCCAACCAGGAAACTGTCCTCGTCACCTAGCCGGGACCCCCGACTCCCCCAGGACGCCGGCTGTCCCCCTGCACGCCTTCCCCTGCCACGTCCACCTGCGCGGCAGCCAGTCTGCGGAAGTCGGGGAGAAGGGGTCCCCGGGAGACGCGGAGCCCAGGTGCAGGCGAGAACGAGGCCGCCGGGGGACCGTGTGTCGCTTTCTATGACAGAAACTAAAACCGAGAACCGTTTTCACACTCGTTTACTCGTAAATGACGGTGACGAGCCCAGGACCTGCTGACGCAGCTGACCAAGCTTCCCGAACAGTCACGAGCGGGCAGGGGGCACACAAGTCGCCGAGGCAGGTTTGAGCCGCCACTGGCCAGCGGTCAGCACGTGGAAAGGAGTGTCACGGCCTGGCACGAGGCCGCACAGGCGAGGCGCTGGCCTGGGGCCCGAACGTGGCCTCCTGCAAAGGCACAAGTCCAAGATCGAAGACCCGGGACCGTGGGAAGAGAGAAGCCCCTGGGAGCCGAGGCTCGGGAGGCTGCAGCCACAGGGGCAGGGGGCGGGGGCACCGACCCCACGGCCACTCCTGAGTGAAACGCCAGCTGCCGACGAGCCCGACGCGGACGCCGCCCAGCCACGCCGGGACGCGCGGACGACCCCCGCCCGCCACGCCGGGACGCCGGAGCGGACCCCCGCCCGCCACGCCGGGACGCCGGAGCGGACCCCCGCCCGCCACGCCGGGACGCCGGAGCGGACCCCCGCCCGCCACGCCGCAGCAGAGCAGGCCGCTGCCGTGCCCAGCTGTGGCTCCCAGCGGCCAAGCCCGGGGCGGAGCCTGAGCGAGACTCGTCCCCCAGCCCCCGCCAGCAGGGTTGGGGCTCCGAGTGCCAGGGCGGGGCGGGGCACAGGGACAGCGGGCAGCGGGCGGCGGGAGGCAGACGCCCCGCCGGAGACTGCGCCTGGAGACCCAGGCCCGGGTGGCCCCCGTCTCCTCCTGGCGGCCTGCTGGCTGGGTGGGGAGGGTGCCGGTGAGGACCGCCGCCTGGCAGGCGGGCAGCAGGGCACCTGAGAGCCAGGCCGGCACACTGTGTCCACAGGACGCAATTTTGCTCGGAGCAGAGCCGCCGCTCTCATCCGGGGACAGCGTGTCCAAACACGGCCCTTGACCGCAGAAAGGCGCAGCGCGCAGGGCAAGGTCCTGCTCTGCGGTGGACCCGTGCTGAGGGTGGAGAGAGTTCACAGCCCCGGGGACGCGGGCGCAGGGAAATGTCCCTGGGGAGGGGGGGGCCACCGGTTGGCAGGCGTGCGCAGGTGAGCAGGGCCTAGGACCAGCTCACGAAGGCGGAGACTTCCTGCAGGGCGCACACGGAGGGCCCGCCTGGTCCCTGAGGACGGACGGGAGCTGGGAGGGACAGGACGCTGAGGCCCAGAGGAGCTGGCCCCTCGCTCCCCGCTCCGCCACGACTCAGTGTCCCTGGCACGGGGCCCCTCCCTGGGGAGCGGCCGCCTGCTTTGCCCTGGGCGTCTCGGTCCACAGACCCCTTTCATCCTGTGCCCAGCTCTCGGCCACGACGGCTCGCTCAGCCCAGGCGCCCCAGGGGCGGGGGCTGGGGGCCGGGGGCGTTCCCTAAAAGTGTAAGTCACGCCCCCTTCACAGGGCACGAGAAGCCATTCCCCGGAAAAGGACACTCAGGGCCAGCGCGCGGGAGGGGACGAGCGAAAGCCCTCGGGGACAGAGCCGGTCCCTGGAGCCTGCGTGCGCATTGCCATGCGGGGGCGTGGCAGGTGCCTGGGCAGCCCCTCGGGCGGCAGGCTCGCCCACTAAACGCCCGGGTGTCCCCGCCCGCTCGGGGCGGCAGGCGGGGCCGCTGGAGGCACGTGGTGTCACCACGACAGGGAGGGTGGGCGAGCGGGTCACAGACCACACGGCACCGCAGACCCCTCGCCACGAAAAGCGAGTGTGTGCGAGGGTGTGAGCGTGCACACGCCCGCGCGCACACAGCACTTCACGGGCGCCGAGCCCGTCACTGCCTTGTCACCCGGGAGTGGCCGGAGGGGGCGGGGCTTTTGTTTCGATGTGTGGATGTGTGTGTTGGCCGGGTGGTCACATGGCCGGGCTCCCACAGGACGGGTCTGGGGAGGGGCTGGGGGCCCGGGCGTCTGTCTGGGAGGCCTCAGGCGGGCGGGGGCCTCGTCCCAGGGCGTGGTCTGGCCACAAGCCTTAATGTCCAGGTCCCCCCCACGCTCGGCCAGGCTGGCGTTCTTGTTGGCCCACCCGGTGCAGGGCCCGCGCATCCCGCCCTGTCCCGCACAGCACCTTGCACACCTGTGCGGATAGATCTCAGGCCGTCCCCTCAGGAGGACAAGATCCCGGCCCCAGGCCAGCATGGGAGCCTGGGACAGGCCCCAGCCCTGCCCTGCGGCCAGTCAGCGGAGGGGAGGACAGGAGCTGGCCTTCTGCAACACCGACAGAGCCCCCCAGGGAGCTCCCCGGGGAGCACTACGAGGGAGCACCCTCACCATGGAGCACCACTAGGGAGCACCCCCATAGAGAACCATCCCTGAGGGAGCACCACTAGGGAGCACTCCACGGAGCACCCCAGGGAGCACCCTCCCCGGGGAGCACTATACGCCACAGAGCACCATCCCCAGGGAGCACCCCAGGGAGCACCCTCCCCAGGGAGCACCCCCAGGGAGCACCCTCCCCAGGGAGCCAACGCCCTGGGAGGGAGAAGCACAAGGTGCACAAGGAAGCCGGGGTGAGTGTTCCCGCCAGCAGTGGGGCGGGGGCGGGGTCGAGTGGGATGGGGGCTCCGGCCTGCGAGGCGGAGCTCGCCCGCTGGCCAGGCTCTGTCTCCGACGCTCTGTGCACAGCCCCACGGGGCCCACAGGGGCCAGAAGCAGCAGGTTCTACTCCCGTCAGGCGTCCGCGAGCCCTGAAGTCAGGCCGGGCTTCCCAGGGGCCAGAAGACACAGCGTCTGGGCGTCACACCAGCCCTGGGGCTCAGGTGTGAGACAGGTGGGCTCAGCACCTGTGGCCACCCTAGGAGGGTCGGGAGGAGCGGTGCCGTGGTGGCAAGACCCTGGCCGCGCCTTGGCGCTGGGCGGGGGACCCCTGGAGGATATCCCGAGGGAACTGGAGGCTATGCTGGTCCCCAAGTGGCCTCAGCAGCTGGACACAGACCCCGGGTGCCCTCGTCACCCCTCGGGGTGCAGGGGTTACTGATGAGTGCACAGGCTGGGCGGGCCACTGGCATGGCTGCGAGAGGGTGGGCCGCCCTCACGGCTGGGCAATGGACGCCCCAGCTACGCGCCGAGGCCCCAGCTACACGAGGGGGGCGGCTGTCTCCAGGGGCAGGCCCAGCCAGCTCTGAGGACACCAGCCTCAGAGCCGCGGTGCCATTTGGATCAGCAGTCCTCGACACTGTGCTCCCGCCCGCTGACAAGGGAGACGGAGGAGAGAGGCCCGCAGCCCCGCAGCCCCAGGACGTGGGAGGCCGCGGAGGGGCAGAGCCACAGGGAGCTGGAGGGAGCCAGGCGGCCAGCACGGGAGTGGACGCTCCCTCGCGGAGTGTGGCTGAGCAGCTTCTGCGGCGGGAGGGGCGGTCCCCGCTGGGGCTGGGGAGACCAAGCGTCTACAATGCGCCCCACCCCGACATCCCGGAGCCTCCAGCCGCTGCCTGGCCCCCGACCAGCGCCCGCGCGGCCCGGCCACAGGCTGTCCGTCCCGCTCCAGTGCCCCACCCTGTGCCAGCACTTGCTGCCTCCACACCGGGCCACACAGGACCAGCACCGTCCCGAGGAGCCCCCGGAGACACTCACCTGCCACATCCGAGGCTTCGGCACATTTCGTTTGAGCCCCTCGTCCAGGGGCAGGTCCCGCAGCCACCCCTGCTGTGTCTTCCGCGCCCCACCCGTCACCCGCGGCCCCTCGCGGGCTGTGTCCCCAAGCGGCAGGCGCCTCGAAGCTTCGGCCCGAGTTCTCTGGCTGGCATGTCGTTAACTGGAGTTCAATATGTTTGTCTTGTGCAACATTTACGCACAGCGAAAGCTGCAGACCTGCTGGCCCCAGGCGGCGAGTTCTCTGTCACCCGACCTGAGTCGCCCGACCCCATCTGGAACGTCGTCTTCACCCTGGACCTGCACTATCCAGTGCGGTGGCTACTTAAGTTCAAATGTAAGTTAAATAAAACGGAGAAGTCCCCCAGTCCCACGGGTCGCATGGCAGGAGCTGGACGGCCACCCGCGGCCAGCGGCTGCCGCGTTGGACAGAGCAGACCCGGGGCCACCGCGGAAGCTGCCTCGGAAACTCAATTCAGGCCGCATCTGGTTTTAAAACCAGGCCCCCTCCACTCATTCCGTCCCAAGCTTTATTTAAAGGCTCTCGGCGGGTCCCCTGAGCGCCGATGCCAGACGCCTGACCCCCACCTGTGCACCCCGGAGCAGGACGAGACTGCGGTTTTCCGGGCCCAGATGAAGAACTCGGTGGCTGCACCAGCCCTGGGACACGGCCCGAAACCCCGCGCCTGCTCGTCCACGAGCAACGTGGCTCCAGCCCCGTGGCAACCGGTCACCTGGGCGCGGCTTCCCGCCGGGGACGCAGACCCCTCTGCCCTCCGTGGCTCCCGCACCACGGCGCACTCCTCACCCGAGGCCAGTGGCTGTTCGAATGTCGGTCTCCCACGGGGCCCGATCCCGACTCTGCAGCCACGGGACTTCGCAGTTCTCAGTATTAATAAAACCGGGGCCACCGATCGCAAGGGGACCGTCAGCCGCCAGACGGCCACGCTGGAGACGAGGCTGGTGCCCGCGAGGGGAGCAAGGGCCGGCCTCCGCCCCGCCCCAGGGCACACCCGGGCCCTGCTGTCCGTCGCTCACACACACGCTGTGTGGCCTCTGCCACGACGCCCAACCTCTCCGAGCACAGGCACCCTCCCGGACCAACAGGAGGCTCCCGGGGCCCTCACAGTGGAGACCAAGCCCCTCGGTGTGGCCCGCAGAGCCGGGGGCAGCCGCGGCCACACCGAGGACCCCGTAGCCTGGGCTCCACCCAGATGCTTAGCCAGGACCCTTCCGCCCTCTGCTATCACCAGCGAGACCCCTGCTGCACCAGCCCTGCAGGGCCTGGGGCAAGGGGGGCCATGAAAGCCCACACGCCACGCGTCCAGGTGGCCCAAGCCGCACCGCAGGCTGATAAACCCTCAGGTCAGGAAAACCGCTCTGTCCTCCCACCCCGGGATGGGCCCGGAGCAGGATGGGGGCAGGCAGCACGACCCCGAGTCCCCTGGCAGGGGGCTGGGGGGTGCCGGGCCACAGGAGGGCAAAGGCGGGGCCCTCGGAAGCTCCAGCCTGGCCGAGCCGCCCCCGCCCGGCCCACACTCGACCCGCGGGCCTGGGTTCTCCTGCCAGGGTCTGGAAGGGGGCCACCCCTGGGGTGTGACAGCCGACTGTCCACGCCGAGCGTCCCGCAAGCTGGCCGTTAAACGCAGTCATTGCTAAATGTTAACTCGGACGAACTTACAGACCGATGAGCTATGCACAGCTCAGAAGTAACAAACACGCCAAGCTCTTCGCGGCTCAGCTGGTCGGCTTGGCAGGGCTGCCGTCGGCGCTGAGGGCCGTCGGGGTGCCACGCGACCTATGCGTTTGCTCCCGTGTCGCCGGCGCTGGCGGCCGGCGCGTTCACACCCGCACAGCTGGGGATGCTGGTGGCCGCGGCCCGGGGCTTCGCCGAGCGAGGCCGCCGCTGCCATGGAGCTGAGCCTCACGCGTCGCCCGCGCAGGCTGAATCACGTCCGCCCACGCGTCGTCGGCCGCCCCCCCCGCCCCCCGCAGAGATGCTGCTGTTACAAGGCAAACCGAGGCACGTCAACATCCTCAAGGGCTCATCGGAGCAAACACGGACCGGGGAGGGCAGTGCGGGGCCGGAAGTGGCCCCCGCAGAGGAGACGGGCCGCAGAGCAGGGCCACCTGGCAGGCCGTGTGCCCCGGGGGCTGCCTAGGTGCCCCGCGTCAGGGCCACCCCAACCAGGGGCCGCGCGGAGTGGCTGTCACTCTGCCCTGACTCCAGAGCGGACCTCACGGAGGAACGCGGCCGGAGGGTGGGAGACAGCTCGCGGGGGGGAGAGGGGCACTTTCTTCACACCGGCTCTGACTTCCATAGAACTTCCGGCACGGGCCCAGCCTGCCGGAGCCGGGGCCCAAGGCGCCTTCGTCCTTTGTTCCCTGAGCCCGGGCACCTCCGCCGGAGAAGGCCGCAGTCACCGGAGGACGGGGGCCAGGAGCGGGCCAGCACCACGGGCCGGGAGCCCTGTGTGGCCGCAGGGAAACTCCCCCAGGCCCGAACTGCCTGTTGCTTTGCCAAGAGGGCCAGCCCGGGGCGGGGCCGGGCTGCTCGAACAAAGGGACGGCAGGGCCGACAGGCTTGGCCCTCTCCCTGTGTCCCCAGGCAGGCCGGCCCCTTGTCCAGGGCTGTGCGGACTCCGAGGGGGCTGGCGCCCGCGCCCTCAGACTGAGCAGCCCTGCCGGCCTCGTAATCCTCAGGAAGAAAGACTTGGGCGAGGACCGTGCAGAGGGGGGCAGCATGGAAAGGGGTGCTGGCTGCGGTGAGCAGCTGTGGGCGGGGCGGGGCAGGAGGGCTGGAGCCGGCCGGTGGGGTGTGGGTGGTGGCTGGGGACAGGGAACAGGACCAGGGGCTGGGGCCTGGGGCAGGCGGTGCGGGCACCATCGACGTGAGAGCCAGGGGCCAGGCCATGGGCGCAGTGAGCTGGCTGCTGGTGCACCTTGGGCCGTGTGCCCAGGAAGGCTGGGGACGGTGGCCACGCTGGGTCCAGGAGGCTGGCCAGAGCAGCCAGCCACAGGCAGGTGTGTGCAGGGCACAGCTCAACACTCAGATGGTCACCCGCCCCGCCCCCCGCCCCCCGCTCTGACCACTCAGCGCTCGGATGCGTCCAGCAGAGGAAGCGAGTGATGGCGGGAGGAAGGAGAGCCCTGCAGGAGGGAGGGGGCCGGAGTCCTGACCGCAGGAGGAGGCGGAGGTGACGCCCGCCTGCCAGGGGGAGCTGGCGCTCCCGTCCTGTGAAACGCTGCCGTGAAGTCAGGATCGGGGCCTCCGAGCGGGCGGCGTGGAGCCCGCGGGGTCCCCTCTGCAGAGGCCGGGGCGTGCAGCCCCGGACCGCGGCCCCGCCTGGCTCTGAGCCAGTGGCATCCTGTTTGCCAGGAGGGTCGACCAAGACTCAGAGGCCTGTCAGCACTGGAGCTGACACGGGGGACCGTGGGCACCCAGCGGGCCACTCCAAAGGCTCGTCATCTCCTTCTGCCCCACCCAGGCCACGGGCATCGGAGCCCCACCTCCAGGAGGCCAGGCCGGCCGGGTGCAGGCCCAGGGAGCCCTGAGCTCCCAGCCCCACGAGTCCTGATCTGTTGGGCCACATACTTTCCAGTGACGGCGGCTGCCACGCAGGCCGGAGCAGGTGGGCCGGAGCAGCCAGCCCCCGATGCCAGGGCGTCCTGCCTGCCCTGCGCCCCGGCCCAGCGCAGGGCCTGGAGAGGCCCACACTCAGGGTGCCGAGCTTCTGGGCGCGTCCGTGCCAGGCCGGTCTGTGATGTGGGAGACCAGGTGGGGGACCGCGGCGTCCCCCAGGTCCAGCTGTGCAGCCCGCTCTGCCCGGAACAGTCCCATGTGCTTGCTGAGAAGGGGGGGGCATGGGACTGTCCCCACAGAGACCCCCAGACAAGACGCCACACCTCAGAAGCCCCAATTCCCAGTATGCCCCCCACCGTCTCTCTCTCACTGCATGGATGAGGGGCCAGCGTCCCGAGGGACGACCAGATGTCCCTGTCCGCTGGGAGGCACCCAGTGCTGAGGCGAAGGGACCAGGCTTTGCGGCCTGAGGAAACTTCAGGTTGTCCCTGGCCACTGGCTGGACGTGTCGCTTTGGACAAGTTCTCTGTGGGGACGGTGACACCTCTCCCTGAGACTGTGGGAATCACATGTGACAATTACATGTGGCCCAGGGACTCAGGAGCCGCCTGTTGCTGCTGACTGCTGTTCTGCCCTCGGGCCGCTGCTCCCCAGCTCCGGCCTCCGCGGGCCTGGGCTGCGTGTGCGCCGGGCGAGGCCGGCCCCCACTTCCGGGGAAAGTCTGGGGCAGGGAGCTGCCGTGGGCGAGAGGGGTGCGTGCCTGCCAGCCACGCCAGAGGAGCTTGAGACAGGAGCCCGGCTGAGCTGCTGCCCCGAGCCGTGCCACGGCTGAGCGCCAGGGCCTGGGGGCGCTCACGGACGCACGGCCCACGACTCAGCTCCTGACCGGGCGGCTGCCGTTCGTGGAGCCCGCAGGTGTCTGTTCACAGGGAGATGCCCCCCGCCCCGCCAAACGGAAGACACGGCTCACCTGGCCGGTGCGTGGCCAGCCGCCTGAATGGGAGCCGTGCTGCAGGGGGCTTGACTGACAGGCGGGGACAGCCGGGGGTGACATCCGGGTTTTCACAGCAGACCAGGTGGGCGGGCGAGAGCGGGCATGTCCCCAGAAGGCCGCTCATTCCTGGCTCACCTCTCAGGGGCGAGGGCGCCAACTGACAGGCTCAGGTGGCCCCGTTCCTCCCGCCGTGCACCTGGTCGCCCCACGGAGCCGGGCTGGGCGCTGCTGGGCGGCGGGGGGACCGGGGTGGGGACGTGTCCACAGCGGGCGGCTGGCCCTGGCAGGGCCCCGGTCCCTGTCCACAGGGGCCCTGGCCACACGCCGCGGTCCCCAGACGAGATGCTCCTCCATGGGACGGCGTGCACACGTCACCATGTCACCGTGGATGGCACGCGTGACCTCGGGTCAGACGGGCCTGCGGGCTATGCCGACCCAGCACAGAGAGCTGGGCTTCCCAGCAGCCCTGTCCCCTCACCAGCCGTGAGCGGGGGACCTGCTCGCAGGGCCCTCGTGCGGACCCGGGGACAGGTCCGCGCCGCGCGTGCGGAGTGCCCGTCCGAGCGTGCGCCCGGCACAGACAGGCGCAGTGCTGTGGGGACCGGGCTGGGGGCGGCATACAGGGCCGGTCTCTGCTCAGCGGCCACACGCCCAGGGCGTCTGCCTCGCACCTCTGGCACACCCCGCGCCTGGGGTGGCTCCCTGGGTGCCCGGCGCTGAACCCTGACGGACGAGGCCACTCAGGTTCCCCCACGCGGTGGACGGTCACCTCGGGCCTGGGGAGCTAACGAGTCAGCATTTGTAAAACACTGCGGAGCGGACGAGAGTGCTGGAGGACGGGCGGCCAGGAGGTGGCTGTGGTGGCCGCTTGTGCAAATGCACACGCACACGCTTGTGCCCACAGCCATGCACGCACACGCGCACACGCTCACCACACACGCGCACGCACACACACGCATGTGCACTCTCACAGAGGCTCACGCAAGCACGTGCATGCACTCACACACACGCGCACACACACACTTGCATGCACATACTCGTACACACACTCACACATGCACACAAGCTCATGTACATGCTCCCGCACACACACATGCCTGTGCACATGCACACATACACGCTCACGCACACGCATGTTCATGCACAAGCTCACACACGCTCGTGCACACGCAAACACACATGCACACACACATACACAGGCCCTGCACTCACACACACGCATATACACACACTCTCTCACGCAGACACACACACACACTCATGTACACATTCACGATCAAGCACACACTCACGCACACGCACACACTTGTGCACATGCACACTCACACGCATGCTCATGCACACACACATGCCCTGCCCTCAGCGCCGTGCCCACACGGGTGCCCACAAACGGCCCGGATGCTGGGGGCCTCCCACCTCCCCCGACGCCCCAAACGGCTATGGGTCCTGGTCTTGCCCTGAGCGTGGGCTCAGGAGGGCCCTGCAGTGACCGCTGCTCTCAGCGGCCGGCGGCTGGCCGAAGGAAGTGGGCCGGGGATGCAGCACCCAGAGGTGGTGCTGGGTTTGGGTCCCAGCCACCCACTTAACTCCCTGCGTTCGGGCGACTAGGTCAGCCTCATTCCTAAACCGGGGAGCCCGCCAGCCCAGGGCCTCCCTCCGCACCAGCCCACGGCATGGACACCCCCAGTGCCACCAGGGATGGCTTCATTCTGGAACCCCGCCTGAGGGCAATGAGGGAAGCCGCCCCCGCGCCAGGCGACATGTGCCCCGTGGACGTGGTGGGACGGAGACGAGACCCCCCCGGCCCCCGGCCACCTGCGCCCTGCCCACCCTGGGGCTGTCCCAGCTCAGCTCCCGCCTGGGGTTTTTTCTGTTGTCTCTGCCGGACCCTCCACCTGGGGACAGCCCACCTCAGAGGCGCCAGGATGCTCGGGGGGGGGGGGGGCGGAGGGCTGCACCGGCCAGTTCCACGGCCCCTGGACTGGCTGTGTCCCGGTGGAACTGAGCCAGCGTGACTTGGAGGACTTTGTCCCATGAACAAGTCTGTGTGGGTTACGAGGTGAAATGACAACACTTCGGACCATTGGGTCAGAACACACGGTCGGACTGAATGTCCCTTGTTCCATTTTACGCCTTTTAGTACAGACACTAGCAAATTTAGAATTACACCCCTGGCTCTCGCCTGTCACTGCTGGGCGGCTCTGACCTAGAAACACCGTCCTGTTTTAGTAAGGACGTGGGACTGCAGGAGAAAGCCACCGGCGTCCGTAGGGGCTGAGTGAGTGAGCGAACGGACGAGTCCCTCTGCATAGAACCCCGTCCTGGAAGCAGGTGACCTACAGGGCAGGTCACAAGTACCCCGGGGACATGGGTGGCCCTTCTGTTACTTGGGACTTTTATTTTAAACTGCAAAAGGCTCAGACACTGCACTAAAGCAGAGTCCACTGGGCTGGAGACCGGGAAGCCACCGGGGCAGCGTCCGTGGTGAGGTCAGAGCCACGGGGCCACGTGCAGATGTAACCACGGCAACGCCAGAACCGGCACCAAAGCCGCCCGGAGCCCCCTTCCCCGGGGCTGTGTCCAGCGCGCCTCGTGGCCGGAGGGAAGTAGACTCGCCTCCCCCCCGGCAGGACCCAGAGCCCCGGCCCATCCATCACTGTCAGGATCCGAGGCCAGCTCTCTCCACAGGCCGGCCTGGCCGCGGCCGCTTCCGCCACTCACAGGGACAGGACAGAGGAGGGTCTGCTGGGGGCCGGCGCGTGGTGCCCCAGGCAGACTGAAGGTGCCCTGCCAAACGCACGCGCCCCTTCCTGGGGGCCAGGCAGCCAGACCAGGGGTCCCCTCTCCGCAGCCCCAGCTGGACAGAAGCACTGCGCGGGCATCCAGGGCCAGGCTCTGCCAGGGAGCGAAGCCGCCGACGTGCTTTTATGAGCGTGTCCAGCTGGCAGCCCCTGTCCTGAGCACCCGCTAAGGGCCAGGACAGGGGGGCCATGGCGTGAGCCAAGAGTCCTCTGTGAGCCTGCCCAGCTCTGGGTCAGCCCCGGGGCAGGAGGCCCATGCCCGGGGGTTCTCGAGTGTGGCTGCTGCCTCTGCCACTCTCTCCTGGGGCCCGGCACACGGCTGGCCCTCGGGGCGTGGCCACACCGAGCCTGCCTGCCGCCAGCCTGCACATCTCCCTACGCCTGGGTCGTGCTGCGGGGCCCACGTCCCTCCATCCCCCTGCCAGAGTCGGCCTGGCGTTTGGACACCGCCCGCACCCAGCCCGGCTGCTCCCAGCTGTGGCCACCAGCCCTGCGCTCAGAGACCAGGCTGTGTGACGCCCCACCACGGTCACCTCGCGTGTCCAGAATGGGCTGCCAGTGCCCTCCGCAGGTGGACAGAGGCAGCCCTAGGTCGGGCCGGGGGCCTGTCACTGTCCCCCCTCCTCGTAAATCCTTCCCTCCTCAGAGCCGTCTTTGCGTGGGCTCCCCCAGAATAGACCCTGACTGATTGGTTTGCTGGGGAGGCAGTCCCGGGAGCCTCTGGTCGGGAACGGGGGTGCGGCCCCCACTGTAGGGGCCGCGTGCAGACCCTGGAGTCCCCGCCCAGGGGCTTGGGGTGTTTCAGTGCAGCAACTGCATGGACAGAGGCTGTGCTGGGGCCGAGCCCCGACCCCTGACCTGACCAGGCGCAAACCCGAGCATCGATCGCGCTCCCTGCATGCCGGACCTCACGCCCTAGGACGCAGAGGAGAGGCCATGAGCCCCGAGCGTCGTGCACCCCTCCCTGCTGGGCTGGGTGGTCCTCGCTGGCGGGCCCTGGGCTGACGCTGGGCCCCAAGTCAGCGACCCCCTGTCCCCCGAGTCATTCTGGTGAAGGCAGGGAAAAGGCTACAAAATATTAGCAAACCGAATTCAGCAATACATTAAAAATATCATACTCCACGACTGAGTTAGATTTATCCCTGGGGTGCAAGGTTGGTTCAATATTCGCAAATCACTTACTGGGATACATCACGTTAAGAAACTGAAAGATAAAAATCAGACGATCTTATCAATAGATGTGGACACAGCTTTTGACAAAATCCAGCGTCGTTAATGATAAAATCTCTCAGCAAAGTGGGAATAGAGAGAACACACCTCGACATAACAAAGGCCGTAGGTGACGAACCTACTGCTAACATCATACTCAAGGGGGAGAAGCCAAAAGCGTTTTCCTTATGATCAGGAACAAGACAAGGATGTCCACTTTCACCATTTTTATTCAACATGGTATTGGAAGGTCTAGCTACAGCAATCAGGCAAGAAAGAGAAATAAAAGGCATCCAGAGTAAAATGGAAGACGTGAAACTGTCATTATTTGCAGATGACATGATCCTAGAGAGAGAGAACCCTAAAGATTCCGCCAAAAAAAAACCTGTTAGAACTGATAAATGAACTCAATAAAGTAGCAGGATACAAAATTAATATTCAGAAGTCGGTTCCATTTTATACACCAATGATGAACTATCAGAGAGATTAAGAAACCAATCCTGTTTACAATTGCATCAAGGAGGTAAAAGACCTGTTCTTGGAAAATGATGTCATTGAAAAAAGAAATTAAAGAAGATACAAATAAATGGGAGCATACACTCTGGTCATGGATAGAAAGACTTAACATTATTAAAACATCCGTAAAACAGAAAGACGGGTCAGAGCACCCAACGGGCCCCCACGGGGTCCCCAGCCCGGGTCCCTAGCACGCCCTGCCCTGCCCGGCCCATGTCCCCGGCACGGACCCTCCCGCGGGGCCCAGGCCAGCTCCTCGGTCCCTGGGTCCCCTCCCACCCACCCCCGGGACACGGCTGGTGCTGGGCTGGCGGGTGGGCTGCGTGCTCCCCTGCTCCTTGGCGGGACCCCAGGGATGGACCTGGGGGGGTGGACTGGAAAGCCCGGGGGGAGATGGGCCGCTGGGGAGAGAGGTCTCTGGAGGCTCGTGGAAAGAACGAGTGAGCCAACGAGTGAATGAGGGAGCGTGCCCTGGGCCTCGCGGGCCCGGCTCACCAGGCCGACTGAACTCCCCCCCAGGGCCGGGCCCCTCCTCCTACCTCTGGGGGGTCCAGTCCCCAGAGGGGGGTCTGGTCTCCCCTGAGACGCTCTGCTTCTTTTCCTCACTCGTCTGCCTCTGTCTGTCTCTCTCCGCCCCACCTCTGTGTCTCTGTCTCTCTATCCCACTCCCTCCTCTCTCTGGGCCTTGGGGAGAAAGCTGGGGTCACATCTGGCCCCTCCATCCCCAGCTGGGGCTCCTGGGAGCCGGTGCTTTGTTCTGCCCCCGGGGGGCGGGCTGGGGGGGTCGCGGGGCTGGGAGTGCAGGCGGCTGCTCTCGCGTTGTCCTGGGCTAATGGAAGGCTCGGATAACTCAGGCTCTAGCCGGGGTGAGACCTGCCGCCCTGAGCCCCGGCCTCCTCCCCCCTGGGGGTGCTGTGCAGCCCCCCCCGCATGCCGCAGTGGAGGTCGCCTGCTTGGCCGGGCCGGGCCTCCCTGGAAATGACAAAGGCGATGTAGTCATTCCCTTGGAGACGTCACATCCTGCTGCCCTGTCCTAAATAAACAATCGTGGGCCCGGAGTTGCTGATTGTGGCGGACGCACACCCTGCCCGGGCGGCCGTGGCCTTGTGGTCCCTCTGTGGGAGGGTGGGGGGGACTCCGACCTGCTCACAGGTGACAGCCCCGGGGTCACGGGCAGGAGGCAACATGCTGGGACCCCCGGCAGGGCGCTGGGGGTCACGCTGCTTGGCTCTCACCCGGCCCTGCCCCACGGCACCCCTGTAATTTGGAAATGAGGTCACCCCATCTCGGCCACGTGTGATGGAAACTCCCTGTTCACAGGAGGGGGTGAAATTTGTGGTGATCCCAAAATAGCCCCGAGAGCTGCCCGCCACCCCAGGAATGCCCGGAAACCACGCCCCGCCGAGCACAGAGGTCACTCGGCTCCCAGGCCTTTGATGATCAAGGACTCGAAGAAGCTCCCAGGAGGGCACTGGGGTCTCGGGCCCTGGGAGACGGCCACACAGGGGTGAAGGGGTGAGAGAGAAGGAGCGGAGGCAGGACGCTGGGAGGGCCAGGTCCCCCGGGGCCTCCGGAGCTGTGGGGGCCGGCTGGTCTGCGGCCTTGATCAGGGAGGCCCCAGGCCACTGTCACCGTGCGGGGCCTGTGACCCCGACTGCCCTGGCTCTGGGGAGGGAAAGACGCTGTCACCTGTTGGAGAGGCGGGAAGCCGCACGCAGACCTGAGGCCCGGCCCAGGAGACCCGACGGCGGTGGCAGACTACAGGGACAGCGAGCGGGCCGGCAGTGGCTCACGCCTCAGCCCGCCCACCGCAGAACGGGGCCGGCTGGTCCCCGGGCCAGTGTGCGGGCTCAGCGGCGCCCGCCGGACGCCTGCTGCCTGGTGTGGACGTGCGGGGCGCTGCCCCTGGGGAGGCTGTGTCCGCGGCCTGGGGTCTCCAGGAGGCGGCCCCAGCACCCCGAGGCCACGCCGCCGCCCCTGCCCCCGACACCGGCCGCCTGCATCAGGCGCGTGGGCTCCTGGCGGCTGTGCGGGCTGGGGAAGCGCTCGGGGCCCAGGCCGTGCCAGCGTCGCTGTCCCCTGGAGTGGAACTCATCGGAGGGCTCTGCCCCAGAGAAGACGGCGCCTCCCCGTCCTTCCTCCGCCCCCCCGTGTCCACCTGAGGTCGCTGAGGCTGGCTTCGCCCTCGGCTCCTTCTCTTGAGCCTCCCACCTCCCTGCAACTCCCGGATCCTGGCTCAGACGCTCCCAGACCCCAGGCCTGCATTCCCACCACTCGCCCCGTGGTTCCCAGTGCTGGGGGAGGGCTGTAGCCTCACCCCGAACCGTGGCCCTGGGCCTTGGGCCTTGCCACTGGCAGGGGAGGGGTGCCTGGGCCAGGCCCCCAGCATGGCGGACAGCAGCCCTGGGCTGAAGCACACACGTCACCAGCCGGGGTGCAGGATGGAGGTGGGGTCCCCTCTGACAGCCCCAGGGAAATGAAAATGCCTAAAGCTGCAGTGGGAATCCAGAGCCCCGGCTCCCAGAGTCACCCCTGAAGGCCGCGGGGTCCAGACAGCCCCTCCGCCCAGAGAGGGACCTGGCATCACTGCCCGTCACACAGGGCTAATGCCGGTGTCACCCGGGCCTGTGGGCGTGAAGCGTCCCGCAGGGAGCCCTCGGCCGTGGCCTCGTGCAGGGAGCGGTGCCGACCCTAAGACTTCGCCTCCATCGCTAAGCGGGGTTCACGGGGGGTGCGAGGTGCCTTCTGGCTCTCCTGGCCTCGGCCTCCGCCCCCAGGCCGCACAGTGGATGGGGGTTGGCCGGCTTCCTGGCGCGGGGTGGGCTAACCACCAGCCTTCTGCGGGGCTCCCAGGAAGAGGCCCGTCCTGTGGGCTTCCTGCCCCCACGCCCGCAGGGCAGCTGGTGGGACGCTGCCTGGCTGGCCGCCAGCACCCCGGCATGCCTGTGGGTGACTCCTGGAGCCCGGCCAAATGCTGTCACACGTCCCAGGGGCCCCTCGGCATTCTTGGCTTTTGTTTCCGATGATGTTGGGCCCAGGGAGAAGGGGGACGCGGGGAGGGGGGCTTGGAGCCTGCAGCAGGGGAGGGAGGGGAGGCCGTGTCCGTCGACAGCCCTCTTCCAGGACACTGAGCTCCGTGAGGTAATGGTGGCGGGAACGCCACGGAGATGCACCGGGAGGCCAGGCGTGCGGCACACGCGCAGGCTCCATGTGCGTCACCAGCCCGGGTGCAGGTAGCACAGGATGGCACCAGCCCCTGGGGCACGGGGGCCGGGGGTAGCGGGTCTGGGATGGTGTCCACGGGAGGCTCCCTGTCGCTGGACAAACGAAGGTGGGAGATGGTGCGCTGAGGGGCCGTGCGGGGGGCCGGACCCTGCAGCGCCGTCTGGGCCGTCGGCACCCCCGCCTCCCCGGCCACCCTGGCCCGGCCGTCAGCAGGCCCCTCTGGGTTAAGAGCAGCAACAACTGTGGCCTATTTATGTCACTGCTTCCCCACCACAGGCCGCGGCCGGCGGAGCCCGCGCAGCAGCCCCCCCGAGATCGGCTTACCCCGAGAACACACGCTTCCTTAGGTCGGACCTGAGCCCCAGCTCTGAGTTACAGGACACAGCGAGCAAAGGCCTGGGCTCCGAGACGGGCCTCGCTGCTGGGCGCTCGGGGCGGCGGCTCAGCCTCAGCTGTCCCTGGCCAGAGGCGACACGGAAAACCAGGGCGGCCCCGCCCCTGCCGTGACCCCGCGGCTTCCTATGGGTCTGTGTGCCTCGGTTTCCTCCCTGCCGCTGTGTCCCCCACGCCGGCCTCAGCTTCCTTATCCTTCACGGGGGTTATCGTCCAGCTCTCCCATCTTGCGGGGTGCCCAGGAGACCCCTCGAGGCATGTGCTGGACACACCAGGCCTTGTTTTCAGGGGGCACCTCATAGAGGTCAGTGGGGTTAAATTCAGCTTCACAAGTCAGCTCTTCCCAAGGACACACCTGATCTCTGAGCTCTGGGCAGGGTCTCAAATGGAGGGCCTCAGAATTGGTTTGGGAACACAGAATGACCCCCACCTATGACGGTCACCGGTACCCGGCTGTCCGCTGAAAGCCATCCTCTCCTTGCCGGCAGATGCCAGAGAAGGGACGGGGAAGGGGCCCAGGGGCCAGCGAGGGTGCTCACAGCTGTAGGTTCTGGGCAATCCATAACCTCAGCCACCAAAGACCCGGGGAGGTGACCTCAAAGACTCAGACCTAGCCTGGGCTCCCACCAAGCCACCAAAGCCCCAGCCCCCAGCCCCACGAATAAATGCCTTCAAAGGAGGTTCGTCTGCTGCCTCAGCCGACCCCCAGCCGAGCTGACAGCCCCGGGTCCATGCTCACGCTCAGATCAAGGGGCGGAAGTCGTCAGCCCCCCGCCTTGGGATCCGTGAACACAGGTGAGCCTAGAGCAGGGCCAAGCAAGGAGCCGGGCTTGGCGAGACCAGGGAGCTTATCCAGGGCATGAGTGTCCAGGCTCGATGACCCCAGCGCGGGGCCAGTCCAACTCTAGCCTGCAA
Source organism: Eonycteris spelaea (assembly GCA_003508835.1). NCBI lineage: Eukaryota > Metazoa > Chordata > Mammalia > Chiroptera > Pteropodidae > Eonycteris > Eonycteris spelaea. Next base: position 5,169,293 of record PUFA01000126.1, read on the forward strand.
TCCCCCTGCACCCGGATCTCACTGCGCCCCACCCGCACCCCACCCCTGCCTCCCACACCACTGTCCAGGGTGGCCCGACCTGCTTCCGGGGCTGGATGATACCCACGCGGCCTCGCCAGGCCCTGAGGACCATCAGCTCCGCAGGCACAGGCGGCAGCCCCCGCTCCCACGGCCTCCTGGAGGGCGGCACCCCTGGGAGACGTGACAGGAGGCCCTGGGTGGGGCTGGGCGGGGAGGCGGCCGCCGGGCACCCTCTTCGTTTACTGGGCTAAGGAGCCGGCCGGCCTGGGGCTGGGATGCCAACTATCTCCCCCGGGCAAAGGGAAGGGAGGTGCCCGGGCCTGGACAGCCGCGGCCACCGCACCTCCTCAGGCTCGTCGTCCTTCTCCCCCAGACGGGCGCCGTGAGGGCCGGGTCCTCGCGGGGGGCGGGTTAGGGAGCGCCCAGCTGTGTGCTGAGCGCCTCGTCGCTGGGTCTTGCCCCGTCCCTCCATGGGGGCTGTGCGATCAGCCTGTTTCACGGAGAAGAAAGCTGAGGTTCAGGGGTGTGGACGTGGACGTGGACGTGGACGTGGACCTGGCGGGGGAGCCAGGCTTCGCACAGGCTTGCAGACCGAGGCCGGGCGTCGAGTCGTGTGGTGCTGAAGGAGGAGGGTGACGCTGAGAATGGCAGTGCGATGCCGGGTGAGGACCGAGTCCAGGCAGGTCCCGGTTGTCCCCAGACGGGCCACACGCGGCTCCGAACCCGCGGCCGTCTGGCGTGCTGAAGGGAAGTTCACGGAAACCATGCACGGAGCTTCGGGGCCCGGCAGACACTGGGAGCAACTGCGCGTCCCCGCGGCTGCGGGGTGTGGGCGCTCACAGCCTGGGGTGCGGAGGAGGGGCGGGCGGCCCCCGGTGCAGGAGTCTGGGCTGCGGAACTGCGGCAGAGGGGGGAGGGGCTTCAGGGACGGCTTGATCCAGGAGCTGCCGCCGAGCTGGGTTCCGAAGGCCGAACACGAGTCCCCGTCAGGAAGGCGTTCCCGGCGGAGCTGGGGTGCGCAGGGCGCGGCGAGGGACGAAGGGTTGGCGCTGTCCACTCTCAGGGGCCTCGCGCCCCGGGGCGGGGCGGGGGGTGCTGCGCGGGAGCCCCAGGCGTGTGGTGGAGAGACAGCACCCCGCGGCCCTGGCTCTGGCTCCCGCTTCCTCCCCCGCCCTCCATCTCCAACACCTCCCGGGGAAAGCCTCCCGCTGGGAGCTGGGCAGGCAGAGGTGGCACCGGGAGGCACCGCCCAGCAGCGGCCGAAGCGCCTCCAGCCGGGACGCCAGGCGCTTCCGACTCCGGGCTCCGGTCTCGGGGGGAGCGGGGCACAGAGGGGCGCATTCCAGCTCCTCCACAACACTCCGTCCATTTCCTGCCCTGGCTGCGAATCTCCACCGTTTCCTTCGCGGGCCACCTCCGGCCTCTGCCCGCTGCCTGGCCCTGCGCTGACCCTGGCAGGGACAGATGGTCCTCGTCCTGCCCGCTCAGAGTTTGGAACCAGCTGTGCCCTCAGCCGAGCGCCCTGCCGAGGGGGCCGGGGCGCGAGCAGGGCGCTGAGCCGGCGCGGCGGGGGACTACTGCGTGCCCGGGCCGGGCAGGTGCGGGACACCCTGAGACAGGAGGCGCCGGCCAGAGGCACCAGCCATGTGCGGAGTGGGGGCTCCCGCCCCTCGCCCCAAACACACAGACGATCTCTCCACGCAGGGAGGGTGGGCTCGAGGGACGGGGCCCCAGGCCGTAGACAGGAAGGCGCTCTTGGCCTGAGGAGCCCAGACCAGGGCCCTGTGCGCGTCACCCGACCGCCCCGGACCAGCCTGAGCAGATCCCGGCTGAGGCTGGCCGAGGCCCTGCCGGAAGCTCGGCGAGTGGCCAGTCGCTTCTCTGCGGAAGGGCTGGGTCCCGCGGCCCAGGCGAGGGCTTCCCAGCCTCCCCTGCGGCTCAGTGCAGCCTCTGCCCACTGGGGGGTCCCGTGCCAGGCTCCCGGGAAGCAGGCACCCACACGGCCCTCCCAGGCCCTCCGGCCATGGGCCTGCAGCCTGCAGCACCCGAGGGTTTGCTCAAGCCCCACGCACAGAGTCGGGCTCCCCTCGAATAGCGATCTTTATCAAATGTCTTCTCAGCATAAAAGAGCTGAAGGCCCGGGCTGGGCCCCTGGAGGAGCCGGCCACAGCGCTGCCCGTGGCTCCTCAGTGGGAGGCGGCAGCTGTGGGTCCTTCAGCTCGCCCCCAGCCCCACCCTGCACCCAGGCCTGCTGGGAAGGACCCTCCCCCACTGCCAGATGAGGTTAATCGCTGTTTGTCCCCTGATGCGGGCCCCCCGCGAGGCCCACGGGCTGGGGATGAAGGACCCCCACTTCCCACACCCTCAGAGAGCAGGACAGGGCCCGGGAGCTTCCGGGAGCTGGGGGCTCTCTCCCCCAATCCCGGCCCTGGACCAGGCCCAAACGCCACCTCCGAGTGCTGGGGCATCCAGACTGTACCCCAGAACCTGAGCGCAGCCCCTGTGGTGCGGGGACCTCGGGAAGGCGGAGAGCAGCCAGGCCAAGGGGCAGCCAGAACTCGGGAGGGCACCCCGGCACAAACCACGACCCCAGGCGAGCGCGCGCTGAGCGGGTTACCCGTGGGGAGCCTGGGTCCTGGCCAACCTGCCCCTAATACAAAGCTGTGACCACCTCCGGCGGCTCCGAGCTTAGCAGTCACACAGCGGGACGTTCACGCCATATTTATGCAATAAATCTGTCTGTTTGGGGTGTTTCATATGTCGCAGGAGGCTCCTCCCACCCTCACCCCCCAAAAGCAGAATCCTGGGAAAATCCCCTCTTACGGTTTCCCATGCGGCCAGGTGTGAGCAGCCGGGGCTGCGGACAGCCCCGCCGACAGCGGCCGAGGGGTCCCCCGCTGCTGGTGCCTGGCCAATGGCGCTGGGGGACGAGGGCTCTGTGTGGCCGTGGGGGGCGGCGCGGGGGTTCTCCGCACTCGGGGCCTGAGCCCTGAGCTGGAGGACTGTGGGCCTCCTCCCTGGCCTGCCTAGGCTGGATCGTCACTGAGGGAGGGCGTCGGCCCCCAGGGCAGAGGCCGGATCCAAACCAGAGGCCGTCGGAACCCAGCCGGACCCACGCTCAGAAAGAGATGCGACAGTGAGGCAGTGAGGCACACTGGAAACACCCCACTTCAGAGCTAAGTAGTCAAGTAAGGTTCTAGGACCCCAACGTCAGAGCTAATCCTGCTAAGTTAATGGGCACCCCGCCTGCCCCCCACGGCCCACTTTCACCCCCACCTGCCTGCGAAGTGAACCGAAGGCCCGTGGTGCAGGGTTCGGGGTGCTGGGCACAAGGCACAGCCAGGGACAGACGCAGCCAGGCCAAACCCCCCACCCGCACCCCGCGAGCGCTGGGGCCAGGCTCCCAGCCTCCCAGCCTCCTCCACGGCTCGGGGCCTCTGGCAGCGGCTTGTCCCAAGAGGCCGCCCAGGCCCTGCAGGTGGGACAGGCCATCGGTCCATCTCCCTCTTCCTGGTGGCCCTCCTCCCCTCTGCTGGCTGCTGTGACCTGCAGATGGTTTAACCTGGGGTAGGAAATGACCCAAGTATGCATGGAATACGTGGAAGGGAGCCGAGCAGTCACACAGGGCTCGCTCGGGCCTCACGCCCACATCTCTGTGACAGATGAAGACGCAGGAGCCAAGGTCCCCTGGCCAGGAAGGGCAACGCAGGGCTGGGGACCAAGCCCCCCTGCCCAGCCGCTCTCCCCACAAGCCCCCCGGGCCCAGCTCTGGCCCCTGCAGAGCTGGTGCGGTCACCGGCCCCAGGCCGGGGAGGGGGCGAGGCTCAGCAGGTTCCTCATACCATCCAGCTGGGGACGGGCGGCTGCGGGCTCCGCCGATGGCCAAGGAGGCCCACCCCAGGAAACCAGAGCGGCGGGCCGGCTCTTCCTAGAGCCCTGAGCCTGCTGAGTCCCACAAGCCCGGGGTCCCCAACCATCACCTGCACGGCGAGAGTCAGCCGCCAAGGCCGGCATGGTCTTCAACGGCCACCTCCCAGGACCAGCGGGCTGAGGGCTGGTAGCAAACACCACTTGCCCAGCGAAGCAAGTCATCTGAGGCTGGGAAGCGCAGGAGGGATCGGCTGTCCCTACGGACTGTGAACGTGCGCCCCAAGCTGGGCCCCCGCTGGCCCGCCCGGCTCCCGCGGAATTCCGGGTCCTCGGCCACTCTCTGGCAGCGGAAAGCCCTGGGCCGTCCAGGCGAGCGATGGCGGCCTTGGAAGGCGTACGCGGGGTCACACGCACACACGGACCGCTGCTGAGCGCACCGCGCACGCGGGAGGCCGCGCCGGGGCGTGGACGGAGTCGGAGACCCTCACCCAGCGGGGCGCGGGCACAGACGTGGCCACAGCCGACGTGCCAGCGTCCACGAGCCAGTCGGCTTCAAACGCCCCCAAACAGGACGCACCCGCACGCCCATCAAGAGGTGAACAAGTGGTGGATTCCACACAACAGCGAAACGGCCCGTGACAGACGCAGCGGGTGGCCCGCGGACTCGCCTCCGTGCCGCTCCGGGTGGGGACGGCTGACCTGGGGTGACGGGCGTCGGAACGGTGGTTCCCCTGGCGTGGGGGACCGTTACGGGGCAGGGGGAGCTCTGGGCCCTGGGAAACGCCGCCGGCTTGGTCAGGGAGGGGGTTACGAGGTGTGTGCGCAGGCAGGTCACAGGGCCGCACACGGGGCGCCCGAGGGGGGCACAGCAGCCGCCCACGGCCCGAACCCCTTCCGCTGAGCTCTCGGTCATGGGGGCAGGAGGCAGAGGCAGGTCTCGGAAAGAATAAATTCTCTTCTGCCTGTGGCAACAGGGCAGATGCTGGATGACTGTCTCTTCCCGCCAAGTGGAAGCGGGGGCCCCCTGGGCCCCGGATCGGTGTGTCGTGGGGAATGCTAACGATGGACGCACACCACGTGTGCCCCCAGGTCTTTCCAGCCTTGTGATGTTAGAGAGAACACGTCGACAGCCCCCCTTACCCGTGTGGGGTATGCTCCAAGCCCCCAGAGGGTGCTTGAACCCAGAACACGTCGACAGCCCCCCTTACCCGTGCGGGGTGTGCTCCAAGCCCCCAGAGGGTGCTTGAACCCAGAACACGTCGACAGCCCCCCTTACCCGTGCGGGGTGTGCTCCAAGCCCCCAGAGGGTGCTTGAACCCTCGGGGAGCACGAACCCCAGACATGCTGCGTGATTTCCTGGGATAAAGTTTAACTTACAAATCAGGCAGCGGGCGAGATTAACAACAGTAACTAATAATGAAGTAGAAACAATTGCGACAGAACACTGTAGAGCAGTGGACGTAAACGCAGTGTCTCCGATAAGCAATGCGATGATGCCGATGGCTGCCCAGGACGCGGGCGGGGAGCACGCGGCGCGGAGACGCCGGACGGGCGACGACTCCCGCCCTGGGGGACAGAGCAGGACCGCCCGAGACTTCCTCACGGTCCTCCTAATGGCCTACGCGTCAAAACGTACGCGCTGTTTCTTTTTGGAATTTTCAAAATTAAAATTCAATGTTGGGGCCACAGCTGACCTTGAGTAACCAAAACTGAGGAAAGCAACACCATGGTGGGGGGCAGGGGGGCCCCGGGTCAGGCCATCGACCAGGAGGCTTCTCCCAGGAACCCGCTGACTCCGAAAACAATTAGGGGAGTCTGGAGAGTCAGCGAGGACCTCGTCCGATCTCCTCATGACCTTGTCCTTCGCTCACTGCCATCACCCCGCACCTGCCCCAGCTCCACCGCCACTGCGGCCAACACCATGTCCACCAACCGCACCGTCACCACCACCACCACCACCACCATCACCACCTGCATCATCTCCATCACCACCACCATCACCAATCACACCACCACCACCATCACCACCACCACCACCATCACCACCATCACCATCACCACCTGCATCATCTCCATCACCACCATCACCACCATCACCACCATCACCACCACCACCATCACCACCTGCATCATCTCCATCACCACCACCATCACCACCACCATCACCACCATCACCACACCATATCACCACATCAACCACCATCACCACCATCACCATCACCACCATCACCACCACCATCACCACCTGCATCATCTCCATCACCACACACACCATCACCACCACCATCACCACCTGCATCATCTCCATCACCACCACCATCACCACCATCACCACCATCACCACCATCACCATCACCACCATCACCACCACCATCACCACCTGCATCGTCTCCATCACCCTCTGGCTGTCATACCGCCACTGCCACACCATCATCACCATCAACCCCCTCTGAGCCTATTTCCTTTATTAATAAGGTGCTCGAGTATCTGGGGTCCCTGGGCAAACAGCAGACTCTAAACTCTGACACGGATCTTCAGACTCCACTGTCTTCCCTGGGTCCCGCAGCCCCGCCCAGCTGAGACATGTCCCCTGAGAGCCCAGCCAACACGCGTCCCGAAATTGTGTTCCAAAGCTCTATCTACCTAAACCACACGCATCGGTGTGCTCAACTGTGCTCAATTGTGGCAACTGCATGACTTGTGCAAAGCTCCCCGGCTCCCCCGCAGCACGGCGGCAGCCCCAGTTCCGGAACCCCAAGCTCGCGCCGGAATGAGCCTTGCTGACGCCTGACAGGAGAAGAGCTCCACCCGAGAGTGGCTCCCACCCATAAAACGTTTTACGGGCTGGCGGTGCAGCCGGGTTTGGAGCGGTGCTGCTAACCCGGGAGGCGGGTGCCTGCTCGGGTCCAGGCAGCTCACAGAACGCAGACAGGTCCCGGCAAAGCCGGGGCATCGTAAAGCGAGGAAAGCAAGCTGGATGTCAAAACAGCGAGCGAGCGCTTCGCCAAGGCTCTTTGAGGACTTCCTCTGTTTGGGAAGCCGCCGGCCCTGGCGCAGACGCGGTCGGCTCCTGACAGCGGTGCAGGGCGAGCCCCACACGGCACCGCTCCCAGAAAACGGGCCGTCCAAGCAGACCCCGCGCCCTCGCCCTGGGACAGGGCGGCCACCCAATACGGGGACCCCGGGCAGAGTCTGCTCCAGGCTTCTCTCTGGCTCCTGGTGGCCGCATCATCCCGCCCCTGCCCCTTGACCCCATGGGGTCCTCCCCTCTTCTCGTAAGGACACCAGTCATGGATCAGGGCCACCCTGCTGCAGGGTGACCCCACCCTGATTGTATCTGCAAAGCTCCTACTTCCAGTAAGGCCACCATCGCAGGTTCTGAGGGGACCTGAATTTTGAGGGGACACTGCTCGACCCAGCGTGCCCCCTTGCCACCCCTGCAGCTCCCTCGTGCACTGCCCGCCATCTGAGCTGTTCTGTGGCGCGTTCACTTGTTGACTGTAGCCACCTCTGGGGCAAGCACCTGGGGTGGCACCTGCCCGGCCAGAGCCTGGCCAGCACCATGCTCGACAAGCAGACCGAATGAATGAATGAATGAATGAATGAATGAATGACACAGGGGCCATGGCGGGTCTGATCCCAGACCTAGAAAGTCTAGGTCACCCCAAACGGGAAAGACCCGGACGCACGGAAATGACTCGGGACAGAACCAGCCTGGGCCCGAGCCTGGCTCTGCCGGGTGGCTGGGTCGGCGTTGGCCGCCCGGGCCCCGTGTTCTTGAATCCGCCCAGGCCCCGTATTCTCAAATCTGCAGTGGGGAGGGAACCTCGCTTCTCCAGGTCCACCTGGGGGCTAGGTAAGCTGATGGCCAGGGCTGATGGAGGGCCCCTCAAGCCTCCAAGATGGAGCTTAAAGAAGAGGCCATCTCTGGCCAGTGGCCCCGGGCAGGGGGGCGGTCCCTGGAGCCCAGTCCGCAGAGCCATCGGTCCCTCATGGCACCCGGCATGGGAGCAAGCGCTGAGGCCTGGGGACTCGCTCTCCCCCTGGCCCCCATGAGCCCTGGGCGGGACAAGAGGGCCCATGGGGACACTTCTGGAAGGCAGCCCCACGGGGCCACACGGGCTTCCTCACCGGCCGGAGCGCGTGCCCTCCCTCGGGGGCCGGGGCCAGCGGGCCAGCAGCAGCGCTGTCCCAGCAGCTCCCAGGGGCCCCGCAGGCTCGCGTTCCCAAGGAGCGGAGACTCCGGTGACCGAACGCGTTAAAAATAGCTCCATGCTCGGTCCCTCCCAGAGCTCCGTGGGAAGAGCCGGCCGGCCGCTGCCCTCGGCCTCGCCCGAACTCGCACCAGCCACCCGTGGGGAAAGCACAGGAGAAACCCTGGGCGGTGGGTGGGCGCCTGCAGCCGGGGGACACCCCAAGCCCCCCACACGGTCCCCTGGTGACACACTCAGGGCCCCCTGCGGGGGTGTCTGCCCCGTGGGGTTCGGCTCCGGTCACCGCTTCTTGGGCCCCGCGTCCCCTCACTTCCTCTCCAAGGACGTCCCCAGCCTCCTGCACGAGGCACCCCGTTGCCCCTCCTAATGTAAAGAGGGGGCACTTGAACACACGAGCACGTGTGTGTGCGTGTGTGCACAAAGCTGTATGCCGGCCAGATGCTGTTGGCTCAAGAACGGCAGGACCAACGTGAACTGGCGTTAAAACGTCCTGTCGCATGCCCGGGAGCTCGGGCTGGTGCGCTGGCGGCCGTGTGGCATCACGGGGCTGGGGAGCCGTCCTCCGGTCTGCTCTGCCGTCCTCGCTTGGCCTCGGGCTCGAGACGCGGCCCCTGTGGCTGCGAGACGGTGGCCCTGGCTCCGGGCATCCCATCCTCACCCAGCCAGCTCTCATGGCGCCCTGCCTCGCGCCCTCGCCGCGGGCCAGGAGGGTGGTCCCAGGGACCCTCTAGAGAACACGCTTGTCAGCGCGTAGGGCGTAGGGCCTGGGCTTCAACATGTGGGCTCGGTCTTTCCCGGGCAATCCCAGCCACCGTTTTAAAAAGCAAGAATCGTCGCCTGGTCGGACAGGAGCCCAGGTCCCCGTGACACCCCCGGGACTCTGGAACAAAGCCCGGTGCAGGGCGCTGTTTGGCACGGCCGCAGGCGCGGAGGGCAGCTCGCGGGCCTGGCCGCCGGGGCCCGGCGCACGGGAAGCACCGAGGCCTCCGGGGGCTCTGCAGGGACCGAGGGGGCTGGGGGCAGCGGCGTGGAGTCCGACCACCCGGCCAGCACCTTCGTGGGCACCGTGGCATTTCTGCCCCCTCCCGGGCCCAGGGTCGGCCAGGGGCCGGAGCTGCCCGAGGGCCGTGAGCAAACGCCCCTCTGGGTCCAGCGCCTTCACAGCTGGGGGTCGGAAGCCCTGCTGCTGCCGTTTCTGTCACATTAAAACACAAAATGACTCCGGTGTTCCTCCCGACTCGAGAAGCCCGAGAGATGAATTATTCATGTGTTTGGAATCCGTCCTCCCAAACACGTTCAAAAATGATCTGGGTTTTCCTCCTAAAACGGGGCTGTGACACCTGGGGGCCCCGGAGCTGACCTGTGAGACTCCGCAGCAGATGCCACGGACCCCCCCCCCCCCCGCAGGGCATCCGGGGTGGAGCAGCCGCGTGGCCGAATGCCGCTGGGCGCCGAGTCTCAGCAGATTGTCCTGTCCCGGGCAGAGAGCGGCGGGGGACACGTGGACACGGTCCGCAGGGAGTAGGAGGGCCCGGGACTCCCAGCTTTGACCTGCTCAGCGGCCTCATCACCCACCCCCGCCGGCACCCCTCTTCTCGTCTGGAAAATGAGTTTGGGCCCCTCACGGCGGGGCACAAGCACCCTGTGACGAGAGCCGAGGCCCCTGACACCGGGCCTCGGAGCCGCCCGGGCCCGGCCTGCGCGTCTCTCGCAAGGCGCGCAGCCTCTGCCGGCCCCGCGGCCCGGGCTCGCCCGTCTGCACTGCGGGCGGCACCGGGTGTCCAGAGCCTGGCAGGGAGGAGCGCGGAGGGCGGGGTCCGATCCGGGGGTCTTCACCGCAGCCCGCCCGGCGCGCATGCGCACACCACCCCGCGGCTCTCGTCCGCGTTTCCGTCACGGCCCGTCGCCGGTGCTCGCCATGCGTCCTCTGCACGGTCCCTAGGCAGCCCCCGCACGTCTGCACCGGGCCCTGAACACCCGCCACAAACACGGGGGCGCCCGTCCCCCCCACAAACACAAGGGGACGCCCGCCCTCCCCGCAGGGCCTGCGTCCCCTGGGAGGCGCACGCGCCTTAAACGTTTTGCGGGTTGGCTGGCTGGTCTCCCTTCTGCCCAGGCTTCCTCCCCGATCCTGAGACTTGGCCAGGCCCTGAGGTGTCCCAAGCCCCAACTCCTTCCTCGTTAACTGAGGAAATAACGGCACCGCCTGTGCCATTGCTCAGTCCAAGGGCCAGGGACATGCGGTGCTTAAAACTCCCTCGTGCATCCTGGCCACGAGCGCTGTGGCCCTTGCTGCTGGGCGGCTGGTCTTGGGAGGCTGCCCGGAGCAGGGTGCCCAAGGGGAGGACCAGCCCAGCAGCCCCGTGCAGACCCTCAACACCACGCGGGCCGGGGGGCAGCGCTGGGGAGCACGCCGCCCCTCCCCCGGCCAGCTGCAGCAGCTGAGGCCACCCTGCTACGATGCCAGGGCCTGCCCTGGCGTGGCCTCGAATGGGTGAGTCAGGAAGCAGGGGTGCCCTGTGGGCCTCACAGGGGAGGCTCCCCCGGAAGCCTCTGCCCCGGCTTTCGACTGCCACTGTTCGTGGAGTGCTTTGGAACACTGGGACGGGAGGGTCAGGGGACAGTGGGAGGCCCGCTTCCAGCTGCTGGGCAGGTACACAGCGGGGTGCAAGACCCAAAGGGGCAGGGGCCCCATCCCTCAAGGAAGGGGGCCGGGCAGGCCCAGCCTGAGGTGCGAGGCCAGGAAGGGACCCCAGGAGGAGCAGTGCCCCGCACTGGGGGCCACTGTCCTGCTGTTCTTGGGCCACGAGAGGCAGCCACGGCCTCCCGTAAAAGTCACCCAGGCCAACCCCTGGAGGCCAGTGGAAGGGGCAGGTCCCCGTGAGCTGCAGGGGCATCTGGGCCAAGCCTCTTGCCCCCTGGACCAGGAGGGGGCGGCCCCTGCCTCTGGGGAGGCAGGGAGCCCGGCGGTGGCAGGAAGCCAGCACCGGCCCTGCTAATTGACGGCTTCCAGCGCTCCGAGGAGCGTCTGGCTCCAGACAGCGGTGTCTCTGAAGCCGGCTTTGTCTAGCTCATCCCAGTGTGTGGGAACCCGGGGCTGACCCCGCCTAATCGCTCTATCTCCTCTCCGCTCAGGCAGCTCATTAGCGGCTCGATAACAGGTGGTCTGGGTGGGACCACCACAGCAAGCTGGGGGGCGGGGTGGGGGGGGTGGGGTGGGCAGCCCTCCCCTCCCCTCCCCTCCCGCGCCGTCTCCCACCCCCGAGCTGCAGGAAGGCTGCCTGCAGCTGGCCCTCCCTCCCAGACGCCCTGCCCCCTGCTCCCCGACCCCCGCTCGCTCGTCCTGAGTCCCAGTCAGGTGGGCAGTCTTCCCCGACCCCCAGACCAGGTCGGGCGCCCTCCGCAGGCTGACCCCAGCCCCGGAGAGGCAGAAGACCCTGGGGGTGAAAACCCAGTTCAGCCCAGGTTCGAATGCTGAGTCCCCCACTCACAGGATGTGGGGCGAACGCCTTCCTGGACCTGCCCCTCACTTTCCACTCCTGTCCCACAGGGCGGCTGCCAGAACGAAGGCGAGAAGCGCCCCACGTCACACGGCGTCGAGCCCCGAGCAGTGCGGGCCAGGGCTGCCTCCTCCTTCCGGTCCCTGCCCCAGCCACGCGCGTGGCAAGTCCGGACGGTCCCCTCGGTGGCTGGTGCCAGACAGCAAAGGTTCAGTGTGCCTGGCACAGAGACAGGGTCCTGGTAGGTGCTGAAAAAGGTGTGTTGGATGAATGGCTGATGGATGGAAGGGAAGGTGAGTGGATGGATGGGTGACTGATGGTGGATGAATGGGTGGATGGACGAATGGACGGATAGATGGATGGATGGATGGATGGATGGTAGATGGGTGGATGGTGGGGTGGACAGATGGATGGGTGGACAGATGGAAGGGTTGGTGGGTAGATGGGTGGGTATTTAGGTGGGTGCATGGGTGGGTGGATGGTGGGTGGCTGAGACTCATGGGCCCAGAGGGGCAGCTCCACTCGGCTGTCCAGCTGAGGTTCCTACCGAGGGCACCCAGCCCAAGCCTGACAAGAGGAACGGTCTCTCCAGCAGCACTGACCAGTGCTGGCCCCTCGCTGCCATCCGGACTGACCTATATACATCGTAGGGCTTCCAGCCTTGGGCAGCTCAGGGCTTCCCGAAGAGAACGGCCATGTTTCGGGAGCAGCCAGAGCACTTCCGCCCTCAGGCCCACTTCCCAGGAAGGGAGCAGCTCAGGTGTGGCTCGGGCGGGCTGCTGGGCGCCCTGGCGCCCGGTGTGGGCGACGCCCCGGCATCTGCCTCAGGCCCCCGTGCAGCCTTGGGCACGTTTGCTCAGGATGGGGGGAGGGCAGGGGTCAGTGCTGGCTGCTCCTGGAAGGCTAGGACAGAGACCAGCACGAGGCCCCCCCTCACCCACAGCCGTGGTGGGCTCTGCGCCTCACCCGAACCCCCTTCCCAGACCGCCTGGCGGGCTGGTTCTCGCTGGAGCCCTCCCTACACTGTTTTGTGAAAAATCCATTTATTGTCTTCACTGTTGGGGAGTTATAATCTCGAGGCTGCAGCTTCCTAAGGCGTTGCCATGGAGACGAGTTTTCTGTCATAAATAAAAGTATTCTGGGGTCAGGAGATCTCGAGCATAACTAGGACAGATTTTGAGGGGGAAAATGCCAGAATTTTTGAAACACACGAGATGATGATTTGGGCTGCTTTTTCCCGGAGGGTGTTTTTCAGGCTGCTATGAATTTGGCACCGGAGCCCAGGCTGCCTCTGAAAGTGGGTCTGTCCTTCCTCCATCTCCCCGCCCCCCACCACCACCGTCAGGGTCTGGACCCTGAGACCCGGTGTTTGCATTCAGGTTCCATTGTTGGGGTAAGGTCTGGGGGAACCAATGATGGGTTGTTCCCAGATGTCCCTTGGGCCACAGGAAGAGCCCATGGTGCTGCCATGTGTCCTGACATGTCATCACGGTCCCTCTCTGGCCCCGGCTGGCTCAGCTGGCACCTCCCTCAAGGCTCCCTGAGGGCGGGCGTGCCCAGGGAACTCGGCGTTTCCCATGAGCTTGGAGTGGGCGCAACGTCCAGGTGCCCGGCCCGGCCCCACACACTGGGCTTCCCGCCAGCCCCCAGGAAATGGCTGTCAGGGTCCCCTTCGTGCAAGGCCACCTCAGGGCAGTGTCTGAGGAACGGGGGAAGCAGGCAGAATGTATGCAGAGCCGAGGGGCCCCTGGACGCCACCCAGGCAGACAGCTCAGGCCGACAGCCAGCACACACACCACACACACGTGTGTGCACACACGTGCACACATGCATGCACACACATGCACGCACATGCACACACATGCACGCACACCGGTCTTAGGTAGATAGAGCCCTCTAGTCCTCCGCCCCCACGTGCGTGGGCCCCAGTGCCATCCGTACACAAAGAGGCTGGACCGCTGCCCCCTGAGGGAGGGAGCAGCTCTGGGTCCCAGGAAGGTGGCTCCAAACAATGAAGAAGGAGGGCAGGGAAGGGTGAGGGGGTGAGAAGGAAAGAGGGCAGGACGGAGAGCAAGGGAGTGGGAAAGTAGGGGAGGGGAGGAGGGGGAGGGGAGGGGGCAGGAGGGGGTCGGCTCTGGTGGGTGATGCCCTTGGAGTCTGGGCCCTCGGCTAGGCCCCACTCCTGCTCGTCCCCCTGGGAAGGGCCACCTCAGAGTGAGCACACCCAGCCAAGGAGGCCCTGAGATGCCCCCCAGGAGGTCCCCGACAATACTCTCCTTGACCTGCAAATAACTGCAAGCCAGGGCCCCAACTACGGCCGGGACATCAGCTCAGGCCCAGGGGCTAGGGCTGCAGCCTGCCCCTCCGGCCTCCCCAGGCCCGCTTCAGCCTGGGGCTCTTTGCCGCCTGATGAATTGTGCCCCTGTGCATGCCCACCCTCCACGAGGACAAGACCGACGCTGAAGGCGGGCTCTGACTTCCCCAGAGGAGGCCACGTGAGGAGCTGCCGATGACACCACCTCCCTGTCCGCCAGGGCCCTTCACCACCCCCGAGGCCAAGCGGGGGCCATCCTGGTGGCCGCGACCTTTCGGTGCTCACATGGCATCTCAGTGCTTTCCTTTTTCCACAGCAGGGTTCTGTTTCCACGCGTTCACGCAGCCCACAGCACCACGAGAAGGCCACGGGTGTGTGCACACTGCCAGGCGGGTGTGTGCACACTGCCAGGCCACGGGTGTATGCACACTGCCAGGCCACGGTGTGTGCACACTGCCAGGCCACGGGTGAGTGCACACTGCCAGGCCTGGGCAGAAACGCCCACTGCTGGGGCAGACAGCAGGACGTGACAGGGCGTCCACCCCTAGGAAGTGTGCACCCAGGGACTCAGCCAGACCCGCAGGGAGCAGGGGACAAGGGGTCAGTCATCTGCATGACCATGGCCAGATGGTGGCTCCGCCAGGGGGACTCCTAGAAGCCAGAGGAATCCTGGTTTTAAAGTATCTCATAGCCTAGGAAGGAGCTCTGCTCACAAGGAGGAAAGAAACACAGACGTGCACACACAAACGCTCACGAGAAACCAGAAAGCACTCTGAAGCAAATGAAACGAAAACAGACCAACACTTACAGGGTGCAGCCAAAGCAGTGCGTAGAGGGAAATTTATAGCTGCAAACTCCTATGTTATTGAAAAAAAAAAGATCTCAAACAATGACTTAATCTTCCATCTTAAGAAAATGGATCAAGGACAGCAAACTCAGCTCCAAACATGCGCAGGAAGGAACTAATGCAGGATTAGAGGAAAATAAGTTTAAAAGAGTAGAAAAAAAGAGACTATTAACTAAGCCAAGGTCGTTTCTTTGAAAAGACCAACGAAATCGATCAATCTTTTCTACACTGACTGAGGAAAAAGAGAGAAAACTCAGATTACTAAAAGCAAAAATGAAAGCAGGAAACTGCCAATCTTACAGAAATAAAAAGGATCATAAGGAGATACTCTCCACAACTGTATGCCACGATATTAGACAACTTAGATGGAACTGGCAGATTTCCAGAAACACAAAAACTACTGAAACTGACAAAAAAGAAATGACCCCAAGAAAAATAACAATCTATATAACAAGCCAAGAGGCTGAATTCATAATCAAAAAACTTCCTGCATGGAAAAGTTCAGGACCAGACGGGTTCACTGGTGAATCCTACCACACATTAAACAACAACAATAATAATAACACCAGCGCTTCCCAAACTCTTCCAAAAATGGGAGAGGAAGGAGCTTACTCTCAGAGAAGCATTATTTTTGTGTGCCGATACCAAAACCAAACACGTCGCAAGAAAAGAAAACCACAGGCCACTATCCTGCACGTGTAGACGTAAAAATCTTCAACAAAATATAGGCAAACGAAACCCAGCAACACATAAAGGTAACGATTACATCCAGAACCAGGTGGGAGTTCTCCTGGGAATGCAAAGTTGGTTCAACAGAAAAAAAATCAATCTGAGTAATACCCACCATCTTAAGAGAAAAAATAAAAAAACATGATCTGTTGAGGTAAAAAAAAAAAAAGCGTTCAACAAAAATCCAACCCCCTTTCATGATAAAAAAAAAACAAACAAAAAAACCCCAAAACACTCAACGAACTTGAAACAGAAGAGAAGCCCTCACTCTGACAAAAGGCGCCACACAGAACCACAGCTAGCACCCTGTCTAGGGTTGACCCCCAGGCAGGAAAAAGAAGAAAACGCATCCAGACTGGAAAGGAGGAAGGTCATGACTCCTGCTGGAAGCGGACACAAGCTCGTGCGTGGAGAACCAGGAATCCCAGCGCTGAGAAACGAGGCGGTGAGGTTGCCGGGCGCGAGATAGACCCACAGAGGCCAGCCGTACGTTGATGCAAGTGCACAAGCAATGGACAATCCGAAAATTAAATTAAGAAAACAATTCATGTCGATAGCATCGAAATGAATAGACTCCTTAGGAATGAATTTATTAAAAGAAGTGTCAGGCTTATACATTAAAAATTACAAAAAATAAACCTATGGCCACACCTCCCTGAACAAGCCCAATCCCGTCTGATCTCGGAAGCTAAGCAGGGTCGGGCCTGGTTAGTACTGGGATGGGAGACCACCTAGGTCGACCAGGTGCTATAGGCGTAAAAAATAAAAGATAAGGGATTTGAAGATGACAAGGTCCTTGTAATCTGAGGTCAACCGAGTGTCTCACCAAAAAAAAAAAAAAATCACAAAAAATATCATTGAAAGAAATTGAAGACCTTAAATGAACGGAAAGATACCCTGTGCTCATGGATTGGAAGGCGTAATATTGAGGCGGTAACCCCGCAACTGATCCAGAGTCAACACTTTCCCTCTCGAAATCCCAGCCGCCTTCCTCGTGGAAATGGACGAGCTAATCCCAAAATTCGAATAGAAAGACAACGAACCCCAAACAACCGAGAAGACTCTGGCAAGGGCGAGTAGCGCTGGAGGGCACCCCGATTTCAAACTCACCACAAGCTACAGCATTAAGGCCTGGGTGGCCCTGGCACGGGGCAGGTGACAGGTCAGTGGAGCAGGGCTGAGACCCTCACATTACCGTCAGTTAGTTGGTTATCGACAAGGGTGCCCAGGCCTGCAACAGGAGACGGTCTTTCAACAAATGGACAAGTGGACATCCACGTG
This sequence comes from Eonycteris spelaea, assembly GCA_003508835.1. Taxonomy (NCBI): domain Eukaryota; kingdom Metazoa; phylum Chordata; class Mammalia; order Chiroptera; family Pteropodidae; genus Eonycteris; species Eonycteris spelaea. The sequence goes on from PUFA01000126.1 coordinate 5,186,069, forward strand.
CAACAGAATGACAGGACACCCCTGTCACACCAGATGCAAAGTCGACTCAGAATAAATCAAAGACACAAATACAAGAGCTGAAAGTACGAAATTCTTTAAAAAATAAAAGAAAAACATGATCATGAATGTTTATACTGCACACCTAAAATCATCTTGTGTGCAAAATTTGGGGCACTCGGGCCTCCCATGGTCTAACCCTACTGTTTTCACCTTGTGGATGAGGAGACCAAGGTCAGGTAAATGGGGGGTCCTGTGTGAGGCCCAACAGCGCCCCACCCTCCCTCTCCAATACCAGGCTGCAGAGAGGCCGCATCTTGGTGTGCGCTCTCTGAGCCGAGAACGAATGAATGAATGAACGACCCACGACTCTCTGGAGACCTGGCCGCTGCAGCCTCCTGCCCGGCTCGTCATCTGCTGGCCCCGGAGGAAGTGCATTTGGGTGACCCTGGCTCCCAGTCCCAGCAGAGAGAACAGTGGGGAGTTGGCACTGTCCGGCTGTGACAGGGAACAGGGAGGAGGGCCTCGGAGCTGCAGAAAACGGGAAGGTGGCTCTGGGGTCAGGCAGAGTTCACGGGCGCCTGCGGTGCCGAGCTGTGGGGCTCCGTCTGGACAAGGTACGCACAGCTCCAGCCCCAGGCGGCGGCAGCGGGCGCACAGGCCCGGCAGCCCGCCACAGCCGGCTTCTGTCCGGAAACGCAGCTGTGGGGAAAGGCCAGGGCCCCTGGATCCAAGGGGACCTCAGAGGGCAGGCGGGGTGGGCGGGGGAGGCCTGCACTCCAGGTGACACCTGCCTATGCGCCCGAGGGCTGCAGAGCTGAGCCAGGCCAGGCCCTGTTCCCGGCCAGCCCAGCAGAAGGCCCCAAGCATCCGAAGAGGGTGCCCACTGTGCACAGACCCAGGGACAGCCCGCCCCTGGCCCAGCACCAGGGCCCTCGGCTTGGCACGGGGCCCAGCCCGCCCAGAGCCCGGGAGTGGCGGGGGCAGGACTGGTGGCCAGGCTGGGGTTCGGGGTCCTGCCCAGGGCTCCCTGTCCCTGACAGTCGGGTGACATGAGGTGTGAGAAGGTGGTCTTGAGGGCCCAGGGTCCCCACGTAAGAGTGACGGGGGCTCAGAGCCACGCTCCGTGGCCGGGGCTGGTGTGGAGGGGGTGGGGCCCCATGCTGCTCTCCTGCCCAGGCCTGTGTGTCCCCTGCCGGGGAGGACCTTGGAGGGAGGGAAGTGCTCCTGCCTGGCTGTCCGTCTGTCTGTCTGTCTGCACACCAGAACCGCTAAGGGCCTCTGGGCAGTGCAGGGCCCAGCGGAGCCCTGACCCAACACGGCACGGCTCAGCAGAGCAGGAGGCGGCGAGGCCAGAGCCGGGCAGGGGCAGGGACGAAGGCCATGGGTGCCCATGGGCCGGCGGGCCGCAGCCAGACGATGACGATCACACTTCCCACCACCCAAGGGCCCAGCTGGAAACGGGGGCATCTCATTCTGCAGAAGCGCACGCCTGCACCCCAGCACCCCTCAGGGAGTGGGTGGGTTCCAGCTCTGGCAGTGTCGGGGTGACAGGCCAGCCCCTGCACCCTGCTGGCACCCCCAAGGCCAGGCTGGGTCCCAGCCCCCAGCCCAGGGGCAACTCGGTGGGTCCTTGTCAGTGCAGTCACAGCAGTCTGAGACCAAGGCCCCCGGAGTTCCCCAGGGCTGTGAGGACCCCGGCTCTGAGCTCGCCCCCACAGGACTTCAGAAACCACGGAGGGGCCGAGAGGACTCGCCAGGCAGCCCTGCCTCCAGGCTGCATGCAGGCCGGCCAGGAGAACACAGGGGCCCAGGAAGACACTCGACCGGAGCAGGCGCGAGCAGGGCCAGGTGGCCCGACGTCCCCAGGGAGCTCAGCCTGCAGGGCGGGGAGGTGACCTGGCCGGGGGCCTGCACCCCAGCCTCACACATGGCCCCTTACGGGCACGCGGCACGGAGCCAAGTCGGGGGTGGGTGGGCGGCTGGGTTTGGATCCGGCAGTCCCGGGGCCTAGCTTCAACCCACGGCTCACACCCCGTTCGTCTACGGAGCAGCCCCCTCCTCAGCCCTCTGGGCTGTAGGTGGGGGCGGGGGACCCCAGGACCCCTTCTGAAGGGTCTGTGGTGGTCACACCTCTCTGCACACCAGGGTGGTCGCCACAGCCACCCAGCAGTAATCTCCAAGAATGGAGAAGTGACCCACCAGCCACAACCACATGGCAAGGTCGCCCAAGGTCGTGTGGGATGCCCAAGGGCTCATGGCGACACTCCCATGGCGACACTCTGGGTGGTCGGGGCAAGGGGAAGCCCAGCAGAGCCTGTGCTGACACCCTGCCTCGGCCATCCCCACGTGGCCGAAGGGTCAGCGCACGGTGTCCTTATAAACAAACAGCCCTCCCCCACCCGCGTGGGGTGGGGACACTGGCCCTGCTTCCAGGCCGGGCCCCAGGGGACACCGCCGCTGCCGGCTCGATCTGCACCCCACCGGACACAGCGAGGCTGCGGGGCGTGTGGGTCCCGCCAGGCCGGGCGCAGGGCCCACCCGGCTTCGAGCTTCGTTCGCGCTGGGCTTCCAGGCGGTGCGGGGCCGGGGACACGGGACGGCAGGCAGGGCTGAGGACAGCACGGAGTGGGGGCGCTGGAAGGCACAGGTGACGGCACGGCGTGGGGACAGGGACGCGCCCAGAGCCGTGGCGACGGGCCCAGCACGCGTGCCGTGGTGCGGCTCAGCCCCACGGGCGACCCCGCACACGGGCACCTCCTGATCTGTTCCTTCGCGTGGGCGGCCGCTGCTGCCACCGCCAGGGGTGAGCGGGGCCAGTGGGCTCCGGGGACACAGGCCCGCCCGCCGTGCTGCAGGGCGGCCAGGAAGCAGGCGGGGATCGAGCACCGGGGACCGAGCACCACTGTGCCACCGCCGTCCTCCGAGGGGACCCTGCGGGCGGGGCCCGAGCACCTACCACAGCCCTGCTGCCCGCGGCCCGGACCCGGGGGCCGTGGGGGAAACGCCTGGCATGCGGCGGGGTGGCCGACTAGGGGGGCAGCAGCAGGCCTTCCGGGGGCAGCCGCCCAGGACCCCGAGGACCTGGGAAGCAGGCACCTCAGGGCTGCGGCCGCAGGGCCAGTCCCAGCGTCGAGCCTCGGTCTCCGCCGCGCGCCCCGCCGAGCAGCACTGGCTGCCAGGGCTCCGGCGGCGGAGCGGCCGCGGTGCTGGCTGCGGACCGGGTCCCGCACTGGTGAGCGAGGCCCCTCTGCTCCGTCCACCTCGGGCCTCCGGCTCAGGCTCCGAGCGCCTGGGCGGACAGCCTGACCACCCCCCGGCACGGCGCCTCAGTCCTGTGCGCCTCCACGACAGGGAGACGTGGACGTGTCAACACCGCGGTGGCACAGCCACCCCGGGGAAGGCCCGGTGACCGTGCTCTGGCGGCAGGTCAAAGGTCAGGGCCCTGGGTCCCCCTCGAGGGAGCAGGCGAGGCGTCCTCCCCTGACCTCGAGCACCTGGCTCTCCCACGGGGTGAGCTCCCGTCATGGGGGGCACGTCTGACTACTCAGTGCACGTGAAGGCCCTCCCCGGGCTCAGCCACCCCAGACCAAAGAGCCAGCGCCTCGGCCGCCATAGAAAGGCTGAGGCCCAGGAGACAGGGACCCCTCAGGCACAGCTGGCCTCCCAGGACAACCTCCTGCTGGCCCTCCCCCCAGGGAACTCAGGGTCCCTCCGAGACAGTTGAGGACATGCCTTAGGTACAGCTCCCTGTCTCTACAACAGGGTGGGAGGGCCCGAGGCCAAGGTGTGGGGTCACAGCGGGACACGCCCCTGGGTCCACACGGGGCTTTGTGTGCCAGACGGGAAAGCAGAGGCCAAGAGGCCTGTCACCCAGAGGGGGTCTGAGCACACCCTGGGCTGGCCAGCTGGAGGGGGAGACGGTAGGACCCTGGCCAGCACGTGGACACAGAGCCCTCCAGCCAGGCCCACCCACTTCAGACGGGAGCCCAAGGCCCAGATGGAAGGGGTGCCCACTCGGCAGGAGGCCTCACTACTTGGAACCCCGACCAGTCCTGGAACCCCAACACGAGGCGAGGGCAGCTGTGACCAGGGAACCACAGAGGCACAGGGTGGCCTCCGCCTCAGAGCTTTGTCCCTCAGCAACGTGGGGCCAGGACCACGAAAATGGGGACAGTCCGGGCAGGTGTCACGTGCTTCCACACGATGATGCAGACGGCTCCGCCCGGGACCCCTGCCGGGGCTCCAGGACCCCAGGTGCCCCCACCTGCTCTGGTACAGCATCACGACCCTCGTGCGCCCTGAGCCGCAGCTCCCACTGATGCGTATCGAGGCCCAGGGGCCCGTGGCTCAAAGGCACAGGGGTCGTGAGGATGGAGAGCCAGCCCCGAGCGAAGGCTGCCTCTGGCTGCCTCTCAGCTGCACCAGGGCCACAGGGCGGGAGGGGGCCTGGGAGGAGCAGGACGCAGGGCAGAGCCCCGGCCCAGCCCTGAGCCTCCCGCGCTGCGGCCTCTCAGGGCTGGGGGTCCCCGCTTGGGGCAGGATGCACTGTGTCCCCCTGTGGCCCCAGCTCCGTCCAGCTGTGCAGGCCCTCGGCTGGGCGATGGAAGGCAGCCAGCTGTCCAAGCCGCACCCCGTCCCCTCCCTGCAGCAGCCCTGAGGGCGCCTGGACCCCGGACACCACGTCCTCGGCCCTGAAGGCCAGCCAGGCTGCTCCGTGTGCCACTTTAAGGGGCAGATCACGTGCCAGCCAGTTTCATGTGAAAGAAAATGAAGTGGAATTCCCGGCATCTTGCAAACATAAACCCTTAAACTACACATGTCTATGTCCAATGTCAGACATGTATGTGCTCACGGCACAGCCCGCAGCACCTCACACGGAGCCGGGGGCCACCACGCTCCACTGCAGGGGTCAGACGGGAACCAGGGGACGCGGCCCTGGCCCATCCCCAGGACACCCCGAGGCGCCATGCCGCAGCCCAAACTGCACGGTGAGGGCACCTCCCGAAGGTGTCCTCTGTAAAATCTCCCCTAAACACGGGTGCCCCAGACCAGCAAGGCATCCGATGGCCACAGGAGCCTCGTGGCTTTGCGGACGAGGACAGCAAGCTGTGGCCCACACAGGACGCCTCCGGACCGGAACTGTCACCCCCGTGGTGGCTCAGACAGCCGTACGGCCTCCATCTCGGCTCGGCCACGCACCCGGGCAGGTGGCTTCTCTGACCCATCACATTCGAGTGCCCAGGGCCGTCAGTCCTAGGGGCACCGCTGGCCCAGAAGGCTGTCACCTCCCAGTCACCACCCAGGAACCCCGGCCACCTCCCCACAGGCTGTGACCAGAGACAGAGCTCGGCTAGGCCACTGGAAAAACAGGGCATGCTACATGCGTGTGGGTTTGGCTGGTAGGTTTTTTTTCGTTTCCTTTCGGTTCAAAAAAAAAAAAAAAAAACATAGCAGGCTCTCAGGTATACAAAACTGGTAATATTAGACAAAAATACAAACGTCACCTTTACAAAACAAAAACAACACACACACACACACGTCTGCTGAGCACATGTGAAGCGTTACACCTCACCAAAAAGAAAGCGTTTTGGTTTTTCCCGAACACCGCCGGCCACGGAGCACGGCGGAGGCTCGGGGGGCCGGGGGCCGGGGCCGGCACTGATTGGGTCACGCAGAGTTCCCGAAATGGCTGACATTAAAAAGTAACTGAAAACGGGTCAAGAGAGAAACACGTGGAGCCGTTCGCGGCAGGAAACGCTGCAGAGGTGGGTATACCATGTTTATTTCAATACAGCTCGCTCGCTCGCATCCTGCCAGGAAGAATGCCGTCCCCCTGTCCTGCCACAGCAGCCTGGTGTTACTGGTGTGAATGTCATCCAAGAGATAATTAAAAAAAAAAAAAAGCTAGGCAAAGAGTAAAAAGAAAAGCTTAATAATCACTTTATGGTGTAAAAAAAAAAAAAACAAAACGCACTTAAGGCTCTCAGGAAGGTTCTGTGTGGACTGAGACACTACGGAAGGAGACGTGGCTTCCGCGTCCCGTGGCGGTTGCCGCCGCCCCCGGGCCCGGCGGCCCCGCCGGGCCGGTCCGCGTGGCTCGCCTTCCAGCAGCGGCAGGCCCCGGGCCCAGCGCCTGCGACCCCCCGGGCAGAGGTCCAGTCGGCAGGGGGTCTGTCGCCTCCATCCCACGGGCGCCCTCCAGTCCCGCAACCGCTCCGGTGTCCGCATCGGCGTGGCCGCGGCGTGGCTCGCTGCGGCCAGGACGCCCGTCGCTCCGCCACCGAGCGCCGTGACGCGCGCTTCGATGTCCCACCGAACGACGTGTACCGTCTCTTTGTTCTCCAGAGTGCTCACGGAGACAGTTTTCCACAGAGGAGAACAAAGACCACACGCCGGCAGTAAGCACCGTACATAGTAGGTTCAGGAATGTAACACGCCACACACGTCCGTGTCCCGGGAGAGGCGGCTCGCTCGTCCTCACCTCACATCTGCAGGGGGAGCGAGAGAGACACACACTGAGGCGCCACCCGCCCATCAGCCAGCAGGGCGCACGCCCACGCGGCCAGGCTTGAGGTTTGACGTTTCTGTGAGACTTTGCAAACCAAAGATGCGCGTGCCCCTTTCTGCACCATCCTGCCCAGAACTGGGACGAGGCTCTTGGAGCTCACAAAACACGGCGTGCGAGCGGGCCCCGTTCTGCCGCCAGACGGACCGAGGCCCAGAAAGGTCTTCTCCTTCTCCTCACCTTCCTCTTTCTTCCAGCCTGGAGCTGGATGTGATTGCTGGAGCTCTGGCAGCCATCCAGGGCCATGAGGCGGCCCTGAGGAGGGGCACCGCCAGCCAGCCAGCGTCTCTGACCAGATCCTCACTGAGCTCTGAGCTGAGAACGGCTTGTCCCCATCTGAAGTCACCTGTCCACTGCTCGTCCTAACACTCGTACCACCCACGTGCTCAGAGCCGGCGTGCCAGCAGGGACGCCCACCTCGCACTTTGGGGTCTCTGTCGCCAGCTGGCTCTGTAGACTGGACTCACAGAGCACAGAGCCACCACACACCACACCCTGGGGCCAGCAGAGGCCAAGGCTGAGCAGCCGTCTGGGGCTGTTCGGGGTCCCGCCCCCGTGGGCCTTGCCTCCTCGCGCGGGTCCTCGTGAAAGCTCCTGACTCATGGGCCGTGGACACTCCTGAGCTGGCAGCCCCTGCAGCCCAGGCTCTCAGGCACCTGCCGCTAAGTGCTCCTCTCACCCTGGGCGTTTGGGTGCCATGGGCACCCACGTGCCCAGAGCCAGGCCAGCTGACACCAGGGGCAGGAAGGCTTGAAGCTGCCTCCTAGTACTGGTGGTGGGTGCCCAAATCCCAACCTGTCCCGGGAGCAGCACGGCTTGGTGAGAGTCCCTGAAGCCAAGGGGTGGCCAGGGAGGTCAACGCAGAAGCCACCGGGTGGGATTCTAAAGGGTCATTTCACCCTTCTCCCACCTTCCTCTTTCTTTCAGCCCGGAGTGTGGACGTGACTTCCGGAGCGACAGCAGCCATTCTGGGCTGTGAGGCCCCCTAAGGATGGGGAGCCCAGTTCCGGGTGGAAGAGGGTCCCTGTCACCTTGAGAGGGCCATACCTGCTCTGGTCTCGCCGTCTGCACAAGAGCCGGGAACATCTACCTAACCTCCAGCCTCACTGTTTCGGGGTGCTCCTAGCTGCTTCGGGGGCGCTCCTAGCAGCCAGCACGGTTCCCAACAGGGCAGTCTCTGCGTCTACAAAGCACGTCCCAGCAGGACCCACGCATCTTCGAATGCCCTTACCTGCAGGCTCTGCGGCCCTCAGCTTTCTGTCACGTGGGGTGGGCTGACCCCAGCTGGTAGACGTCAGAGACACCCCCACGCTGCTCGGGAGACCCCAATCACTACAGCTCTGTGATACCTCTGCCCCCCCGAATCAACAAAAAGACCAAAGCCAGAGCAGGGCTCGGGGCTTCCCGTGCAGCGGCGGCAGGGGAGTGGGGGGAGGGGAGGCCGGGGACGGGAGACCCGGGGTCCAGCCAGACACCAGAAGCTCGCAGCGCGATCAGGCCAATCACGGCCACATCCTCGCGGGGGTGGGGGGAGATTCGCCCTGATCGGCCACCGCGCCCTCCCGCGGGGCTCGCCGCGGTCCGCTCCTACCTGGCCGGCTGTCAGGTGGGCTTTAACCTTTTCCTTTTCCGCTTTTTACCTGCCTCCCTACGCCTTCCTGTTAACAGAGGGCGGGAGGTGGGTGGGCCTAAGGGAGGCGCCCGCTGAGAGCTGAGGCAGAAACACCTGAGCGTCTCTTTCTGCAGGAAAAGTCCGTGAGCGCTGGCGGGCGCACACCTGCTGTCCTCGGCTCTGGCCGATGCCACGCTGGGCGCAGAGTCTGTCCCACGGCGTGGGGGGCGGGCGGGGAGCCACCAGCCACCGTGCGACTCTGCCTTCCTGTGGGGGACCGTCCCCCAGCACGTCCCCCTTGTGACCTCTGCCAGCCACCGAGCCGGGAGACTCAATCGCACGCCGTTGTCACTCGGCGTGGGCTGGCCGCCCAAGCGCGTCCCCAGGGCGCCTGGTGCAGGCAGTGAGCTACCCCGCTGCCCCGCCCCGTCCCGCGCTGACTCCCGGCCACTCACCCGTCTCCTCCTCTCGGTGATCCGGGTTCGGGCTGGCAGCCGTGCACGTGCACTCCAGATGCTCCTCCAGCCTCACCTGCACCTCTTTTAACTTTGGCTTCTTCCTGACGTACTCCACCTTGGCCACCTGCAGAGACAACAGAGGAAAGGCCCAGCCATGAGCCCTCACCCCACCAGGCAAGGGGCCCGACCTCTGACCTCCTCCCGGTGGGCAAGGCAGCAGCGCCACGTGACAAACAAGGCTCAGCTCAGCATTTGTGGTTTGGTCCCATTTTAGCTTAAAATGAACCCCACGTGCAGCCAGGATGTCTGGGATGTACAGCAAGGTGGGCAGGAGGAGGGTGGCGTCTGCTTCTGTGTTACAGGGACGGCCGGGCTAACGGCGGTTTCCAGATGTGTGCTTAGCAGTGCAAGGGGACAGGCTGGGGCACAGGGAGCTGCTGCTGCTGCTGCTTGTGGCCCAGACGTCAGCATGGGGAGCCAGCACGGCCCCCAGCCCACAAGGAGGCTGCAGGGCCTGGGCGGGGTGGGCTCCAGGCCACAGCGCCAGCAAGGCCGGCTGACAGCCCGGCCCGGGCACAAGGCCTTCTCGTGGCCCCCAGGAAGCTGGCCTATCCCAGAAGTGTGGACGGAGACCCCAGGCCACCCTGGAGGAGGTGGCAGGGACGCAGACTCAGCTGGCGCTTCCTCTGCAGTCGGGGAAAGCCGCCACCACCCATCGACAGGCCGTCAGCCTGAGCACAGAACCGTCCGCGGGCCACCTCCACACCCCTGCCTGGGCACTGCAGGAGGGCACAGCCCCAAGTCCACCTGGCCAGAGGGGCCGAGGCACCATCAGTCGAGGAAGCAGGGTGGGGTGTCTTAACCCCATGGACCCCAGGGAACTGGCTTCTCTGCCCTGGACCAGGGCTCCACCCCACCCCACAGGCACGTGTACGCACACATGCACATGCACGTACGCACACACATGTACACACATACACACATACACACATGCACACACACACACACGCCCAGCTCTAGACACTTATCGGTGAGCATCACACAGGGGGCCCTGCTCCCTCACTTCATCCCAGTTCAGGAACAAGGACAAGGACATGGGCGACAGAGTCCCCCTTCCCCTCCCCCCCACCGGCAGCCCCAGTGGGGTCCCCACCCCGAAGGCCCACAGCCCGTGCTCTGGTCCCCAGCGAGGAATGACTGCGGCCTTCCTGCTGGCCCCAAGGCCCCCACACAGAGCCGGGTCCACGGCAGACGCCTGCCTGTGCCAACACCTGGGGCCAGGGCCAGCCCTCAGGGACCTTGCTGTTCGTCTGGGGCCACTGAGGTGGAAAGGAGCCGAGCCCACAGGCTGCTGCCTAAGCAGGTGAAGGGCTATCCAAGCCAGCAGGGCTGAGAGGGACCCAGGCCCGAGCAGAAGCCCCCAGCCTGGGTGTGGGGCTTTGCAGAGGCCCGGAGTCCCGGAGTCGGGGAACCCCGGGCCATGGAGCGGGCCCTGCACCCTGGCAACCGGGCACCGCCCCACAGCCCAGCTGGCCCGGACTCCAGCCCTGGCTGCATTAATGGTTAACCTGCGGGGCAGAGGGTGCCAGGCGCCCGGCGGCCGTGTGAAGTGCTGGCCTGGGTGTGAACGCAGCAGCCAGGTGTGAGCTGCGGTCAGGAGCCTGGCCAGGCCGGGAGGCCCCGTGAGTGGAGGCTGTGGAGGAGGCGGCCCTGTGGGCAGAGCCTCTGCCTGCCACCTGCAGCACAGGGTCACGGGTCGCAGGGTCGCAGGGTCACAGTGCAGAACGAGCACCTGGGACTGCGGACTGGGCCATGGCCCAGCGTGAGTGACCTCGCTGTCGGCACTCGCAGGACGGGGTGTCTCAACCCCACGGGCCCCGTGCTGCAGTCGGCCTGCCACTCCCCGAGTCCCAACAGGCCAGCCTGATGCCCAAGGGACCCGTGAGGTGCTGGGTAGGGTGTGCCTCAGCAGGCCTGCCAAGCCCCGCCTGGACCAGTGGCTCCAGCTCCCTGCACCCCCCATCCCTGGGGCCCATGCTGGGGGTACCAGGCCGGCCCCACGCCCCGCCACCGCTCCGGCTGGGCGCCTCTGCCGGGGGCACGGGGCAGGTGGACCGTGGTCCTGCTCTCGGCTCGGCCTTCTTGGGTCAACAAGCGCCTCATCAATTTCCTCCAGGGAGCAGGGGCTGAAACCCAGCCTGGCCGAGCCCTCCGGACTCCTGGGCAGAGGGGGGCAGGCCCGATCTCCGCCCAGGACAGGCCAGCGCTGTGGGGGAGGCAGACGCACCAGACACGCCGCCCCGCCCGGTCCCCTCAGCCAAGTGCACACGGCACCGGCCGCCTCAGCCTGGAGCCCACTTTCTCTTCAGACAGCCCAGTTTTATCAACGAAAAACAAACACTGATTTACAATCGCACCTGCTTCTGGGTCTGAGGACACAGGCATTCCAGGCTGCCCGCCACCTCTGTCTGGCCAGGAAACGGCTAACCCCCCGTCCCCCCGAGACCGTGCTGTGAATATTAAACTCTCCAGCATCCTCCACACCGGCCACGTCTGCAGAAGGAGATGCTGACGTCCCTCGGGCCCCCTCCCCGGCCCCTCGGCCCCCAGACCCACAGCGGGGCCTGAGCAGAGTCCCATGTCCCTCTCTTCCCTCCCCCTCCGTCTGCATCTCGGAGTCCCGGCTGCACCTTACAAACTGGATATGGGGACCCCTCACTACTGAGGGTGCCTGTCACACCACGGGCAAGTCCCCCAAGAGTGTAGCACAGCAGTGCCGTCACCCCTAGAGAAGGGACAGGGACACGGAGCACGGAAGGCTCGCCCCCCTGCCGCCCACAGCACCCCGGGCTGCGTCGCCACAGGAAGGCGCCCCCCAGGCGGGCAGGGGACGCCCCGGGGCACGGCCAAGTACCAGCGTGACACACAGCAGCACGCACTGAGCCCACGTGACAGGTGGGGAAACCGAGGCAGCAGACGGGGTTCCTCCCACCGCGGGAGGCCCTGAGCGTGACCCCCACACAGGGCACCTCCCAAGTGGAGGAAAGCCACCTCGCGGGGCACAAGGGCCCCAGAGGCTGCCGCCCCAGCCACGGCATCCTCGTCCCCTTCCAGCCCCCACCCACTTAGAACGGAATGCGACCCCCAGGATTCTGGCTGGGTTAAAGGATGGGGGTTAGGGGTCCCCCATCCAGCTAGAGCCCACAGTGCTGCTGGGTGCAGGGCCTGAAGCCTGGTGCATACATCAGCCCCTGGGGCCATGTCCGGCTTCCCAAGGCCCTGGGTGCTGGGCTCCCTGACCATCCCAGCCGTCCCTGCCCACGGGGGAGGGACTCAGAGGCCCCGACCAGGGTCCCCAGAGCCACCACATTCTCCCCAGGCCCATCGACTGGACCCCAAAGAGCAACGGCTGGAGCCCACACCCCAAGGGCCCCTCCAGGCTCCGTTTACAGGGTGCATAGGCCTGTCCTGGGAAGCCCTAACAAACACACCCAGGGTCTGTCCCCCCGACGCAGCCAGAGCTGGGCTGGGGGCCTGACCGTGTTAGATCACCGAGGGATGGCGGGTTATGCCACCACTGCCCCGAATCAAAACGAGAACCAGACTCTCAGTGCCCCACGGGCCACAGCTGCCCAGGGCTGCCCCGGACCCTGCAGCGACCCGGCCAACCCCGGAGTCAGGGCCACCACTGTCCACGGCCGACTCTGCCCCTCTGCGAAGCCTACGTCAGCCCACACTGGGGACGGAGGAAAGACGTGCTCCTCAGGGAGACGGGGGCGTGCTGGACCCTGGGAGTGGATGCCAAGTGCTGCTGACCACAGCAAGCCCAGGATGGGGACGCTGGCTCCCTGGGGCCCAGCCCACCTGTGCCCCAGTCTGACGGCAGACGTCCCCTGAGGGACCTGTGGGGTGCTGGGGCCCCTGCTGCTGGGGGGAGGGGCAGGCCCCACAGGGCAGAGCATCCTGCCCCGGGCCCCACGCCCGAGCCCCATCTGCTGTGGAGCTGGGGGCACGAGAGCCTCAGGCCTCCTCGTGGAGATGAGGGGGGCGGGGTGAGAGCTGGCCACCGACCCCAGCACGTCCAGACACCAGGGGCCTGGGAGCCACTGGGCAGCCTTCCGCTGGACACAAACTGGACAGCTCACCCACCCGGGCCTCGGCAGGTGCTACGCCCGGCCTGGCTGTTTCTCCTGTCATAAGAGGCCTTCGGCTGTGACTTAAAAGGCTATGAACCCACAAACCCATGGGGGTGGCACCCCGGGAAGGGCCGGGGGGCTGCCGCACCCACCACCCGCCCTGCACCCACCACACAGGCGTGCCCCGGGGTTCCGAAGGCCAGCTCTGCCTCGGTCCCAAACAGAGCGGGAATGGCCTCCTGGCCAGGCGCACTGGCCTCCACAATGGGCCTCCTGTTCCCACTGACCTCTCGTCCCCTCTCTGCCAGAACCCCCAGTGTCTGGGGCCGGATGTTTTCCTGCTAACGCCGTGCCGGGTGGGCCAGGCGGAGGAAGGGCCTGCATCTGAGCAGGGCAGGGTGCAGGACCAGGCCGCACGGGCGCGACGCACAACCCACCCGTCCCCGCCTTGGGCTGACCACGAGCCTGACCCATAGACGAAGGCCTGTGGGGTCAGCCTGGCCCAGCCCCACCCTGTGCTGGGCGCACAGGCCGCACCCCACGTGGGCTGCGAGGACCCCGTTTGCCGACGCAAGGGAGCCGGCAGACAGAGGCACACACCCGCCAGGTGCCCACCCTCAAGCTGCCTCCGATGCCCGGGGTGGGCCCAGCCCACACAGCACCCACCTGTGCCCAAGAGAACACGACCGCAGGGACCCGGATTCATGGGCTCTGACGCCCCTGACCGTACCACGAGCGAGGACACAGACCGGGATTGTGCCGAGCGGGACCCTGCGGGCAGGGCCGGAGCAGGATGCACACACACGGCCTGTCCTCGGGCCTGTTTCCTGCTTCACAAAGAGACAGCAGTGGAGGGCACTGGGGGACGGAGCGGGCCTCAGCGCCTGGCCGGGCACCAGGAGCCCCTTGGCGTCCAGGGGTGTCGGCTGTCAGGGGCTGGCTGGGGGACCCTGGGCCTGGGACGTGCTTACTTGGCACCCAGGCCTGCAGGACCCCGTCCCGGGGTCAGGCCTCAGGATGGGTCTAACGAGCCTTCTCACGGGACACAGGGCCGGGCCAGCTATGTGGCCCGTCACGAAGCGGTTTTCTCCCCTGCACCTCACATGAGGACCAGGGACCACATGTCAAGGCGCCTGGACCGGCCATGGCAGGGAGGGTGAGACAGCTCCTAGTCAAGAGTGAGTTCTGACACACCCCCAGACCCGACATCCGCACCCCAAGAAAACAGGCTGCTCCGTGCCAAAGGGGCCCCGCCACCCAGACCCACACACGGGCTCTGACCCCACCACGGCCAGTGCCCAGGGGTGGCCCCTCCTGCCTCGGCAGCAGCTCGGGGCCAGGAGACACCCCAGGGCTGCCCGGGAAAGGCAGAATCCCACCCGCAAACAGGAAGGCCGAGCTCGGGAGACGCACCTCGGGCCTCCCTGTCGAGGCCGGCAGCAGACCCAGGCCCTGCCTGGAGCCTCCAGCCATCGGCCGAGAGCCAGACCCTGATCTGGCTGCCCAGAGTGACCTGAGAAGCAGAACGTTGCCCAGGACTCAAGCGGGCAGCATGGGCGCCACCACGTGCAGTTTGAGCGTCACCTCCTGCGTCCCCCGGGCTGCTCCCGCCACTCAGTGACCAGCCCTTGCCTGGGGGAGGGCTCGGCAGCGAGCCGGCTGTGTGCAGGCTCCCAGTGACCGCAGGTGAGAGGGGAAGACGGACAGCCTGAGCCACCGGTCCTGACACACGGGGAGGACCTCAGCACCCTCAGATGGACCCTCCCAGGGCAGCACTCTCAGCACAACGGGGGTCCCTCCCCGACTCATGAGGCGATGTGCCCAGGACCCCGCACCAGCACCCCTTCCCTGCCTCCTGGGTCCGGGGCAGGGGCTCAGGGGCCGTGCAGGCTGTCCTGCCACACCCCCTGCGAGCCGGCCATAACTCCCAGTGTCTGACGGCCACCTGGCAGCGCCCACTAAGGGCTGCCACACCCCTGACCCCTCCAGCAGGGACAGGCAGCTCCGACCACGTGCCCTCAGAGTCCTTCCTTCACGGTCCCCTCCCTTCCAGAGTGCCGCTTCCTGCGAGGCGGCGTGCGGTGCAGGCGACAGACACCCCCACGGCAGCCCAAGCCCAGCCGCGTGGGCCTGGGGCCCGGGGCCGGGCCTGGGCGCTCGCGGCCGCCGGGGTGGCGGGCTCACCTTGACGCTCCGGTGGTGCACGCGCGATGGCTGGCACTTGACGCTGCTGGTGTTACAGCAGCCGGTGCAGCGCCTCACCTCCACGCACGGGGGCCAGATCAGGAAGTTGGCCGACGTGGGGTCGACCTGGCTCCGAGGTATCTCGTAGATGACCGTCCTGGTCTTGCAGACGGCAGGGACGGCCTCCTCTGCGGGGGAGGGGCCCGGTGAGCTGGAGGCCACGCTGTCCCACGGGCCCCATGTCCACTGCCCCCCAACCCCTTCCTCCCCGCTGCAGCAGCTCCGAGGGGCCGGGAGTGCCAAGCTGCTCCCGCCTACGCGTCTCATGTCGTGCACCCCCCAGGGCCCCCGTGTCCCACGGGGTGCAGCTGAGCTGGCTCAAGGACGAGCAGGGACTCGAGGGCCCACTGGGGACCCCCCAGAGGAAGGGTGCAGCCAGAAGAGGACCGTGTGACCCCGGGGCCAAGACAGGAGGGAGGCCAGCTGTGGCCACGGTGGTGAGGGGCGTGCAGCCGGGGACGGGACGAACCTGAGGCTGACAGCCCTGCGGCCGGGGGAGCCCAGGGTCCCTACCATTAACTCAGGGCCACTGGGCTGGCGGAGACGGGGAGAAGCAGGGAAACCGAGTCTGAGAGCCCCCGAGAGAGCCGGGCAGACAGACCAGGACATGGCCTGGGGTGCCGCTGCGCCCCCAGGGCCAGGCCGCACCCCAGGCAGGGCCTGAAGCATGTAAGAGCCAGCGCTGCCTCCAGCGCTCAGGCCCCAGGTGGCTCTGGACACCCCCCCCCCCGTGGCCGTCAGGCTGGTCTGGGCAAGGGGTGTCAAAGCCGCCTACACAGCAGGTGAGGGACCCGCCCAAACTCCACGGCCCCCCGGCCAGAAGCCCACTCAGCGAAGGTCACCGCGGGGCCCCCTGCCAGCTGCCAGGGCCCCTCCAGGGAGGAGCTGGCGCCCCTCTGCTCCGTGCTCCTCAGCACAGGCCGCCCGTCCAGCCCGAAGCCCCGAGCTCCCGCAGGCACCGGGGCGCGACCCACGGGCGGGTGAGAAACCATCCCGGGGCCCAGGCAGAATCCGGGACCTGCCGCCCCTACAGCACTGCAAGGCCCCGACTCCGCGGCTGGACAGTAACGGCCATGCACGCACGGGGCTCACGCAGGCCCAGCGGCCGGCTCGGGGGGCGGTGCCGCTGCAGACAGCAGGGCGGCCGGATTGCTGTAGGGCCACGTGCCAGGGACAGGGACAGGGAGGGGCATCAGCTCCACCGGCACCCCCACACCCGGTGCCTGAAAACAAGCCCACAAACAGGAAGTCCGGCTGCCCCAGTGGGGCAGGGGCTGCACTCACAGCACCCAGCTCTGGGTGCCCAGTGCCCGCCAGGCAAGAGGGGTCTGGGGACCCTGGCCTGCTGGTCAGGACAGCAGATGGCACCTGGGAAGGGCCTGCCTGCCTAACCCAGGCTTGTCCATGGTACCCCACACTCGAAGGAACAAGCTATAAAGTCCACCTTCTTGGAGGGAACCAGAGCTGGACAGGAGTCACCTGCCCAAGGTCACCCAAGGTCGCAAAGGGAATGCACAGCAGTCAGGCCTCAAACACAGCAGGCTCCGTCAGCAGGCGGGACCCCTGGTGGCACAGGTGGCGAGGCCACACCCCCAGCTGCCTCCCCAGGGCAAGAAAGCACAGGCCCTGACTGCCCCGCACAGCCCCACCTCCCAGCAGCCACGGGTGCTCTGCCGCCAGAGGCCAGGGCCAGACGTCCCCCCTCTCCGCACCCAGGTGTTGCCCAGGAGCCAAGCGCTAGCGGGGTGGAGGCACGGGGAGGGGGTGCCCACGAGCGGCCCGCCAGGCTCGGCGCACGGCCCCGTCTGCAGCTGGGAGCACCCAGCGCGCCCAGCGCCGAGCTGGAAAGGAGACGTGGCCCTGGCTCCCGTGAGGCCTCCCGGGGAGCAGGCCCCGACAGGAGCGGCACTCAAGGAATGCAGGAGGCTCTCCTCCAGGTGGGAGGCGCCCTGCAGGAGGGCGCACCCTGAGCGGGCCGGGCCTCGGCTCCACAGGAGGGGGCGCCCACCAGCCCCCCACGGCCGAGCTCACCGATGCTTCTTTTCCTCCGAACGGGCCCGAGCCGCTTCTCGGGTGTGTGCTTGGTGGCGCGGCCGCCGTGGGCTCTCAGGCTGCTTCCCAGAGCGTCCTCGGCCCCTACGGGTGGGAAGAGGAGGCAGTGACCAGCGGGCCCCCTGGCCCTCCGTAGCGCTTCCTGCGGCTCAGCCCCAGCCCGCCCCTATCCAGGAAGCAGGGGTCCCCTTGGAGGCCACCCACTCCCACATAGAGAGCTCCCAGATATGTAAGGGATAAAGACTCCAAAAGTACCCCACCGCCCTCTGCAAAGCCCACTCAGACCCCACATGTGGTGCCCCGCGGCACCCTGCAGCCACGTGACCCGCAGGGGGAGGGGCTGCAGGGGGTCTTCCTGGTGGCGTCTCCTCCGAGAAGGCCCGGGTGAGGGCCAACTGGGTAAGGAAGCCCAAGGCCAGCCCCCGTGCACAAGGCCCAGAACCGGCAGGCCTGCCTCCCCACCGGACACCACAAACAGCAAGCTGACCCAAAGGAGCAGCGGAGGCCTGGCCACCCTGCTCCCTCAGCCCACCCCCAGGAGCAGCCAGCTGACAGCAGAACCCGCCCATCCGTGGGGTCAGCCCACACGGTGTGAGGCAGGGAGTGGCTGCAGGCCGGAAGGGCGCACAGCTTGCAAAAGCAAAGTGCTTCGCTGCCCAGGTGCCAAGAGCCACCATCGCCGAGGTGAGCGGCCAGGGCGCTGACATCGGACTGGACCCTCGTCCACCAGACTCCAGACGGGCGAGGGAGGCCCAGGTCTCCACGCGATGGACGAGGGGGGGTGGGAGGGACATGCCCACCTGCCGCTGGGCCGAACCCGGCCCCCGACACTGCCTGCACCTGCAGGATGCGGGTCCCTGCAAAGGTGACCTCGCCGCCTTTGCCCCCCGCCCCAGCTGGGGCCATCCCTTTCCACTGCTCCCCTCCACGTCTGCCTCCCCACAGACAGCAAGAGGCACGGTCCTGAGAAGGCGGGTTCCGGGAGCCAGGGGCTCCAGCAGCAGCGCCCAGGTCCCGGCTGCCGCCTCCCCCTCCCCGGGGGACCTGGCCATCGGCCCAGACCAGAGGCCTCCTCCCCGATGCCCGGCCCACAGACCAGCAGCCGAGCGAGACGCGAACACCACGGCACTCGAGCGGCCGGCGAAAGCCGCGCCAAGACGCGCTCCTGCCGAAGCCCGAGCAGACCCCGACTTCTCGCTGCAAGTGACTCAGTGTTCCGCCACCACGGCTTTTGCTGAGACCCAAAATAAGATCAGAACAGAACTACTCATGCACTAAGAATTTCCCGTCCGCCAACTGCTACAAGCAGCCTTTTTTCACACAGAAAAAGTGACATTTATGAGTCATGTGCTGGCGGTGGCCATCGTGCCCTCGCCAAACCGAAGAGCGGCTGGCCCCTTCTCGCCTTCGACGCCTTACTACAGCCTGGCAGCGGCCGCGCCACGCTCGCCTGACCCTTCCGCGTGGGCGGCGGGCTTTGCCACCTCCCTGCACCTCACACAGGCCCGCACCTGGATCACAAGCAGAGACAACTGGCGGGCGGGCGCCCGTGTCCGGGCTGACGGGCCCGCAGCCCCAGGCCTGACCACCACGGACGACAACGCCCCCACCCAGTTCGTCAACTGGCCCGGAAGACAAGAGACGGCATGAACAGCTCCTGGTCAAACGAGCCCACCCTCTGCCAGCCCCCATCAAGATGGGTGGCCCGCAAGGCACGCGATGCCCCCTCTGACTGATGCCGGTGGAGAAGGGGCCCAGCGGTGACTTCCACGAGAAGGTCCCGGGGCTGCCGCCCTGCCACTGCTCTGGGGACAGTTACTCAAGCGGGTTGCCTTTTGTCTTTTATGCACAGATGTCTGCGTGACGACTGGATGAGAAGTTAATGGCCTAGAGGCGACATTTATGTATCGTCACTCGATGACCTGCAGGCGCTCGGCCAGCCGGCTGCGAGAACAAAGCCCCCGCTGCCACCGGGCTGAAGGATGTGTTCCGGTCACTGGACAAACAGACCCCAAACTCCACCCTCCTGGTCACTGAAAGACCACGTGTGTGTCTCCACCCAAAGCCTCAGGTGAAGGACCACCTACCCCTTCAGTCCCTGCACCCCGAGGAGGGGCCGGTACGGAATCCCACCCCTCAGAGTCCCACACTCAGCTTCTCACCTGTGAAATGGGACTGCAGCCCCACCAGTGGGAGGAGTCAGGATCCCACATGCCAATCACAAAGCTCCACCCACAGGGGAGGGGCCATTTTTAAAAGCCTCTTCAGCTGGCTGGGCACTAGTCATAGCTCAGGTTGAACTGGCAGGGCCACCCTGGGAGTCTGAAAGGGAGACTGTCCAGGGGGGTTTCTCCGCGCCCCAGCCCCTTGCTCAGTGATCCCAGACGGACCCCTGGCGGGACCCAGCAGGGGGTCCGGGGCCTGTAGGATGGCTTAATCCTCCACAGCTGTTCGCAAGCTTGCCAGCAGTCCTCTGCTCCCAGTCCCCACTTCGGTGGGAACCGGAGTTGGGGGGGAGACCCCCCAGACAAGCTCTAGAAGCAACAGGTGCAACTCCTGCGCTCAGGCCAGAGGCTCTTCTCAGCTTCCATGTCTGTGAAGGGGGAGCCTGGGGGCGGCCCAGGGCCAAGGAGACCCACTTAGGCTGTTTGTGTCACGAAGGACCCTGAGGGGCAAGGCTAGTGAGCAAGGGAGGTCCCACAGGCCCTCTGTTCTCACCCGAAGTTCCCGGGGCATCAGCTCCCTAAAGAGCTGAGGGGTAGAAGGGAGGGGGGTGGCTGAGAGCTGCATTCCCCTCTCCCCAGGGCAGGCAGGAGCTGAGCTCCGGCAGCTTTTTATAAGGGGGCAATTTGAAACCAGCTGAGAACAGGCTGCAGCCTCCTGGCTTTTTCTGTTTGGACACCCCCCCACCCCAAAGAGGCTCTGGCCGCAGAAGCCCCCAGGTCAGGAATGCACCACCCCAGAGCCGCCATGCAGAGGCGTCAATGGTGGGGGGTGGGGGAGGCGGGGCTGTGGCGTCCAGAATAAGAATGGTCCCAGCAGAAAGTCAATGGCCCATTTCCCGGTGGCATCCCGAAGCCGTCAGCAAGGAGGCCCTGCCCTTCCCAGGCCTCCTTCAGCAAGCCAGAAAAAAACCCTAGGCCTTTCCTTCTCTGGGAGGCGAGCAGGCTCCCCAGTTCCACAGGGGCCGGCGGAATGCAGGCCTGAGCTGCCCTCGGCTCACCAGAAACAACCCCCCCCCAACTCCAAGGGCAGATCCAGTCCCCCCTGGCCCAATGCTGATCTCCAAGTGAAACCCGACCCCTCGCCGATAAGGATCAGCCAAAGGATTTCCTGGGTCAAGAAACTACAGAAACCGCCGGCCTCGCTGGAAGATGGTTTTGGCATGAAATGAAAAAGGTTCAGGCCTCGCCAGCACCTTAATTAGGGACAAATTTCCAAATGGCCAGGCCTTGTGATTTTCCTTAATTTTCCAGCCCCAGCCCCTTTTCAGAGTAGTTTGCAGCGAGAAATCTTCCTGTCCCTAATGTTCGACCCCCTGGCCACGCCTGCCACCTTCCCTTGCTGTGTCTGACAAGTTCGTTTGGGGCCTTTTAGTCAACAGCCTGTTTTCCGAGTTAACACTGACATTGTTCCTGCTGCAAACACGTGGGCCAGAACCCAAGTCCTCCAGCAAAGCCACCGCCACCACCTGCTTCCACCCCCGCAGCCCTTCACTCCAGGTCCTGCGCAGCTCCACGAGAGACCCGGAGAGCTTCCACACCCCACTTCACAAACACACTCCTTGCTAAAGTGGCTCCGCCCTGGGCCGGAGGTGAGCATCCAAATAGTCCCCCAAACCACAGACGTGTCCGAGGCGCGCCTCTGACCAATGCTCATGAAAAGAGACGACACAGGCCTCCCGCGGGGCGGCAGGAGCCAGGCGAGTTCTCCGCGAGGCCACGGCGGCCTGACCGAGGGCCCCGCCCCTCGCGTGCGCTCACCCCACGCACGCGCCAGGGCCCGGCGCCCAGGGCCAGGGCCGGCTCGCGCCCTCGCCCGGGGCGGGCAGGCACACCTGGCCAGAGCG
Organism: Eonycteris spelaea; assembly: GCA_003508835.1. NCBI lineage: Eukaryota > Metazoa > Chordata > Mammalia > Chiroptera > Pteropodidae > Eonycteris > Eonycteris spelaea. Next base: position 5,207,205 of record PUFA01000126.1, read on the forward strand.
CCGGCGCCCCCTGTGCAGTTGAACGTTCAGTGCCACACGCGGCGGGTTCCCTTAATGCAAAAACAATCTCTGGGCGGGCGGGCGAGCCCTCGGCCGCTGCCTGGAGAGAAAGTGGTGATTGGAAGAGAAACTCCTGACTCATCCGCCTGGGCTTTTATGGCCCGGGATTGGATTCTGACCTTTCGGTGCGCTCCTGCGCGGCGCCCAGCCCGGCCCGAAGTCGGGAGGCGCCGCGGGGCGCACACACCGCCCGCCCGCGCCCTCCCCGCGCGCGAGGGAAGGGGCGCGATTTACCTACGGAGTCTATCTCCAGGAGTCGCTGGAGGTCCCGGATGCTATGGATCTGACTGTGCGCCAGCCTCTCAATTACCTCGCGGGGGATCTCGGCTTCCTGCAAGCAGACACACGGTCAGCGCCCGCGGCCCCGGCCCCGCCGGCGGCTCCTCCCGCCGAGAGCGCGTGGTCCCCGGCGTGAGGTGGCCCCCGGCCCCGCCCCACACGGGCACCTCGCAAGCAAGGCCGCCCGACCCCCGCCCGGGCCCGGGAGCCGGAGGCCGGGATGGTGCTCAGTGAGACCCCAAATTTCCGTCCCCCATCCATGTCTGTCCTTTGGAGAAAAAAAAAAAAGCTTGCCCACTTCTAAATTTTCAAACAAAAGCCCCCCACTCCGCCCCGGAGTGTCAGTTACAAGCGGTCGGGGAGCAGCAGCCGGGGGCCTGGGGAGTTTCTGATTTAGTAGTGAAATCAACATTTAGAAACATCAAGTTGAAATGCGTCACGGATCGCCGACGAAAGTCACGGCGGCCCTAACACTTTAATCTAGCCAGGAGCTTAAATTTCACACCCGGAATCCCGGGGCCAACCTGCGGGGAGAGGGTCTCTCGGTCTCACAAATGCGCGTGCACACACACTCACACCCACGCACACTCGCCCCACCCGCTCCCGCCCAGCCGCGGCCCTAGCGCCGACTGGGGCGCCCCAAACCCAGCGGGCAGCTGGGAGAGGCTGCAGGTAGCGTGAGGGTTAAAAACCCACCTCCCGCAGCTCCCCGGTCCTGGCCCGGACCGCCTCCCCCCACTCCTTCCAGATTTTAAAGAGTTAGGGGTCGCTGGGGTGGAGGGGGGGTCTCAAGCACTAAGTTCCCACGACGGGGGCTGGAGAAAAGTCATTCATCACAGCCGAGCTCTCGGGAATTCAGGATTCGAGAAGGGGAGCGCCAGCGGTGGGAGGCGCGGGCGCCTGGCCCGGCCCGGACTCGCCTCGCTCAGCCACCTGTAAGCAGGCCCCGGCGGGCTTGGGGACCAGGGACCAGGGGCTGCGGCTCCGCGCAGCCCACCTGGGAGGCCCCTACCTGTTTATCGGCCGCTCTTCCCCCTTCCCGGACTCCGCTGGCTCACACACACACCCCCTTACGCGCTCCCCGCACCCCGATACTGCACTGCCCGCCGCGCCCCGGGTTCCCTCCCCGGGGAGGAGCCCGCGCCCCCCGAAGTTTCTCCCCAGTCGTCCACCGCCGCCACTCCGTCCCTGCCGGCAGAGCGACGCAGCACGCTGGAAACTCACCAGACACACTTAGGCATGGCAGAAAATAGAACCCAGTCGGTAAGATTTAAAAATCGACCACCCGAACAGAAATCAAAACGCGCTCTGCAGACCCCGAGCACGGGGCGCCCCGGCCCGCGGGCGGCCGCAGGGGGCGTGCGCGGAGGTGGCACCCACCTCGGCCAGGGCATGGGCGAGGTATCCGCAGCCGAGCAGCAGCAGGCAAGCAAGCCAGGTCCTCATCGCGTCCCGAGGCGCTGGCGGCTCGGCGAGGAGGCGAGGCCGCGGGGCGGGCGCTCCAGCCGGGCTCCTGTGGCGGCGAAATTCAGTACCATCCCTCAGGGAGCGCGGCCCGGAGCAGGAAGCCGACGGAGCGCGCCCGGCGCGAGCAAGCGAGTGCGGAGAGGCAGGCAGCGCCAGCGAGGAGGAGGAGCAGGGAGTGCGCGCTCGCCGCGCCCGCCGCGCGGGGAGCCTCCGGGGCCGCCGGGTAGGGGGTGGGGACGGAAGGGGCGGAGGGCGGGGGCTGGGCCTCTTCCTTGGTGCGTCCCCGGTGCTAGCTGCCGCCGCGCTCGCTCCCCGGCGCCGGCTCACGAGCGACCTGGCCGGTAATTCTGCATGTTTGCGGGCGTCAGCCCCGAGAAGGGGCCCGGAGCGAGGCTGGAGCCGCCGCCGCCACACCACCCATCACCTGTCTGGACGCCCCGCCAGGCCCAGCCTCCGGCTCGCGCACTCCCTGCGGGCTGCGGACGGCCCTGCGCGCCCACCGCCGGCCCCGAGCTCGCCTCCGGCCTGCTCTCGCCACCGCCGCCACCAGGCCGGGCACGGCGCGGCCCAGCACGGCGCGGCCCGGCGGCCTGCGTGCGCCCCTCCGCGGCGCGCCCTCGGCTCCGGCGCCGCGCTCCGCCCTCCGCCGGCCCGAGCCGGGCAGCGCCCGCGGCCCCGCCGCTTGGCAGCCGCCGCCCGCCCGGGGCCTCGCCGCGCGGGCCTGAAGGCGGCCGCAGGACTCAGCCGGCGCCGCCGGGAGAGCAGAGGCGCGGGCAGGCCCGGCGTGCCGGAGTTGTGCGGGCTCCTCAGGGGCGCGCGTGTGGAGCCGGCCGGCGCGGGGAGGGGGTTATAGCGCCGCCGCCGCCGCGCCCCTCCCCCGCCCCTCCCTCTCGCCTCCCCCGGATTCCGGGCCCGGGACCCGCACCTCGGAAGCGCGCGGGGGCCGCACCGGCCGGGCAAGGCCCGGCCGCCGCCGCCGCCGCAGTGAGCACACACACGCGCTCACGCAGGCAGTGAAATCCATCCAAGCCCCGCGCCCGGCTCCGAGCACGGCCGCCGCGGCTCGGCGCGCCCCTCCCTCGGGCTTGCCCACCCTCCGGCGGCAGCTGCAGTCCTGCGGCACTGGACGGGGAGGGGAGGAGGCCGCCGCGGTCGCCGGCTCGCCTCGCCTCTCTCGGGCCCCAGCGGCAGCAGAGGGCAGCGCCCAGAGCTGCGACGCCAAAAAGGGCAAAAGCAGGCCGCCCCCGCCCCCCGCCGCGGCGCTTGGGCCTCTTTCCGCGGTCGGGATTCAGGGCCCCTGCCTCCCCCTCTCCATAAAAGGAGGGGAGTGAGTCTCTGCTGAGAGGTGGGGCGGATTTAGGGGCGCGTCTGGGGCACTCACCTGGCGGCTGCCACGCGCCCCCGCCCACAATCCGATGCCTGGGGCGTCTGAATTTGGAACCTCCACCCACATTCCGATGGGAGAGCGCCCAGATCAGGAGGGGGCTGCAGCGTGCCTCGTCCCCACCCTGGGACCCCGCGTCCCCCGCGTCCCCACTCCCTCGTGGAAGGCCGGGCTGCGGCCTGAGCCGGGAACGCAATGGGTTTGGAAGGAAGAGACAGAGGAGCCGCCCGTGAGGCACTCGGAGTGGGAGCCCGCGGTGTCGCGGTCGCCGGGCGCACAGAGCGCCGCCTGCGGCCGAGGCGCGGCACAGAGCGCGAGGATGCGGGGGCAGGACGCGCGGGGAGCGGGAGGCCGGGGCTCAGCCGGACGGCTCCCTCGCCACCCAAGGGCGGGTGCGCCCGGGCTGGGTGGATTCCGCCCTCCTAGCCCAGGTGGAATAGGATCCCGGCTTAGGGCCCTGTCGCCCGCCGCCGGTGTCAGTGCCTCGAGGGGCGGACGAGTTCTGGTACCAGAGCTAGGGGCGTGGCGGGCCAGGGACCCCGAGGTTAGACGGCTGAGGCCCCTGGAGGCTAGGAGGCTCCCCGGTGTGTGTTGGGGGGAGCGGCAGAGAATAACGCCCGCCCGCGCCAACCGCCCCCACTGGCCCCGCTGGACAGAGGCGGTACAGGCGCAGCCCCGCGGGCGGTCTTTCATCCCTGGTGGGGCCTCGGGGCGCTCGCCCTCCCCAAATACATGGAGGTAGGCGTGGGGGGGGGCGCTTCTCAAGCAGTCCCCAGAGGGCCCAGGTCTGCCCCGCCTTTCCACAGGCCTCCACACCCGCACCCTCCCCACGCTGCTGCGACCACAGCACACACGCGCCCGGGGCGGAAGCTCAGGGTGGAGGGCCGAGGAACAAGGAACCAGGGAAAGCGGGGAGACGTTTGGAAGCCCTGAAAGCCAGTCCTTGTCTGTCCAGGTGGAACCTTCTATTGCTTCCGCGAGGGACCACTGGTAGTTTCTGGAAGGCAGCCCGACTGCTCACTGCCAGCACTCTGGACTCAGTCCAAGCTGTCCCCTACTTATCTAGAGTTGACTGAATCACCCCGTCGAGTCTCGGATTCCTCTCGGGCAGAGGGGATGCAAGGACACCTTTTTGGGGTTAAAGAACTCAATTTGATAGCAGGTGTGGAAATGAAGGAGGAAAGGTCGCTCGAATTTCAAAGGAGGGTGGGGCTCTTCTAGCTCCAAGCTCTGCACTGAAGGTTCCCGGCTCCTGGGGGTCCCTGCCACCCCTGAGCAGCCCGGATGGGTGCTTCTGACTGCACCCCTTCCCCGCCTGTCACTTTAGGGCCACCCAGTTCAAGTTTGAGGGGGGAGAGATCTGGCGATGCAAAAGGGGAGCCTCGGTCGGGAGTCTCAGGCCAGAGCAAGGGCGGGGAGCAGGGACAGTTCGGGCACATCCCCGCCCCAGGACTGGAGAGCGCTGGGGAGCGCGCAGGCCTCCCTCTAATCGCCGGCCGCTATTAAAAATAAAACCTCGGCGCGTCGTCATAGCGACCACGACAACACGGCCGCGCGAGGGTGGCAAAAACTTCTGCAAGGGCGCAGAGCCTCCGTGGGGGAACTGGGCGCACCACGCGCGTTGGAGCACCCGGCCCCCCCGGGGTGGGACAGGGGCCCCTAACCCAGCCGGGCCCACTCTTCCCCGTCCTCGGAAAAAACTGGCAGAAGCTCTGCTTCCAAGACCTGGGAACGGAGACCGTGGGACACACTTGACCAGGAGGTCACCAGCTGGGATGAGAACCCTCCTGCGTGGATCCCTCCCGGGCCTTGGTCCTTCTCAGCACCGCCCTCATGTCGGCCTCCAGGGAAGGGGCGGTGGGAGGAGGTGGGTGCAGGATGCTCGGTGCAAGAGCGGCCCTTGCACGGAGCGAGGTCCAGGCCCCTGGGGGCACCGCCGCGCCCCGCCCGCGGGGTGATCCCCCTGGTCAGGCGCGGTCACGTGCTGCTTTCTGCCTGGGAATCGAGTTTCATTTCCAGCCGCTATTAGGTTCACACGGTTCACTGCAAACATTCGATAATGAGGCTAAATATACTCGAGTCAGGAGGCGCAGGCTCGGCGTTCAGGGCTCCGCCGCGGGACCCCGGCGGCCACGCCCACTCCGGCTCTGTGCGTGAAGGAGACCTCAGGCGGCGAGCACGAGCCCTGGAGGCCAGCCAGAGGCCCCCGCGGAAGAAGGGGGCGCGGGGGGATCTCCCTTCTGAGGAGGTGCTGGTGGGAGGAGAAGGTGCACCTGGCGGCGGGGAGTCCAGTCGCCCCCAGAGCCGGAGCCGGTGCTTCCGGGCCATCTCCGGCGTCCCGGGCGCCCCCACGTGCCCGCAGGCCCGTAATTACGTGAGTCAGGTGCTCCAAATAGGCGCAGCTGAGGTGACTGCTTCCCTCCGGCCTGGGGAGGAGCAGGAAGGGCCTCGTCCTACCCTCGGAGGAGGTGGGAGGGGGCGACAGGCCCGATCAAGGGCCTGTCAAAGAGCCCAGCGCCCTGTGTGGTGTGCAGCCAGCAATCACCCTACACCCCAGCTCACCCCGTCCAAACTCCGCCCAGGGCTTGGCACCAGCTGGCACTCCAGCACTGTTACTTCACAGTGGGAGTCATCTCGGCCTCGTGCAGTTTCATGTCACTCACACAGACCCCGGGCAGTGAAGATGTGTCCCGCCCCCATTTCTCAGACGGAGCATTGGGGTGCCCTCAGTCCCAGCAGTGAAGGCGAGTTAGGGCCGCTGCGCACATGCTCTGTTGAGGCACAGGATGGAATCAGGTGGCGTTTGTTCTGCAGGTCACAGACAAATGTGTGAGGATGATGTGGCCACCAGCGATAAAGGCAGCAGGATTGGAGCCCACACCCACCCGATCCCCAGTCCCAAGGTGCAGAGGGACAGGGAGGGGCACACCAGGCCTGGCTGCCATGTGCCCCTTGACCTTGGCCTCGTGGTGTGGTGTGTCCCCTAGACTGCTCCAAGTCTCAGTTCTCTCATCTGGAAAATGGGGGTGAATCACCCACCCGCCCCCTTGCAGAGCTGCCTCCCCAACAGAGAGTCTTCGTCCACCTGCAGAGCCCGCTGCCCGTCTGCCCACGCCAGGGTCCTGGGGGTGGGGGCCAGCTGAGCGTCCACACCCCGGCCTCCGCCGGTGCCAGAGCAAACCGCAAAACAATTTGTCATGGTGGAACCCGCAGTCCTCTATCTCTGGGCAAGGCTTTCTTGGATCAGGGCAATTAACCCAGGAGCAGCCTCAGCCAAGTGGGCACTGAAGATCAAAAGTGCCCAGACAGGGCCTAATTAAGTCATTATCTTAGGGCGCCCCGGGCCCCCAGTAGCTGGGGATCAAGCCTTTCCAGTTCAGGCTCCCCAGAAAGGGAGAAGCCCGCCAAGAGGCAAGGAGGTCAAGCTCAGCAGTTTTTTTTAACTCCTATTAAATAATTTTATTTTCTTTTATAAATATACAGCTGGAAATGAAGTTTAAAATAGCATGTGAGCCCACAATCAATTTTTTAATATTTTCTGTGTGAAGACCTACATCATGGGACACTTGGTAGCTTCAAGAAATGAAGGCTGGACCTGGGCCGTCCAGCCCAGGAGCCACTAGCCACAGGTGGCCATCAGGCATTGGAAATGTAGCCGGTCGGAACTGGGACATGCTAGATGGTGAAGTCACACACAGTCTCAGAGGACTTTGTGTGGAAGTAAAGAGCGTAAAATTTCTCATTAGTAATTTTTATATCAATTAATCATGTCCAAAATGATCGCATTTGATATGTTGATTAAACTGTGATGATAATTCACTTCACCTGTTTGCTTTTCCTTTGTTAAATGCGGCCACTGGAAAACCTTAAATGACACATGTGGTTCAAATTGTGTTTCTGCTGGACAAGGCCGGTATAGACACCCAGCGTTCACATCCATGTGGTGGGGCTCACCAGGTGAGTCCAGAAGGCAGCAGAGCCCTGGAGACCCGCGGGCGGGCCGGGGGTCATTCCCACCCCGAAACGCCGGCCTCCCTGCTGTGGGACCACGAGTAGGCCGTTTCGCACTGGGCCACCTTCCCTGGGGAACGGCCAGCTCAGAGGGCGCTTTAAGAAGCTGTCACTCGTTCGTTGAACAAACACACGTGCCAGGCACTGCGCAGAGCACCGGGGGACGGCACGGGATGGTGCTCACGGCCTCGGGAAACAGTGAACGAGTGACAAACGCAGGCAGACGCTCTCAGCTGAGGAATTGGGGGTGGTCAGGAAGGCCTCTGTGACGAGGGGCCGATTTGGGGAAGACCTGGATGCACTGTCCAGGCAGCAGTAACAGCATGCACAAAGGCCCTGGGGCAGGAGCCAGCCGGCTGTCGGGAGATGGGAGAAGTAGGCAGTCCGACAGGTCACTTAGGCCTTGAGACCGAAAGAATGTGGACTTTTATCCTAAGGGGACAGAAGCCGTCTCTGGGATAGACAATCTAAGGTGCAGGAGGGGCCAGGGACACCCCTGACATCCCAGGGCTGGTGTCCATGGCGGCTTTCAGGAGCCAGTCAGGTGGCCGTGGCCCCACCCTGTGCCCCTGTGGCTGGGGACCCGGCTGAGTAAGTGGCCCACACACGGAACAGCCATCAAAGGGTCCAGGGCGACTTGGAAAAGCAAACACTGGAAACCTAAACCCACCATGATCAGGCACGTCCCTCTACCCCCCTCCCGTGCTCGGGCCCCGTGTCCACTCAGGTGACGGCTGGGAAGACCGTGCGTACGTGTGGACAGCGGCATCGCTCCGCGAGCTCACACCGGCAGCCCCGGGCTCTCGCGTCCTCCGAGCGCTGTCCGCAGTGGTCAGAGCGTGGCTGTTGGGACCGCTGCTTCTCATCCGGCGTCCGGGAGTCCGTGATCTGATGCCCAGGTGGCCCCACCCCGCCCCAGGGGCGAGGCGGACAGTGCAGGCTGCTGTCCTCCCCGGCCTGAGGGCATGTTGGCTTCAGACACCGCCTCTCACTGACCGTGACGGTGCCAACCCTCGGTCTCCCCATCTGGGAAAACAGGGATCAGGACAGTTCTGTCCTGGGTGGCTGTGGACAATGCAGGAGTGATGTTAAAGCCCCAGCGCCTCGGGGCCCCGGGCTGCCCGACCCTGGGGGCCGGCAGGGCACAGGGGACGACTGGGCTTCAGAGGGCCCCGCCCGGGGCAGCCACCAGCTTCTGGGGATGGAGAGTAGCTCCCTGAGGCCAGGCCAGGACGCTTGCGGGGGAGGGGCAAGAGACTGGGAAAAGGAGGACTGTGGGGGGAGAGAGAAGCGTGAGAGGAGAGGGGCCAGAGCCGGAAGGGGGGTGGGGGGCAGAGCCGGGTGCGGGTGGGGGCAGAGCCGGGAGCGGGGGTGGGGGGCAGAGCCGGGAGCGGGGTGGGGCGGAGGTGGGAGCGGGGGTGGGGGGCAGAGCCGGGAGCGGGGTGGGGGGGAGCCGGGAGGGGGTGGGGGGCGGAGCCGGGAGCGGGGTGGGGGGCAGAGGTGGGAGCGGGGTGGGGGGCAGAGGTGGAGCGGGGGGGGGCAGAGCCGGGAGCGGGGTGGGGGGCAGAGGGAGCGGGGTGGGGGGCAGAGCCGGGAGCGGGGTGGGGGGCAGAGCTGGGAGCGGGGTGGGGGAGATGAGCAGGAGAGGCAGAGTGACGCCCCCAGTGGGCCCACGTTTGTGGCCGTGTGACTGCTCCCCTCCGGGGATCCCCGAGCAGAACGGAGCTGGAGCCCGCCCCCTCCGATGACCTCACAGCTTGGTGGCCTTCGACAGACGGTGTCCTGTGCGAGTGGCAGGGTGCGAAGCGTGTGGGGACGTGAAGACACCATCCTGCTCGACCGCCAGACCGGGACTGCCCCTGACCTCAGAAAGGCCCCAAATGCCCGCGTCTGCGGGCCCAGAGGCTCAGGCGGAGGAAGCGGGGGGGGGTCCTGCAGTCCCCGTCACGCAGACCACGGGTCAGAGCCACCTCCACCTTGCGGTTCTGTAGGCATCAGGACTCATGCTGTGTGACAAGCGCCCAGGGCAAAGTGGCCCAAGGACACAGGGCAGGGCGGGCTCCAGGGTGAGCAGCCTTAGGCGAGGCGGGGTCAGGACCTCGGCCCTTGGCCTTCGCCTCTGCTCTCTCTGCAGGGGACGCGTGGCAGCCCCCTCACTCCCACCCGGCCCCACACTTTTCAGAGTCAGGGCTGCATGTCCCGGGCCCAGGGTGGGGGCACGGAGCTCCGATTGGCCAGGCTGGACCACAAGTCCAGGACTTGTCGGGTAGCCCTCGGCCCCTCACCGTGACCCTGGCCAGTCAGACCCGGGCGCTGCAGTGCGGGCTCACTCTGCTCTGAGGGACCCTGACAGCCCCTTCCTCCTGGGGACACGCGATCTGCCCTTTCGACAGGTGGGGGCGGGGAGGGTTCAGGCCAAGCAGAGAGTGAACTTGGAAAACCTCTTGCTTGTGACTCTGGAGAAGTGTTTTTCTCAACAGGGGAGAACAAAGTACTGTCAGATAACCTTATCCTTGTCCCGCTGTGACCCGAGGGCCATCTCTGGCGTGTGGGGGAGGCCCGTAGCCTCTCTGCAGCCAGGTGCTTCCCCCTGGGGACAGCACAAGGGCCTCAGGTGCCTGAGCACCTACTGTGCGCCCACCCCTGGGTGTCACAGGGGCGCTTATGAGGAGGGCAGGCCGAGGCCCAGAGGACCAGTCCCAGGTGTGGCGACAGTGCCACCACCTGCTGGCCGTGCAGCCCTTGGCTAGATGCTTCACCTCTCCGAGGCTAGAAGCCACCAGGGGACTGGCAGGGTGGGGCAGCTGCCCACTGGGTCGCTCCAAGTGATGCCAAAGATGCTCGGCACAGAGCCGGGCGCAGCCCGAGGGCTGGCTGTGCTCGCCTGTCCCGTTAGAGACACGGCTGCCCACAGCGACGTTTGTGCCCACCCGAGTTACAAAGCATCGTCCCTGGCAGATAACGGGTTATAAATAATTCCACACTCCGCACCAGCCTCCTCTGGCAAAGCCGACGCGGGCAGAAGCAGACGCAGCCATCGGAGGTCTAGACGCTGCTGTCGGCAAGGCCGGGGTCGGCCAGGCCTGCCGCGCCCTGCCTCCCACAAGGTCCTGGGAGTCGAGGCCCACAGAGACATGTGGCCCCTGCAGCTCCTTCCCCTGCACACCCTCAGGAAGCAGCGGTGCGGCCAGGCCGCGGCCTCGGGGCTGCAAGGTGCCTAACGAGGACCCCAGAACCCCAGCCCGGCAGCAGGACCTGCTCGAGAGCAGCTCGGTGCCCAGGTGACCGGGTCCCATCCCAGGCTCCACCTCTTTCTGGCACGTTCCACGGCGAGTCAGAACATGACCGCTCTGGGCCTCGTTTCCAGAGGGGATGACACTTGCCGTGGTTCTTGACTGCTGCGGAACAGGTCACCCGGACACTGATGAAGACTGATGGTCTGCTTCTGTCGGGAAGCTGGAAGTGGCTTAGCCGGTGGCTTTGTCGGTGGGGCCGGCGAGGCCTGACGGGCACCTTTGGAGCCTGCTGCCCCTTGACTCAAGGGTCTTTGCCAGGGGTACGCAAGCTCCCCCACCGAGGTGCCCCGGTGAGGGCGTACGGGGAAGCACAGCGTCCCCTCGGCCTCTGAGGATGAGTCCCGGGGCCGGGAGCCACACGGCCTCCCCTAAGTGGCCAAGTCCTCCAGGCTGGGGAGGAAGCTGACTCGGGCCTGGGCAGGGCCTTGTTCACTGAAGGGGGTGTACGTAGGGACAGAGGCCTGGCTTATCACCTTCTGCCGGTCCCCCCACAACCACCGTCCCTGCCCCCAGGACCCCGGCTCGCCCGGGAGTGCCCTGCACACCAGGCCTCAGCACCAAGCAGGGGGGCACGCCCAGCACCCACTGAGCCTCAGCTGAGAAACGGGGTGACGGTCCCACAGAAGGGGATCGGAGGCGTGAATGGGGAGTCATGGAAGAACCTAGAAAAACGCCTGGTGCACAGGGAGCCTGGAGACATCCAGCTCCTGCCTTGGCCCAGCCGAGTCCCCTCAGAGGCCCTGGCAGCCTGGTGTGGGGGGTGCTGGGGAACCCCGCCCCGCCATGCCTCCCCAGGGCCCGACGCCAGCCAGCGACAGCCGACAGCCCAGGGGCCCTGCCTTGGAGCTCTGGCACACAGCAGGTGTTTGCTGGGCCCCCTAGGCCCTGCCCATGAGTTCCCAGGCCAGCCCACATCTGAGGAATGAAGCCAGGCTCCCAAGGGCACCCCACGTCCCCCAGGAGGATGGAACGAAGGCGGCTTCAGGGGGAGGTTGGCATCTGAGAGGAGCCAGCAGTGGGGGGCCCAGGCAGGGACTCTTCCTTCCTTCCAGCCTGGCCCCGCCCATCCCCCTGTCCTGGGGGAGCTGAGGGAGGGATCCCAGGGAAGGGCAGCTCCCCCCCCCAGGCTGCTGAGCTACGTCATCTGTCGGGAATGCACTTTCAATTCCCCAGCCGCCCCTCCCCGCCTCCTCCCTCCTCCCCTGCCACCCTTCCCCCTCCCCTGCTCCCCTCCCCTGCTCTCCACTGCCAGCCCATGGCTCCCCCACCCAGCTGTGCCCGGCCAGCCTGGTCTGCGGATCTGCAGGGCTCCCTGTCACCCAGAAGGCCAGGCCGGGAGGGAGGCAGTGCCTTCGAGCCAGGGGGAGGGGTTCCTCGATAGCCTCCCCAAACCTCCCAGCCTGAGAAAGGCAAGCTCTCAGCACCCCCTCTGAGCCAGGGGCCCCTGGGGGAGAAGAGAACCCCCCTCCTCTGCACCTCGAGTGTTTTCCTGGGGCTCCCACTCAGGAAGGGACTGAGTAAAGGCCTCGTGCTCTCCTGGTGGCCTCCCTGGAGTAGAGGGCCGGTCTCCCCCAGGCACGCACCCACTCGCGTCTCTGCCGGTGGCAGGATCCGCCCGGGGCGGCGTTCTGTGGCAGCCCAGGTCCCTCGTCCTGCCCACCCGAGCCCCCCACCCCGCAGCTTGCACAGTCTCCCTGTCCCTGGCTGTGACCCCAGCAGGGGACTGGACAGGGTGTGGCCCACAGGTGGGAGAGCAGGCCAGAGTCCACATGAGGCGGCCTCCCGCGCCACCGTGCGCCCTGCCCTTCCCACCCACCTCCCGGACACCCCCTCTACAGCCCCATGTCCCTCACCTGCCACCCCAGAGACAGTGCCCCCAGCCCAGGGCCCCATGTCCCTCACCTGCCACCCCCAGAGCCAGTGCCCCCAGCCCAGGAGCCGTGCCGAGGTGGCCAGCGTCCCACAGGAGAGCCGCCCTGCCCACGGAGAGCGGACAGCAGGCAGGGTGCCGCTTCCCTCGAGCTGGAGGGCCCTGCGCCCCTGCCTGCACCCCCTCACGCACTGGGGTGCCCACAGGCCCTGGAATGCCCTCCCAGCTGGAGCTGGTGCAGCCGGGCTGAGGGGCTCACAGAGCACCCCAGTGGGACGCCCCCTGCTGGCCCCCACGCCGGCTGCTGCGGCTGGCCCCTCGCCCCTTCCAGCCACCCTGGCCGGACCCCCACCCACCCTCACGCCCATGGGAGCCAGACGTCTGGGACCTGTGGCCATGTGTGTGGTCTCACTGCCCCGCCGAGCAGTCTCAGCCGCTCAGGGCCCGTCCACCCACTTACCACTGAGACCGTAGTCCCCGGGGACGGTGGGGGGCTGGCACGACACGCCATGAGCATGTTCGGTGGAATGTACCGGAACCCGGGGCCTCCTGCCTGGGCCACACTCTGTTCTCCCTCATTCCCAGCCTAGAAGGGGCAGTGGACAGGCCGGTGGCCTCAGGGACAGGTCTCTGCTGGGCCAAGCCATGGGGGCTGCGGAGGCCTAGATGAGGGGCTGGTCAGCTCTGCCCAGGCCTCCTACTCCAGCAGGGGCTGGCACTGGAGGGACAGCGGCCCGAGGTCCAGCCACCGTCCAAGCTCACCTGGGCAGGTGTGGTCCGGCCTGCCACCAGCAACGGGGTGACTGCCCACTGCACCACACTGCCCCCCACGCCCTCCGCCCCGGTCAGCACGGCGTGGGGTGCCCCCTGAGGGCCACCTGGCTGGCCTTCCTGGGGTGGTGGCCCGACCCATAAACAAGAGGTTTTATGAGCAGTGACAGGCCATGGTGGCAGGGGCGGGCCCGGGTCCCAGCCCAGTTTCTGGGCAGAGAGACCACACCTGGGCGGGAACAGGGAGGTGCTCGTCTGTTGGGGGGGGAGGGTAGGAACCCCACAGCCCGCCCAGGCCTGAGGGTCCGGCCCTGGCAGCTCTCGTCCCTTCTCTGAGCTCCTTCGCCTCGTCTAGAACACGGGTCCCAGCGGCTGCCGTGCGGGTTCCGAGGGCCCGGGCCCGACGGCACCTGGGCAGGCCCGGCGCACACTCCACCTCCACCCGGGAGGCTGCATGCGGGTGGCCGCTCTGCGCCCCCACCCTGCCACGCCGGGCCGGGCCTCCCGGCAACAAGGCTCCTCCGAGTCCTCACGTGTCCAGCACCAGTGGGGCCTGGAGCAGGGCCGTGGGGCTGGGAGGGGTCCCCGGAGCCCCTCTCAGATCCAGCCAGGCACAGGGGGCTGCTGAGGGCTGCTGAGCGACGGAACAAGCAGTGAAGGCCCCAGGCTCATGCCCTGGTGGCCCCCCCGCGAGGCAGGGTCTGACGGCCAGCGGGACCCACCAGCCCGGGCTCCGAGGGGCTACTGGCCAGGATGCAGATGCAGGTGTTGGGGCCCCTGAGGGCCTGGGCGCGTGGCCACACCCCCTCCCCAGGGCAGTGACCACACCCCTCCTGCTCCTCCAGAAACCGGGGTCCCGGACACGGGGTGCCCTGCCCCCCCGCCCTGCTCCCTAGGTCACAGGGACAGTGTGGGGTCTGGAGCGGAAGCAGCCTTGTCCTGGTCACCCCTCGGCCAGGACCAGAGCAGCGCTGCCCTTCCTGTCCCCAACACCCAGCACTCTTTGGGGCTCCAGCAGTTATCACCCTATTTCCTGAGTACTGCCCCCCCAAGGGACAGGCTTCCGCCCCACAGGCGGGTTGCATTCCATTCTGGAAGGTTCCTGGCCTCCCACAGCTGCCCTGGAGTCTGATCCCCAGCAGCCCCCTCCCCCGCAGGGTGGTGCTGCACTCCGGCCCGAGGCGGCTCTGTGGCTTCTTGCCATGCCAGGTGTCCCTCAGTCCTGGGCAGAGTGGGGTCACAGGTGGGGCTCGGGGTGGGGAGGATGAGGGCGGGTCCAGACAGAGGGAGGGGTTGGGGTGCTCAGACCCAGGGGTCAGTGCTGCAGGGAGAGGGAGGTGTGAGGTGGCTGGGCGGGCGGGGCCCGGAAGGGCCTGGCTGGTGTGTCTGAGGCTCTCCGCCAGCCGTGTGCGGCTCTCGGCCGTCTGGGGCCGGACTACGAGAGGAGAAGATGGGTGTGGGAGCCAGTGGGAGCAGTGGCAGAGGCCAGAGGCCTGCACTGGGGCTGGCCGTGGAGGGACCAGAGGGAAGCCAGAGGCAGCCAGGCCTGGACCGGAAGGTGTGGGGGCGGCAGGCACAGAGCGCTTGGGCAGCTGCTCTGGGCGAAATGCCCACAGCAAGAGGAAGTGACCTTGGGCAGAGCCCTTCTCCAGCTCGGGAGGCGGGGAACTGGGTCTGGCCACTGCCCGCTGGCCCCACCTCCCAACTGGCCCTCAGGCTTCCCCAGACGGAAGCATCTGAAGCCCAGTGCCCAGGGCGCGGCCACAGCCGGGCGGGAGGCACCCGAGGTCCACCTCCCCTGGGCAGGATGGCTGCAGCTGCCCCACCCTCTCCACGGCCACTCGGAGACCGGCCCGTGCGCACCACGTGGAGAGCTTACACGGGGACGTCTGGCCCGTGGGGTGCCCAGTCTGGTCTATAGGAAAAGTGAAACGCAGGTGTTCCCGGGGTTCAGGGTTCGGGGTCCCTTTGAAGCGTGTAAGTCGTGGGGTGTTGGAGAGCAACGATGGTCTCACTGAGAGCAGCGTGATGGACATCTTCTGACGCCAGTGGCTCGGAAGACCCACGGGCCAGGGGCCCAGGCGGTGTTCGGCCTCAGCTCCCGCGTCCCCAGCACCTGGTGACAGCCCCGGACCCCGGACCCCGCTCCCAATTTCCCCACCTCAGCTAAGGAGCTGGGGCTCCTCGACACAGGAGGTCAACGTGCCCTGATCCAAATGTCCCCGTGAGGCTTTCTGTGGGCCGAGAGTCCATCATGCATTCATTCAACAAACGTCTGGGTCCCGACTGTGCGTGTGGAGCTGGGGACAGCTGCGCACAAGCCGACGAGGTCCCTGCTGGGGAGACACGTCCTGGCGCGGGTCGGGGAGCTGGCCCGTGTCCTCAGCAGGACCACTGTAGGTGGGGTCTCCATCCCTAGGAACCTCGAGACGCATGAGGACAGCACAATGTGCTTGCTGACCCCGGGCAAAGCCTGTTTGGGTCAGAGCCGTGTCCCCGGAAACTGAGCCAAGCGGCAATTTCAAACCACGACCGCGAATTCTCTGCCACTTCCCCCAGGAAGAGGTGGGGTCCGTGTCCCCTCCCTGAGTCCAGGTGGGCCGGACCACGGAGCCCCTGGCGGCGGCGACATGGCAGGACCGCTGGGACCGGACCCCGCGAGCGGGCAGCTTGGTCCTGGCTGCGGCAAGAGCCGGCCCTCGAACCCAGACCAAGTGCGACGTCTGACCGCTGGCCGCACACCGCCAGGCACGCACAGGTCCAGGATGAAGGACGGGACGCTCCAGCTGCGGAGTCCCCCCCGCCAGACTCCGTGGGCCCGTCACGGTCCTCACCCGCAGGACGCAGCTGGCCCTTTATGCCTCGAGGTTTCACGGTGACGTTACAGACAAACCACCGCAGGCGAGCTGCAGGCCACGACGTCCGTGTCCCCTCCGCAGAACGGGGGCCCCCGGCAGCACCCGGGCGCCCCTCGTTGGCACACTCAGAGGCCAGCGCCAGGGAGCCACTCGGCCCAGTGAGCAGCAGGAAGGGCGGGGCCGGGAGCGGAGCGTTCCAGGCGGGGGCAGGGACGGGCCACCCTGCGGCCCAGAGGCCGGGCCATCTGCAGGAAAGGTCGCGGACACGCGGGGCCATGGGGAGGCTCTGGATGGCGGGGCCTAGGACCCCCGAGTGCGCCTGACCCGCAGGCCACCGCTGAGGGGCTCCCGGACGAGGTGTCGCCCTTCCCCAGGCCCACGCAGTGGGGCCTGGCCGCCTGGGGCCGGCGGGGGATGCCTGAGCTCAGGGCGAGGCACTGCGGCCCGTGGACCCCGCCGCCCCGCCGGGTGACCGACGGCTCCTCTCCTCGTGTGGCTGAGTGGTGTCCTGCAGCACAGGGCGCCAGGCTCGCTGGCTTGCGGCGTCTGGGCGTCCCTGGCTCGGGCTCGGCAGGGGAGACGGCCACCCGCCCTTGGGCACCGCGCCGTGGGAGCGTTCCCCACAGCCCTGGGCCGAGCGCCTGCCCGCACAGCTGGGGCGATGGTGGCTGCCCGTTCCATGTTCCGCTCGGTTTTGTCCGTACGGCGACCCCTGGCTTCCCGGGGCTGCCGCCCCCCCGCCCCGCCCCGGCCCGGGCAGCACGCCCGCCCGCACTCAGGGCCGTCACGTTTCTCGTCACGGCCGGCTGTGGTGCGCGTCCCCTCGCGGCCGAGGACGCGCCCGTCCCTGCCACCGTGCGCCCTCCGGTGCCGGCCCGTCCGTGTCCTCGCGGGGCTCCGAGGGCTCTCCGTGTGTCACGCGCCTTCGCGGGACCCGCGCTCGACGACGTCCCCCTCGTCACCTTCTCCACAGGGCCCTGTGCTGGGCAAGTTTTCAATCCTCAGGAGTTCCAACGCGCCCACTTCCCCCTCCCGAGTGCTCTGCGCGCCGCGCCTGACGGCATCAGGGCGGGGTGAGCCTTCGGTCAAGGTCCCTCTCCCTGGCCTGTGCGAGCCCGAGCCGGGATTTCCCGAAATGTCCCCCCAACCCCCGGTCATTCACTGTCTTATGTACTCACAAATTCACTGGGGCCGACTCAGTGCCCGGGGCCTGCGAGGGGAGCGGGCAGGCCCTGCCCCCCGCCCTCCTGGGGTCGCCGCTACGCCCGACCCCCCCAGAGGGCGCCCCATCCAGCACAGGGCAGCCGAGGGGCCAGGGCCCTCTAGCACCCGGCCTGCACAGCGCCCTGGCACTGGCCAGGGCCACGGCGGAGCAGGAACAATCACACGGCTTGTCGTCTCTGGCACACACAAGCGTGCTTTCACGAGCCCCACAAGCCCGGGTCTGTGCCCGCCTGGTGCCCAGCTGGGGAGGGTGCCGCTCCGGCCCACGGCGGCCCTGGCGGGCAGCGCAGGGGCTTCCTGCTACCCCACCCAGCCAGGCCGGCAGCCGGGACCAGAGCCTGCCCTCCAGGGAGGGTGCCTGCCCCCGCCCAGCCCACCCAGTCCAGGGCACCGAGGCCCCTGGGCTTCCGCACGGGCTGGTGGACGAGCCTGGCACCTAGACAGGCCGAGCCGGCTTCGGATCCCAGCTGGGCCTCTGTGCGCACCCTCTGTGGCCTCGGTGGCTCAAACTCTGGAGGTCGGAGTCTAAAGTGTGCCCGCAGGGCTGCGTCTCTCCTGTGGCCCAGTTTGGTCCCAGGCCGACCCCAGGCCCCAGCTGCCCAGGCCGGCAGGGAGGTGCTGGGGGGCACAGGCCTGCAGACCAGGGCGAGAGGGTGGGCTGGATAGTGGACGGGAGCCAGCAGGGGCCACCCTCTCCAGCCTTGAGCTGTCCACCTGTGAAAGGGGCCCTCGCAGCCCGACGTGCGCCCCTTCACCTGTGGCTGTTGCCGCCCACCGCAGCCTGGCCCGGAAGGCGCCCCGGACGCAGGCCCTTCCCCGCCCCCGCCCCCCGTCCCCGCAGCCCCGAGCCCCAGCAGGACAGCGAGATCCGGCAGCAGCAGTGCCCGCTGCAGGGCCGTCCCCATTCTCTGACCTCTCCCTGCAGAGGACTCAGCCCAGTCCCTTTTCGAGGTGGGCTGCACTTGGGGTCCTGCTTCTGATGAAGAGGACGTGCAGAAGAGATGGTTGTGGATTCTCCGACTAGGTCATGAGGTCACGGCAGCCGCCCCACGCGCTTGCTCCCTTGCTTTTGGGGAAGCCCTGTGGCGAGGAAGCCCCAGGAGAGGCCATGGGGAGCTGCTGAGACCTCCCGCCAAGGGCCATGCGCGCATGGTGCCCGGCCCCACCCCGTGCGACGACGTGGCGGCTTTAAGCCGTGGAGGCTGGGCAGCCGGCTTGCAGCAGGACGAGGTGGATGCTCCAGGCCCAGTGCGGAGCCCTGAAGCGTGTCCTTGCGCCCCGCCTGACGCCCCACCCAGAGCCGTCCACCCGCAGCTCAGCGCACACACCAGGCGCCCACAGCGCTGGCCAGGCCCTCCCCGGTCCCGGGCCGCTCGGCGCCCCACCGACGGCTCCCGTGTCGGGGAGCCCCGCGTGCACCGGAGGCTGTGGCGGCAGCAGCCTGCGGACTCGCTGCCGGGCCCCGCCGTGAGCGTCGGCGCCTCGCCCGGCGCCGCGTGTCCCCCGGGGGCCACCAGCCTCACGCGGCCACCGAGCGCCGCGAAGGTGCACGCTGAGACGTGCACGGGACCCGCATGCGGTGAAATCACGCGACTGAAATAAAACGCGTGTGGTTTCCAAGACTCGGCACCCAGAAAAGCGTGACGTCTCTAACGGGTTTTGTATTGACGGCATGTTGAAATGATTTTGGATAGATTTGGTGAAACATTTTGTGATCAAGATGAGTTTCTGCAGAGACAGCTGGAGGGCGGGCGGCAGGGGCGGGGAGCTGGTTTGGCGGGGACGGACTTTCAGTTCGGGACGAGGGGAGACGTTACGGGGCGGACGGTGGCGACAGGGGCGCGGCAGCGTGAGTGTGGAGCGCCCCGAGCCGCACGCTGACGCGGCTGAGACGGCAGGCCCCGCGCCGCGCCGTGTTTACCGCGACGGAAGCACACGGGAGGCCGGTGGGGCAGAGGCGGCTCACGCACGTTTAATGGCACATGCAGCACTGAGAAGATCGCAGCACACGGGCGGGTCCCGCGTCACGGGCCGCCCCGGGCCGCCGCGGGGCTGCTGGGGCCCTCGCACTGACAGTCCCCAGGCGTGTGTGGGCAGGAGCAGAATTGGGTGAACGGCACAATTGCGACAGTATTCAGGCCACCAGAAGGTACCACGCGGCCTCGGCACCGGCCCCGGCCCTCCAGGCCGGTCGGGCTCAGGGCGGCGCTGGATCAGGATGCGTTTAAAGGCGAGTTCAGTGGATCAGTGACGGGCGTGTGGGGCCCAGGCCTGGTTCGGAAGACGCGAGCTCAGACCTCAGACCTGTGCAGGGCGGCCGGCCTGCTGGAGGGGGACTCACGGGGACTCTGGTTCTGACGACAGTACCCAGAGTATGTTTGAGGAAAAACCCTCCTCTCCCTCGCGAGGTCGCCCAGAGCCTGCGGGACGAGTAAACAGATGCCGCTCGGGGTCCCCCGACTCCGGGGGACAGTCCACGGGTCCCGGGAAGTCCCAGGCTCACACGGTACTTTCTTCCTGTCCTGTCTTGGCCCGGCGAGGCCAACAGCAGGATCTGTCTGGCAAACTGGCCAGCGTTCCCAGACCACCCGACAGGGACCTTAACCGTCTGTGTGGGGTCCCCCGCCGCGGGCCAGAAGCTGACTGGGGGCTCCCTCCTCTCTGCAGCTGGGACCCGCTTGTCACACAGAGGTTCTCACGACCCTGGCACTTCAGCAGGACGGTGGGCGGGGGCCCCTTCTCCCTAACCTCTGGGGTACCCCCTCGGACATCGCTGCCCCGTCACACTCCGGACCTGGCGACCTGACATCACAGAGCCCTGTGACCTGGGCCATTGCCTGACCCGCCTCTGGACGGGAGGGTGACGAATGGCCCTCACCCCGCTGTCAGGTCCAGGAGGACCCAGCCTGCCCACCAGACGGGGCCTCCTGGACTCCGACAGCCACGAGGGTGGGCATGCTCCGATGTCCCCAAAAGGCGTGGGGAAGGTTGAAGGGGGTCCCCTAAGACGAGCGCACGGGGGACGGAGAGAAGGGAGGTGTGTGGGGAGGCGTGTGGCTGCTCCGTGGCCGGGAGCGTCCCGTCCGCCCTTCGTTTCTGAAATGCCCAGGTGACAATTTTATTCCAAAGGCGAGTCTGGAGGGAGACAGTCCCCAAGCCGCCGGGACGCCGGCCCATCCCGCGGCCTCCGTGGCAGGGACGAGCACGCCATCACGGGAAGCAGGGCCAGGGCGGCGGGCGGGGACGGCGGGCGGGGCGGCGGGCTCAGACGGTCAGCGAGATGAAGCTGTTGTAGCGCTGGATGTTCCTCTTGAGGATCTCGGAGACGGGGCCCAGCACCCGCTCGAAGCGGGGCCGGTCCAGCTTGACGCACTTGAGGGGCCCCCGGGCCACCACGGTGGCCGCCCGGGGCCGGTTCAGCAGCAGCGCGATCTCCCCTGGGGGCGAGGGTGCGGGTCAGGGCCGCCGGCTTCACAAAGCCACCCGGACCGACCGCGGGGCCCGGGCACAGGGGGCTGCAGCACACGCGCGGGCACTCGGCTGAGTCCGTCCCCGGAGCGTCGGGGACGCGCTCGCTCTGGCTCGAGTTACGCGGACGTTGGGTGCAGCGTCCTGTCCAGGCCCCAAGGGGCCACGGGCCAGCCCACACCACGTGGGAGCCAGCCCGCGGGGAACAGCCGCAGCCAGGACAGGGGGCCAGTGGACGCCCCTCCCTCGGGCCCCTTCCCAGGACCCCCGGGGCATGGCCCGCCTCCCGCGGGAGGGGCCCCACTCACCGAAGTAGTCAGAGGGCCCGAGGCGGCCCACCTCCACGTACTCCTCGCTCAGGGACCGGCGCTGGAGGACGGATGCTGAGCCCTGTGGACGCCGGGGGGCCGCGTGAGGGGCGGCCGGCCCGAGGCCACCGTGAGGGGTTCCCCACGAGGGGGCCCTGCCCGGATCCCCTCACGCGGCCCCCTGCACCGACGTCCCCATTTACCCGCTCGTGGACGGAGGCCGTGGGGCCCGGGGGCCCGCCGTCCGCCCAGCCCGCTCCGGAGCCCGTGGAGGGAGCCGGGGACACGTGGGCAGCGGTGGGCGGCGGCGGGAGAATCTGCACACGGCTCCCGGCTGACCTTGGCCAGCCCACAAGGACGGGGAGCGTGTCCAGGGCCGGCGAGCCGACAGCCTGGTCTCGGGGTCACACACCCGCTCAGCGCCGTGGCCCCCTCCCGACCCCAACAGGGGCGTCTGCAGGCCTGGCCCAGCTCAATGATTAACTGGAGGCTGTGGGGACCAGACAGGGCCCAGAGCGCGTGACACAAGACGCCTCTGCCCCTGGGGGCGGGGGGCCAGCCCGGCCGCCGGGGCAGGGCGTCCCCGTGGGAACACTGGTGGCAAGGGGCTCTGGCCCCGGGCCCCTCGTCTGCACGCGAGCGGGAACCATGGTTGGGGGACAAACCCTGAGGCCGGGGCGCCATCCCCGACTGGGACCCCTCCTGTGACCACAGGGCCTCACGGGATTAGGAGCTGGGCTTTATAACCGGCCCAGCCACGCCCCGCCCTGGTGTGGACAACCGTGGTCACGCGGCTGGTCTCACACGCCTCCGGTGTGAGCTCTGAGCCACCTGCAGTCACAGCTCCGGCACCCTGCCTTCCGGGGGTGCCGCGCCACATCCCCCCACAGCTGAGGGGCCCGAGGCCCAGAGGCGCCCGCCCCTCAGGCACCCTCTGCCTGCAGCTGCTGAGCTCGGCCACATCCTGGCCGCCAAGCGTGGTCTCGTTTCGGGGGGGCTCGGGTCACCCAGCCCCAGCCCCCTGCACACCGCCTGGCCCTGCCGGGTTAATGTGTGACGCCCGCCAACTGCGCCACGGTCTGGGAGACAGCGGGTCAGGAGACGCCACGGGCGCGCCCTGCAGGACGCCCCCCCACCCTGCTGATGCCGCTGGGCGTGTACGAAGCCAGCTGACCAGGGAGCAGGGCCGGTAAACGTCGACGGGGCCCTAGGCAGAGCATGGTCACGACCCTGGGGACAGGGCCGGCGGCACCCACACCCACAGATTCAGCCGGAGGGCACGTTGTCCCTGCCTGAGCCCAGAGAGGAACGGAGTCCTGGGCGCCCGCCCACCAGACCCCTGGCCTCGTTCTGGCCCACACAGGCCAGGTCCGGGCACAGCTCAGGGCTCGCAGCCGCGGTGGGGACGATGGCCGCTCAGCCGCGCGCTTCCCAGAGGGAGACCCTGCGGGGGCCTCAGCAAGGACAGCGACGGTGACAGGTGGGACGTCTCGAGGCTGCTGCACTGACCTCACTCTGACACACTCCTTTCTAGCTACGACGCGTCACGTGACTCCGTGTGACACTTGGAGCTGCAGGGCTGTGGTTCACAGTCACTCGAGGGCACTGGAGGCTGCAAGTAACTGCTCAGGTGCTCTGAGCCCCAAACAACAGGAAACCCAGCTTGAGGGGCCGAAGGCCACTGAGGCTGGCAGTGGTCTCAGTGGTGTGACCTCGTGTGGCAGACGCACCGCTGGCGGGCCACGGGGGACAGAGCCACCACCCCTGGACACCCACCCATCATTGCTTCCCAAGACACCGCCGCACACCTTTCAGCCGCTCTGTCGTGACTGGAGCTGCTGAGGGGGCCCTGGGGGTCCCCCAGGAGTCCGCCGGGTGTCCACACCAACAGACTGTTCTGGAAGCCAGGACACCCATACGGCTCCTGCGATGTGTGCTAGACCCCAAAGCAGGGGCGTGACCTCCAGTCCCGCCAGGCCAGAGCCACCCTGAGCCAGGGGCGGTGGTGGGTGGGGGTGGGGCCGACAGCCCCGCAAATTGATTCACCAGAACCACGCATCTGTTACGACTTCCTGGCCAGACGTCCATCCTCACTGCGCTGACCTTGGCACACAGCTCGGACGTGGGCTGCAGGTCCGAACCCTGAGGGTGGCTCCGTCTACAGGCGGGATCCCCACTTCCGGGGGACCCCAGTGTCCTCTCCATTAAAAACCGCCTCCAACTGATGGGGCGAAGCCCCCACACGCGGGAGACGCCTGTGTCTCTCAAAGTCAGGCGAGTCCACACAAACCACGCCCAGAAACACCATCGCAGACACACCCAGGCCGCACGTGGCCAGTCGTGTGGGCTGGCCAGGCTGACCGTACCCCAGGGCTACTTGGGCAGCCAAGCTCACGGGCGTCTCACAGGAACCTACGTGCCGTGAGTCTGACGGGCAGACGCAAGATTCACCTAGTGACGGGGGCGACAAACCGGGGCGGCCCCCGTGCCTGCAGCATCTCGCCCGGGGGGCCGTCATCACGTCAGCCCCACGCGGGGGAGGGCCCTGCAACTGAACCGTCGCCACTCAGGGCGTCACCGAGTAAACGCGCGTGGCCCCTCGGGGGCCCCACCAGCCCCACGACACACGTGCCGACGCCCGGCCCCTGCCCGGTCTGGACGTGCTGCGCGGACCCTTCCCCTGCCGACGCCGGGCTGACCCGGCTTCTCCACGCAGATGACGCCGCCCACGCCAGCGGCCGCCCCGGCGGCCCCCGAGCCCCACCGGGCGGGCGCCTCGTGGGTCACGTGCCCAGCCCCAGCCCCGCGCCGGGCTGACACCGCGTCTCCCGTGGAGGGGCCCGTGGACGCGTCGGCCACGTGGGGAACAGCAGCTTGAGGCGCAAACCTCGGCTCCACCGTGGTTCAGCGTCTGATTCCTGGGAACCCTGGGTCTCACCGACTTACCAAATTTGGTTGATCACAGATGAAAAGGGGAAAAACTCCAAGTTGCCAGGGAGACCACTTCAAACGCATTTTATAGCGTTGTGCAAACTATACCTTCCGCGAGGCCGGGTTGCATTCCAGAGGCTGCACAACACGCCGCTTGTGCGGACGGGCCCTGCCCCCACCCCCCGTTGGCGGCGGGCAGGCATGCCTGCCACAGAGCTCAGATCTGTCCGCAGAGGCCGGGGGGGGGGGGCACCATCCCGAATCGCCTCGAGGCCCGAGCTTGGCCACTTCTGTGCAGGCGGCGGCGCCAGCAGCTCCCAGAGAGGTGGGCGGCCAGCGGCCCAGGCCAGCAGCACCTCCTGGTGACCCCGCCGGGCGGCCTGTGTGATCTGAGGGGCAGCCACTCAGAACCCAAACCCGCGTGGCCTTCACGTCCGTCTACGGCGCCAGGGGCACTACTACCTGAGGGGTCACTTCCTAAGTGGTGTGCGTGTCTAAGCAGCAGGGTGTCCACGGGGCACCTGAAGCCGGTGTCCTACTGATGGTCAGCTGTAAAATTCCAAAAGGAAAGAAAGAAAAAGAAAAGCCCCACGTGGCCTTGGCGCTGGGCGCGCCCTCGCAGACGACCGTGAACCGGCCCCCAACAGCCTTCCGGGGAGCGACGGCAGCGCCAGGGCCCCCGAGGTGCAGGGACACCACGCGGAGCCAGCCGTCTCCCCGGGGAGCGGCGGGGGGAGCCGTGAACACCGGCGGCAGCACCAACACGCTACACGCCGCTCGGGGACCGTGTGAGACGCTCGCACACGCACGTTCACATGCACGCACGCAGGGCACACCCAGCAGCAAAGAGCACAGGCCCGGCCGCTGGGATGCAGAGAGCGAGCGGCGGGCTGACGGCCTGTCCCTCGCTGGCTGACAGTGACCTCGGCAGAGGAACAGCCCTCGTCACGCCCTCCCCCGGGGGGAGGGGAGTGCTGACCGGGCCTCCCTCCCAGGGTGCAGTGGGGCGACACAAACGTCCACACAAATGTCGGGGTTCGGACAGCAGCTCCCGGCCGTGAGCCCCGAGGACGCGGCCATTATCGTGGGGGCTCTGTGGCTGTGGCGTGGCCCCTCTCCCCACCGTGCGCCCTATGAGGACCCTCGCTGAACTGTGCTTTTTGCACACATTTTTACAATTTTTCTGCCGTGGCCTTGGACCCAGCTGGGAGGCAGCCTTGGTCCCCGGGGAATAAAGGACAATTGTCTGTGCAGACCCGCCTCCCGTTCCCTCGGCCTCGCGCCAAGGGCCTGCAGAGCCCACGGCAGGCAAGGGCGGGGCGGGCCGTGCCAGGACACAGGCCCGAGGCGGCCACATGCCACCTTTTCAAAGAGAAGAGATCCAGATTTTGATGTGAAATGCCCGGAATTTTAACTATTGCCAATTTATTCAAACATTTTAAAAACCACCGTGCCGGCCAGTACAAACTTGCGTCAGGGCCGGGAGGCGAGCGGGCGGAGAGGGGGTCACAGCCAGGGTGTGACACAGACAGCAGAGGGGTCAGAGACGGTTACTGGGCACACTGAGGCCGGCAGAGCGACGCAGAGGCCTGTGGCCGAGGGCCCCCCGCGTCGGCCTGCACAGGGTTTGTGGGGCCACGCCCGTCTGCACGGTGGCGGATGTGACCCTCCCGCCCCTCTTGTCCCATGTGGCCTTAGTGGCATTTGGAGGATACCAGTGACTTGCTCCAAATGTCCTCTGAAAGTCACAGGACCCCAGGGGAAGCGCGGGCTCAGGCCTGGGGGGCTGCAGCCACGACCTGAAACCCCTGGGCCAGGTGTCACTCGTCCCTTCCCCCAACAGCTGTCTGTGCAGCGGGGCGGGCCGGCTTCCGAGGTCATGGCAGACGCTGGGTGGGGCCTCATCATCATTGACAGGGCCGTCACTTGTCTGCTGCTGTTTCATTCTCTCTTCTCCTTTTTCTTCGTAAGCAAGCTTGCTGCTGGCTGAGTCTGTCCCTCCCCAAAGACGTGCTGCTGCCTGAGATGGGCCGCCTCGAAGGACAGTCCCTCCCGGCACACCGCCCCCTCGCAGAAGGCCCGCTTGGGGACCCCCTCCGTCACGCATCCACGTGCACACTCGCCCATTCATTCATTCACCCGCACTCACAGTCTTCTGTTCCAGGCTCAGTGCTGGGACATAGAGAGGTGACCGCATGAACACCCCTCTGGCCAGACCCCTGCAGGGGAGCGGCCTGCGGGCAGCAGGGGGAGGAGACGCCACTGCAGGAGCCCAAAAGGAAGTGGGAACAAAACGTTTCCTGTCCACAAGGCTTTATCTGTGTGGCTAATGTCTTAAGGAGAGGACACGGCCATGTGTCCCCTCTCGCCGCGGGCCTGGGCCAGGATGGGCAGCTGACGACAAAGCACACAGCCGATGAGTGTGCGCTGGCGAGTGTGCTTTAACGAGCGTGTGGCACTCAGCTCCTCCTGCGGGTGAGGACCAGGGACGCAGGAAACCCGCCCAAGAGCCACTGACAGCGGGCTCCGCTCAGGTGGGGGACGCCCTGGCCACACCGCTGCTCGCCCCAGTCAGCGGTGGGCTCGGAGTGGCTCCGCAGGCGACAGCCCAGAACCAGCTGTCGCAGGCCCAGGAGGCGGCGCAGGGTTGGGAAAAGTGACTCTCGTGTGTCCCCTTGAGAAGCCTGGTGCCATTTTTTAAGTGAAACCTCCCGTCTGAGATCGCGGTAGCTTCCGAGAGGTTATAGGTCACCACATAGCGCGAGACCCCTGCCCTGAAACCACGCATCGCCCCACGGTCTCCGCGGACGCCCCGGACCTGCGGACGCCCGGGACCTGCAAACGCCCGCGGCCGCGCTCGCATGCGGGCGCCGCCCTGACCTCGTTAGGAGGCCCAGGCAGGTGTGTGGGGCCCGCCCGCAGGCGGAGGCTGGTGCGGAGGACCAGGGCGCCGGCGCCCGTCATGTCCACGGGAGGGTGCGGGCCAGGCCCTGGGGGACATACGGGCGCCCGGATGCCGCGCAGCCAGCAGCGCTCGCGGCGGCACGCCCCCGCCCCCCATCGCATGCGCAGTTGGGGGGCTCTTCGGGGGGGGGGGCCGCGTAGGCAGGGATCTGCTCCTGGAGTGTGGGCGGGGCTTGCCTGGGTGTGGGCGGGGCTCGCCTGGGTGTGGGCGGGGCTCGCTGGGGTGCCTGGGCGGGGCTTACCCCCACTGGCGCGTGGGCGGGGCTCACCTGGGTGTGTGCTGGGCTCACCTCTGTGATGATGAAGAAGTCGTCCCCTGGCTCCCCCTGAACGACAATCTTCTCTCCATCCTCAAACCGGACGGTCTCCAGGGCATCAGCCACCGTCAGGCGCTCCCACTTCTCCAGGGACTCTAGAGCGGGGACAAGGGGAATGTCACCGAGTGCGCGCAGGCCCGTCCCGGGTGCCCCAGAGAGCTGCCTCGGGAAGCCCCCGCCCTGCCCAGTGGCTGCAGTGGGACGGTCGGAGGGCATGTCTGGGGAGGAGGGCATGTCTGGGGACAGCCACCATGCCCTGGCCTCGGGCCGGGCGCAGCGGGAGCGGAACAAACACCCTGCCCCCTTCAGAGGAGCGGGGCTGCGGGTTCAGAACTGCTAGGGCGACGCGGAGGCTCGAAATGATTCAGGGGCCCAGGCGACCTCCCGTCCAGAGGCAGCGTCGCGGCGCGGCTCAGTGGGCAGCAGCTGCGACCTGACCGTGCGCGGCCGAGGCCAGGGCGCCTTCCACGGCTCTGCGTCAAAACGGCGAGCCCGGGCGCCCTGGGCACCCCAGACGCTTGCAAACTCCGCGCCTTCGCAGCCCCCTCCTGCCTGGCTTCCTGTCACCCATCCTTAACCCTCGTGTCGGAAGAAACACTAATTTCACAGGAAAACCATGATTGCCCAATTAATTCCTTTTTGGCAAAAGAAACTTTCCCGGCCCAGAGTCATGCGATGCTGCTTTGAAGGTCAGCGGCTAAAAATATAAAGCGAAGCCTTGCAGACCCAGGTGTGGGACGGGGCTTCTCTGCTTTAAAACTCCTGCCAGTGCCGCCTGTCCTTGGCTCCGGCCCCCTGCGGCGTCCTCGGGCGGAGGGGGTGATCTTGTTCGCATTCCCTTTATCCGAATGCCTACTCGCTGTCTTCGTCATCACAAACGAGAAACAGTGAGGCACAAGGACCGTGGAACAGTCGCTACGACGCCCCCAGGAAGCGAGGCGGACGCCCCACGTTCGCCAGCCGGTCACAGGCCCTGACGGGTGGTGGACGGGGAGACAGGCGGACACACCTCATCAAGGTGGGACCCGGGCAAGCGGCTTCCCACCTAAAGCCTCGTGTTTTACTTGGCCTGACTTTAACAGAATAAAAAGAAACGAAGTGAAACTGAATTTTTGGTGATTTTTTTTTTCAACGCAAACAGTCTTTTCTAAAAGATTTCTCTGAAAGCTGGTGGAAAAGACACCGGCTCGGTCATTGGGTTTTGTGTACTGTGTGGAATGCCAGCTTTCTAGGTCAAAAGGAGTAGAAAATGGGCACTCTGGTGCGGCTTGATTTAACACCCTGGATTTCAGGTCAGTCGATCCCCGTGTGGACCGAGGCCGGGCGTCTCCACTTCCTTCCGGCAGAGGTCTGTCCTGACACACTTCTCAGCACCACTGGGCCCATCGCACGTGGCGAAGCAGCCACCTCCCAGCAGGTCCCACATGTGCGTCCAGCCTCTATCCCAGATTTCTCGGGGAAGTCGTGAGCTGACCCCCTGTCGCGTGCCGGTCCCCTGAACCGCAATCCAGGGCCAGCCGTGGCCGGCGCCCAGGGGCCGGAGCCACCCCAGGCGCGGGCCGCCCCGACATCAGCAGGCCCAGGGCGACACATGCTTTTCTCCCCGAGGCCGAGATCCTCCGCATCTCTGTGGAGCGAGGCCACGTGCTGCTCCGCCTCCATGACCCCCGGGACGGGGTGCCCCTCCTCGGCGGGGTCGGGCTGGCAGCTGTCCCACCGTGGCCGGGCGGATGGCTGTGTCCTCCGAGGGCCTGATGCCCCTTCGTCCCTGCTTCCCACGGGCGCTCACCCTGTTCTGCCATGTCACTGGTCCCATGTTCGGTCTGGTCCATTTTTTTTTAATTTGGAAGAAAACTGACACCTCTGTGACCCTGTAACAGCTTCGTGAGCACCACACTGCGATGGCGAAATCTCCCACAGGCAGACGCCGGGTGGGGCCGTGTCCTGTTTGACACGTGCAGGTCCCGTTCACGCACGTTCCCGGCCGCACGAAACTCATCGCAAACTCACAGGGGACGTCCCTTCCTGAAGCGACAGACTTTACATTCCTTCCCCTGGTCATTACTGCAAGAACCGCTGAGATGAACATCTTCGTCCGCGTCCCCCGACGCCCTTGCAGGGGACGCTCGCTGACTGGAGAACCCGGAGCAGCAGCTGTGCCCGAGCCGTCCCTTCAGCCCTGACCCGCTGGCCGGGCTTCCGAGCCTCCCTTGCTCCCTGACCCGTCTCCCTGCTCTCCCACCCCCCCCAGCTCCACCTCCCTCCTCCACTGGACCCGCTTCGTGGGGTCCCTGCTCCTGACAAACCCGCATTGGGGACCGTCCCTTTTCTGGTCCCCTTCTTCCCGTGGGCTCTTTTCCATCCATAGCTCTCGAGGCCCCAGTGGGTCTGACACCGGCTGCTGTTTCTTTCTAGCCTGTCCAAGCTGTGCGTGGGGTCTGGGGGATGGTCCTCCGCTCTGGCCTTCAGTCTGAAGGGCGGGCGGTGAGCCCTCCGCACGTCTGTGGCCCAGGGCTGGGCAGTAGGGACAGGCAGAGCTCAGCACCCACAGTGCCAGGAAACAGCAAGTGTCCGTGTGGCCCCACCTCACACGGGCAGGGCCCACGCCACTCTGCGGGGAACCGTGCGGGACCCAGGGGGCTGCCCAGTCCTGAGCCTTCACCTGCGCCTGCCCAGGTGTGACAGTCCCTGCCGCCCACACCAACGACTCTTATTCTCGTTTCATCAGGTTATTGGAAGAGAAGGCTACACCCTGCTCACCCCCTGCCCCCTCAAGTCTGGCCTGGAGCGTCCAAGGCTGTGGCCACGGCTGCAGTCACCTGCGGCGTGGCTGTCCCCAGTGGTTCCCCCAGCCAGGACACGCACTTGTCGCCCGAGTAGGACACTTCCGTGGTCTAGAGCAGCTCCGTGCAGAACGGGAGCTGCTGCCCAGGCGCCATGTGCCCGGCACGGACATGGAGCTCGGCCACCAGTGCCCGAGGGCCGCTGCGCAGGGCCGGCCCGGACGCCCGCCCACCTCGCGATGGCAGCTGCCGTGCTGCACGGCCTTGCCAGAGGGCTGTGCTGACGCTCGGGAAGGTCCGCGGACACCTGGCCCGTGGTCATCAGGCCCCAGGACAAGAGGACGGGACGGCACCGGGAGAAGCCACTCTCGGGAAGAAACAGAAACCGGCCGGGGAGAGCAGCTCGACACAGCTGGCCACACTCACCAGGACGAAAAATGGACTTTCCGCTCAAAAGTGACCAGCGGGAAGAAGAGCTGGAGGTAGTGGCACAGGTGGAGGACGGAGTGACGCACACGAGGGGACGAGGACACTGGGCGGGGGGTCACGGTGCCCAGGGGAGGGGCGCAGAGGGCGGGGCTCTGACAAAGGACAGTGCGTGCTCATGCATGTGCGCACGTGTGTGCACATGTGTGCATGCACGCGTGTTTCTGCGGTGTGCATGTGCACGCCTGTGAGCGTGCGTGTGTAATGGAACACGTGTGTGTCCCAAACTTGCAAACCCGAGGACACAGACCCCGCCCACCCCATGGGGCGTGCGGACAGGGAGGTGGCCGGCCCCGGGCCAGCAGCAGGCGCTCGGGCCGGCCGGACAGATGCGCGGCCGCACGCGGCGGGCCCCACTGACCCAGGATGGAGACCTTGCTGAGGAACTCCTCGTACATCTTGCGCTTCCGCAGCGTGCTGCCCTGTGTGGGAGGAAGCAGACAGGAGACGGTGGGTGTTCGCGCCTGCGGCCTGGCGGCCGACGTTTCCAAAGGTGCCCGCTGACTGGTGCCCCCGATGCCCCCGGGCGAGAGGGCTGCCACTGCGCCCAGCACCTCCTCCCCGAGACACAAGACCCCGCGGGACACGGGTGTCCCGGCGCCTTCCACCTGCCCCTGCGGGACCCGCGACCACGTTCCGCCCTGCGGGACACAGACGGCCGTCGTGCGGGCCACCTGGGCACGCCCTCACACGGGGAAAGCCCTCCACGCACCCCTTCCTGTGGCCGGGACTCAGGTCACGGCTGGAGCCCCGGCAGCCTGGGCCGGGATGGGGCGGCGGGCGCCCCGGCCCCAGGGACCCGCTCAGCCCTGCACGGAGCTTCCGGGGTGCGTGTTTGGAGCATCTGCTGTACCCAGCGTGGCAGCCGAGCTCGGTGACGGCCCCCACGTCCCCACATCGTCGTAGGCACGTGCGGGGGTCAGGGCTGCGTAGTGAACTAGAGCACGTTAACCCATGACCGTTGGTGACTTCCAAACTGCGAAGGGCATTGTGGCTTGGGCCTCGCTCCCTCCGACGTCGCGGCCTCGGGGAGGCCTGCACTGGGGCAGTGGCCAGCTCCCTGTGGGGGCCCCGGGAACGACCCCAGCCCCACAAGCCTGCGGACAACACAGCCCAGGAGAGTTCCCACGCCCAGCCGCCCGGCCATGCTGCTTCCTTCACGACCCACAGAAATCGTGTTTAACGAACGTCCAGTGGTCGTCACAGGCCACTCGGGTTGGGAGACACCTGTGACTCAGCCACCGCCAAGCCTAACGCTGGCGGCGGGAAGTGCGCGCTGTCCCACGGCGTGCGGGCAGGGGCGCCCGCGGGCCCACCGCCGGCTGCCCTCCGCGTCTGCTGGCTGTGGCGAAGGACGGCCACCCGTCCCGCGGGGCCCCAAGCACGACGGCATCGCCTCCCACAGCCCCCGCCCGCCCCCCGTCCCCTCCGCGTGTGCACAGGACTCCGGGTCCTGCAGGCCGGTCTCACACGCCAAGTGACGTGTGCGAGACGTGGGGGAGAGCGCCAGAGGGGCCGTGAGGAGCGAGGCCCCTGACGCGCGGGCCGAGGGCATGTCCGTCCTCCGCCCTCCTCAGCACGGCGCCCCGCGCTCACGCATGGGCGGCGTCGTGGTCACCTTGCTCGGTCCTCCGTGGCCGAGCGGGAGGAAGCGGAGAAGGGGGCACCTTGGAGGACCGCGGCCACGTTGCAGCCCTCCAAGGGGTGACGTGACGCAGGGACCCCGGCCCTGCCTGTCTCCAGGCCACGCCCCCCGGCCCCGCCTCTCAGCACCGCTGTCAGACTCACGCTCGGGGCCATGCTCTAAACCCCAAGAGCGGATTCGGTTGACTAGAAAGTCTGCTGGTGCCTCCTCAGAAAGGGTCTGTTTAGGGCGCCTTTGACACAGCAGGCGGCCCCTCCGCGGGGCAGGGAGGGACAGGGACGCAGCCAGGTGGACACAGAGGGAGCCGGGCCATGCAGCCCCCAGCCCGACCCAGCCCCCTCTGCTGCACAGCTTGCAGGACACCCCGGAGACCCCCAGTCTGGTCTCCCGGGCCGGAGGGAGGGCAGGAGAGACTGCAGACAGGAACATGGGAAAGGGCTCAAGGAGAAAGGGCCAGAGAGGAAGCACGCGGCACCCACTGCGTGTCCGGGAAACTATGACAAAAATGCAACAGCGGCGAAGTGGGGGAGGAGGCCCGGTCCCGGACTGGGGCTCCCCACTGGGGCTCCCCACGCTGTCTGTGCCGGGGCCCCGCCCACGGGTCTCAAGTTGCTGGGCATGAGTGCAGCCTCCCCACTCAACCCCCCGAGTCTCCCTCGACACTCAGAAACACCGGCCGAGCCCAGCGCCACTCAAGCCCTAGGGAAGCCCCACCACATTCCAGGGCCTCGAGGATACTCAGGCGGCCAGCCTGAGAGGGAAGGGCCCTCATCGAGCTGCACAAGTGTGGGTTCGGGGGTGCCACCCACATCTCTGAGCCACAGTGACATGGAGACAGTAAACATCCCGGCTTCGATGGGTGGTTGTAAGGACAGTCTCACAACGTTCTTTACGTTGCTGATGGCAATAAAGGTGGTGACGGTGGTGGTGATGACAGTGGCAGTGATAGTGGTAATAATGGTGGTAGTGTGATTGAGATAGTGATGGTGGTAGTAGTGATAATGGTGATGGTGGTGGTGATGGTGGTGACGGTGGTGATGGTGACGGTGGTGGTGATGGCAGTGGTGGTGACAGTGGTGGTGACGGTGGTGATGGTGACGGTGGTGGTGATGGCGGTGGTGGTGACAGTGGTGGTGACGGTGGTGATGGTGACGGTGGTGGTTTTGGTAGAACACTCCTTACCAAGTACAATGGAGGAGGCCCGAACAGAAGGCCAGCAAGTCTCATCTCCACCCCGGATTTCCCGTCAACCCTCACTCCTAGACCTGTCTCGCTCTTTCTAGGCTTCTGTCCGGCCCGCGTTCTCTGTGTCTTTGATCTGGGCTCCTCCCTGCCCCAACTTCCCACCACTGTCCTGCCCGTGCCCTCTGCACCTCAACCTGGAAGGTTCCTTTGCTTTCTCTTCGAAGGCAGAGGGGAACAGCCTCAGAATGGCTCGCCCGACAACAGACGCGGTGAGAACCCTCTGCAAACAGGCACGGGTGATGTGCCAGTCCACAGCAGCCCTGCCCAGGAAGAGGGGAGCAGAAGCTCCGGACACCAACGGACCTGGTGCCTTGTCTGTGGACCAGCTCCTTTCTCTGCTCCTCGGGTCTCCACCTCATGGGTGTGGCAGCTCAGAGAGGGGTCACAACCTGCTGACATCCACCAAGCTGCTATGTGATGGGGCCAGGCCCGAAACAGGACAATCTCACTCTGGAATCGATGCCCATGCCACAGAGCTCCACGCTGTGCTGCAGACACACCTGGCAGCCTCTCCTGCAGAGGACAGGTGCAGGCCCACCCAGCACCCACGTGCACAGCCCTGTACTGCACGGGGGACCGTCCTCCATCTTCACTCACAGAAAGGGAGGCTCAGAGCGCCCCCACGATGTGCTGCAAAGCAGAGTTACGACCAGCCGCTGGGGCCACGTTGCCTCCTGGTCAGCGTGGCTGGCCTGTGCCGCCACTTCGGGCCTGGCTTGGCAGCCCTGACCTCCCTGCTCCGACATGAGGACCTCACCAGTGCCCAGTCCATGGGACCACAGGGACCAGGGTTTTGGGTGCTCCGAGAGGCCAGCACTTGAAGTTCAGTTTCTGGGGAGAAAACAGCCCCTTGTCTTCAAGTCCCAACAGATGCAGGAAGTGCAGGAGAAGAGGAGCGTGCACACCAGGGCGGGGACGGCAGCGCACGGGGTGGACGGGGTGGACGGGGTACATGAAGGTGGATGGGGTGGATGGGGTGCATGGGGTAACTGGGGTGCACAGGGTGCAAGGGGGTGGATGGGGTGCATGGGGGTGGATGGGGTGCATGGGGGTAGATGGGGTGCATGGGGGTGGATGGGGTGCACGGGGTGGATGGGGTGCATGGGGGTAGATGGGGTGCATGGGGGTGGATGGGGTGCACGGGGTGGATGGGGTGCATGGGGGTAGATGGGGTGCATGGGGTGGATGGGGTGCACGGGGTGGATGGGGTGCATGGGGTGAACAGGGGTGTGAAGACGGGCCGCAAGCCTGGGAGCAGATCAAGGCTGCACTTCACATTTTCCAAAGCTCAGAGCGTTCCCGAAACTCATGACCTTCCCAGACGCACACGGCTGGGATGGGAGCCCGGAGGCCTGAATCTGGGGCGGCTCAGACAGTCCTGGGTTCAAGTCTCCGCCCCCCAGGGTCTATGTGTTGCGAGCAAGCACTTTACCTCCCACACCTCAGTTTCCAGTCCGGATAATGGGGTATCTTAATCCCTGCCCCCAAAGAATCCCATGACGGTTATGTAAGCTAATGTCAGTCAAGTGACAGGGTGAGGGGGTCTCCACCCTCCTCTGTCCCTGGCCTCAGTTTCCCCACCAGCTCTCGGTGGCTCTGAGCCAGACTGGGACTGAAAACCCCGCAAGTCCCTCCATCCGGCAAAGAGGACGGGCAGCAGGCTCTGCCCAGAGAGTCGAAGACCACCCGTCGCTGGACCAAGGCGGCCTGGAAGGTGCTTCTGCGTGGCTGGTGCCTGCAGTGGGACGTAGCGTCCAGCGGTCAGCGTCAGAACCTGAGGTCGCTCCAGCACCGTGTCCCCACCATCGGGTGGGTCTGGACGCCCTGGCAGCAGCACGGCCAGCCCAGCTGCCCAGCCCGAGCTGCCCTGGATCCCCGCCAGCCATGAAAGGGGCATTTCTTCCTGACAATGATTTATAGTCCACACTGACCTCCAGCAGCTACGCCCACTCGGTGGGACGCAGGCTCGCGTGCCCACGGCCCTTACGCATGAAAGCTCGCGACAGCAGGCCTGCCCGTCTCCTGCTGCAGAGTGACAGCCGAGGGCGGCCTGAGCCGGCGGAGGGACAGGCCTCGGAGGCTGACCGGGGCCCCCTCCTCTGCGGTGGTCTGCGCCCCCTGTGTGAGGGGGACAGTGGGGAGGCAGGCGGGGAGCCTGGCCACGTGTGCGGGCGCCGAGCGGGCGTCCAGGCCGGCCCGTCACCTCAGGGGCTCTGCAGTGTGTTTGCTGGCAGCCCGAGGTGGCCTCTGGACCAGGTGAGGCTGATGCTGAGACTGTTGCACAGGCACAGGGCCTGGCCCAGGCCACGGCATGGGAAGAGGCCGCCACAGGCCCGGAACCCACCTCCTGACCTATGCTGCTCGGGGGACCAAGGGACCGGGCCTGGTCCCGGCTCAGCTGCTTCTTGGTACCTGCAGCTGACCAGGTTCCGCGAGATGTTGGACAGCCAACCCCAGAGAACAGGGTGTCCCCGTGCACCCCACCCAGGGACACGCCTGCTCCCAGCGACTCCCCTACTTCTCCAGCTGCTGGTTCATCACGTGCCCCTCCCCCACAGGGAGAGCAGACAGGTTCCCCCCACTCCAACCTAGATCCGGGAACCCAGGACACCCGACCCTCGGGGTCTCGACAGGGCCCTGAGATAAGGCTGCGGCTCCCACGGGGCAGAGCGGCAGCCACTCGGCCCCTGAGTGGGTAGGGCGAGGCCGAGACAGGACTTCCTGACCCCACCCCCCTGCCCGCAGAGCAGACACTGCCGTCCTCTGGTTCACAGCTGGACGGGCCCGGCCCCGCCCCCGCCACAAGTGCTGGCACACGGCTCCAGACCAGGCGGGGAGCCCGCGGCTCAGAGGAGCTTCTGTCCGGAGAGCAGCCGGAACACGGACGGGCACCTCCCACAAACGGCCCCACGGCCCCGCGCGCCTTCCCTCCGCGTTGGAGCCGAGACGCACGGGGGGGACCCACTCCGCGCCCCACGCCGCCCCGGCCATCGAGGAAGCACGGCGACCCCCTCACTCGCGACACCGCAGAGCCCCAGCCTGAGGCAGCGCGGGCCGGGCCCGCAGGACACGCCTGTGCGTGGGCAGCCCAGACGCCCCGGGCTCGGCACGGCCGCCTATTCTTAGTGCTCGGGGCCAGAATTAGCGCGGAGGAAGTGCCAGCTGCCCCAGTGGCTTGGGAAGTTCCCCGAATATAAGATTCCAGCCACAAAAATCCATCCCAGCCAGAAGGGCCCACGGGGGCGGGAGACAATAGCTCATGCAGCAGGGGCCAGCTGTGTCCACAGGGGGCAGGAGCTGGTGCTCTGCTGGAGGGGGGTGGGGACGGCGCCGCAGGGCACCCCGCCCGCGTGGGGGAGGGCGGGCACAGGGCCTGCAGGTTGAGGACACACAGGGAGGACAGTCTCCCCCACGCCACCCTGCGGGGGACATTCCCACTATGTCCACGGTGGGCTCAGCGGTGCTTGTCAGGTGCAGGGCCGGAGCTCCCTCGCGGGGACCTGACGAAGAGTGGCCCTGGCCAGGGCTGACCCCTCCCTGCATCGTGAGACAGGCCACTCCAGCGGGACCAGGACAGGCTGGAAGGCAGGCAGCTGGCCCCTCGTTCCCGCCAGGACGCTCCCAGGAGGGGCAGGGGGGGGCAGGACTCCTCTGGCTGGCTCTCAGGGCTGGTCCCCCACTGCCCTGGTGGCCTCTCCATCCCCGACCCCTCTCTGGACACAGCACTGCCCTGCTAGCCTCTGGAGACACAACGAGCCCCAGAGGGCATGTGGCAGCCAGCACAGGCACCTCCAGCCCCTGGAAGGACCAGGGGGAGAGGCTTCAGGTCTCCAGGCAATGTGCTCACCTCGGTCCCTCCCTCCTGGTGGGCACAGACCCCTCAAGCCCAGGCCCCACAGAAGGGGGCTCTGAGCAGATGCCCTCAGCACCTCGCCAGCCCTGCCAGGCGCACCCTGACCGCCCGAGCAGCTCAGAAAAGCACGTGGCCCTGCGGTCACCTGGGTGAACACAGGTAGCCGAGAAGTGTGACTTCCTAAAGGATGGGGCGATCAGCTCTGGGCAGCCTGTGCCCAGTGATAGGAGGGGAGGGACGGGAGACCTGCGGCCACAGGGCACCCCTCAGCTCAGCACGGCTGCCCAGGCCCTGTGGCCGCCTCCTTCACCAGGAAGGCCCAGGGACAGCTGGGTGTGAGCCGGCTCCGTCACTGCCCTGCTCTGACTCCTGAGGGGCTCCCAGTGCACGGGACACCGCCACCCCAGCACCCCCCCAGACAGGACCCCACACCCCACCCACGCCAGCCTCCCCGCTGGCCCACGAACACTCCAGGCTCGCACCCAGGGCCTCCGCTGCTCCTGCTGCCCGACCACGCGGCTGGACAGCCCACGGCTGCCGGTCCCGGCCCGAGGCCTCTGCTCAAATGCCACGGCCACAGGAGGGCCTCCGCGGTCATTCCACACACAGCGGCCCCTCCCTGCCTCTCGCCCACCTTCCCCCTCTCCCTGCCTTCTCTCTCCTTCCGGCACCTGTCACCATCGGATTCACCCGCTGGCTGTCCCTTCCACCAGCACGCCAGCTCCACAAAGCCAGGCGTGGCTCCTGTGACGTCCCCCGACGGGCCCCAGCACCTGGCAGGCCGTGCGTGTGCAGGGTGAGTGCCGCGCGGGCACAGGAAGACCCTGCCCGCGCCCTGGGGAGGCCTCACCTCCTGGGAGCACCCGCCCCAAGTCAGCCCACCCGCACGCGTGTGCACGCTCACACGGCACCAGCCACGTGAGAGCAGACGCCAGCGACGGTGGCTAAAAACCCAAGGGTCAGCGCCACACTAGGAGTCCAGCTGGCACAGGGGCCCCAAAGTGTGTGCCCCCGGGAGGCCAGGCCCACCCATCCCTGCTCCCTAACTGGTGTGGTGACGTTCAGTCTCAAAATCGCCTCACGGCCCAAGATGGCAGCTGGAGCTCCAGCCATCGTGACACAGTCCAGACAGCTCGGGGAGAGGCGAGGACGGCAAAGGGGCTCCCCGGCCAGCTGCCTCCTTTTCAGGAGAGTCCCGGAATCCCTCCCGACGCTCGGCCACCCCAGCCCTGCCCCTCGGGGCGGCGGCGCAGGGCGGCGGGGCCCACTCACCATGAGGATGCCCCTCGGGGTGGCGGCGCAGGGCGGCGGGCCCACTCACCATGAGGATGCGCCGGTAGCTGTCCCGGTCGATGCCCCAGAGCTTGAGGTCCGTCTTGGCTTTCACGGTCGCCGCCCTGGGGGTGCCGTAGATGAGCGCGAGCTCCCCGAAGCTGCCGCCTCGCCGATGCTGGTCACCCACTCTCCGTTCACGTACACCTTCAGGGCGCAGAGCGAGAAACATCACGGGGGGTGCCAGGGGGTCAGGCCAGATGGGGCCTCGCAAGGTGGGGACAATGCCACCGCCACCTGGGCCCCTGGCCGGTGGGCGCAACGGCGAGCCCCCCGCCCAGGCCCGGCAGCCCCCCGCCCAGCCCTGCCCGGAGCCACGGCCGGAGGGCATGGGCCACCTGAGTGTGGGAGCAGGAGGGCCCTCGGTTGTCAGGCAATGGGACAGGCCGGGGCAGTGGGGGGTCAGGAGCACCCGCGGGGGACCCTGGGCCGCAGGAAAGCAAGTCCCGCCACCTCCCTGGCCAGCCCGGCCTCGGCCTCCCTGGTCATGCACCGCCTGGGACTCGGGGACCGACACGGGGTGCCCTGCGCTGAGGCCCCGCCGCCCCGCGGGCAGGCCCGCCACCAGCATGCCTGTGCCGTTCCCGGACCCGTGCCTCTGCCGGGCCCGCCCTCCCCACGCAGTTCTGGGCCCCCCTCTGCGGTCAACGGGACCGAAGGCCTGCCACAGCGCCAAGGCCAGGACAAGATTCCCTTTCAGCGGCGTGCGCGGCGGCCCGCACAGGGACACCAGTGTGCGCGGACCGTGCGGGGCCCCCGTCTGGGCGAGAACAGTGCAGACTGTTAATCGTGCGAGTCGGTCCCCGTGAACTGGCACAAGGCGCCCTTATTCCCTCCGCGTCAGCGACGGTCAGGACTGGCTCTCGTTGGCAAAGCGCGCGTGTGGGAAAGGACGGGCCGCGACGAGGCGCGGAAGCCACGCTCTGTGCGGTCAGTGGCTCGTTAACCGGGAAACGACTGACCCACGGGATAGCCACGTGGAGGAAACGCCGTGCGGGCGGGTTGGGGAGGACGGGCTGCCCAGGGGGCTCCGAGGGAAACGGAGGTGGCCGTGGCCAAGGCAGAGCCGCCTGGAGGGGCGCGCGTCCCCGAGAGCCCCCGCCAGCCCAGGGAGCCTGCCGAATGCCGCGCCCAGGTGAGCAGGAGCCCCGGGACCCTCTGCTCCCGGCCCCACCGGCCTCACAGGCCGGGCAGCTGGGCACAAGGGGAGTGGAAACGCCAGCGTCCATTCGACGAGGCCCTCGAGACATCAGGAGACACTGTCCTGGCCTCCCCAGGGGGGTGCCCGCCTGGTGTTGTCAGGGCTGGAGGGACGCGGGGGACAGAGCCAGCCCTCCCGGGACGTCAGGGGGAAAGGGATGGCAGAGGACACACCGGAACCTCTGACTCATTTTCCTGAAGGGGACCCGCAGCCTGTGGGGAGGGGCGGAGACGGCTCCTCGCCCGTCATGGTGACCCAGGGCCCCGTGGCCTGCGTCCTGGCTCCCTCCGCTCATGTTTCCACCAAATCTGACCAAAGCTGTACCTCGCAAACGTCGCGTGCGGCTCGGTGAGACTCCCCCCCCCCCAGATCCAGGTTCCCAGGCCCTGGAACTCCGGGGGACCCTGCCGAGGGACGGGGCCCGAGGTCCGCGTGCATCTGGCGGAACCAGGCAGCGGGCGTCCGCGGGCAGCCACGTCCAGTCTGTTCATTTTCACGGCTCACAGTGGTGGCCCGACGCGCGGGTGACACGCGGGTGACACGTGGCTTCTGGTTTCGGGCTGTGACGCAGAGTGTGGCACTCACCGCCCTCACTCTCACGGGGAAAGGCCTGGGTGCGGCACCGAGGTCGTCCGAACCACGTCCCGAGGGCTGCGCTGATCGGCCCTCCCGCCGGCACCCGCCACACGGCTCCCGCGGAGGCCTCGCGATGGGCCCAGGGGCCCGTGGAGCTGAGGCTGCGGCAGCTTTGAGTGACGCAGGGTGTCTGGGGAAGGCGGGCCTCAGGGGACCGAGGAAGCCACCGCCTTGAACTGTCAGGTGGGGCCAGGACGACCCAACACGCACCGAAGACCACGGGGACCCAGGGAGCAGAGAAGGTGTCTCAGCAGAGCCAGTGTGGTGGCTGCACCCCCAACTATCCCAGGTACACCCCTCACTGGGGGGAGGCGGCCAGTGCTGCAGGGTGGGACGGACGGGACCAGCACCGGGGTGCGGGGAGCCCGAGGCCGCTCGGACCCCTTCCCCCCAGAAGCCCAGGCCTCCGAGCTCCCCGGGGCGTCAGAGAAAGCCATTGTGTGCGCCGCACTCGGCCCACAGAGCACAAAGGGCCATCCTTCTGCACACACTGGCCTCTGTCTCCCCAGCCGCCGCGGCGCGGGGCCCCCCAGCTGGCACGCACAGGGGCTCCTTCTTGCTCTGTTTCATTTTTTTGTTTTTTCTTCTTTTTAAAGGAAAATGGTGGGAGGCCCCACTGGGCTACGTTTGTGACCCCACCACTGGCTGTTCCTCTGGCTGAGCCCAGCGCTCTCTCCCGGCTGTTCTGAGTTCAGTCCGCACCCCCAGTGTGTGCCGAGCACCCCTCGAAGCCCAGCGTGTTGCCACTGCTCGGGCGCAGCCGTCCCGGGGACGTCTGGGCAGCCGGGAGGCAGGCCGCAGGCAGATAACCATGCACACACGTGACTCAGACGTGCCGGTGGCGAGGAGAACACGGCCCCCAGGGCTTCGGAAGGGCCACAGGAGAGACGGCCACGTGACGACCTGTGGGGGGAGCGTCCGAGGCCGAGCGAGGGCAGGACGAGCAAAGGCCCCGAGGCAGGGCTGAGTCTGGAGGGTCCAGGATGCTGCGAGGCCACAGCATGGCGGGGGGTGGGGGACAAGAGGAGGGAAGGGCTTGGGGTTCTCCCAGGAGCCAGAGGAAGCCACAGACGGCCCGTGGGGCTGACCTCCGGAGTGCACACCTGTGACGCTCCCTCTGGGGCCGGTGCAGGGCAGCCGGGGTGGCCCGCGGGGAGCGGGAAGGAGCGAGAGGTGCCCGGAGACATGGCCTCGCCCAGGTCACGCCACAGGCCATCTGGGGCCAGTGGCACCCGGAGTGAGGACATCAGACCCAGGGATGGGGGCCCGGCGACCGGTGTGTTAACAGGTGATTCGGGCGCAGGCTCAGACTGGACAAGCGCTGGCTGGACTAAGGGTGGAGGTGGAGCCGACGGCTGGCAGAAGGCACAGGAACCCGCTCGATGAAACCCCAGAGGTCGGACCACGGACAGCGCGGGGCTGCGTGGGCACGGGCTCCCCACGCAGGGCAGAGCTGAGTGCGCAGCCCCACTGGCCATGCCCCCTGCCGAAGCCCAGCCAGACGGGCAGCCAGGGGGCCAGGGGACCGGGGGCTGGGGGCCAGGGGGCTGGGGGTCCAGGGAGCCAAGAGGCGGGGGGCTGGGGGCTGGGAGGCTGGGGCCACCAGGGGCCGGGGGCTGCAAGGGGCCGGGGGCTGCCAGGCTGCAAGGGGCCAGGGCTGCAGGGGCCAGGGACCAGGCCACCAGGGGCCGGAGGCTGGACTCCCGGGGGCCAGGGAGGCTGCCGGGAGAGGTCGGGGTGCCCAAGGTGGGGGCTGGAACCTCTGGCTCACCCTGCCACCTGCCCCCAAACACAGAGCACTTCAGGTGAACACGAGACTCCACAGAAAAAGGAAATGGAGTTGAAATAACTGTCCGGAGAGTGGACGGCCACCGGAGCCACCCACTGACTCGGAGACAGACGTGGCCCTGCAGCCTCTGCCCCTCCTGCAGCCCAGGGCCCCCTTGTCCTGGCCTCGGCGTAAAAGCCACCAAGCATGCCAGCAGGCTGCCGCCTTTGCGTTTGTGGGTGGCGAGAGGCAGCTGAGGGCAGCTCCTCCTGCCGCCCAGGCCCGGCCACAGGAGGGAGGGTCTGTGCGGGCGAGTCGGCCTCCCCACGGCCCTGAGGACACCCGCCAAGCCCGCCTGCTGCCTCTGCTCCCCGGAAACCCCACCTGTCACTGGCTCTTCCCACCAGGTAAGCCCAGGTCAGCACCTCGACGGCCTTTGGCCAGAAACCTGGGGGCAGTTTGTTCGGTTTCCGCTTAAGGTGCCTCCTGAACCCCGTCTGCAGAGTGGACAGCCCGTGGGCTCTGGTTCCACGCCTCGGGGTCACCGGCGGAACCCCAAATCTGTCACAGTCTGTGGGTGAGACAGGGCCGGGAAGCACCGAGATGCTGTGGGAAAACATCGCGGCCGGCTCAGGGCCACGGCTGACGGAGAGACAGGCAACAGGGCAGGTCTCGTGACCCCATGCTGGTCACGGGTCACCGCCACCAACGGGCAGAGGCCCTCCCAGCACCAGCAAGAGACGGAGGGACAAGCACAGTGGGGTCCGTCCCCACCGTGGAGGGTCACTCGGCCTTCCAAAGGCAGGGACGTTCTCACACCTGCTGCAGCACGGTGGACAGCGTGCTAATGGACACAAGCAGTCACCAAAGGACATGCACCGTGTGACTCTCTTGTGAGGGCCTCGAGGAGTCAGCCTCACAGGGACAGGAAGTCGGGGGCAGGGTGCCCGGCGCTGCGGGGTCAGTGTTTCTTGGGGGACAGAGTCTCATTTGGGACGTGGGGAAGCTCTGGGGAGGGCAGTGGTGACGGCCACACAGCAACGTGATTGTGCCTCTGCCCCAAACTGTGCACCTAATAACCGTGAACGTGGTGGGTTTTATCTCGTGTTTTACTGATGGAGGGGAAAAGAAACCCCAGAACACCAAACCCTGAGTAACAGCTGACCACACACCCAGATGGCCGTGTCTGGGGGGGGCCCGGCCCCGGCCTGCTCGGGGCCTCACTCCCACCTCTGGAGCGTGGAAGGCTCGGGCGGAACCGGGGGACTCTGGGGGCGGGGAGCCTGGGGTGGGGTGGCCCCTGCACGGAGGATGGCCCCAAATAGCGCAGGCCCCGGGGCCTGGGCAGGAACCGGGCGGCAGCCAGCGGAACTGCCCCTGGGCCGGACACGGAAATGCCACGTTCCACGAATAAAACAAATCGGGAGATATTTTTACACTGAGGGAAACGGATTACAGCTCTCGGCCGCTCACGCCGTCTCTGTGAAACCACAACATGAACCAGCCGGGTGCTTCTGGCATTCGGTCACCTGGCCGTCCCCCTCGGGCACCAGGGGTCAGAGGGCCGCGTCCGTCCCACAGAAGGGAGGAGTCCTCAGGGTGCCCGCCCCAAACCCGGCTCGGGCCACCAGTCGGCACCTTGAACACGCCTTGGGCGTGGGGCTGGGGGAGTCCGTGACTCCGTGACTCCCGGGAACGCGGAGAAGGGCGCATGCCCCAGGGCAGAGGCAGGAGCCGAGACCAGACACCACCAGACGCCCTGGGGCTCCCTCGGTCCGTGGGAGGGTCTGGCCCCCGGGGTGGGTCCCCGGGGCAGCGGGAGGGGCCGGGCAGAGCAGGAGCGGGGAGCAGCGGGGGCAGGAGGCAGGAGGACCCGCAGGGAGGAGGCTCCTCTGTGGACTTCCAGCCCAGTGGCCGCGGCCCCAAGCCTGCACCCCAGGCCTCTTCAGGGCTGCAGGGGCCCAGCGGAGCAAGCGCCCAGTGGCATGGGGGTGGGGCAGCCGGGCAGCAGTGCCCGCGAGGGGGCGGGGCCGCCAGGGCGGGCGTGGGCTCCGAACACCTCCCCTCGGCATCTCTCAAGCGGGAGTGGCTCCGGTGGCCGCGGCCACAGGCAGTGTCCGGCTGGGGCACCGGCCGCATCCGCATCTGTCTTCCCTGTTTCCTGGACTGGTGTTTTTTTTAACCCAAAGCGAAGCCAGCAGGAGTCGACCCTGGCCTGGCAGTCTGAGCCCAGGTCAGAGCCTCACCCGCTTCTGACCTCCCTGCCCCACACACTTCCTCTGCGGCCGTGGGCGGCCCCGGGCCTCCAGCCGCTGCCTCAGTTTCCTCCCCCGCCCTGGACACAGACGTCTGCCCAGGGGTGTGGTCCAGGGCCCGGCTC
The DNA here is from genome assembly GCA_003508835.1 of Eonycteris spelaea. NCBI lineage: Eukaryota > Metazoa > Chordata > Mammalia > Chiroptera > Pteropodidae > Eonycteris > Eonycteris spelaea. The sequence goes on from PUFA01000126.1 coordinate 5,251,742, forward strand.
AGGACAGACAGAACCCCCACTCTCCACCCGAGGGGCCCTGGGCCCTCGAGTGTCACGTGACCTCACTTTGCGAGCCCCACAGTGACTCATTTCCTGTGCCACCCACTCCGGAAGCCGCCTGCCCAGTTCCCAGAACATGGCGACAATGGACACAGACGGGCTGTGGAGAGATGAGCAAGTCCGTGACCCCTGGAATAGCTCAAGTGACCCGGAGGCCAAGCCCTGAAATAGCTCAGTAACTCGGGGCGGGCTCACGGATGTGAGCGGCAGCGGGGGGAGCCACCCTGGGGGCAGGGTCTGTGATGCGGGGCGGGTGCAGAGGACGGACACCAAACGTCTGGTTCCTGGTGCTGGTGTCTGTGGCCCGGGCATGACTCAGGCCCAGCCTGGACGCCCGCACGCAGTGCCACCAGTGCCAACACCCAGGACGCCAGGGCAGCCTCCGTCCCTGCCCGCAGGGGCTGGCAGTCTGCAGGCAACTGTCCTCGAACGAGCGGTCACGCCACAGCACAGAACTGCACGCCGAGCTGAGTCCCTCGAGGGAGGCCCGCAGGGCCACTGACAAACCAGGGCCGAGGTGGACACACCGACGCCCCAGGCCAGGAGAAGCAGGGCCGGCTGTGTGCCGAGGGCGGGACGCGGCCCGAGCCGGGTGGCAGGTGGTGGACGAGGCGCTGGCCCTTCCAACACGGCTGCCATCGGGAGCAGCCCCATCGGAGTGTGGCTCCCTGACCCTCGAGGCGGGGGAGGGTGAGCAAGCGGCGTGACAACAGAAGAGAACCACATCCCGCGAGAGACGGGCTGGCGCTGGACGCCGAGGCCACGGTCAGCTCCAGCAAAGCCAGACCTTGGGGGACGCACACCCTGAACCCCTGCCCGCCTTACAAAAAGCATCAACAGCCCATGCGGCTGAGGAAACTGACACATCACATCACGGCCGCTGACTCCGGGCGGCCAGGTCAGCGGACGGCTCCGGGCGGCTGGGCGGCCGGCGGCCTGGCAGGGACAGGCAGCGGCGAGCCCACCGGTGCCCCTCCGGGCCGTGCTTCCACACGGCCACTAGTGTTTACATGAAAAGAACCACTTTTCTGGATTCAAATACTAGAAATGTGCCACTCAAAAGGTTTTGCTAGGCCCGAGCTTGCCCGTGACTCGGCATCACGCCAAAGAGGTCAGCAAGCCCCGTGCGCACCCAGACGCTCGGCCGAAGAGCGGTTCGGAGGTACTTACGTCTACCTCTCCTTGGTCGATGACGTAGAAGTTGTCGCCCTCGTTCCCTGTTGCAGAGGAGAAGACACAGCAGGCGTCATTAGGCGAGGGACACAGTTACAGCTGGTTCTTTTGAAAACGGTCTTTGCAACATTGTTTCACAAACCAGTGCCCAGCAATGCCGGGTCTCGTCTACTCTTTAAAATTCTTTAAATAAAAAGTGTCTGTGCTCAAGGTGTAAGCGGGACGACTTGACATGCGTACACACAGCGACCCAGTGGCTTTGGTCCGGCTACCGACCAGGCCGTCTCTTTGCGCGGTGGCCGCGGTCTGTGGGAAGGCCGCCGCAGGCCCACCCTCGGGGGCCCTCCTGGTGCTCAGGTCGCCGGTGCTTCAGCGGCGAGACCCCTGGATTACCTCGTTAAGCAAACCACTCTCGCGTTCCACCAGCAAGTCTGCCCAACCCGGGCCGTGACAGTTTTGCATTAATGATCTGAGCGAGCCGCCCTGTGTCCCCATCGGTTTTGGCTCGGCGACGAATGGACACGTACCTTGCTGTATAACGGTCTCCCCGGCGATGTGCGTGAGGGGGAACATGGCGTCGAAGATGTCACTGGAAAAGAAGACAGGAGTGTGGGGGTGGCCGTGGCAGCTGCGCCCGCCTGCTTCACCGCACCGGAAACTCAGCCCGTTCACCGGGGATGAACAGACCACGAAGGGAAACGCAGGGATAAAAGCCCCAGCCCGCTGCCCGACAGCGGGCCGAGCCGTCGCTCACAGCTCCCGCGCCCACACGGCGTTCGCTATTTGGGTTTTCAGAAGAACAGGGTCTCCCCGTACACGCTGCTCTGGACGCCACCTGGGAATGGTGACAAGAGACAGTGAACACGTCTCACGTGGCAGGTGTAACTCTGCTAGCAGCCGGCCCGAGGCCCGAGGCCCTGCTCGCTGCTCCTTCCTGGGGAAGCGCTTTCTGTGAAAGGCGTGCCGCAGAAACGATTCGAGGTCACGGTCTCTGCATTAGAAACCGGACTCTCACCTGCTGACCGCACGGGCCACGGAGCCAGCCAACGCTCCAGCCCGGCCATTCGACCTCCACGGGGTGTGCGAGGGAGCGAGCCGGCAGGCGGGGAGGCGGGGTATGCACCGTCCAGGGCCAGGACGCGGTGTCAGAGGTCAGCGTCCAGCTCCCGAAATGCCACGACCACCCACGGGCGCGAAGTTCCCCAAAAGAGGAGCACGAAGCCGGCAGCAGACAGGACCGTGTCCCATGAGCTTGGGGTGGCGGGCTCCCCGCCACCTGGCTAGTGAAAACGGGGTGCTTGGAAGCCTCTGGTCAGCCTGGGCCCCCAAGAAGCAAACTCAGAACCAAACGGTCCTGCACACCCTGTCCCCATTTCTAGAGCCTGGAAAACGTAAATAAGTTGTGCTTAAAATAAGATTGATCTCTCTCTCTCTCTCTCTCTTTCTCTCTCTCTGTCTCTTGGCACCCCAGGGGGTGGATGGGTCCAGGGGCTCCAGGGGCTTGTGAGAGTCCCCCCACCGCGCCCTCCTCATCCAGCCTCCTGCCACCCCGCCCTGGCCTCTGGCCTTGGGCCTGGGCTGTGCTCCTGGCCACACACCCAGGGAAGTGTCTGCAGCCACGCCTGGCCACTGCTTTTCAAACTGCATTTCTTCAAAACCACAACATCACAGAGCAGATCTTTAAGAAATGAGTTTGCAATTCCTCCGTCATATTTTTAAAAACCCTAACTCATAATGGTGAGACGTTTCCCAAATTCTGTAAGCGACCAGCAGACCCCTGAGCACCCAGCACCTGGCCCGGACCAACGTAGCCTCTGCTCTCTGCTTCGGGCGGTGCTCTCTGGAAAGCTGCGGGCCCCCCAGGACGGCCCGGGCCCCGGCGAGGGGGGCAGTCGCCACCCACCCCCGCGCGCTTGGACCTGCACCTCGTGGACACGCGTCCACAGGACGGTCCGTCGTCACGCGGTGCCTTTACCGCTCACGCCCAGGGGCCTCCTGTAACTCGTCTCCCGCCTGCGTTTTCTGAGCCTGTCTCGAACCCCCGTGGCTGTGACCTTCGGACGCGCTGCAGGCCCGCACCCCCCCCCATGCAGAAGGCGGGTTCGAGGGCCCCGCAGAGACATTTCCGCAGTCCCAAACCGGCCGCGACGGACACCAGGGCTCCCCGAGAAGAGGGAGGCCTGGGACTGTCCCCACTTCATCTGGGCTCACGTTGCCCCTGTGCTGGCCTGGAAGGTTTCGGTCCCCGAACGGGAGGGACATCGTGCTGGCGTCAGTCCGGGCAGCCCCTTCTGCAGGCCCAGGTGCGTCTGCCCTGCCTGGGCCCTGGCCCAGCGCCCAGCAGAGGACCATGGCCGGGTTTCTCCGCTGACCACACAGGTGTCTCGCCAGGGGTGCTGGCATGCCCCTGGGGACAGGGAGCAGGAAGAACCCTCACTGTGACAACAGGCTGGAGCTTCGTTGACCAAAAAGGCCCACGGGCCTCTTGCCCCCAACTCGTGACTGACGAGGCCTGAGCCAGACTGCACCCAGGGGACAGCAGGGTCGTCCGCACATGCTCTGGCCGCCGAGAAATTAGAGTGACGAAAACAGAACATTTTAAAAAGACCCCACGGAGGGCAGAAGGCGTGTCCCAGTGCATACTACCGCGTGCTGCCAACCGGGGGCCGTGCCCACCCCGGCCCCTCGGGCACAGCTCTGAGCCCACGCAGAAACCCGTCCCTCGTTGCTGCTCCGGCCTTGCCGGGTGACGCTGCTCAGGACGAAGACCGCCTGGACCTGGACACACCTGTGGGGAAGGCACAGGTGACACCTGCTTCATGCTGCCCGTCACAGCCCGGGTGACGGGGCTCCAGCTGCTGCCAGCCGGTGCCCAGACGCAGGGCCTGGCCGTGCTCACCCCCGCCTGCCCACTGTCTCCCAGCAGAGCCGGTCGCTGCGGGGGGCGTGGAGCTGCTTGCTCCTGTCGAGCACCAAGCAGGTGTGTTCAGACCCGGGCAGCCTCTGCCACAGGGACCCGGTGTCGCCCCGTCTGCAGTGGCTCCTCAGCCTCCAGAGCCCGGCCTTGGAGAGAGAAGCACCCAGACGCTGGGGGACCGGTGGGGGTAGATGGAGGCCCGACTCTGCCTGCGTGTCTGGGGAATGGGCTCGAACCAGAACCGCCAGGGCACGCTCGGGCCCCCGTGTACCCCCATGCCCCAGACGCCCCCTCCAGCCCCGAGCTGCCGTGCGAGGTCCACCTGGGTCAGGGCAGCACCTGCAGGTGGAGGCTGGCGACAGCGAGCCTTCCTCTTGAGATGAGCGCGCCCTTGAACCAGGAGCACTTTCACTGCAGAAACGAGTTCAAACACAGACGAGATGCGGCCAGTGCTGCCCGCAGCCGTGTATATCTGAAATGCCCGGTGGCTGGCGCTGGTCATTAAATGACGGAACGGGGCACGAGTGGTATTATAAACTGGTGCTGTAGAGACGGTGCCGTGGGGGCCGGGTGATGCTCATCACGGCCGATGAAGCCAAAAGCAGGTCACGAGGCAAACTCGGAGAAATGCAAGGAGAAGCAGACAAACCGGCGTCACAGCTGGAGACGTCCACGCCCCTGCCAGCCGCGGTGGAACCCAGCAGGACAGGGGCGAAGACACGGCGGGGCTGAAGCAACCATCCGCCGACTGCAGGTCGTGGACAGCTGTGGACCACGTCACCCGGCAACAGGTGACGACGCACCCTTCTCCAGCTCACACGAGACACTCCCCAGGACAGACCACGTTCTGGGCCATAAAACACATCTGAACGAACTCAGATAACGCAGTGTCTGCTCTCAGCAAGCGATGGAATCGACTAGAAACCAACAGCAGACGGTTAGCTTGACAATCTCAAAGTATCTGCAGATCAGGCAACACATGTCTAAATAATTCCTGGGTCAAAGAAGGGTCAAGAGACACTGAAAATATTTTAAACTAAATGAACATGAAAACGCAGCTTACCAAACTCTTGAGATGCAGCAAAAACAAGGCTTAGAAAAGAAATTTATAGCATTGGATGTCTGCATCATAAAGGAAAAACTTCGAAAATCCATCGCCTATGCCTCCGCCTTAGGAAACTAGAAAAAAGAACGAATTCAATCCACAGTGAGCAGAAGAAAAGAGATAATAAAAAGTACAAGCAGAAATTGATGGAATTTAAATTAGGAAATTAAGAGGGAAAAATCAACGAAGCCAAAGCTGGCTCTTTGAAAAGAGCTACCCAGAAGCAAAGAGAAGACACAATGTCAAACCGATGTCAGACATGGAAGAGGGCGGGCCATCGCCACGGATCCTGCAGACGCTGCAGGGATGATGAAGCGACAAGGTCTTTGGAAAACGTGAGGTACCAAAACTGACACAAGGTGAAACGGGTAACGCATTCTATTAAAGAAACGGACTCGATGATTAACGGCCTTCGAAGACGGAAGCCCGCAGGCCTGGACGGGCTCACCGGTGACGCTCACCAAGGAAGAAGTCAGTCACATCACTTCTCTACAATCTCGTCCAGAAAACAGAAGTGGAGGGAACATTCTAACTCATTCTATGAGGATAGTATTACACTAACACCAAAACCAAACAAACACGTCCCAGGAAAGGAAAATGTCAATATCTCATGAACATAGATGTAAAAATCCTGAACAAAATGTTAGCAAATCTAATCCAGCAACGTATAAAGAGAATTAAAGGTCACTCCATGGATCCATTGCAGGTGTGCAAGAGCAATTCAACATTCAAAAATCAGTGTGCTCCATCACACTATCAGGCTAAAGAAGATCAATATATGATCATATCAATTGTACAAAAAAAAAACATTTGAAATCATCTAACACTCATTCATGATAAAAAGAAAATGCTCTCTCAGAAAAACAGGAATATAGGAGAACCTCCTCAACTTGATAACCATCTCCAAAAACCTACGGTTAACATCATACCTACTGGTAAAAAAAATAGATAGTTTCCCCCTGAGGCTGGGAGCACGCCAAATAATCCCATCAGCTCTTTTTCCACCTGTACTGCAAGTCCTTGCTGATGCAGTAAGACAAGAAAAGGAGATGAAAAGTTATACAGATTGGAAAAGAAGAAAGGAAATAGTCACTGTTTGCAGATGACATGATTGTGTAAAAGATTAGCATCAACAACAACAAGAAAACCTACTGTGATAGGTGATCACAGCAAGGTTGCAGGCATACAAGATTCATACGCACAAGTCAATTGCTTTCCTATCTACCAGCAACGAACAAGTGGAATCTGAAATTAAAAACACAACACCACTGCCAGTCAGAACCCCCCAAAATTAAATATTTACATACAAATCTAACAAAATACACACGAGATTTACATGAAGAAAATAACAAAACTCTGGTGGACAAAGTCAAAGGACTAAGTGAACGGACAGACGTTTCGTGCTCGTGGAAAAAACACTCGGTACCGTCAAGATACTGGTTCTTTCCGACCTGATCACAGGTTCAATGCAAGTCTTACCAAAATCGCAGCAAGAATCGACAAACCGATTCTAACGTTTATCTGCAGGCAAAAGGCCCAGAGCGGCCGAGCACTGAAGGGGAACGCAGGGGAAGGACTGGCTTACCGCCCGCGGTGAGACAGAGGGGTTATCAGGAGCACAAGGAGCCAGGCAGGTCAACGGGACAGAACCGGGCCCGGAGCGAGGCCCGCACGGATGCTGTGCCGTCCCTGACGAAGCTGCAAGGTGACAGGATGCCGTGGGTACGTTCCACCCACGGGACAGACCTTACGCCGTTCACAAATTAACTCGAAATGGGCCGTACGTCTGATTGCAAAGCACAGCAAAACTGCCAGAAGGAGTTCGAGTGTGACGTTCAGCTACGACACCGACTTCCATGTACGACAGCACATGGACTTCATTAAAACGAAAAAGCTCTGAGGGGCTCTGGTAAGATAATCAGACGAGGAAAAAACACCTGTGAAATGTGCATCTGAGAAAAGACTTTTATCCAAAATAGGCAAAAAAACCTCTCAAACTCAGCAGTAGCAAGACAAACAACCAATCTCAACATGGGCAAAAGACCCGAACAGACCCTTCACCACGGAAGACACACAGATGGCAAATGACCGTATGAGAAGATGCTCCACGTCGTACGTCGTCAGGGAAAATGCAAACCAAAACAATGAGACACCACTACAGACCCATCCGAACAGCCAACATCCGGACGCTGACGACACCCGGTGCCGGAGAGACGGGGCGGCAGGAAAAGTCGTCGCGGCTGCCGGGGACGCCACGCGGTGCGGCCACGGGGGAGGACAGCTTGGCGGCTTCTTACGGAACTCAGCCTACTCTGGCCCCGTGATCCAGCCATCACGCTCCTCGGAATTTACCCCGATGAAACGAGAGCTCACGTCCATACAACACCCGCGTGCGGATGCTTCTGGCAACTTCGTTCATAACTGCCAGAACCTGGGGCCACCCAGATGTCCTTCGGGGCGACAGAGCCTGGATTTGAACCTGGTGGTCAGGCGGCAGAGCCCAAGTCCACTCATGTCCCACGGGGTCCCCCTCAATGTTGGGGGGTAAGGACAAGCATCTCTCTGGCTGGGCGCCCCTAGGATGGGACCTGGCTCCACTACAGGGGACCCCTCCAGTGCCCTTAGGAGGGCACCGCCCCCCTCCAAGGGGGAGCGGAGACTCCGGAAGCCTCTCGACCAAGACTCCGACCCTGCTCATGCCCACCGGGCAGCACAGGACAGCCGCCCGAGACCACGGGGACCGGGCGCACACACGCCCTGCCTCAGGAGTCAGCGCGGACGGCGTGGACACCCTTCGGGCCGTCATTTAGTCACTCAGCAAACACACAGAGGCCGACGTTGGGCCACCCCACTCCCGGCCCCTGTCTACCGCGTGCAGCAGCCACGGTCAGAGTGAGTGTGAGAAAACCCCTCCCTCCCTGCCACAGGAAGGAGACCATGTGACAGGGACCAGGGCCGCCTGCGGGACGGCCGCCTGCCCTGACGTGGCTTTCTCGGCCCGGGCCAGGCAGGGAGGAGACCCCAGCAGGAGCAAACGGCTTTTACAGACTGTCGGTCAGCCGGGGACAGGGGACGGGCGTGGAAGGCGCCTGCTGAGGCCGCACCACCCACGCTGGAGGCTGGAAACCTCATCACGGCCTCGGCACCGCTGGACTGGGGACGGTGCCGGGAGCCGGGGAGCCCCGCTGGCCGGGTCCAGCAGAGGTCAGGGGTCGCCTCTCCCGACACCTGAAGTCCGGACCTTGCTTCAGGGACTTTTGCCCGGAGGAAGAGGAGACACAGCTGCCTGCTGTCAAACCGGCTCCTGGGCCGGGCTGGGCGATAGCCAACCTGGGCGGCCTGAGCAAGCCAGCCCCCGCAGACCAGCCTGAAGCTCAGGCCAGGGTCAGTCCAGCCCCCCTGCTGGCCAGCGTGAGACAGCATGCAGCCCGTCCACTCCCCAGGCCCCAACTCCTCGGGTGCAGAATGGGGCACCCTTGCCTGCCCAGCACAGAGGTAGCAGAGCGCCCGCCCCCGCCATCCCTCCCACCCAGACCACCTTGTCCTCCTCCTCCAGGAAACTCTCTGGGATTTCTCCCCCATTGCCGCCAACCAAGGCTCCTTGGTCCTGGCTGTTTGTAGAAAGTAAGGGTTTAGACCCTCAGAGAAGGGCTGGCTGTGCTGCAGCCGGGGCCAGCGCTGCCCCCTGATGGACACGTCTGGGAAAGCTCAGCTGTCTGGCCCCTGTGGCCAGCATGATGTCACAGGGCAGGCAGGACCCCCGTGTCCGAGCCCACAGCGCGAGGCCCCTGGTGTGGGCCCCAGCCTGGCCACACCCCGCACAAGGCGCCCGGCAGGCCCACGGCACGATCACGCCTGGACAGTGGTGCGGTCCGGGCCCCCAGCCCACGCCAGCTGGAGGCATCACGTCCGGGGTCCTGGGGACGTGGGCGTTCCCTCCCAGGCTGCTCCAGGATGCGGCTCTGGGGCTGTTTCACGGGCCAGGCGGGGGCCCTGACCCCAAGGCCCGCTTTGGGGGGCTGGGAGCAGGGGTGCGGGACAGGGCGTGACAGTCGGCCAGGTGAGGGCGAGCCCCGCTCCCCACAGGGGCACCAGCGGGGACCCGGTCAGGCGGCCTTCCTGTGCAGAGCTGGGGAAACGAAGCGCCCAGGGCAGGGGCCCCGTCCTGTCCGGGGGTCCCAGCGGGGACGTCCGGCTGGCTTGCATTTGCACCAGGGGAACCTGGGGGGTGGTCCCCACTGATGCCGCCGGGCCCCGGCTCCTGCACGGGACACGCGGCCAGCTCAGCGCACTTGGTTTTGCTACTGCTGAGTCGCTCGGGGCTTTCACCCTGGGTGGAAACGCACCAGCTTTTGAGAGGCTGTCCCAAGGGCAGACACTCCTCCCCCGCCTCCCCAGGACTGTATGTTAAAGGCACTTGGGACATGCCACGGGCCACCGGCCCAGCACGCCACCAGAGAGCCCGCCGCAGGTGCCCTGGGGCTGGATGCCGACAAGGCCCCCACACGAGAACCCACAGGCCAGGCTGTGGGGGGCCAGGGGCGCACCCCTGTTGCACCCGCCCCGGCACAGACGAGGGCCCAGAACGGCCAACAGCCCAGGGCTCAGCACAGGACGGAGATGCCCGAGCTTCCTCCCCTCCGGCGTCCATGGGACGGTGATGGCCGGTTCCAGTGTCGAGAGCCCCTGTGGGTCAAACGGAACGGGCTGCGGCCGGATGCAGACGCGGCACCTCTGCCAGGCAGCACGGCTCACAGCCACGGGCCTGGCGCCGGCAGGCGGGCGTCGCCGGCTCAAAGCCACACCGTGGCCAGAGCGGAGAGCCAGGACGCGTGAGGCCCGCCACGGCCGGGCCAGTCCGAGGGGCGGCGAGCGCGGGCCCACAGCGACCCCGTGACCCTGCACGCATCCGTGTGCCTCGCCGCCCCACGCACACCCCGGAGGAGGAAAAGGGCGTGCCGGATGCCCGGCGCGTCTGCGTGTTCAAACGGGTGCCGCGCAGGCGGGTCCCAGAGGGACGCGGCCAGGTGCAGGCAGAAGGGCGGGGCCGTGTGCGCAGGAGGCGCGCGCGGGGGCTCGGCCGAGCGGCGTGGCCGGCGAGTGAGCCCGGCGCCCCCCTCGGAAGCCCTGGGCTTTTCCGTCGCACGAGGGGAAGGAGAGAATTGGGGTTTCTGCTTTAACTCCCCGCGCTGTGCCCAGCGGCTCCTCTGGGCCACCTTTGAGCGCACGGCGTGACAGTGACAGTCCGCAGTGCGGGCCCCCACGAGCCGCGGGCCCCACCCGCACCCTGCCCCGCCCACGCCACTGCGTGCCCGCCCCGTGGCAGACGGCGGGCAGGAGGCGGTGAGGCCTGGGGCCGGCCCCTTGCAGGCAATGTGGACACGGTGTGGGGGACGGAGGGAGCTTGGTCCCGAGGGGTCACACAGTGCCGGGCTACAGCCCTGCGTCCCCCACCCGCCAGGAACTGCTCCCTCAGGCCAGGCCCTCCCGCGGTCACTTCCCTCCACTGGGGCTTTCTGCCTCAGGCTGACACCTGCCGGACCCTCTGGCAGAATCCCACTTCCCTTGCTCTTCATGATTCCCCGGTCACTGTGGAAACACCTCCTCCCCTGGAGGCCCTCCAGGCTGCTCTGTCCAGCAGAGACATCGCCCAGTCCACTTCTGGTGCGTTCCCCACACAGCCTGTGGCGGGGAATGGCAGGGTCACCGGCTGGACAGATGAGCAGCCAAGAGGGAGCCCCTGCTTCCCGGGGCAGGGGGCGTGTCCTGCAGCCCGCAGAGGCCACGGCCAACGGCCAACCGGCAGCAAGGCCAGGCCCAAGCCCAGGTGGCCAGCTCCATGTGGAGGTCGGGGCCAGCGTCAGAGGGAGTGGTAGACAGCCGCCGGGCGGGGAACAGGTTCTCCTCCTGACGCCACAGTCGGATGGCCATGTGTGGCCTGACACAGGCCCGTGTGACACGAGTCCTGGAGGCCCTTTCAAACAGACCCACCAGGCACCTTGGGACTTTTTGTTAACTGGAAAATTCTGGGCACATGGGAAATTTTTATTCTCTTTAAAAGGTCGTGGCCTTTCCCTGGGCACAGTAACCAAGGTGGGACGCTGGCCAGCCCTGCACGGCAGCCTCGCCCGCGCTGGGGCTCAGTCCTGCCCTAGCTCAGCGGCCTCCCCGTGCCTCCGTGCCCTGTCTGGCACACCAGCCTGCACCGTGCCACCGTGACGCGCGTGAGGCCGGCCCTGGCTCGGAACACACCACGTGATCCACGCCACGGAGGCCCAGACCCCAGCCTCCCACAGCGGGCGGCGTCTGAATCCTGCTGGGTTCACGTGGCTGCAATTTGCTCAACTCGAGGTCTCTGCCCGGAGGAGCCTGGCTTTGTGCAAAATGAAAACCAAATTCTTTGCATGTTCCAGCCATTAAGTATCTCCTCGGATGAGGCCCTGCGTTTTCCAAGATGCTAATTTTGTTTTTCAGTGCTGCCCGAAGGGGAAGCGGCAGGTCCTGAGCTAGAGCCAGGCTTGGTGGGGGGGGCAGCAGGCGGGAGGAAGCCCAGAGGGCCCCGAGGCGGCCTGCGTCTGCGTGTTTTCCCCATCACCTGGGGACCCGAGCCAGTGTGTGGAAAAACAGACTGCGCAGAGACGCGGGTGGAGGAAGAGGGAGCGACAGATAACAGGACGCAGCTGTGCACCGGCGGGCGCTCCAGCCAGGGGCCTGCTTTAATTAGAGCTGCAGAGCACGGGAGCCGCTGCCAGGGAGGCCGCCCCGGCACGGGGGAGATGCCCTCGCCCGCCCGCCCGCCCGCCCGCCGTCTGGCGGCTCCCGATCGAGGCCCCGGCTGAGGGCCCCGCGCACAGCGCTGCTGCCGGGAACGCCGGCTCCGCACGCAGCACCTCCTACCGACCGTGCGCCTCGGCTCCCCACTCCTCGCCCAGGCCCGGACGCACCCCTAAGGCTGGGCCAGGACCCGCCAGTCCCAGGGCCACCTCCTCAGGCCCCCAGCAGGAGAGTAACGGACCCGCGTCTCCGGGAAGGACACAGGGTCTGCTTTGCTCACTGCACCTGTTGGACTCGGCTTTGCAGAGCTGTGGGGGGGTCGGGGGGGCAGCCCGGGCATGAGGACACCCACACCAGCCCCGGCTGGGGCGCATGCTGCCTCGCCTGCGGCAAGGGGCAAAGGGGCTCCCCTCACTGGGCCCACGAACCCCTCTCTGTGCACGGAGGCAGGAGGACATGCCGGCACCCCAGAGTCCTTCCTGCTGGGTCCTGAGGCCCAGAGCAGCTCATTTACCTCCCTCGGGCCCAGGAGGGAGCAGAAAATGACTCTGTAGAGAGGCCTCAGTCCCACACCAGCCCCTTCCCCAGACCGAGCACTGAGGCTCGGCTGCTGGGTCCTTGTGGAGGTCGGGGCCAGCGTCAGAGGGAGCAGCAGCTTCAAGGGAGAAGCCCGCTGACTTAGCCTGCCCTCCCGACAGCCAAGATGAGGGTGATGGTGACGATGATGAGAAGATGGTGATGATATTGCCATGAGCGTTACTGCGTTCCATCCTTACAGTAATTCTTAAAGTAGGTTTTATCATTCTCACTTGACACTTGAGGAAACTGAGGCCCAGGGAGCGTCATTATACAACCAATAAATTACATCATGTGACTGGCTCTTTCCAAAAGACATTTTAACACACCTCGAGTTATGTGGTGAGAGTATGCGCGGGCGTGTGTGTGTGAGTGCGTGTGTGTGAGTGTGAGTGCATGTGTGAGCGTGAGTGTGTGTGTTTGAGTGTGTGGTGTGAGCGTGTGTGGTGTGTGTGTGTTGCAGGTCGCTCCAGCCTGACACTGTGTGCTCAGGGTTCTCCTGGTCCTCTCGCCCCCAAGACCCAGCGAGCCGGGGCCAGTCCCCACCCCCAGGACAGCGGGGACCCCCGCGCCCCACCGCGAGTCCTGGCTGAGCCACGTTCCCGCCGCCCGTCCTCGAGGTCGCACGTGGCTGGCCCTCGCCGCTGCGTGGTGCGGGGAGGGAGCACGTGGCGTCCGGAGGGGCGGTGGGCGCCCCGGCTCTGCGGCAGCCCCTCCTGCCGCGGAGAAGGACTTCGCCGTCTCTCCACACAAACCGGAAACACCCGCAGGAAACGACACCTTCGGAAACCGCCCGGGGCAAAGCGCCCGGCCTGCAGCAAACAGTTATTCGTCCTAAGCCCGAGTTCAGCAGAAAGGTGCACACGGCCCACGAGCAGATTCAGTTGCGAAGAGAGAGCCTGGCCGTGGCGGGGGGGGGGGGCAGCCCCCGCGTCCAGGCGCGCCCGACGCCCTGGACCGGGAGAACACGGCGCTGCACTGGCCAAACCACAGCCGGCCAGGACGCGGCCGCTCAGCCCGGCGGCCGGGGGAAGCCGGACGCCGCCCCGGGGAGACGGCGTGCGAGGGCCCCGCACCCTGCGGCACCCGCCTCCCCCACTGTCGGCCCCCACCGAGGGGCCTGTCCGGGCTTCGAGGTGGACAGCGACGTCTCCTGCGTACAAAACGAAAGACCCGAAACGCAGACACGCCCCGCACGCCTCGCAAAGCGGGGTTCCATCCAGCCACTTCTCGTCCACCGGGCCCGCGGACCCAGAAAGGCGGAGGGCGCCGGGTGGTCTGGAAACCGGGCCCCGAGGGCACGGGACGGGCCAGCGCCATCTCCCGGGGATGAGGACACAGAGACCTGAGCCTCCGATGTGCTCCATGACGTGCTCAGTCCGCCTAACGGAGCAGCACGACTCCCCAAACGTGGGAGCGAAGCCTTTTAAATGGGAGCCGCCCCTCGACCCACACCAGGATCTGTCGTAACGGAAGACGTGTGGCCTCGGAGACGAGCGGGCAGGACGGTGGCGTCCTCGAGGCGCCGCTGGGCGTTGGAAAACGCCAAGACGACCAATACCGCGACAGAAACAGAAACCGCCAGCCCCGCGGACGGCGGCACCCAAGAGACGCGCGCCCTCGCCGGCGAGCGGAGCTGTGCGGGGCCCCCCGCCGGCGACGGCAGCGCAGCCCACGCGGGGCGCGAGCCCACGCGCACTCCGGCCCGGAACCCCCACGGCCGTCTGGGAAGCGGCCGGCGGGGAGGCAGCTGCGCTTTGAGCTTGATTGACAATTTCCGGTTTCTCCCATCACGTGTGTGATCGCCGTCCCCGAGCACGGCGCTTCACAGCACACAGGGCCCTGTCCAGCCAGAACCTTCGTGCCAGGCCCACTTCCAGAAGAAGCCCTTCTAGACCACGTGACTGTCACCTGCGGGCTCAGTCACCCTTCCCCAGGGTGCTGCGCTTGCTGGGGGCAGCTGGACAGGAGGGAGCAGCTGGACAAGCATCCAGCCCCAGCCCCACGAGGCAGTGAGCTCAGTGCAGACAAAAGGCATCTGGGCGTGTAGAAGATGCTGGAAAATTAGGCCCACGGTGACCCGGGCCAGGGAGGCCACAGGTGTCTTCCTGCGGCAGGCCCGGGGTGGGGGCCCGACCTGCCCAGCGCCCCACCCCCGCTTCCCACCTTCTCTCATTGTCGTCCAGGTGAGCAAACAGCACGTTCTTGGAGATGGCTCTGGCCAGCGCCGTCATGGTCTTGTAGTCCTTGGGGATGACCTGCGGGAGACGCCAAACCAAGTGAGACTCGCGGGTGTCCCCCGCGGGCAGAGGGGGCGGGGGCGAGAGCCAGCCTCTCCGGGCACCTGCCTGAGGCTCCAGACCAGCTGCTGGACCTTGTGACCAGGCGACGGTGCAGACAGACAACATGCAACCCCAGGGTGACCCAAGAGGTGGGGTCTCGGTGGCCAGGCTGACATGCTCAGAGCCTCCTAGAAGATGCTAGAAGATGCTAGAAGACCCCTCGTCTCTTGGATTATTATGTCTTTGCTGATTTCTTGATTTCACTACTTTTTCTTAAGGTCATAAATACGTGTTTAAACATTAGAAAACTAAACAAAGAAGAGACAACGGGACAGCACCTGGGCCACTCCCAGAGCTGTGCCACCTTCCCATGGAGGGGACCGTGAGGTGGTGACCCCGCGTGAGGCCATGACGGGGCTGGGCTGCCGGCGGGGGCGGCCCCCGGCCGGGCTGGAGTCCACGCGGGGCGGCCTGGTGGGCGGTCTCGGGCGTGTCCTCTGTGTCCACCACGGAATGATGAAAGGAACTCGCGCCTCAAACTACGAGCCTCTCCCATGCCACGCTCCCCCAGGAGACCCTGAGCGGGAGGCCCCCGCCGCGTGCTCGGCCGCCCGGAGCCGCCCGCCAGGCCGGGGGTGGGGACGCGTGTCACGCCGCACGTGGGGCCCGCCGGGCCCACCTTCCTGACGTAGGACACGGCGTCCTCCTCCGTGTAGACCTCGGCGCTGACCCCTCCGCGGCGGCTGCGGGCCTTCACCACGGGGTTCGGCAGCGCCGGGGACGCCTCCTCGTCGCGGGGGTCGGCCTGGGAGCCCGACTTCTGCGCCAAGAGCTGCCGGCTCTCCTCCTGCGGGCCACAGCGGGGGTTAGAGGGCGTGCGGCTGAGGCCCGCGGCCGCCTGGGCGGACCCTGCCGGCCGCCGCCGGCCACAGAGCCGGGCACGGACGCTTCCGTTCGGCCACCTCCAGGCGCCGACTCCAGAGCCCTCGGTCCCCCCGCCCGTTCGTCCCCCGCCCAGGGCCGACACGCGGGGTGCGCCGGGAGGATGCGTGAGGGGTGAGCAAACCACTCTGGTTTCTCTCCTCCCTTTGCATCGCGGCTTCTAAAAAACTGTCCGTGTGCGGAAGGCACAAATTCAGAGTGGAGACACACGGTGACAGGTAGGGCCCCTCCCCCTTCCTCGCCCCCCCAGCGCCCCCCACCCCGTCCGTGTCCCCAGGGCGGCCTCAGCAGCTGGGCTACTGCTGGCTGGAGCGGGGCGCTGGGCAGACGGACCCTCACCTGTGTCCCACGTGCCCAGGACGAGGCCTCTGTCCCCTCCTCCACCAAGGGCCAGGGCCTTCCCCAAACACCACCCGACACCCACAATCTCCCGTCACCCAGCACAACACACTGGATACCGGATCATGCCCGGAGTCACCCAGCGAAAAGGCGGAGTGAGGAAGCACGCACCACCACACACTCGGACCCCGGGCCGGCCTCGGACGCCGCGGGGCTCATCCCGCGCATCTCTAGAAGGCACCTTAAACAGACGGGCCCCGCTGGGCCCACCACCACCCTCACCGTCCTCACACGCCCAGGCAGCCCTGGGACGCTCGTGAGTGTCTCTTTTGGGGGCTTTTTTTACTTTTTAGTTTTTTAAATTCTAATCAAGACCTAAGCAGGACGACCGACCAAGTCCCCGATGCCGACGGAGACGGCTGAACGGCGGGGGCTGCGGTCAGCACGAAGGTGCCACAGAGGGGACACGGCCCGGGCGGGCACGGAGCGAACTCGGGAGCGAGACGACCTGAAAGCCCTTAGGTGGGGCCTGTGCACCACGACAGGCGAAGAGGCAGCTCTTCCTACAAGGCCGGCGAGAAAACGGACGTTTCCCTCACCAAGAAAACGGCTGCAGCCAAGACGCGCGCTCAGCTCGCACTAACTGAATGCGACGCCCACGCCACGTGCAAATCGCCTTGTAAGTGTGACGCGACGTGCGTTACCTACGTAACACGTCACTGTAGGGACTCCCCCAGAAAAGAAAAACTGGCCAAAACAGAAAACGTGTAAGGAAAATAAAGAGACACTAAAATAATCCAGAAGTTCAACATCCAGCCGGAGTTCCAGAAGATAACACGGAGGAGAAAAGAACCGTCAAGATTAAAAGAAATCTCCCCAAATGGAAGAACACGACTCTGCTGGTTGACGAGCCCCCCACAATGTTCTGTCTGGTGAACGAGGAAATTTTACCCTGAAATTCCAGAGATACGAACATCCCACAAGCCTGCAGGGCAGTGCCAGGGGCTGGCCACCAGCACGGCCAGAGGCGTCAGCAGAAACCCGTGCGCTGGAGGACAATGGGGCGCAGCCCTCCCCAGCCCCCCGGCACCCAGACTCGCCCGCCGCCCCCCGCCGGACTGCCGTCCCTTTTGTGGCCGTGAGAAAGGCCTTTTCAAACACGCCTGACTATTAACTTTCCGCTCCTGGAATGAACCCATAGACAACGCATAAAATCCAAAATCGAGACTTTTGAAGAAATATAAACGTTATCGATACAGACGCCACGACACGAGAAGCCCGCGGACGCCCAGGGCGCGGGGTCTGGCGAGGCGGCTGACCGGGCAGCCGTGCCCGCCCTTCACGGGGCGCGGTGGGGAGTCGCGGGCCACGGCGAGAGTCAGACTCGTAAACTCAGGCGTTAGCACGTCTAAGACTCAGATTCTCTAAGGGAAACGAGAGAGGGATCTGAAATGGTGGCGGCACAGTGCTGGCCACATAAAAAACAGACCACCACGTCGCTGCCCACAGCCCTCCGGGACCTCCAGCCCCAGCTGAAACAGGCGTCTTTCATCGGCGGCTGAGGCCGCAGCCCTGAGCACAGCACTAGCCCTCGCCGTCCCCTCTGCCGGGGCCGCTCCCTCACTGCCCGGCCTCTGTTCACGTGTCACCATCTCAGACGAAGAAGTGACGAATCAAGTCACAGGATGTGAAGTACGGCCAGGGAAAAGAGTCAGTAATGCGTGACAGGTCCGTACGGGGCCAGGTGGGTAGTGGGCCGGGGAATCGCCTTGCGGAATATACAAGCGTCTCACCTGAAACTAATGCAAGACAGTATGCAACGTCCCCCGAAACAGGAAGAAGAAAACGTCCCCACCTCGGCGTGGAGAGGTGCTGCCCGCGAGCCCGGCCTCACCGCCTCTGCTCCGCGGCCGGCGGGATGGTGCCGTCCGCCCCCACAGTCCTCGTGCCCTGCGGGTTTAGCGGGGTCGCTGTCCGCGTTCCTCCCAGGCACCCGGGAGCCTCTCCACTGGCCCCAGCGCCTCGGGCTGCACCCGCCTGTGCTCAGCGCTCAACGGGTTTTTGTTAAATGGATGACGACCCTTTTTTGCAATTTAAAAAAATTGTAACTCTGAAAATCAGTGTAGCCGGGAAGACCAGACAGTAAAGGCCACGATCGCACACAATGAGGCGTCGATGCCCAGATGGGAACACGCACCATCCACCACAGCTTCGCGTGCGGCCCGTCGCCCGGCTCGGCAAACCCGACCCGCGGGGCCCGGCCGACCGGCTCCAGTAAGTGGAAACGGGCCTCGTCAGGGAGATGGACGTGCACACAAGGCCGGCTAAGGCGGGTGTGGACCGGGAACCCCGACAGCAGACACCCTCCTCCGGGCAGCGGGCCGGGCGGGGTGTCCTGTGCCAGGAGCGCATCCCTGCCCAGAGGAAGTCAAGGCGACGGCCACCTGGTCCAGGACAGTCCCCGCACCGGCTAGTCCACCCCTCAGGTCCCTCCACTGCAGGACGCCACGGAGCAGCCCGAAGCCCCCCCAGCACCCGGCCCTCGGCCGGGACCACCAGGGACCGAGCGTCTCTGCAGAGGGCCACAGAGTCAGTCCCACAGGCGCCTTGTGGGTAGTGGTGACGGTGACAGTGGTGGTGACAGTGGCAGTGACGGTGGTGACAGTGGTGACAGTGGTGGTGGCAGTGGTGGTGACAGTGGTGGTGACAGTGGTGTGGTGACAGTGGTGACAGTGGTGGTGACAGTGGCGGTGGTGACAGTGGTGACAGTGGTGACAGTGGCAGCGGTGACAGTGGTGACAGTGGCAGTGGTGACAGTGACGGTGGTGACAGTGGTGACAGTGGTGACAGTGGCAGCGGTGACAGTGGCGGTGGTGACAGTGGTGGTGGCAGTGGCGGTGGTGACAGTGGTGACAGTGGCAGTGGCGTGGTGACAGTGGCGGTGACAGTGGTGGTGACAGTGGCGGTGACAGTGGTGACAGTGCGGTGGTGACAGTGGTGACAGTGGTGGTGACAGTGGTGGTGACAGTGGCGGTGACAGTGGTGACAGTGGCGGTGACAGTGGCGGTGGTGACAGTGGTGGTGACAGTGGTGACAGTGGTGACAGTGGCAGTGGTGAGTGGCGGTGGTGACAGTGGTGGCAGTGGCGGTGGCGGTGGTGACAGTGGCGGTGACAGTGGCAGTGGTGACAGTGGTGACAGTGGTGGTGACAGTGGTGGTGGCAGTGGCGGTGGTGACAGTGGCGGTGACGATGGTGACAGTGGTGGTGACAGTGGCGGTGGTGACAGTGGTGACAGTGGCGGTGGTGAGTGGTGGCGGTGACGGGAGGCGGGAGGGGCCTCCCTGCCGACCAGCTGGCAGACACCAGGCCCAGCGGGTTGGTCCAGGACTCCCCTCCACCGCCCCACTCTTCCGTTACCATGACAACGGTCGTCTCGCACTCCCTGCAAGGCACAGACGTTTCCCTGCTGCCAGGCGTCAGCCTTTCATCTTCGTCCCCAGCGCTGGGCGAGAGACGAGGACGCCACACGCTGGAAACGTGCGTGTCTGTGTTAACTTTATCCGACAGTGGGGTCTGCCACTAAGAGACCCTTTACAGAAACCGTCACATGTGCCATCGATCGAGACGCAGCGGTCCGGGCTGGCAGTGGCTCACCCTGCAGGCGGGAGGCGGCCCAGGGCCCCGTGCGGCCAGGACCCCAGGAGGGGGTGTCTGCACTGCCGAGGACCACTTGCTGCTGGTGGGCCCTCTGCGAACTTCTCGGTCCAGGGGGAGCTGTGGGACGCGAGGACCTGGGGCCTCCAGAGGGGTGGACAGTCGCCAGCCCTGGCCAGGAACCTCAGGCCTCCTCTGCAGCATCTCTGAGAGGAAGGCAGGGAGGTCACCCCAGCCTCTCGGGCGGGGACCGGGGCGGGAAGGGCAACGGGCGTGTCCAGGGCACAGCCACTCAGCGGCGGGGCGGGGAGGGAATCAGCTGCAGAGGCTTCGAGCAGAGGCTTCGAGCGCCTCCTGCAGACCAGGCCTCGTGCAGAGAATGCAACAGAGAAAAAGGCTTCGCTCTAACAGCAGACAGACCGTGGGAGATGCTGGGGTGAGCACCAACCACCGCAGAACTGGGTACGAGGGGCTGTGCAAGCAAGGGGGGCTCCTGGCCAACCGTGGAGGGAAGAGTCAAGGAGGACCTCCTGGAGGAGGAGTCTTCCGGGCTGACACATGGGAAGAGGTGGACCCGGGGGACCCCTCGCCACCTCCCAGCACCTAGTGCTCGGAAAAGGCCCCTCCTCCCTGACCTGGGGCGGGGTGCGTCCGCGGCCTCTCCCCCAGATGCTTGCCTATCCCGTTCTCTCTCAGATTTGGGTGTGTGCCACTATCGTTTAAACTTTTGTGTCATTAACTCCCGCTTTGATCTTCACGACTCTTTCTTGTTTTTGCTTTCCTGGCTCTCTTCCTGTTTCTGGCTTCTCGGCCGCACACACGACGGGGCTGAACACCTGGAGGTGGGATGCCGGCCAGGGTAACGGCGTTGGTGAGGGCGCCCAGGACTACGCCGGTGACTGGCGTCCCCACGAGAGGAGGAGGATGTGGACAGACACACGGGTGGGACGCCGCGTGACAGTGGGGGGGGATGTCAGGGCAAGGCAGCCACCGCCCGGGTGCCCATCCTCCGTCGGAGCTGCAGAAGGGACCGCCCCGACACAGCCCTGGCCTTGGCTTCGGGAGATGACACATTTCTGTCGTTCTAAGCCATCCGATCTGTGTGGTTTGCTGTGGCGCCCCAGGACAGAGGCACACAGCGCCTTCACCTCCCACCTCGTTGCCTAACTACCAACGTTAGCATCCCATAGGTTTTGACATGGAATGCTTTCACTGTCACTCAAGTCTAAGCATCTAATAATTTTTTACTGTGACGATCTTTAGCTGGTGAGTAATGCAAATGCTCTCACTCCTGGCGTCCACACAAAGAGAGCCTGGCTCGCTCGCTCTCTCTCTCTCTTTTTTTTTAATTAATGATTTTTAACTTTCCTGGATTATAGTCAAAGAAGGTGGGGTTTTTATTAAGTTTATCAGGATGACATCAGTTAATAAAATTATGTAGATTCAAGTGCGCCATTCAGTCACATACTTGAACACCGCATTGAAATAATGTGGTCCTGAGAAAGAAAGATTTTGACCCATTCTGGGTCCCGTTTACACAGGTCCCACTGCATACGCTCGATGCTAAAATTCTAAAATCCTGATTCACACACTTTCTACGGTTTCCTGTGTCCCTGACCATACGCGAAGGGACCAAAAAAGGAAACCAAGCTCAGCAATGACATGAGACAGAGAGGGTGTCCCCAGCCCAGACCCTCACCAGCGACAGCCCTGCTGTCTCAGGCAGAGGGGTGTGTGGGTGCCACGCGTGCCCCAGGTGGTGTGGCTGGAACACCCACCTCCCTAGGTGCTCACTGCTCAGGACCTGGGACAGCACCTGGCGCGTAGTGGGTATTCAATTAACACTCACTGACTGGCTGAATGAACGAAGGCTTTTGGAGAACAACGGGCATTGCGTGTCAGTGGACACCTCTGAGCCCCTACTCTAGTTCTCAAAACACATTCCCCGGAGAGAATGAGAGGTGTCAAAAGACACCTGTACCAGAACATTCTCCGCGGAGTTTAAACATTCTTTTTAATCCCGCGGGCAACGGAGAGAAAGTGCATCAGTCGATTTGGAAACATCTCTGTAAGGAAGGAAACGGCCCCGCACCAGGACGTCACGTCCGCAGCAGCACCACGCCACACGAGCGGCCACAGACAGGCAGGCTTAAGAAGCCGGAAGGGGGGTGAGCACAGTGCAAACGCATACGTGCCTGGCTGTTGCAGTGGACGGCCGAAACTCCGCTTTCGTTAACCGAGGTCACCATAAAAAATAAAAAATAAAGGATGGAATTAGTAAGGTGTTCCAGATGCCATTCTCCAGGAAAAACAAATGTCGACTACCCGCTATTAGACTCAAAAAACATATTTATTAAACATATTAAACACATTACAATATTTTCAAATATATTATTTTAAAAAAATGCCCCGGAGAAGCACCCTTGTCCTCTCTTCAGTCCTGTGAGGGCACAGCGAGGACACCTGTCTATACCTGTCTATGAACCAGGAAGCAAAACTTCACCAGACAGTGAACCTGCCTGTGCCTCATTCTCAAACTTCCCGCCATCAGAACTGTGAGGAACCCATTTCTGTTGTTTATAAATCAAAATAATAATAATAATAATAATAATAATAATAATAATAATATTGAAAAGCAGGATTCAAAATTTATATATCGTGAAGAGAATGAAAAGCCAACCTGCAGATCAGGAGAAAATGCTTGCGAAATGTAGTGATAAAAGACCTGTGTGCAAAATGTACAAAGCCCCAAAACTCAACAGTAAGAAGACAAATCCAACAGGAAAACGGGCAAAAAGCCTGAACAGACTCCTCACGGAAGAAGATACACAAATAAGATGGCAAATGAGCGTGTGAAAAATGCTCTGTGTCATACGTCGTTGGAAAATGCAAACTAAAACAATGAGACACCACTACAGACCTCTCCGAACGGCCAAACCCCGGCCCCTGACGGCACCTAGTGCCGGTGAGACCGGTGGGGACGCAACGTGGTGCAGCCACGGTGGAAGACGGCTGGGCGATTTCTTACAAAACTACACTTAGTCTTGCCACACGATCCAGTAACCACATTCCTTGGTATTTTCCCCCAAAGATGCGAGAACTTCTGTCCACACAAAATCCTGTGCATGTGGCTGTTCTGTCGGCTTTATTCATGATTGCCAGAACGTGGAGGCAAGATGCCCTTCAAGCAGTGGGTGGCTGCCCTGCGGAGGATAAACCGTGGTCCGTCCAGATGACGGACTTTTAGTGATAAAGAGAGGTGAGCCATCGAGCCCTGAAAAGGCACAGGGGGACCTCAAGTGCATGTTATTAAGTGAAAGAAGCCGATCTGAGGTGGTGACACGCTGTATGAGTCCAAGTGTGTACTGTGGAAAGGACACAGCTCTGGGGCGGGGACGTGGTCATGGGACCGGGGGGGAGGGCGGAGGGACGAGCAGGCAGCGCACAGAGGACGTTGAGGGCAGTGAGATGACTCTGTGTGACGTGACAGTAGTGGGTACGTGTCCTTGCACGTCTGTCCAAGCCCAGGGGAGGCACAGCGCCCAGAGCCACCCTAAGGGACACCGTGGACTTTAGGTGACAGTGACGTGCCAGGTGTGTCTGTTGGCTTGAGCGATGTCCCACACCTATGCACGACTGCTCAGGTATTCTGCAGACCTACGATCTCTCGGAAAACAGCCAACCGCACCGAAAAGCACACACAGAGGAGGGTTATAAACTGGATTACGAGTGTGGGACCGGCGGGGGTGGGTGGGGGTGGGGAACGAGCACTGAAACACAGCTCCAGGGAAATGCTGAACGCGGAAAGTCACGAGAGACTGGAGACGGTTCGCTTCTTCATCCTTTCCTGTACTTTTATTTTCTAAGGTTTTGTGGGATCCGTCTTTCCTCCTATTATTCATTAACTTCTGAAAGCTTTAAGCCCCTTTTTGAAAAATGCTTTAATCGCTCTCCGTCCCCTTCAGCCAGCTGCGTCTCACTGCATTGAAACGCTCCTATCAAACGTACGAACAGCTGCCCTTTCTGTGGCTTTGAGCTGGAGACGCGGTCTGGACAGATCGGCGCAGCTGAGCTCAGCACCAAGCCACCTGCCGTGTCGCTGAGTGAGCGGCTCAGGCTGAGCGCCGCGCGGGGGCAGCTGCTGGACCGCTGGGCCGCAGCTGCAGGACAGCGCGTGGGCCGTCGCTCTGCTCCCTCAGCCGCAGACCGCGGCTGCGTGGGCGGTGCAGGGGCGGGAGGGGACACGGGTCCGAGCTCACGCTGAACTCCCGAGCACGGCGGGCAGGGGAGGGGAGGGCGGCCGATCTGGACGGCGCTCGGCGGGCGGGGGCTGCTTTACACTATCCTCTGTTACTGATGTTGGTTAGAAGATCCTTCTGGCAATAAACACAAACGTAGGAAAGTTGACAGACCCCTGTCCTGGAAGTGCCTGGTGGCCTTGGCGCTGGTGGCACCGCTCTGCCTGAGGAGGGAGCGGCGGCGAGGGCGCCGCGCAGCGCCCCGGGCACAGTCTGGCCGGTCCCAGGTGGCAGAGGGGCGAGGGCCGGTGTGCCTGGACGGCGGGGATCCCTGAGGGAGGCGGCAGGAGAGGCAGAGGCACGAAGGGCAGGTCCGCGCGGCGGGAGCCCTGTGCCGAGCGGACGCCCCCACCCGGCCCAGCTGCCACCCCGCCAGCGGGCCAGCAAGCCCACAGACAGGCCCGATCCCGTCTGATCTCGGACGCTCCGCAGGGTCGGGCCTGGTCAGTACTTGGATGGGAGGCCGCCCGGGAAGACCATGTGCTGTAGGCGTAATCAATAAATAAGGGACCGTAAGCTGACAAGGTCCTTGCAATCTGTGAGGTCATCCAAGACTTGCCTCGCCTAAACAAACAAACAAACAAATAAATTAAATCCCAAGAGGATTTTTGGCCAATATCACCAGGATCGGTTTAAACTATCCCTGGAAAAGCAAAGGAACTAGAGTAGACAAAACAGTTTTGAACAAGGACGAAGTTGGAAGGTACGCCCCCGACTCCAACCGTTACTAAAGGTCACAGCAGTGCGCACGGCCTGCGGCCGCCCCACCAACCTGCACCCACCGGCGCGTCCAGACGGACCCGCAGACGTGTGGCCAGCTCATTACGACAGAGGCGCACCCACGGTCCGGCAGGCAGTTCCTACGGACCTTCGTAAATGCAAAAGCACCGTCTAATGCAAACGTCGCACGAAGCGGAACTCAAAAGTGACCTTCCACCACGTGACCGGCGCCGTCCGGGAACGCGAGGACGAGGGACGGGGACCTCGCACCCACGCGCACGGGGGCCCGGCACGTCTGGCCCCTTTCCTTGGCAACCCTTTCCTCGCCGTAAGGGCATTTTCTGAGAGAGACGAGCCTGAGAGCCGTCGGACGCAAAGCAGCGGAAAGAAAGCAGAAACCATGGCACCGCCACGGGGCGGAGCATTGCGTGGCCCCCGCTAAGAGGACACGGCGTGCCCGCTGCATGCACACTGACCGGGCGGACGGGTACGCTCCAGGTCGTGGTGTGTCCACCCCAGCGAGACCGGCCACGCCAAAGAAACGCCAAACAGCAGACGATCAGAGCTACAGCCACGCACACCCCCAGCCGCGTGCCGCGTTGCCAAGCGAGAAAAAGCCCTAGCGACAATGCGGGGCGGGCACCCCGGGGAGGGCGACCTTTCCTCTGGCATTTGACATTCGCCCACGAAGGGTGACGGCTCTGTCAACGGCGGCGTCCCACGGCAGCCCCAGGCCCGGAGGAACGCTCACGCCCTAAGTCTCCACCCGGAGGAGCTGGACCTCCTTGGACGGCCCAGGATGCGGGACCACTCACAGGCCCGGGCAGCCCCCCGAGAGCTGGCCATCCGCCGGTCTGCACGGCGGCCCCGCCTCGTCCCGCCCGTGGCCAGCAAGGGCCTCCGACGCGCTTCCTGCCTGCGACACAGGCTTCCGCCCACGGCTCCCCGCCCGTGCGCTGGGCCGAGCCCCTGCTCCGGCTTCCCACAGGAAACAGCACGTACTGGCCCTGATAACACACACAGCTCGGTGGCCACTGGTCAGGCATCGTAGTGGGAACAAGACGGAAGGACAGGCCATCGTAGTGGGAACAAGACGGAAGGACAGGTTGAAGGACTCCGGCTCCTCACATTTGGGGATCTCCAGCGGTTCGAGAATCCACCGCAAACTAAGGCGTTTCCTCCCCATACAATGCGCCCACCGACAGAAGCGTGCGTGCGGTTTCGGAGAATTGGCCCCATCGCCCCGGAGCCTGTGTGTATTGGCTGCTACGAAAAAGAGCATCAGAGCCGCGGGGCCCGGCTGCGGGCTGTCCCCGTGCCCAGGCGTGGCACACCACCGCGAGCGGCAGCTGCGGTCCGCGCGGGTCTGAGTACAGCCCCTGCCTGCGCCCGGGGGGCCCTGCGCGGGCTGAGCTCTGTCCCAGAACGAGCCTGTTGGCGTCCCAGGCCCCCGCGCCTTGGCACGCGGCTGTGTCAGGAGGGAGTCTCTGCAGACGACCGCATCGTGCTAAGGTGAGGTCCGCAGGGTGACCCCAATCCAGTACGACTGTGTCCTTACAGAGAGGCAAAGGCCGTGTGACGGAGGCAGGGGTGGGGTGACGCGTCGGCCAGCCCGGGGCCGCACAGGGCACAGCAGCGAGGGGACAGGCCGGGGCCGGCCCCTCCCCGAGCCCCCAGGAGCCGCCCTGCGATGACGCGGGGACCTCGGACGTCAGCCTCCGACCGGGAGACGACGGGTCCCCGTTGCTCAGGCGGCCGTTTGGGGTCCCTGCACTCTGCGCCTGGGACCAATGTGGCACCACGGTGACCGCGACGTAGAAAACGAGGGCGCGTCACCCCCGTATCGGGAGGTAACAGGAAGTGTGATTCAGCACCAAGGCTGCACCCGGGGCCCCCACCTCCCGGGCTGGGCTCAGGCCACCGCCTCTCCTGGACCTTGCTCCTGACCTGCCACAGGCAGATGACGAGCCACCTCCCAGGGCAAGTAGGATGGATCAGCTTCCCAAACCGCGGTCCTCGCCCGGCCAGGCCCCAAGCCCCCACGCACAGCCGCCCTGGTGGCTGAGACCTGCATGAACAAAGCAGGCTCTTAAGTCTTCCACCCAACCCTGCTCCTTCCCCAATGATTTTTAATGTTTTTTTTTTATTTTAGAACTTTCCAAATTTACTTGAAAAGGCACATGTTACTTTAAAATGTTTCTGAATGGACTGCTTTAAAGGGAAGGACCAACTTCCTCCTGCTGGGTTAGGGATGCTTGTCAACAGGGCTGAAAAACAGGCTGCGCCTAAACGGGGCCCATCAGTCCCCATGGGAGATGGGGACAGGGACAGCTGCGTCATGACAAAGGGCCAAGAGGGGGAACGGTCGGCGGCTCCCAGAGAGGGTGCAGGCTGGTGAGCCTGAGTGTGGGAGTGGGGAGCCACTCTGGGGTGACCGAAAGCAGGACCCTGCGCTCCAGCCCGTCCTGCAGAGGCGAAGCCAGGGGTGGGGGACGCTGAGAGAGGCCCCCACAGAGGAGGGGTTGCAGGGTCTCACCCTTCAGAAGAGGGGTCAGACCCCTGCACACATCCACGGGGCACTGCCACCACAGGGGGCCTCCGTGTCCCAGGGCACAGGGTCCAAAGTCGAACAGCCCCCACCACATAGCTCTGCTTTTCTCTTTTACCCCAAATGGAGGGCCCTCTCCACCTCTGTCCTAGAGGAGAAAGCCACTGGTGAGTCCCACAAGTGATCGTCACAGCCCGTGAGGCCTCGGAATACTGACCCACCGGGGAAGAAGGGGGTGCTTCTGTGGCCCGGGACAGTCTCTGGACGTGCCTGGCAAGGTCAGTCCCCAGCTCCCCTGCCCACCCGGGAAAAAGCCACAGGATAACACTCTTGGGGACACCTGATGGGCTCCTGAGGAACAGGGGGGAGGCCTTGGGACGGGAGCCCCACCCAGTGCACCTGTGGCGGGGGGGGGGGGGGGCAGGCAGAGCACTGACCTTCTCCAGCCTCTCGAAGTGCTCCCGCAGGAACCGCATGGGGCGCTCGGGCTTGGCCACACACAGGTGCACCACGCAGTCCTTGAGCACCTGCTGGATGCCGTGCTTCTGGACGTACCGCTCGCAGCCCTTCAGGCCCTCAGCGTCATCCAGGTGGGAGGGTGCGGCCATGGTGACCAGCTTCCTGCTCCCTGCGGGGAACGAACCACAGGGCCTCAGGCTGGCTGCAGGGGGGCGTGGGGGGAGCCCGGGTCTGGGACCACCCCCCTTCCCTGCCCCGAGGCCTATGGCTGTGACCAAGCCGGTGGCCACCGTGACAGAGCTATGTGGTCCGGGGTGATATTCCGCACTTGCCAAAGACCCGGCTGAGTGAACATCGACCGCAAAAGCCTCACCTCTGACAGGTCCTCGTGGGTACAGAGGGGGACCCAGCATGGTGCTGGAGTTTGAGAAGGCCCTTGTCTCTGAGGGAGCGGCTGCGCAGTGGGGTGGGCCCTGAGCAGCCACGGGCTACATGGTCCCCCCTGCGCCCATCCCTCTCAGGGAAGGACGACCCCATGAAAGGGAACGTAGTCCCCAACACCGGCCCAGCTGGAGGGCGCTGGGAGGTCTCAGGGGACCAGGGATGGAGAGGTCCGGCCTGGCGCAGGGTGGGGGCGGGGTGGGGGCGGGGCCGCTCCTCCGGGAAAGGGGAAAAGGGAAGAACTGAAACCCCCGGGGGTCTTCTGGAGGACAGAACCCCGAGAACAATGGCAGGCCGGGTTCTCAGTTCCCGCTTCCAACTCAGTCACAATGGCAGGCCGAGAACCCGGCGTCGGCGCCCGCCGCACACCGGCGGGGACCCCGGGGCCGGCGCGTGCAGCCAAGAGCTCGGGGGCGCCCCCACCCCCGCCACAGAGGGGCAGCCCGGTGGGGGGGGCTCGGCGCAGACCCCGCCCCAGCCCCGTACCTGGCTGCGCGGTGCCCCAGGCCTGAGGCAGCTGTGCCGGACGCGGACGTGGGACCGGGCGACGCGAGCCGAGCGAGCGGCCCGCACTGCAGCGGCGCCGCCCTCCGCCCGCCCCCGCGCCCAGCTTCCCGCACCGGCCCCGCGGCGACCCCCGCCCCCTCCACCCCCTGACCCTCCGCCTCTCACTCGGCTCCCCCATGTCTCCCCAGAACCGAACTCTCCCCCTCCCCCAGGTTTCCGTGCACCCCTAGCCTGCCCGTGTCCCCCTCCCCCTCCCCAGCCTCCTCACTGACGCCCATCCCCCCATGTCCTCTTGGCATTCTGGGGACACACTAGGAGCCTGGACAGGCTGGCGTTGGAGGACAGGCCACAGATCCGCCCGTAAGGTGGGGGCCACGACCCTGCTCACCCCTCCCCGGGGCGCCTCACCGCCCCACCCTGGGCCCTGTGGCGCCCACCTGGCTCGTGGCAGCCCAAGAGGCCTGAAGGCTACAGCCAGGGCCGACTGCTCACTCCTGGGCCCCCCATTCCACCTGCGCACGGCACAGGGTGCCCATCCTGCAGGGGCCACCTCCAGCTCGGCCAGCAGCCGCCCAGGCCGGCCCAGGACGTGCGAGCGGACGCCTTCTCTTGGTGAGGGGGGTCGAGAGGGGATTGTTCTTATTTTCCTGTCGTCCGCATTCTGCCAACGTGGTGGCAGAAACGTCAGGTCAGACAGTGGGGGTCCCCGGCCAGTCTAAACACCAGGCAGAGGACGGGGAGCCCAGGCCTTGAAGCAGAGACAGCTGCTCCCTGCCCACGCTCACCTGTCCCCGCACACGTCGGCCTGGCCCAGCGAGCCTGCTGCTCCGTGCCAGCGGGAGGGGAAGGGACAGACAGCACTCAAGTGGACAAACGCGGGGAGCCCCTCTGCCTCCCCAGCCCGCACCCAACGTGCCTCCGGCCTCGTGCATGGGCCTCGCTCCTGTCCTGCTCACTCTTGCTAGAAGAGGGTCCTTTGGGAATTCCAGTCCAGTCTCATCGGAATCGAAACTTCGGCCCACCACCAGCTAAGCCTTGGGCTGTGCCCAGGCTCGGGCTGCCGGACTGCCACGGACCACTTCTCCCCTCTGCCCCTCCCATTACTCCGGCCCTCCAGGAAAGGGCCCAGCCTCACCGGAGGGGCCTGGGGACGGACACTCCAGGCTTAGCTTTGCTCTCAGGACTTTCCTGGGTGCTCTAGAGGCCTCGTGGGGGGACCCCCCCATACACTGTTCCTGGGAAGACTGCCATGCTGTGGGGTCCCCAGCGCCCCCACACCCTCATTCTGCCGGTGCTTCACCCTGGCAGAGGGCCTCCCGCACAGTGTCCATAGAAGACAAGGACCTCTCAGGCTCAGGGGGCCGGCGGCTGGCTGGGTGCCCCGAGCCCCTCAGAAACTTGGTCCCTTGGCCTCTCTCAGCTGTGACTTGTACTGTGCCAGCCTTCACATCACGAAGGTGTGAGCTCTGCCAGCCTGTCACCACCAGACCCTTACAGGCCACTCAGGTATCTACTTCAGTGGCCCCCCGGAAGAACTGCTTCCCCCAGCTCACCCCAGGAGCCGTCCAGGAGATGGCCCCAGTCGCCCCAGCCTGCAGACAAACCCATTTCTCTTGCTGCTCCCTATGTGGCTTAAGTGAAGGGAAAACACTTCTAAAATATCCTGCTTGCTCCCTGCTCAACCCCGGGGATGAAACTGACACCCAGAGGGCCCCAGAGACGGGGCGTCACAGGGAGAGGACCAGGGTCAGGTCCAATGGCGCCTGAGCTCACCCTGGGGCTGGACCCCGCTCCCCCACCCCCGCATCCTGTTCAGTAGTAAATGCCTTCATCGTCTACAGTTGGTTTTTTGCTTTTTGTAACAGAAAAGTCCAATGGATCTGTGATGTTTACCTGACGTACACACATGGCCCCAGACAACCCCAGGGAACAGTGCACCATCAGGGCGCGGGCTGGTGTTGGGGCCCAGGGTCAGCCAAGGGAGCTGGTTGGACAGTCGGTGGCCAGAGCTCTTGCATGAGGATGGCAGGAACGTCCCTCACGGCTGGACTGTAAACTCACTGTACCGCAGCGCCGCCATCCGCAGCGGGCCCAGGGCGCATTTATGGGGTGTCCTGACAGCGGCGTCTTCCTCCTGAAACGTGTAGCCAGGGCTCGTGTTGTCCACTCAAAAGTCAAGTAAACTAAGTGTCCCTCCAACGTGGGGAGGGGCCCACCCTATGCGCTTGCCCGTCCGCCTGGCAGAAGGGGTTCACTTTCCCGGTTCTGGGGGTCCTCGCTTTACCCCTGGAACCTGGGTGACGAAGCCTTGCAAGGATTCAAATTCACACTCTTTCCTCAACTCCAGTTCACCAGCCAAGAAGCATGTGAATGTCACCCTGCAGGGTGCTCCCCAGGGCACGCACGCCTCTGGACAAGGCCGGGCACTTCTGGGCGGCCTGGGCACCCTGTGTGTCTGCAGGGCCCATCAGCTGCCCGCAGGAGGCAGCAGGTGAGGCCACAGGGCGCAGAGGAGGGAGGGGGTGCTCGGGGAAGTGGCATCCATGAGAAGCCCCCGCCCAAGGGTTTTAAAAGCTGCGTTCTCTGCAGATGGCTCAGCGTCCAGAGCTTCGCTGCGCAGGGCCAGGATGCGAAGTTCACAGGGATGTAGCTGCAGGTGTCGAAGTCTGATTTAGGCATTCCGCGGTATGGTTTTGGGGTGTGCCCCAGCAGCAGCCGGCAAGAAATCAGGGCGCTCACGGGCACTTGGAAGCAGATGCTCCCAGCCCAGCCGCAGGTGAGGGCGTGGCAGGGCCCGGAGCGCCCCCTTCAGCAGCCGATGAGCTGCCTGGACGGGGAGACGGCCGGTGTGCGGGGTTTCAAACCACTGCGTCTGTGGTGGCTCCCGTGCCAGCCGCTGACAATAAATCCCGGGGAATCAAGGAAAAGAGGCCCACCTTTACGTCTGGGTGAGTGCAAGTTAGGGGCTAGCTGCAGGGGTGCTACAGGCTGGGGGGTCCCCCTCAAACTCCCAAGTGGAAACAGCACGATGGCTCTGGGAGGTGGGGCTTTTGGGGTGCTTAGGTCGTGGGGTGGGGCCCTCGTGAGGTCAGTGTCCTTACACAAGAGACCCCTGGGGGCCCCCTCGTCCCCGCCCGCCACGTGGGGACACAGCAAGGAGATGCCAGCTCTGGACCAGGAAGGGGCCGCGTCGGGCACCAGACCGGCCGCGCCCTTCGTCCCGGGCTTCCGGCCTCCAGACTGTGAGAGACAAGTGTCCGTTGTCTACCTGAGTAAGTCCGCTGTAGCGGCCCCGAGCAAACGACAGCAGCAGGAAGCAGGTGGTATGAGCCACGGACGCCTACGTCAAAAGCCGTTATTATGAGGAGAAAGAACTATTAGGAACCTGGCATAGAACGAACAAACGTTAAGGGATCAGAACGAAGAGTCCATAGGTAAACCCGAATGCTTGTAGGAATTTCGTGATAAAAGTGGCATTGTACGTCAGAAAAAAAAACAAGAATTCGATAGTTTGGAAAGGACTAAAAAGCCAACCAGGAAAAAAGTTAAGCTGGACCTCTACGTTACTCTTTACACAGATAAGTGTGAAGTGCATCAAAGATTTAAACACAAAAATCGAAACGATAAAATAGAAGAAAAGTTAAACTATTCTACAATCTTGGGGCAGAGGCCACCTTTCTATGCATAACACAAAAATCCAAGAGCAATAAATATAAAAATCAATACATGCAACTATATAAAAATGAAAATTTTTGCATTAAAAAATTCAAAAGGCAAACAATTTGTAACACACGTACAAAGGGCTAATAATTTCATAGCATGAAGAGACCCAACTTTACTCAAAATAAAAACAATGCAAAAAAAACTACACAGAAATACTATTTTTTCCCTAGCCAATTAGCAAAAAGTCCAAAGTCTGCACATTAGGTGGTTTTGGCAGGGGCGTGGGAAATGGGCTCGCTCGTGTGCTGTCAGTGGGGGTACACTGGCCTCTGTGGAGACCAATTTGGAAAAACTCTAACCTTTAAACATATATATCTATTCTAACAATTTCGTGTTGCTATGTTTATCGATAATTTGATAAAATTTATCAGTACTGCAGTGACCATTCTTATTCATGCATTTCTCTGCACAAAAAAATATTAAAGTGCACAAAAATGCATAATAAAAGATTAGAGGGGACCAAATATCCATCAACAGGGGTCTGATGAAATACTTAATGGCACATCCAGGTGATGTCCCATTATGCAGCTGAAAGGACATGGCAGCTCTTCGTGAACTAATAGTGAGTGATCTCCACGTACGTTAAGTGGGAAAACTCCTGGCACGAACCTTGCATGGTGGGCGCCAAGTAAGAGCCCCGATTCCATGTCAGTGTGTGTCCCTTACGGCGTGGACGCCCTCCGGAAGGGTCTGGAAGACACCAGTGACAGAGGTGCCTCTGGGAGGGAGCTGCATGTCTGAGGGAGGGGAAGGAAGGGTGGGAGACTGCCACCTAAGGTGTCCCTGGGCGCCTCTGCATTCTTTATTTTAAAATAACTGCTTTACATAGAATTTTTAAATCTTCCTTGTGAAGATGGAGAATTCAAAACACTCATTATTTTCAGTCTCTCCTGAATCACACTGAAACCACAATAAAGGATTGTTTTTAAAGACTGAAACCCCCGAGGACAGGGAGTCCCGGAGAAGACCCTAAGGAGTGTGGAGGCCTGAACACAGAGGGACTGTCACATAGATAGAACGGTCAAAGCTGGACTGTAAGCTGGTGGAGGGGGAGTCTTGTCCTACCAGAACCTTCCAGATACCCCAGAAGTGAGAGAAAACGGGGCGGGGGGCTTCGTGCCTCAGGGTGGGCATGTGACCGGTGGAGGGAGCGAAACGCATGCTTTTTCAGACCAGACTGAAACGGCGACACTGTTTGCCCACCTTTCTCACTCTTGGGTCACCTGCCTTTGGAACCTGCCTATCTTGTGAGGACGCCCAAACTGGCCACATGGAATGGTGCTGCTGCTCCCGGGACAGCTGGACATGGGAGCGACCGGCATCGGGTGTGTCTAGCCCAGCCTTCAGCGAGTCCACCCGTCACCGAGTTCAGTCAACGTCCAGACCCACAGAATCCAACTTCGTAAGTGCCACTATAGAAGCCACTGAGTCCTGGGGCAAAAGGGTACACTGTCTGACAGCGGGGACCCATCTCGAGGTCAACGTGCTTCCACCAGGCACGGTCCCCTAGAGCTGGCCGCCCTCCGTCTTCCGTCTCTGCGGAAGGCACCGTCTGTCCAGCCAGCCCGGTCAGAAACCTGGGCCTTCCACATCTCCCTCCCAGCCCGTTCCGCGCCAAGCTGGCCGCACTATTGATGAAATGACCTCGACCTGTCCACGTCCCCGCGGGCACTGCAGACGAAATCAGCAGCCTCCTCCGCCCCTGGCGGAGGAATGGCCTCCCTTCCCCGGCTTACACCTCTTCGCCGCCCCTTCCACATAGCCTTCCAGGCCAAGTCCAGGGCCAGCCCCCGCAGCCCAGGGCCCTGCGCACCCCCCACCTCCTCCTCTCACGACCACAACCCGCTCCCAGAACCTCAGTCCTTGGAGCCCCGAGAAGCCAGCCCTGAGCTCGGGGGTCACTCATGCCACAACTGCATCTGTTTGCTCAACACCTGGTTAGCTGCCCCGCCCACCCATCAGTCCCAGAAGGAATCTGTTTGCTTTGACTCACCGCAGTGTTCCAGCACCGCGGACAGTGTCCGGGAACGCAGCAATCCCGTAGATGTTTGTTGGGTGAATTAATGAATGAGTCAATCGAGTGTTATTTGCTAAAATTGGTTTATTGCTGTTTAGATGACACACTTCATACTCCAGATCACCGGGACACGGAACAATGAACCTGGAATAGACTGAGAGGTCACTCTTTCCATACCTCTCTCTGGCTTTTTATTCAGCAGAGGAAGTCCTTCTTCACCCACCCCTGGGAGTACGTTTGACAGTTCGTCACCTTCTGGGTCACGCGGAGAGATTTCACAGTCCACAGTTAAGACAGAAACCCAGAGTCCTCTCAGTCACTATACGCGTCCACCCCAGGTTCCCGCGGTACCAGTCCTCCTGGGGCAGGGCTCATCCTGGCGACCTCATTTTTACTTCATCATCTCCGTAAAGGCCCTGTCTCTAAACGAGGTCACCTCTGAGGTCCTGGGAGCTAGGACTCCAATATGTGAACACAATTCGGCACATGCCCCTCCCACCACAGGCCGTCGCTGTCCCTCTAGAGAGGGACCTCTCCCCACCCACCACCTTCACCTGGTCAGCTCTTCCTCACCCTTCCTATCTCACCCCTCTCCCCCCAGAGAGCCTCAGTAGCTGAGCTCAAATTCCTTGGCCACTCCTTCCATCATTCTACGCTAATGAGACCATTCCCCGTCAGTAGACTGTAAGACCTGTGATGGCAGGGACCATGTGGCGTTTGGCGTTTGTGTATCATCACATCCCAGGTGCCCCAGACACAGTGGCCCAACACATGCCTGCGGGACGAAAGACTGATTGAGGGCTTCCGAATCCCACCTGACGACATTTAAAAGGCAGAACTGTCTTCGAACATCGCCACTTTACCAAACAGGTGTCAACAACAAAAAGAGGGATCAAGTTCAAAATAAAATTAAGGACCTTTCGCTCTCTGCAACCTCATTAAGTGCGCCGTCAGACGGGAGCTGCCTGGCTGACGGGATGTGGGATCGCCAGCTGCAGCGGGCTGTCAGGTGCGCGTTCCAACCTACCCACCGGTGCGCGACTTCGTCCAGGCTGTTCGCCGCCCGTTCCGACGCCTGGGCTCCGCTGGAGGGCAGGGCTGCGGCGCCCCGACCCCTGGAGTCCCGGACGCCTCCCGTCCTGGGGCCACCGGGCGCCCCAAACCGCAGCACCAGCTGGACCGCCCTTCTCCGAAGGACTTCCCAAGGTTCGGGACGTGCGGCTGCGGAGCGCAGGGACGCCCAGCCGTGCGACGGCGACAACCGCCTGCGCCGAGCGGACGGCGCCGGCACAGAGGAAGCGCCCAGGACGCCGCACGGCCCCGGTGCCCCGCGCGCTGGGTCACCGGCCCCGCCCCGCCGCGCTCAGCCGCCAATCAACTTGCGTTCGGGGCCGACCGGAAGACGGGCCGTATTCCGCGCCGCGGCCGTCGTAAAAGTGCCGGTCTCCCCTGGAGACGGGCAACGCGGGGAAGATGGCGGCGCTGGTGGCAGCGGAGGCCGCGGCGCCCCGGGGCCCGGCCGAGGCGGCCGAGACAGCGGAGGCGGCGGAGCTGAGTCGCGCACTGAGCCGCCTGCTGCCCGGGCTGGAGGCGGACAGCAAACTGGGCCGGCGGCGCGCGCTGGAGGCGCTGGAGCGCGCGCTGGAGGCGGCGCGGCCCGAGGCGCCGGCCGCCGACCCCGCCGCCGCGGCGGCCGCCTTCCAGGGCCCCTGGGCGCGCCTGCTGCTGCCGCGCCTGCTGCGCTGCCTGGCCGACCCGGCCGAGCGCTGCCGCGCGCTGGCCGCGCACCTGCTGGGCCTGGGCCTGCGGCGCGCCGCGCGGCCCCGCGACGCCCTGCCGCGCCTGCTGCCCGCGCTCTGCGCGCGCCTGGCCGGCCCGGAGCCCGCGCGCCGCCCGCCGCCCGAGGCGTGCGAGGAGCTGCGCCTGGCGCTCGTGCAGCTGCTGCGCCTGGCCGTGGACCTGGGCGGCGCCGCGCTCGCGCCCCACCTGGACGACGCGGTGCGCACGCTGCGCAGCACGCTGCTCGACCCCTTCGCCGCCGTGCGCCGCGAGAGCTGCGAGTGCGCCGCGGCCTTGGCGCGCGCCACGCCAGGTGCCGAGCTGGGGCACCCGACGGGGGGGTGAGATGGGGGAGGCGCGACCCCGCTACCACACTTGCCTGGAGCCGGGATCGCCTCGGACCCTTTTCCATCTGGCAGCTCTCAAAATGGGTTCCTGGATACCACCGCCGAAATGTGCTGGATGTGGGATGGGGCGCGTTCTGATAGCTGCCCCGCGCCGAGCGACTGCAACCCAGCTCGCTCCAGGAACACTTTGAGAAACACCACTCCCGGCTTGCGCTTCACGGAATCCACCTGCCTTCTCTCTGGGTTTCGCTGTCCGCGATGCGGGGGTGGAGGGGTGCTTCTGTCTTGCTTCCCTCTGATCCGTTCTTTATTATTGGAAAAGCCAGTCTGATCAGGGAGGGCATTCCCTTCACCTGAGTAGCCCTGTCCGCAGCATCTTGCCCCCTTACCTCTCCTTGCTGTCTCGGGCTGGGGTGGCAAATGGTAGGGGAGGCCCTTAGTGAGTCCCACCGGGAAGGCTTCCTAGAGAAGCTGAAGGTGATGGGTGGTCAGGAGAGAGCAAGCCTTGAGGGATAAGCTCGGCAGATCTGAGGAGCAAACAGCAGGCCGAGGCGACTGGAGGGAAGGAGTTAGGAAGGCTGCGGTGGGGGTCTGAGTCTAGTATTTAGTGGGGAACCCGGTGAGGGTGTGAAGGGGCCTGATAGGCCCAGAGTCCGGTATGTAAAAGATCCTGGAGAATGGCTTATGGCCATGGCAGTAGAGGAGATGAGGAAGCCGGAGGGGGGCCATAATTAAGCCACATTTAGATGGCACTGACTAGGACTTGGGCGGGGCAGTCTGCCAGTAGAGGTGGAGGAAAACAGGATGTGTTGGAGGTAGAGCTAGCAGGATTTCCTGTTGAATTTGGTGGGGGTGACGGAGAAGGGGTGGGTGGACAGGAGACCACGGAGGAACAGGGCCTAAGGCTGAGCCGACGTTTCCATTCTGGGTCATGCTAAGTTTGGATTCGAATCGTGCTGCTTTCTAGTGGAGCTGGGAAAGACGCTTGGGCCAGAGATGGCCGTTGGGAGTTAGAAGCTGTTGACAGTGTTCTCGTTGACCCTCAGCCACCTCTCCCTGGCCTGTGCCCCGGCAGGTGGACTGCTTCTCATGCTTCCTGGCTGTCCTCACTGCATTGTCAGTTCCTGGAGGGCAGGGCTGTGCCTCCGTGTGTCCCCAGCACATAGCACGGTGCCTGCCAGGAGGTGGTGCTCCCTGACTGCGGAGAAAAGGACCGTTTGCTTGAAGCAGCCCCCCGTTTCAATACCGTCCTCGCTGCCCTGCCCGCGGGGATGAGGGCTGTCCCCTGGATCCCTCACAGGGTCCTGTCACATGGGCAGCAGCAGATCAAGAACTCGCCCGAACTGTCACGCACTAGCCAGCGGCAGAGCTGAGGCCAGAACGTCAAAACCAGGGGGTCAGCCTGGTTGCCCCAAAGCCCC
Organism: Eonycteris spelaea; assembly: GCA_003508835.1. Taxonomy (NCBI): domain Eukaryota; kingdom Metazoa; phylum Chordata; class Mammalia; order Chiroptera; family Pteropodidae; genus Eonycteris; species Eonycteris spelaea. The sequence continues at coordinate 5,289,825 of PUFA01000126.1, forward strand.
TCTGGTTCTGGCTCTGTGGGGACTTCACAGACAGGGGGCACCGTGGCCGAAAGCGAGCGGTGCTGGTCCAGCTCCCTGCAGTAGCATCTGGCTTCAGGCACAGCTGGACGTGGCGCTGGGACAGTGTCCTCTTGGTCCGGCTGCCTTTTGGTCAGCAGCCCCCTCAGGTACCTGCTGTGGCCGCCAGCAGCACCCGGCTCCCCACTCACGGCCCCATCTCTGGTGGAGATGGGCTCCAGGCCCCAGCCTCTTCAGCCCCCCAGGCCTGAGTCGTGGAGCCACCCTTTGGGTCACACTCCTGTCCCTGCACCTCTCCCGGTGCCGAGTGCTTTGTAGGCCTAGGCAACGCGCCCGGCTGTGGCAGGGGCCTCGGCGGGCTGGGGGGGCCCGGGCACGGGCTGGGCGCAGCAGGAGCAGCCCTAGTAACCGCTGGCCTTCCACCCCACAGACCACTTCCACATGCAGTCGGAGTCTCTCATCGGGCCGCTGATGCAGACCATCTCCCACCAGCACTGGAAGGTCCGGGTAGCTGTCATCGAGGCCACGGGCACCGTGATCCAATTCGGCAGCGGGAAGTCCGTGGACGACGTGCTTCCGCACTTTGCTCAGCGGCTCTTCGACGACGTCCCCCAGGTAGTGGGGGCCCTCCAGGCAGTGCCTGTTCTCAGCCAGACACGTGCCAGCGTGTCACACTGAACGGCCCGCCGTCAGTCCCAGTCCCAGGTGTTCCTGTTTCACTCTGAGAAACAGGCGCGCTGCATTGTCTTAGGACACCTGTCATTCTCAGTTCCGAGAATGTGTCCTGCCACCGCTGGCAGAAGCGTCTCCAGCGTGCCCACCACCCCGCCACCGAGGCCGATTTCAGGGAAAGCCGCAATGGTTGAGGGCAAGGGGCCGTGCTGGGGTAACTCGCTCCGTTGGACTGTGGGTCCCCTGACTTAGGCTGGTGCAGACAGGTCCCAGCCCGGCACCCTGGGCCCGCAGACCTGACTCTGTAGGAGTCTGACTCAAGCGGCGTGTTTGACCGTTTTTAATTGAATGTTCCTGTTTAATCTGTCACTTGGCAGCCCTGTCCGGTGCCGTTTTCTGAATGGAGAGAAGAGGCTGGTTTGTCTCATGCTGACGGGAGCTTGCAGGTGTCCAGTGGCACCAGCTTGAGCTGGTGGGAGAGGCCAGTCAGGGACTGGGGGCGGCCCAGAAGCCACCACTTGGAGAGGTTTGTTCAGGAGGCGAGAAGCCTGAGGTCTCCTCCTGCAAAGGAGCCCCGATCTGCGGGGACGCCTGAGTGCGGGGTGCAGGGCCCTGCAGAAGCCCGCGCACCCTGAGCTGCAGCCAGAATGTCTAGTCACAGAGCTGGACGCCTGTGCATTGCCTCTCCCAGGTCCGGCAGTGTGGGCCTCTCTAGCATGTGGCCCCTGCTAGCAGGTTTCCGAGTGTCCCCAGCTCATGATATCGGCTGCACTTCGAGTTTGCCTCTTACCACAGTTCTGTGACGACTGTGACCCTACGTGGAGGCCTTTTAGCAACGCTGAACTCGTCAGCAGCCCCCAAGGCCCTTAATGTTCCGCATAAAGGCGACATCAGTCCGTCTGACTGTCCCCGTGGTGGAGGCAGTGTGGGGCTGGCTGTGGTGCTCACTGGACTTCTACGATTGTCGTCTGGGCACTTGGACTCTAACCCTGCGTGTTTTCACATGTTGGGAGGCTGTCTCTCTGCAGGGCTGTGTTTGTGTCTTTGGCTGTCAATAACGTGTTAACTGGCCTTAACAGCCACCCTGTTTTTAGCGTTGTAGCTCGTTAAAGTAGCTCAGTACCTAATGTTGTTGCTAATTGCAGCAGTGGCCCAGCCTCGGGCCTCCCCCTGCTCCCCCGAGTTGGGGGCGCGAGCCTGGAGCGGCTGAGCTGTTCCTGCCCTCAGCTCTCTGCCGCTGAAGAAGCGGGCGACGTGTGTCCTGACATTGGTTCCCTCTCTTCCCCCGACAGGCGGGTGAGCTTCCGAGAGGCTGGGCCTCTGGCCCCAGGTCGCAGAGCCTCAGGGCCAGGCCGGGTGCACTCCACTGGTTTCTGAGCTTTGCAGGGGCCATGGCCGAGCAGCCCACCCCGAATCCTCATGGGTGCTGCTGGGGCGCAGTCAGCCCTGTGAGCAGTGGTGTTGTGAGGGCCCGTGGCAGCTGCGGCCACCTCGCCAGAGATGCCCGGCGCCTCCTGCCGGCAGCCCAGCCGTTGACAGAGGCACGGCCACTGGCCCCTTCCTTGGTGGGCCGGCCCTGTGGGGCCGTCCCCCTCTGGAGCCCCTGAGGGGTCAGGTGGGGTGGGGCTTGAGCCAGGCCACACCTCTGCCCGGCTCCTGCCCCCCCCCCCACACCCGTCCCTCCCTCCATTGTGCAGGGTCCAGTCTCAGGCCCTGCTCCGGGGCTGGACATCAGGCGCGTGGAGCGTTTGGAGCGTGCGCCTTCCCTGTGGCAGACAGAGCTGTGTGCGTCGCCTTCCAAGGCAGCCCGCAGCAGGGGCACCCCTCAGGCTCCCCCGGGAGGCCCTGGGGCGGTGTGGCCTCGCACACTGCCATCGCCCAGCCTGGCGGGGGTCCCCACACGGGACGTCGCACACACGCCACACAGCCTCGAGCCTGAGGCTTGCCGGGGCTGGAGGCCGCAGGCCTAAGCCGGTGAGACACCGCACGCGAGCCTCCGGCCTGAGGTGCAGGCGGCTGAGCCCAGCGCCTGGAGCTGGCCCGGGGCCGGGGCAGAGTGGCTGTCCCCGGGCCAGAGCGCTCCTGTGACACGTCCCCAGGGGCGCCAGCGCCGCCCACACACCCGCTGTGCTCCCTTCGCACACAGGTCCGACGGGCGGTGGCGTGCGTGGTGGGCGGCTGGCTGCTGGACCTGCGGGACCGCTACTCCTTCTTCCCCAAGCTCGTCCCGCTGCTGCTCAGCAGCCTGAGCGACGAGGTGCCGGAGATCGCGTGAGTGCCCGGGCGTCTGGGGGCCCCTCCCCGCACGCGGCGGCAGCGTGGCTGCCCTCGCCTTCTGGCCGCGGGACCTGCTCTTCCCGGGTGTCCTTGGCAGGAGTGGCTGTTCCCTCTGCTTCAGGGTCTGCCGCAGAAGCCCACCCTGTCCCCGCCCGTCCGCCTGTGCGGGGAGGTCGTGGCCCAGAAGGGTCTCTGTGGCGTTTAAAATGTAATGTTGCCCTTTTAACACTTCGGGCATGGAACCAGTCAGCAGAGACACAGTGCCGCCCGCCTCCTGTGGGCCCCCTCCCCACCCGTGTCTCTGTCCGCAGGTGCACGGCTGCCGGCCTCTGGGAGGGGGCTGGCCTGCAGTGGCAGCAGGAGAACGAGGACGACCTCAAGGACAAGCTCGACTTCGCCCAGCCGCCTCCCGCCCACCACCCCTCTCCAGGTGAGCCCAGCCTGCCCCAGGACGGCGGCCCGGCGGGCGCGGGAAGGGCCCTCCGTCCTGGGCGGGGCCAGCGCTGGTGCAAGCGGTATGGCTTCTGCAGGTGTGCGAGTGCCCGGGAACCTGCCCCGGGAGGCCCCGTGTGCGCGCTGCGAGGCGCAGGGCGGGAGCTGCTGGTGGCAGAGATTGCAGGGGCGGGCAGTGCCGTGTCGTTCTACAAAAACAACGTCTTTTGTACCCGTCCCCTGAAGAAGCGAACACAGGGTCCGGGGAAGGTGTGAGCCCCGTGGGGCGTGACTCCCGCGCTCAGACAGACGTCTGTGCTGACCCCGCTTCGCCGTCCTCCCACGCGTCACGGTCCCTGCCACATGCACATGTGTGCCAGGGCGTGTTCGTGGCCCCACGCCTCCCAGCACCCGCGTCGGGGCTGAGCCCGCGGCTGCACAACCTCGTGTTCCTGTCCCAGAAACCACTTTCTCGCGTGAGGACCGAGTGTCTTCCGGTTGTAGTGGGTCTCACGCCTTTGGAGTGACGGGCAGGGGCTGGCCGGCAAGGACAGAGGTGGGGGCGAGGCGCTGAGTCAGGCAGACCGCGCGGTGAGGTGCAAGGCCGCCGTGTCCACTGTGAAGCAAACGCCCTGCGGAGCCCTGTACCTCGTCCCTCAGCTGCTGCCATCGCGCTGCTCTGGGGAGCCAGGGCCAGCGGCAAGTCGGCTGTCCGCCCTTTGGCCCGCTTGTCCACTCAGGTTCTTAAAAGCTTCTCGCTGGTGAACGTGCTGTAGTTACGTTCTTGTGAGTGATGGCTGAGCTGCTCTCTGCACCTAGGACATTGTCATCCCAACCCTAGGGCGTTCCCAGACTCCCCTGCTGCCACCGTGCGTGACAGGGACCCTGTGCTATTCCTGACTGGAAAATCATCAGGCCTGCAAAGGGGTTTGGACACCCAGCGTGGTGTGACTGCTGTGGGGTCCTCTGGGCGGCTCTCAAGAGGTCAAACGCACGCTGCCCGTGCGACCCAGCCACAGTCAGGCCAGGTGTGTGCGCATGTGCACACCAGCCCCACGCGGGGACAGCCCAGGCGTCCCTCGGCTGGGGACGGGATGAACAGGCTGCGGTATTCAGGCAGTGGAAGGTTCTTCAGCCATGGCAAGGAGGCTGCAACGAGGGCGAACCTCAGAGACGCCATGCTCGTTTGTGGGAAATGTCCAGAAAAGACAGCTAGAGGCGCAGAAAGCAGACCAGCGGCCCCCGGGTGGGTGCGGAGCTCTGCACCCAGCACGCCTGGCACCTGTTGGGCAAATAATGGTTGAAAACACTTGAGTGCCCTCCGGCCAGACATCCTGTCAGCTGAGGCCATGCCCGGAAGACCGGGAACCGCTCCGTGTGGTTTCAGCTCAGGCAGAGCGGGAGGGGCGGGGTCGGGCAGGTTGGCGCGTGGGCAGCTGATTGCTGAGAAGGTTCAGAGACCGTGCGGCCAGAGGGCTGGTCTTCAGCAGCAGGGATGGAATGGTTGCATCTGCAAGAGTGAACCTGGACCCATCCCTCACATGCTGCACAAGCATTTACCCCAGACACGTCACGGACTCAGGAAAGGCGCAGACCTGCACCCTCCAGGACAAGGCCTTTGTGACCCGGGCTGGGCAAAGCTCTCACAGGCTCGTCATCAGAAGCACTCCCAGGAAGGGGCGAATCGGCTAATTGGACCCGTCAAAATAGAAGTGCTGCTCTTGCAAAGACACGAAGCAAGTGAAAACAAACCACAGACCTGGCGAAAATATTTCCAAATTATATATGTATAGGATCTTGTGTTCAGAATACAGAAAGGACATTAAAAACAAGAAAAAAAATCTAGTTTTTTAATGGGCAGAAAGAAGGTGAAAAGAGACTTTAGCAAAGAAGAGGCACAGCTGGCAAACAAGGCCATGAAAACATGGTCCTCGTCATCCGTGAGGACGAAAATGAAAACACCGCACAGGAGGCCACTGTGCCCGCCCCCCCACTGGTGGTGTGGCATGAGGCCGGCCACCCCGCGCTCTGGCCGGCTCCCGGGGGTGTGAGACGTGCAGGCCCTGGAGAGCCGGGGTGGCGCCTTGCAGGAGACGTGCGCCCGCCCTGCGGCCCAGGCGTCACGCTGCTGGGCGCCAACCCAGAAGTGAAGGCCGCGTCCGCTCAGCCGTGTGCACGCACACCTGCCACAGACAGCTCAGGTGGGCGTCAGCGGGTGGCCGGTTCCCACACTCTGCACGCCCTAGGACACCGCTTGGCAGCGAGGGGCCAGTGCGCAGCAGCACGCGGGGCCGGGGTCACAGACGACCTCGCAAGGTGAAAGAAGCCAGACAAAAAAGCGTATCCTCTGCAGTTCCACCTACAGAAAATTCTAGAACGCGCGTTCGTCCGCTATGACAGGAAGCAGACCCGTGGTCGCCGGGTGGGGGCATCACAAGGGCGCAGGAGACTTCGGGGCGATGGACGCGCCTGCTCCTGACCGCAGGGGTGGCCGCAGGAGGATCCCGGTGCCAGAGCTTGAGCAGGTACACACGCTCAGCGTGTGCGGCCGTCGTGTGTCACGGACGGGGGAGCCGTGACGCTGTCCCCGCTCCCGACCTGAGAGCGGTTTGAACTCGCAGACCTCAGAGCAGGGCTTGCGGTGCACCTGGGACGAGGAGTGTCCGGTAACACGTCCCTGGGCGGTTTGTGAGCGTCACAGTTTGTTCCTCCTCTCCATGCAGAGAGCCGCCCAGCCCTGGGCTGTCGGGAGCTGGTCTTCAGAAACCTCTCCAAGATCCTTCCCGCCATCTGTCACGACATCACCGACTGGGTGGCGGGGACCCGGGTGAAGTCCGCCCAGCTGCTGGCGGTGCTGCTGCTCCACGCCGAGGACCACATCACGCAGCACCTCGAGGTCCTGCTGCGGACACTGCTCCGCGCCTGTGCCGACGAGGAGGCGGCCGTGGTCAGCAGCGTGAGTCGCCCTGCCCGGGTCTGCCAGTCCTGACAGCCCCGAGCCTCCGTGCAGCCACCTCCACCCTGAGGCCCCCAGAGCTTCCGTCGCCCCGAGGACCCCCGCCCCACGCCCAGCCCCTGCCGCCAGCAGTCCGCTCTTGGTCCCGGAACCTGTTGCCTTGAGGGTGGTGCACACATGCAACTGGGTCCCTGGGGGTTGGTGCTTCCGCGCACCCTGACGGCCGAGGCCCCCCCGTGGCGCGTCCACAGCCCCACCTCAGCGCCCCGCACCGAGTGTCGGCAGCGGGGAGCTGGCAGCCGGGGCTGGGCAACCCGCCCGGACGCGGCCCTCCCACCAGCCTCTCCCAGGGAGGCTCCGGGGGCCCTGGACCCCCAGTGTTTACGGCACAAGAGCGACCCCCCGGGACTGCCTGGTGGGCAGCGGAAGTGCCGAGAACAGCAGCGTTGGCACGGGCGGCGACCCCAGCTGTCCCTCCCCCTCCCCCGCAGTGCACGAGGTCCGCGGAGCTGATCGGGGCCTTCGTCAGCCCGGACGTGTTTCTGAGGTTGATCTGGCCGATGCTGAAGAAGTCGCCCTCCCCCGCCGGCCTCCTGGTCCTCGCTGCCATCATCCGGGGCTGCCCGAGGAAGCCCTCCGGCCCCACGTGAAGGCCATCGCCACGGAGCTGGCCCAGGCTGCCATCCGTCAGGGGTCTGAGAGCGTAAGTGTGTGGGGACCGATGCGAGGCAGAGGACGCGTCACGCTGGACGGTGGGTGTCCCCGGCCAGTCGCTGTCTAAACGCGGTGGCGGCGTGACTCGTGAATGCAGCCTGGGCCCGGGGGCTGCGCTGACCCCGTCCCGTTTGCGGCCCCCTTGCCTCCTGTCTCATTCTGCTTCGTGCAGCACAGAGGCCACCGGCACGAAACGAAGCAGACTGAAGATGCGCTCTCCAGCCACACGGGCCCCGTGCCTGGCGCCCCGTGCGGCCAGGATGCTGTGCTCAGCGGTGCTGGGCAGAGCCTCGTGGATGCGTCGGGGGGTTCCCGGGGGTCCAGGGCCGGTTCGGAACGTGGAACGCATCTGCTCTCTAGCCAAATGATCAGGAAACCTTTCTGCACACCCCGTTTAGTAAAAGTGTGTGAGCGTTCACCTCCCATATGCCGCACTTGTTTGCTCACGAATCGTGTCTGTAAGGTACATTCGTGACCCCCATCCCATCCTTTACGGAGGACACATGGCACGGACGTGCAGGGGGCCTTCTCCGGTGACGCCAAGAAGGGTTCCGATCTGGCCCCGCCCACCCCAGCCCCCTTCTATAGATGACCCGGCTGAAGCGGGAGGGGAGCGGTCAGGTTGCTCCTTGTCGACCTGGAAGCTCTTTTTGAGCCATGGGATTTCACTTGTTAAAAGTGCGCTGTGTGGGGAGGAGGGCGGGCGGGCTCAGCGTGCCCGTCACCGGGCTGCACAGGTTCCAGCTCTTGCCTTGTGCCCTTCTGGGGTGGGGAGAGCTGGGTGTTTGAAACAAGTCTAAGACACGCAGTCATTTCACTTGTAAATTCTACGTTACTAGTTGGTGTTGCTAACACGTCAGGGCTTCTTAAAACGTAACTGAAGGACCGGTAAGCAGTTAACAGAATTTACACACATCCCTCAGCTCCCTGTCGTCTAAGAAAGTGCCCGATGGCTGACGTGTTCGAACCAGGCTCTGAGGCTGTCTCTCCAGGGTGGCGGCATTGGGGATGGCCTCAGGCCGGCCCTGGGCCAGGGTGGGCAGTGGGCGGCGGGCAACAGCCCTGCGGCGTGGCTGACGACCCACTCCGTCCCCAGCACCTGTACGGCGAGAGCTTGCTGCTGTGCGTGCAGGCCCTGGTGGCGGTGTGCCGTGAGGACTGCAGGGAGTCCGGCCTGCCGCTCATGGAAGTGCTGGTGACCGTCATGGCCCTCGCGGGAGCCACGAGCCTGGGCGACAAGGTGAGCCTGGTGGGCGTGGGTGACGGCACCCGTCTCTGCACCTCTGCTCTGGCTCCCCAGGCCTCGGGCTGCCCGGCGAGGCTGGCCTTCGCCGCACACACCTTAGGTCCCCCCAACCGCCAGTGTGTTAAGGTGCCCCAGAGTGAAGACGGCGACGTAGTCCACTGCAGAGGGACCCAGGGCGTGAGGCGTCCTCGCTCAGCCCGAGTGGCTGAATGTAGAAGGGCGCACACGTGTGCCCGGGGTCTGGACAGAAGACGTGGCCCCGTCCCCCTGTGCAGGCCGGGCCAGCTGTGCTGCCCACCAGCGCCCTGCGGCCTGCACCCCCACGGGCCCGCGTGTCTTCCCGAGGGCCCTCAGTCCCAGGCCGGGCCTGAGGGGCAGGAGGCCGCAACCCTGTAGCAGGGCATCTCAGCGCCCTGCCTGCCCTCCCGGGCCTCTCTTCGAAGGCCTCCCTTCTGAGAGCCGTGTCTCAGCAGGCGGTTCTTGCTGGTGGGGCCGAAACCCGAGCGGCCGCCATCGGCACATAGCGCTGCAGGCCAGACGGGCCCTGAGGGGAAGCGGGGGGCCAGGTCTCATCCTCTTCACCTCAGTCCCCAGAGCCACGTGTGGCTGTCACCCGCAGGTCTGGTCGAAGCGAGAGCTGAGCAGAGGGGGCGCGGGAGGGTCCCCGCGGACAGAGCTGGTCTGCCCAGCATAGTCTCCCGTAGGCTGAGCCGCTGTCGCCCCAGCTCCCCACCGTAGGGCGCGAGGACGCATGGGGTCTGCTTTCGGCCTGTGGCGCAGTGGGCGCCGGCACGGCACGAATGGAAGTCGCCGAGCCAGCACCCGCTCCTGGCCGCGGGTGTGCCGCCGAGGGCCTCCTCCCTGTCCCGCCCTCACCGGGGACGTGTCCAGAGCCCGTGTGTCCCAGCAGGCCATGCACCTGAGCCCCTCAGGGTCCCTGGGGGCTCTGAGCGTGAGGCCGCCCCAGCCCGTGACTGGCCTTTCAGGTGCAGCAGACCATGGATGCACTGGCCGCAGTGGACAGCGGGGGCAGCAGCCAGGACCTCTACCGAGATTACACGGGCCCTCTGCTGGAGTGGCTGGCCGCATCCCAGCACGACTGGACTGTCCACTCTGCAGAACTCCAGCAGTTTAACGTGCTGGTCACCCACGCAGGTGAGCCCCCCGGAACGCGCCCCGGCGGGGCTTGGGCTCCCCAGCCCCCCGACGTGCAGAGGTTTTCGGCATGAACCAGGGTTCTTTTTTCAAAGCAGCTCACAGTCACTCGCCATAGAGAACGAGCATCTGAAGGAGCAGTTTGCCTTTTAGGGTGCAGGGGGCTGTGCTGGAGGCTGCCACGCGGCTTCAGCCTGCACGTCCTCAGGGCGCGTGTGGCCCCGCGCGGCCGCGGGAACGCTTCACCCGCCTCCCGAGACCGGCTTGGCTCCCGGTCTCCGTCCTAAGTCAGCCGCTCCCCGAGGCGGACGGTGTTGTGTTATGGGGTGCAGACTTGGGCACTTGAACTGTCTTCATCGGGGAAACCACAGCGACCCCACTCACGCCTGTGCTTCCCGGGGCGGTGGGCTCATCCCCCTCACTGACCGCTGGCGACGGCTCCGCTTCCTGAGAGCCGCGGACCGGCACACGCTGTCTCCTGGCGCCCCGCCCCTCGTCTCCCGGGCCGGGAGGCGCTGTGACGGCCCTGGATCTGCAAGGGTCCCTGCTGCGCCTGACTGTGTCACCGTGATCGGTCGTTGTCCCTGGAGAGTTCCCACGACCCACGCTGTCCCCTCTCAGGACCCCGGTACCATGAGGCCTGGAAAGCCTGAAGTTGTTTGCAAAGCCACGTTTTCACACCGGAGGAGAAAGCCCAGCCGGTTGCCGGCAGACGCCGTGTTTGCTTCACGACCCCGGCCCGCGTGTCCTCCCCGCCACCCTGTCGGGGGAGCGGTCACCCCCGTTTCACAGAGGAGGAAGCCGAGGGCACAGCGTCGGTGGCTGTCCCGGGGCCACACAGCTGGCGATCCGAACCCCCAGTGCACAGGCAGCGTGGGGAGCAGCCTGCGTGTGTGCCGCCAGAGCCCTCACTGTGCTCAGACCCCTTGTCCAGAGGGCACACCGGTGGCACTTGTCCTGAGGAAACGGCGCTTGTCACAGAGAGCCAGGTGCCCCAGACCTTCGACGGGCGGAACAGAGTAGAAATTGGGAGTGGCCTGGCTGCTCACAGGAAGTCGCTGCGTAATCGTGTTCCACAGGAGGGCCCGGGCAGCCCCTCCAGCCTTTGGAGCAGCGTGGGACACGTGCGTGTGCCATGTGGCACTTGCACGCGCATGTGGCACGTGGTCAGTTAACACCGGGAAGTACCGTATGATCACGTGTCAGTTTGAGGCTTTGGTGTTTTTAGCTTTCGGAATACCCAGAGGCCCACGTCACGAGCCCGCGAGGGCCGTCTGTGGCAGGGCGGCAGGCGGAGCCTTTTCTTGATGGGCCCGCCACGCGCCCCGCGGGCCTTCGGTCTGCCCGCCGGGCGTATTGCCAGGGGCCCACGCGGCCATTGACCCGCTGTGCTCGGCTCCTGCTCGGCTCGCACCGAGGACTGGAACCCTTACCAGGCACTTGGTGTCGTGTGCACACGCTGGATACTCGGTGCCCCCCCCCCGTACCCCAGGTGTTGACAAACGCCCCACCGCCGTGCGGAGGCTTCTACGGCTCCCAGGAGCATCTGACACGGACATGGGTGTGGGACGGGGCGCTCGGCGCCGGTCGGTAGAGGGCTGGCAGCCTGCGGATGTCAGCCCGGCACGGAGGGGGCCAGGTGCTCGCTGAACCGGGGTCTCGTCCGCGGTGCGACGTGGAGGGGAAGCCGCAGAGGTCTGAGTGCATGCAGGCGCTCAGCGCGTGGCGGTTTCCTGCTTGCCCGCCATCCCCCCTCCCGGGGGTGGTGTCCCGCCGGGCTGTGGCTCCTCCCTCCGCAGGCCCCTAGGAGCTCCGCGGGGACGAGCTGGCCCCCCCCGTGGCCAGGGCTCCAGGTGGAGGCCATCCCGCCTGCTCCGGGCTCTTGCAGAACCAGCCACTGTGCTATGTGCCGGGTGGGCTCAGAGTGACCGACTCAGTGTAGAGAGCGCAGCCCCTCTGCGGGCGCGGCCCAGCGGGACGGCCCCAGCCCCGACGCGGTGAGTGTCCAGGCCGCGCACCGCTGGCCGAGCTCGAAGCCTCTGTGGTCCTCTGTGGCGGGAGAACCGCTTCCTCCCCCCATCGAGCAGCCAGGCTGGAGACGGGGCTCTGCCACCGCCGGCTCAGGGGCAGACAGTAAACAACGCCGCTGTTCTGAAGAGCTGGTTTTGCTTGACCTTTCGTTGCTTGACTAATTTTTTTTAAGAATTTGGAAAAACAAGAAAATAAGTTCACGTGTTGAACAATTAGAGTGCCACGGGGATTGAGTGTTCTTGGCGACTTTTCATTGACGAGCACATCAGGAGCCCGGGGGAGGGGGCGCCCAGGGCTGTGCCTGTGCTGCAGGGAGTCCGGGGGGCGGGGTGGCCCAGCCCCACCGGCCCACTCTGTGTTGCAGGCCCGGCCCTCGGGGAGGCCCTGCCGCGCCTCATCCCCCTGCTCCGGAGCTGCCTCCAGCCGGCCAGAGACCCGCAGATGCGCCTGAAGCTGCTCTCCGCCCTGTCCCGGCTGCTGCTGGGCGCGAGGGGGACCGTGGACTCACGAGGGTAGGTGCTCCGCCCACGCCACCGCGCCCCATCCCGCTCTGTGCGGGGACCCCCCACGGCCCCGACGGAGCTTCAGGTGGGAAATGGAGTGGTCCCCGCCGCCTGCGGCTTGTGTCCCCCTGGATGCACAGCGAGGTCATGGCGGTGAGCACACCACAGGGACGCTAAGTCAAAGTCGCTGCAGTGCTGCCATTAGAATTTCGTTGAACGAAAAGGTTTGTGGGAACACTAACTGTTAATGGCTCATGTTAGCTGTCCTCAGTTTTAAAAGACTCTGGTGCCTTTCCAACCTAAGAGAATTGATCGAATCACCGCCGATAGTTAGGCGTGGAGGGAGGGGGCTTCTAGGCTGCATTTCAGCTGTGGCTTCGAAGTAAAGGACGAGGAGCAGGCGCCAGAGGAGGGATTGACGGGTCCAGGCGGCCTGGGGCAGCGCCGCCCGGGCCCCCAGGACACCCAGATAGGACACAGGCCTTGCCGTGGGGCAGAGATCCCCCCCGCCGGGCCCTGTGGGTCCCCTTCGTTAAGTTGGCAGAGCTGGGTGGGTTGGTGGAGCGTGTGGGCTCACGGGCCTAGTTCCTGGGCAAGATGCTGCGAGCTGTCTGGGGGTGGCCGTCCCCGAGAGGGAACAGATCTACCCAGAGGCCTGCTTTGCTGTTGACGCACAGCGACCGTTCTCCACGGAAATGGCCGGGCCGGTGAGACGTCACTGGGTGCCGCTCTGGTCTTGCTGTCGGGCCTCCAGCCAGACACCCTGCTGCAGGAAATTTGATTTCCTGCTTGTCTGCAAGAGCGTCAAGGCTTAGGAGGGACCATGAAGCCATTGCGTGGAGCGCTGGCAGCCGTCCCGTCAGTGGACAGACCTGCGAGGCCTTGTGCATGCCGTCCAGGCCCGTCCCCTCGGAAGCTGCACCCGGCCGTGGCCCTGAGGGCCCTTAACCCGCAGAGTACCGCCTCCGAGTTTGGACCACGCTCTCGAAAGAAACTGCTTGAAGACCTCAGGGGAGAAAAGCAGGGCTGGGAGGAGAAAGGTGCTCAGTACGCACTTAGGTGAAGCAGCAGCAGCTTTACACACGGGGAAGGCTGCCAAGTGTCTGCTTGGCTCTGACCGTGAGGACCGTGGAATGGTAGGATAGAAACTATGGCTCTGCTGACACAGTCAGACTCACCCGTCAGAGCATCCGCTCGTCGGATCAGCATTTTCGGGCACCCATGTGGCTTGTGGGTCCTGCTCTGAGGGTGGACAGAGGGCAGGTGCCTGGGGAGAGGCTGGCTTCTGGCACCAGGACGTTCTGCCTGGGACACCGGTCGAAAAGGCCTCCACGAGCCTCGTTAATGTGCGACAGCAGTTCTGAGGGAACAGCAGGGACGTCGGGGTCCTAGTTGGAGGACAGCCCCTTCTGGAGGCTCGCCCCCCAGGCTGGAGAGCGGTTCCCTTTATGAACAGGGGGTGCTCCTGCAGCAGAGCGCCCCAGAATGAGGCAGTGTCCCCTCAGGCTCCTGTCCTGCTGTGGGGACCCCCTGGAGGCCACCTGGCCCGTTTTCTGCAGCTGCTCCGGCAGGCACGCTTGTCCAGCTCCCACCACGGGCGCGGTGCCACGGGGGAGCAGGCCCGGCGGCCGTGTGTGCACGGCATCCCGCCTCCGGGGGCCTCACCTGCACAGGGCGCGTCTCCCTGTAGTTCAAGTCGAGTGCCTTGGAGGGCGGTCCAGACTGCAGCCGGACACCGCGCGTGGCCCTCAGGCTCTCCCAGCCACCTCGGAGGACAGCAGGCAGGGGAAAGCCCTTCCAGAGGGTCCTCTTGTAAGTCACTCTGCGTAAGAATTAAAGCACGTTGAAAATCTGATCGAACCCACCGAGTCACAGGAACCGTGTGCACTGGCGCACCGCGCCCTTACCTTCCTGGCTGGCTCTGGAGCGCCCTCTGCTGGAAGCAGCGGAGAACGCCAGCGCCCATGCCCCCCTCCCCTCCCCGGCCGCCTTCTGAAGCAGCTGCAGTTTGCGACAGGGAACATGCCTTCGGATCGTGCTTTGCAGTGACGCTGGGAAATAAATTCAGCCACACACGTTCATTCAGCCACACACGTTGATCTGAGGGCAGAGGTCTGCGGGTGCAGTAGGACCTGGCAGCAGTGCTGGGCCTTGTCTCGGGGTGGTGGGGTGCCCACCACAGGGTCCTGCAGTACTGAGCCACCAGTGTGGCAGGCCGGGGTTCCGCTGTGTTTGGTTTGTTTCTGTCGTGATGGCACATCGACCCGGCTCTGCTGGCCTGGTCGATGCTCCTGGAGACGTGTGCTCAGGTGTAGCCCTGCCTGCTCTTCCTCAGTGCTGGAGGACAGGTGAGCCCCTCCACAGCAAGGTGGGACGGAGGCTGGAAAAACACCCAGGGTTCTCTGGAGCTCGAGACCCGTGGCTGGTCCCAGGAGAGGCCCACGGGAGCCCCGGGGACTGCAGCCTGGCCCCTGACGGCCCCCCGCTGTGGGAAGCCGAGGGCTCGCATTGGGAGTCTACTTCCCATTTCGTTTCTGCTTTTCTGTTGGCCTTTTCCTCTCTGCCAGGTTCCTTCCCAAACCCAAACGCTGCCTCACCGGCCTTCCCATGTCTCCTGCAGGCAGCTGCACAGCTACCTTGACGCCGTGGTAAAGGACATCTTGGCCCCCAATCTGCAGTGGCACGCGGGGAGAACGGCCGCGGCCATCCGCACGGCGGCCGTGTCCTGCGTCTGGGCGCTGGTCGGCTGCGAGGCGCTGTCTGCCGCACAGGTGGGGCTTGGGCGTCCGGGGCCGCTGCAGATGGGCGAGGCTGCCTGTGGCTCCCCGGCCTCGCTGGGAAGCGTTTTGTGTCCTTCGGTCGCCTGGGAGGTATTTTTAGGTTTGAAAATCAAATGTTACTCTTCAGACAGAACTTACTCGCAGGCCCACGTCCGTGCTGAGTTCATGCCTGCGCGCTGTGGAACGCCCCGCCAGGTGCTCCCCCTCCTGTGTGAGCCCCCTGCTGCTGGGCAGACCCGCGGCCTCAGGAAAAATGCCGCTTGTATTTCCTTGGGCACAGTACGCGGTCAGGCCAGTGAGTAGCAGGCTGTGTAGGATTTGTGCCACAGCGAGACTTTGTGAATAATGGATTTCAAAAATCAAGTGACCACGTTAAAAATTGTTCAAATTATCTAGATTTTAAAATCGAGCTTCAAGTCCACTTCTTGTATAGAAATTCCAGAATTGCGTTCCAGACCCCATTATGTCTGCGTCAGCACCAGGGCCATGGTACTGCGCAGGCGCAGTGAGCGCGCCCCGTCTGCTGTCTGTACTGTTGCAGGTCCTGGACGTGCAGGACACGCTGATGCCCCAAGTTCTGAGCGCCCTGGAAGAAGATTCTCAGATGACTCGACTAACTTCCTGCCGGATCATTAACGTATTTTTGAAAACCTCTGGTGGTGTGATTGACCCAGATAAATTCATCAAGATTTATCCTGGTAGGACATTTTTTTTCCAAAGCATATGTATGTGTGTGTTTGACAGCTACTGCTTTGACAGGAAAAATAGAAAATGCTGCTTTGACTTATAGTCACGCTGGTGCCCTGACAGATAAATATCACTGAACAGCTAACAACGCAAGGGACAAGACAGATCTGTAGACCAGGAGTGGGGCGCAGGGAACCCAGCAGATGCAGGGCAGAAACTTGGGTTCCCGCAGCAGCCAGGGGCCCCCTCGGAGCAGGAGCTGGGGCCAGCCTCTGTGTGTGGCTTGCCCACCGCCCTTGAAACCCCCGTGTCACTGCCTCTGGACCCCGAGCCCCAGACAGACCCCAGACCAAAGCAGCTGCGAGCGAGTGGTGAGGTCAAGTGGCCTGCAGAGGCCCCAAGCCCTAGAGCGGGCCGTGCTTTACAGCGCCTCAGTTACCTTCCCAGAATGTGTTTAACATCCTCAAAAAGCTAAAGTAACCATTGAAAGACAAGTTGGGAATCAAAAAGGTAGGTGAGAATGCAGAGCAGGTCACGTGAGAAAGAGTCCCCGGGAATCCGCCGCGCCACCCCAGGAGCCTTCTCGAGGGACAGAGGTCAGAGGTCAGGGTGCGGGGCTGTGGTTTCGCATTCTTAAACCAATTTTCATCGTCGTCTGTGCTGTTTGCCACAGATGTTTGGTAATTTTCAGAAAATAGTTTTGAGAATTCCTGGAAATAAAGGACAGTTGCACTGGGCAGACTGGACCAGGCGCGGGGAGGCCAGGTTCTGAGCTGAAGGGCCGCGATCGGCCTTGGAGGGGTGCCCCTGCCACCTGCCCACCTCCCTAACCACCCCACCCTCCCCTTCCAGAACTCCTGAAGCGCCTTGATGACGTTTCCAATGACGTGAGGCTCGCAGCCGCCTCCGCCTTGGCCACCTGGCTGGAGTGTGTCAGGACGGACGAGAAGGCTTGCTACCAGAGCGACGTCCAGTTCCTGTACAGGGAGCTCCTGCTGCACCTGGACGACCCCGAAGGCGCCGTGCAGGACGCCGTCCTGGGTGAGTGTCACGGAGACCCGTCCCTGAGTCCCTTCCCTGTTTTGGGGGCACTAGCACAGTCCTCCCAGCAGGGGGTGGTGGTCCCCTGGGGCCCAGTCCCAGCACCCCAAAGGCCATGGTCTCCCTGGGTTGTGGCCCTTGATAGTTACCAGAGTGGGAATTCAAGTGGAGCAGATTCTAAGACATTTATTAATTTGTTTAAAATAACAGAGGCCCATCCCATAGTAACATGGGTAAGATGTATTTTTGAAAGATGCATTCTCCAAAACAAAATAATGAGCAAGAAGGGTGTCATTGTTTTACATTTTTGCAAATCTCTCTACTGTCCACCTTGGTGGAAGGCAACTAGATTTTCTCACCTACTTCTGCGTTGGGCGGTTGTCACACAGTGTTCTGGTCAAAACACAGGACAGCGTCTTGCCTCACGCAGACGTGTAGGTGGGAGGGGGCGCTTCACAGCCATTCCAGGTGAGCGTGGCCTCCGCTGACCTGCACCTGAACCGGCCACGTGGTCGCCGTCTGAGCGTTGCTTGGAAGGTGGAGCCACGCCAGTGTGTCCCCGTGCAGGGCCCGCTCGGGCCCGTTGGTCCACCCTGCACTTCGGCTGTGCGCGTCGGCAACGCTGCGGGCCGGCCACTTGGAAAGGGACACCACTGAGTCATGGTGTGTCTCGTTTGTTCGCGTCAAGCTCAGGAGAGTCTTGGGAAGGAAAAGCTTCCGGAACTTGTCATGCCCGTGGTGGCAGAAACACGATTTCTCTAATAGTAATTTCTGATTGAAAGCTTCAATTCTCTCAGTGCCCACAAATACTGTCACTTCACTCATTATCAAGAAAACACCGGGCCTGGTTCCCAAGTCTGAACACCCAAGTCTGTCAGTTGTCAGTCCATGGTCGTTCCCCCAGGAGACGTGGCGCTTCCGGGGAGCTGCTGGCTCCACCACTGCCCGAGGCCACACGTCCCTTCCCCACACAGGGCCAGGTCCTTCAGGAGACGCCAAGAGGCTAGAGCGTCCACCAGTCCCTGCAGTGGCCCCGAAAGCGTGATGCACGGAGCCGCGACAAAATGCCAACAAGCAGCTTGTGATGAGCGTGGCATTTGAAAAATACTCAGATGACCCAGAAGAAAGGAGGAAGGGAGTATAGAAACAGGAGCGAAGGAAACAGGTAGCCCGCCAGGTCCAGCCAGCAGCAGCCCAGCGAGTGGTGGATTTTCTGTTTCCATTACAGCTGGCATTCAGTGCTATTTACGTTAGTGGCAGGCGAGCAGCATAGTGGATGGATGTTGATGTAACTCAGAAAGTGATCCCCCAATTAGTCTAGTTCCCACCTGGCACCATAACTGGTTATCACACTATTATCGACTCTGTTCCCTACACTGTACTTCACACCCCGTGACTGTGCTGCATCTGCCACTGTGCACTTCCTGATCCCGTCGCCTTTTGCCCCCAGCCCCCTCCCCACTGGCAGTCGCCAGTTCATTCTCTTTATAATCCTGTTTTCATCTTATTTATTTTGTTCTTTGGATTCCACACATCAGTGAAATCATATGACATTTGTCTTTCTCCGCCTGACTTACTGCACTTAGGCTAATACCCTCTAGGTCCATCGCCGTTGTTGCAAATTGTAAATTTTCGTCTGTTTTCGTGGCAGTGATCCTCCGTTGTAAATGTGCGTCACAGCTCTTAGGTCCAGCCGTCGGTCGCTGGGCACTTACGTTGCTTCCATGTCTCTGCTATTGTGAATAGCGCTGCCGTGAACATAGGCGCGAATGTATCTTTTTGAATGAGTGTTCAGGATTTCTTTGGATAAATATACAGAAGCGGAATTAATTTTCTGAGGAACCTCCACGCTGTTTTCCGTAGTGGCCGCACTATCTTGCATTCCCAGCAGCAAAGCAGTGCACGGGGTCCCTTTTCCCCACAGCCTCACCACACTTGTTTATGATCTATCCATGACAGCCATTCTGACAGGTGTGAGGTGATATCCTTGGGGTTTTAATTTGCATTTCTCTGATGATTAGTGACCTTGAGCATCTTTTCATATGCCCTTTGGCCATCTTTATGTCCTCTTTGGAGAAATGCCTATTCAGGTCATTCAGGTCCTTTGCCCATTTTTGTGGATTGTTTTTTTGGTGCTGGGTTATAGGAGTCCCTTATTATTTTGGATACCAACCCCATAGTGGATGTATCATTGGTCAATATCTTCTTGTCTTTTCGTTTTGTTTCCTTCACTGTGCAAAGCTTTTTAGTTTGGGGTAGTCCCATTTATTTTTTCTTCTGCCTTTGCCCGAGGAGACACATCCAAAAAGATGCTGCTGAGAACGATGGCCAGAGTTCACTGCCTTTGATTTCTTCCAGGCATTTCATGCTTTCAGGTCTTACATCTAAGTCTACTCCATTTGTCGTTCATTCTTATGATGTAGAAGGTATCCAGTTGCGGTTTTTTGCACGCGTCTGTCCAGTTTTCCCAGCACAGGTTCTTGACAGGCTGTCTTTCCCCCTGTCGCACGTTCTTGCCTCCTTCGTCGCAGACGAAACGTCCCCACGGGCGTGCGTGTGCCTCTGGGCTCTCCGTTGTGCCCGTGGACCTGTGTGTCAGTTCTTAGGCCAACCCCGTGCACGTTGATTGCTGTGACCTTGTTTGGGTTGAATGTTCATTTCTGGCGCTTGCTGTTTTGCAGGGGTGCTCAAAGCAGGCAGCGTCCTGTTCCCTGATGCCCTGCTGAGCGAGACGGAGGCTGTCATCCACAAGCATCGCTCCCCCACCTACTGTGAGCAGCTCCTGCAGCATGTGCGGGCTGGGCTGCCTGCTCAGTGATGGGGCGGGAGCAGAGCCCTCGGTGCCGCAGCCAGAGGGAGAGCGGACACCAGGCCCTCTGCCCCCACCACCCCACCACCCTGTGGCTGTGGCCCTCAACGTCGCACGGGTGGGCGCCTTTGCGTCGGCAGTCTGGAGCGCGCACAAGGAGACTCTGATAGCGACAAGGGTGTGTTTCCCAAGAAAAATGCCCTGCTCTCCAGGGCCGGTGTTTCAAACCCAGCAGTTTCTGAAGTAACAGTCGCCGAGTGGCTCTGTATGCTTATGTCCTCCTATGCGGTTCATCGGGAGGTCTGCCAAAAATCTGCAGCTACTTTAAATTAAAACTGAACATCAGCCTGTACACTGGCGGCCAGGCCACTCATGCTCCGGCTTCCGGGGTCACTGGCTCCAGTGCCCCCCAAGAATGTGCTCGACCATCTTTCTAAAAAAGCCAAAGGGATTAGAAGGGAATTGCATTCTTTCTGTGGATTTTGTCCACAGACACTCAGTGTCTCAGTGAACAGACGAAGAAGAGTTTAAAATCTTAAGAATGATCATCAGTGAAATTTTTCACATTTAAAACATACTGGAACTTAAAATGTCATGTGGCTGCAGTCGGTCACAGTATTTTTTCTTAGGTCAGTAATGCTAAGTGTTGAAAATAGAATATTTAATCAGATATAATTTTGGTTGTTGTCTTACAAGTAGCAGTGAAGTAAAATTGTATTTTATTCTCCAGAACTTTCTACACCCAAGTGCCTAAAAGTTTTCAAGTGGTTATTATTTTATATGTTAACATAAGGGGAAATGCTGTATGTATTTTTCAACAATCAAATATTAACATTTATGCTTTGATATTTGAAATTTAATTAAAAATATTTATTATTATTATTTCACATGCCTGTTTTTGTGTATTTGGATAATTGACACTTTTAGATATTGCTGATTTTTTCATAAGATTTAACCCCAAGGTGAACCCAGCCTCCTGCATGCTGGGCTCTGCAGTGTGGGCCTCAGCTCGTTGCAGTGCCCTCTCTGGCCACCAGGTGGCAGGAGCTCTGCACAGAGGGTCCCCGGGGCGTGGGCCAGGCTGCCATGGGCTCATCCTGGCCGGGAGAGCTCTCTGGCACCAGACAGTGTGGTCGCTGCTGCCCAGGCCCCCGGGGCCATGTCCCCCGGCTGCGCTGCCATCACTCTGAGGTCAGGCTACTGAGCCCTGAGTCTGACTGGCGGGCACAGAAATCTGGGAGGCCCTCAGGTGTGGTCTTGCTTAACTCAATAGTTCCCAAACTGCCCTTTGTCCTCTGTACCCTCTGCCTGTTCCCTCCTCAGCGTCACCTGAAACCTGTTAAAACTGCCAGCCGCTGGCCACAGCCCACACCTGCCCCCTGAGCCCTCCGGGGACCGTGACGCCCCGAAGTGTGGGGACCGCCACCCTGAGCACCGTGAATTTTCACGTCCCGCCAGAGCCATCTCCCGTGTTTGGTCAGCCCTCAGGTGCCACAGGAACTGACAGAAACTGGCAGAGAGCTTGGCTGAGGGGACGACACTGTCCTCAACAAGGCCGCTGGGGCGGGTGCTGGCGTCCATGGGCGAAGCACTCATGCGTGTCTGTC
This sequence comes from Eonycteris spelaea, assembly GCA_003508835.1. NCBI lineage: Eukaryota > Metazoa > Chordata > Mammalia > Chiroptera > Pteropodidae > Eonycteris > Eonycteris spelaea. Next base: position 5,310,753 of record PUFA01000126.1, read on the forward strand.
ACGTTCGTCTGTCGGGGCGATAGAGGCAGCGTCACCGTGGCTCAGGACCTGGCACAGTGTCAGCAGGTGTGTGTGTGCAGAGAAAGACAGCGCTCGGACGGCAGAGGCTCAGTGACCTAAACACCCCAGCGCATCACGTCCCTCCGCACTTAGTTCTCTGAAACTCATTCACTCGATTCGATCAGCAAATAATGTGGCCCTAACCTCTAGGTGACAGGAGGCGGTCCTTGAGGTTGACAGCATTATCGAGGTAGCATTTACACACTGTGACACTCAGTCATGCTGAATGTGCAATTGGGTGAGTTTTAGCATATTTACAGAGCTGTGCACCCATCACAACCCAATTTGGGAACACGTCTATCACCCTAAAGCATTCCCTCAAGCCCGTTTGCAGTCAGTCCCCACCCTGGTCCCCTACTCCAGCCAACTAGTGACCCGATTCTGTCTCCAGTTTTGTCTGTCCCCCATTTTCCATGTAAAGGGAACCACGTGTCTAATGAGGCTTTTCCACTCAGCAAAGTTTTCAAGGCGGTTCATCCATGCGCTGGGTCGGGGCCAGCGAGCTTTCTGTGAAGAGCCCTACAGTCCCTGCCACAAATACACCACTGTCACGTTCACCTGTCGATGGGCACTTGGGTTGTGCAGTTGGCAGCTATGAATAAACCGATGTGGCATCTGTGAAATGTGTGGGCATGTCCCATCGCTCTTAGGCAGATACCTTGGAGCAGAATCCCTAGGTCACATTTGATCCACAGTCATCGTCTCCGATAGACTGATTTATTGCTACTTCAACTGCTGTCTTGAAATGCCCTTGATCTACAATTAACTGCACATGTTGAAAGTGGGCAATTTACTAGGTTTTGACGTGTTGACACCCATGAAACCACAACCACGTGACAGTGAGCCCCACCCCATCACTGCCAGGGGACTCTGCTGCCGCCCCTCCCACCTCCAGACAACACCAGCATGCCTGGGTCACTATACGAGGGTTGGGCATTTTTTAGAATTATCTGTAATTTCTATAAAATATTGTCTTGCTTCTTTCACTTTGCATTTCTCTTTGGTTGTGCTTTCCAACTCCCATATCCACATGGCTCCTGCCTTTCACCCTACAAGTCACTTTACTGAGCCTGCAGGAAGCACCCTGGTTTATATCACACCCCGGTTAATATCGCAGCCCAGGCCTCCTCGCCTTTCCTCAGTGCTGCCTTCTCTGTAGCACTCATCCTGTTCTAATACCCTGTGTAGTTTTTCATTTACCCTCTTTATTATGAACTTTCTCACTTTATGAGAATATAAGTTTTATCAGGAAAGGGATATTATGGGTTTTTTCCCCAAGATAAATTCTTTTTTTTTTATTCCCATTCCCCAGCCCCTTCCCCTTTGACAACCATTGTCTCATTCTCTTTACGGATCTGTTCCTGTTTTGTTTATTCATTTGTTTTTTTAGATTCCACATATAAGCAAAATCATATGATATTGATCTTTCTCTGACTTATTTCATTTAGTATATACACTCTAGGTCCATCCGTTTTGTCACAAATGGCAGGACTTCATTCTTTTTTACATCGGAGTAATACTCCACTGCAAATTTGTACCACGTCTTCTTTATCCAGTCATCTATTGATGAACACCTACATTGCTTCCATATCTTGGCTAGTGTAAATAATGCTGCAATGATCATAGGGGTGCATACGTCTTTTCAAATTAGTGTTTTTGTTTTCTTCAGATAAATACGCAGAAAAGGAATGGCTGGGTCATACGGTATATCCATTTTTAATTTTTTGACGACCTCCATACTGTTTTCCAGTGTTTGCACCAATTTGCAGTCCACCAACAGTGCACAGGGATTCTTTACATCCTCACTAATGCAAGGTTTTCTTAATGTGTTGGAAAGTGTAATTTGAAGAGACAAGGCAGTGTGTATTGTTGGCTGACTACAGATGGTAATTGTAGACGGAAGAATCTATTTAGAAGTCTAGGTGTTCTTTTCCTGGACAAACTGCTGGCTTTTTTTTTTTTTTCTTTTTAACACCTACAGCACCTGGTCTTCCTAGGTGGTCTCCCATCCAAGTACTACCAGGTCTGACCCTGCTTAGCCTCTGCTGGCACTTTTATACTCTAGGACTTTGTTAATTTCTTTACATCTCCATTCTTCAAAACGCTAAGGCTGAAGTTTTGGCTAAGATTGAGAGGAAAGGGGTGATGATGACAGCGAGTGTAAAGTGGGGAGAGAACAGTGACCTTTTGAACTCGTGTAGGGGGACTGGGTTTGGTGTATAACACCAGCCTCTGTTCAGTCTCCTAATGACAGGCATTTGAGTTGAGATTTTCACTCTCAGGATCATTCTGGGGTCTGTGTCCACGCAGCGGGTATTTGGAGCATAACATAAGTACACACATCGATCTTGCTGTGCACACAGCTGTAGATGACCAAGACTGGCAGGTGAACAAGCTACCGCAAATGACCCTCCTGGGAAGACGTCACCTGCCCCTGGGAAGTGACGTTGGTCTTACTGGTAGAATGCCAGCTCCAGCAACTAACACCTCTCATCAAAGTGCTTTAGCCTGGATCTCTTCCTCTAATTCGTGAAACAATGTCAGGAAGTCCTGCGAACATTTCACAGACAACTTGAAACCGTTGCTGACATCTGATGGCTAAACCAAGATTAGGAATTGCTAATTTGGAATATAAACTTTCTACAGGAGAAAACTCTATCTTATTACAGCACAGTGGGTGTTTCTGACTCTGAGTCCACAGCTCAATTCTCTCCGCAGTCCAGATGCCCCAGTGCCCCTTGATGTCCTGAAATGACGCACACCTGCTCTGGCCGCTGGGGACTCCCACTGGCGCTTATAGGTTTCCTGGGGCTCCCTGCAGGCCGTGCCTCCTTTGGCTGAGCCGGCCAGAGGTGTCTGCCCCGGCTGCTCCCTTCTTGCCAGCATGTCGCAGTGTCTGGCCTCTCTCCGTACGTTGGACGGACGCCCTCCTATGGGCACAGAAGAGTGTGACTGTGCGTGCACTGACCAGTGCCCTCGGGAGCGTCGCCTGCACCTGTCTTCGGCTGGCTCCGCCTCGTCCGGCGACCGCGCTCCAGCACGGCCTCCACGTCTCGGATCCGCCCAGCCACCGCCCGAAGTGTCCGTGGCCAGAGGCCGAGGCGCATCCACTTCCAGGAACCGGTCGCCGCTTCCCAGCCGCCCTTGCGGCTCGGGCGCGGCCACGTGACTCGAGCTCGGCCAATCGGGGCGCCGGCGCAGCTTTGGCGGGCATGCGCAGAAGACTCCCGGCGCGCCGGCGCGTGGGGCGTGAGGCGCCGCCCCGGGGTTCGCGGCGAGGCCGGGCGGCCCCGGGGAGTCGCGCCGCGGGGCTGTGCTCCATCGCCGGCCAGGCCCCGAGGCTCCGCCATGCGCGTGCGCGCGGCGCCTGCGCCCAAACGCGTCCCGGGGCGCGCCGCCCCGCGTCACCGCGCCGCCCTTCCTCCCCGAGCCCGGGCGGGCGCCGGGCGGCCCGCTCGTGTCCTTGGGTTGCTGACGGACGGACGTGGACGTGCCGGTTACAGGCTCGAGTGGGGCGGAGAGCCCGGGAGCCCGCGGGGAGGGGCCCGCGGGGCCGGAGCTGGCACAGGGTCGGCCGTACAGCGGACGACACTGCCGTTGCTAAGCCTTCGGAACGTCACACCCATGAGCCCGAGCGATGCAGGGACAGGAGAAGTGCGTGCGGGGAGAGGGCGACCCTTGCAGGAACACGCCGGCCGGCAGACGCAGCAGAAACGAGGGAAAATTGTTCTCGTTTCTACCCATGTGAAAAACTGTGGCAAGCAGCTGTTGGCTGCTCCTAGTGATGGACGCTAAGATTAGCGGGCAAAGTTTTGAGACAAACAGATTACGACATTTCAAGCATCTCCCCCGAGATATTTGTTACATACAAAGGGACAGGCAGTAACTTCATAGTGGAGAAACAACCCGCTCACCTCGACCGAGTGGTCAAGGCACAACAGTGACCGCACGTACCTCACATAGGACGCACCCAGGACGACAGCACGTCTGCAGCCGTCTTGCCAAAAATGCACAACCTCTATCCGATCGTGGGGAAACGGGCAGGCCCAAACAAGGAGGTACTGCCTCACTTAGCAGTGCTCTGCAAAAGGGCCAAGCTCCTGAAAGACAAATTCTGAGGCACCTGCCCAGCTTGGAGGAGCCTAAGGGGGAGATGACAATGCAATGTACAATCCTAGGTTGGCCAGGACCTGGTAAAAGACAGTGGAAACGTGCAATCTGAGTAAAGTCTGTGGTTCAGTTGACAATATTTGCTGTAGACTGAATGTTCACGTCCCCATAAAGTTAACATGTTAAAAGCTGATCCCCGATGGGATGGCATGTGGAGGTGGGGTCTTTGGGAGGCGATGGCACGGTGCAGGTGGAGCCCTCACCAGTGAGATTCGTGCCCTTATCAAAGAGACTCAGAGAGATGGCTTGTCCCTTCCACGGCCGTCTACGAACTAGGAAGTGGGCTTTCACCAGACACCAAAGCCTTGATCTTGGACTTCAGCTTCCAGAACTGTGAGAGACAACCGTTCACTGTTTAAGCCACCCAGCCCCTGTTATTGTATTAACACAGTCTGAGCAGTATTGGACCAGAATTCATTTTCTAGCTTTGATGTTTGTGCCATAATTACATAACATTAGGAGAAACTGGGCAAAGAGTATATAGGGAGTCTCCATACAATTTTTGCAAAATACAGGTGGGCTCAGGTGAATTCTCTCTTCTGGGCTGGGTGAGCAAGGGACATTGAGCATCGGGGCTGACCCTTGTGTCTCAGGAGCAAGCTGGCAGGAGGCTGGGGTGGATGCCCCTGCATGGAATCTCAGCTGTCCCAGCCTGTCCTGGAGTAGCAGGCACAAATGCCCTGAGCAGGAGCAAGCTTGAGGACAGTGAGGATGCCAGGCCAGCAGCATCAGATGAGCAAGAGGAAGATGGCAGGCAAGCTTGGACAGACAGGATCAGGTGCTGGGGCCGCTGGTCTCACCCTTCACGTCTCCTCCCTCCCTTCATTATGATTTATTCTCTTATGCTTTCCTCGAATACCTGCATAGCGTTAAATGACATCCTGTACTTAAACCTCTGTCTTGCTCCTCCAGCTTGGGACAGTGTCCCAGTCCTTCCGCCACCACAGGAGATGGAGACCCCACCCTTTCCTCTGCCCCGGCCCCACTCCCAGCTCATGCAGGCTAGACTCCGCTTGCAAGTCTCTAAGGTCGCTATGTACAGATAGAGCAGCTTAGAAATATCTACTTTTTTACTGCTTGTAGATTGATTCCAAAAGCAAGACCCACCCGCAGCATGTTCTGATTACGGCCCTACGTGCTCTAGTTATTGAACTGCATGTTGAGTCAGCACGTTCCTCTTTAGGCTCAGCGTCCTTAAAGAAGTGATTTTACTCCAGGAATTGCACAAAAAACAAATGCTGTGGTTTGCTTTGCTTCCTGTTTGAACCACAGCTTCTTTCATTTCATTTGCTGAGTTTCTGATTGCCGTTATTTTTTCTAACTGGCAAAAGAAGGGAGTGTCTTCACCGAATCCTTGCATTGACCCAGTCGTGGATGCTGACCCTCGCCCAAATGCCCTCCCTTCCCCCAGCGGCCCATCTCAGAGCCGTCTGGCCTCTGCTGCCTAGGCCTGCTGCCCAGCATCACTGTGGACACCCTGCATGGCCCTCCTGCTGCTCACTGGTCCCATGCTGCCCCTGTTCATGGTGTCCTTCGCTTGCTGAAGCACATTACACCCACTTCCACATACAGGGATGTCTTTGCATAGCTAAGAAGGCCCTTAATTTGCCCTGGGCATAGATTTCCAGATCCCCAATTTCCTTCTGGATTTCAAAGGCGCAGCTCTGCCGTCATCTCGCAGTTGACAGTGTGGGTCATTCCTTCGTAGGAGTCCCAAGTATTATCTGTAGACGCTTTTAAGATCTTTTCTTGATCCCCAATGTTCCGAAAATTTCACAAGAACAGTCTAGATGGGCATCTTTTTTTCATGTACCCTGCTCTGTGCTTGAGGGGCCTTCACCATCTATAATTTCCCATAGTTTTCTTTAAGAACTTTCCTTCTGTTTTCTTTCTGGAACTTCCGTGGTGCTGAGCATCCTGGGCTGGTGTCATTCCCCACCTGTCCTCCTTTCTCCTTCCCTATCCTCCTCCTCCTCTTTGCCTTTTTTGCTCATTTTTCCTATGTCCTGATGTAGTTGTTTGGCTTTACTCTCTTTTCTACTGACCTTTTTATTTCCATCATTTACTTTTCTCTTTGTCTTTAAGTGGACTTTATTGAGATTTAATTTACATATAATGGCCCCATTTTAAGTGTATATTTTTTTGACATAGACAGTTGAATAATTGCCACCACCAGAAGGTTTTCTCGGGGCCTTCCTACACCCGGGCCTGGCCACCGCTGCTCTGCTTTCTGTCACGGCAGTCGCAGCCGACTTTCCTGGACTGTGGGGCTCAGCAAATGCTCGTGAGACTTCCCGTGTTCTCGGGGAACGTCGCGGTTCATTCCCCTTATGCCGCCACGGAATGGACATACCGCAGGCCTGTCTGGTCACCCGCTGAGCGACGTTCGGGTTCTTCCACTTCGGTGTCCCGTGGCTGCTGTGAACACTGGCGCACAAGTCTGCACGCACACGTGTCTTGGTGTTTCGCTCGGGCAGGTGCCTCGAAGCGGAAGGGCTGGATTGCACATAAGGACACGGGCAGCTGCGTGACTGACCTGGATCCGCTCTCTGAAGGAGGCGTGCCGTTTGGCGTTCCCACCAGACACGCGTGAGGGTTCCGCGTGCTCCGACGCCCCATCACGAAGTGTGGTGGGAACTCGTGGCCATTCCAGTGTCCTTGACAGGCCTCTCTCCTACGTGGAAAGGTTGACGGGAGCTTCGTGTCCCAGGTGTCCAGCTTGGTTTGTGAGGTGTGGACAGGGACCGGCCGCTGGAGAGCTGCCAGGTGCCAGACTGGGGAGGCGGAGCCTCCGGGCCCAGCTCCCCTCCTCCCCGCCCCCCTGCCCCGGCAATGCTCCCCAGCCGTTGGTTCCGTTCCTTTGGAGGTGTCTGGCTTTGGACAAGGGAGACAAGCCCGCTGCCAGCTGCTCTGTGGCCTGGGCGTGGGCGGGAGCAGCTGTCCCCAGGCCAGCTTCCATTAATCCCTGAGCACAGCCCCACCCCACACCTGCCTCTGCCACCGCCCCACCCCAGCGCCTATTCCGGGGTGCTTCTTCCTCCACACAGACCTGCTGCTTCCTCCTTCCCGAACTTTTGACAGCTCATCTCCTGATGCCCTTCCTCCCACTCTCCACTTTCATTCTCCTGTTTCTGCACTGACGGTGTTAGGGAGGCCACAGGGAAAGGGACGAGACCGCCCCGTGCTCTCAGCGGCGGGGGACGAGACCGCCCCGTGCTCCCCAGGGGCGGGGGACGAGACCGCCCCGTGCTCCTCAGCGGCAGGGGACGAGACGCCCCGTTCCCCAGGGGGGGGACGAGACCGCCCCGTGCTCCTCAGGCCCGGAGGCCTTGGCGTATGTCCAGGCATGTGTGGCAGGGAAGGACACTGTGAGGCAGCTTACATGTGTTCACTTTTAGAGAAATGCACATAGCATGCATAGGAAAGTGACAGGACAGACAGAAAGTGTTTACAAAGCTCACCTCTGAGCGGTGGGATTAAAGTAATCGATGGATTTCAACATTTTTAAAAACTTTCATGTTTTCTACAAACTTTGGTTATGAGTGTGGCAGTTCGCACAGTGGCTAAAGCCTCAGGCTGTGGAGTCGCTGATCTGCACTTCTCAGTGGTCATCCAGCCTGCGCAAGCGGGGCGGCCCCTCTCCCCAAATTCCGGGTCTGCGTCGTAAGGGCCGCTGAGGGCCAGAGGCTGCGTGTGCAGAGAGCCCAGCAGGGCCGGGCACACAGGGCAGTGCCCCCAGGACTGGCCGTTATTGTCTGCTTGGTTCGGGTCAAACGGCAGCACTGACACTCTCCACCCTCCAGCTCTGAGCGCGTCGCGGTCCCGGCTGCGCGCAGGGCACCGTCCAGGGAGAAGGCGCTGGCCGAGGTGCTGCCTGGTGGCAGGGCGCGTGCGCCAGCACGGGCTCTGGCCGCCGTCTGCCAGAGAGACGATCGAAGTCTGAAGAGAGAGAGAGCGCTGAGCACGGTCCCAGGACGTCGCTGGCCACCTGGGCCTGTTGCTTGCTAAGGTGACCTCAGAGTGGCCGTCAGTCCTCCGTGCCGGGGACACGCAGCCAGTGTGTCTAGGGCAGTTCCCGCAGTGCCGGGAGGCGGGGCACATGCCCCGGCCGTGCCCGCAGCGCCGTCCCTGGTCCTCGGCTGCGCCACCAGGCCTGGGCCTCGCGGACTGGGTTAGGATGGGATTCCTCTGTCACATCGCTCGTACATGACGGATTCCTGGACGTACATGAAGGCCGATGAAGAGCTGCTGAGAGCTTGAGTGGCCATCGAGTAATCACTGGCAGATTTCTCTGCCAGGAGACGGAGCGGCCGCCGGAGGTGGACCCGCCGTTCTGGGCACCTGCGGGGTTTCTGGTCAGGGACGCGACTGGGACACGAGCCTGGCACTTCTTGGACAAATGCTGACATGCAGCTTTTACCAGGTTTTTAGAAAATGTGACCTGACGTGGGGTTTTCAGGAGGGGCCCGCGCACTGCAAGGTCTGGAGTCTGCAGGTCCCGCAGACGGCTGAGCTCCTGGTGCCCTGGGCGGGGCCAGGCCCCGGTGGCCGACGCTCGTGGGGCAGTGGCACCGGGTTGTGTGAGAGACAGGGAAGGGGCAGTGACACCCACAGAAGGAAGGCGTTGCTGCTGGTGCAGATAAGGTGACGTAGTGACTCCAACTCTAGTGTTTCTAATTTCCTGTCTTGCTGTCATCAGTTCTCTGGTCACGACCTCTGCTTTCCCCTTATCCTGCAAACAGTTCTTTGGGACACAGTGCGCTTGGGCCGTCCAGAGGTTATTTGTCCTGTTTTAACTCTCCAGAGGTTTGAGGCAGAAGGCACGTGTGTGGCGGCCCTGCTTCATTCTAAAGAGGCTCGTGTATCACTTTTACAATCCCTTGATGGGAAGACGGACAGAAACATCACATAAATGCTGTTATTTGTTTCTCATGATGCCTGCTATTCATTGCTACTAATTACGCTCTTAACTAGTCCTATGGTGGTTTTGTTTAAATAATAGCATTTATGTAACAGAAGAGGAAATGACACAGAATAATGCACAGTTTCAAGGAAACACATATTTTACTCTTTATGTTAAAGTGATAGCAACACCTGTGGATAATTGTATCTTGTCTGTGTTTGGTGGAGAGGTTCGGTTCGGCTGTGTCCTGGTCTGCACGCTAAACAGTGTCCCTGAGCACATTCCAGGTTCTCAGGTGCACCTGCAGCTACGTGGGTGCAGGAGGCTGGGCGGATGTCAGGGTGGGGACTTGGGGGCCACCTCCGTGACAAGGGGCCACACCGCACTTCTGCCCCAGGCCCGTTTTCCACAAATCAGAGTGATCCACGGGTTCCTCTCAAATGAAAAATTATCTTCACAGACTCCCAGGGCACAGCAAGCATTTTAAATGTTCTCCCAAAGGTACAATGCGAAACGGTTAAAAACCGAGTATAAGGCCGGGGGTTTTGGCTCACACAAGGTAACTGCCACCACGGCAGGTGGGCTGCAGGCAGGGGGCGCTTCTCCTGTGTGGCCCTAGCCCTCCCGCCCTGCGTGCCTGGGGGGCCCGTGAGTGTCCCCACACGCGCCCGGCAGGAGCCTGGGGGCCCTTCTCAGTGCGAAGGAATCGTTTGTGCTGGCTCTGGCTCACAGCAGCTACTCAGCTCCATGTTATGCCATGCCAGCTCCCCGAGACACAGGGTCCTGTCACACAGGAGCCGCTCAGCCCACAGCCCTCAGTCCTCAGAGGAGATCCTGGAAGTGAAGTGTAAACATGTTTCATTCCAGGGCATCAAAGGTCCCCCGCCCTCAGGGTCACTGCCCGGCAGCCCCCAGAGGGCGGGCGTGTCCCTGGCTTAGGAAGTCCTGGAACGGATGCAGGAAAACAGGTCCGTCCCCTCTGATCTGGCGGTTCCACCCCCAGGGGTGGGTTTCAAGGAAATAGGAGGATGGAGGGCAAAGGTGATGTTCAGGGGGGTGTTCTAGGGCGTTCTCAGTGAAGGCTGGGACAATGAGGGGCGCGGGGGCCGGGGGCTGGTTCACGGCACACGCACCTCCAGCCACAGCGAACCACCAGGAGGAAAATCCGCTCAGACAGTAAGAAAGGCAGGTCACAAAGACGACGGACAGCCGCATGGTGTGATTTCATTTTGTTTAAAAGAGGTGTGTCGGATGAGTCTCTAAAATAGGTGGCTATTTTTGTGGGTCACTTTAACCATGTTTAAAGTGGTAGGTTCCCTCCTCTATCCTATTTTTCAAGTTTTCTTTCTACAACACCCAAATGGCTTGTGGAATAAAAAAATAACAGAAACTTTAAAGACGGCCACTGTGGCGACAGCTGCCCCCCCATCAGCCCGTCCCGCAGCCTCTGCTCCAGACCCACAGGGCAGCTTCCACCCAGCGCACCCCCAAGGTGTGCTCTCTCTCTGGCCTTTCCCAGGGGCTCCCCAGCTTCTCATGCCGCCGGTCCTCGGGGCTCCTGGCCACTGTTTCCAGGCTGCCCTTTTCCCTCTGCACAGGTGGGGCTTGTCGCTGGGGGGATTCATCCACGGGCAGACCCCCGGGGTGGCCGCCTTCAGGTGTCCCGCAGCGGGCACGTGGGCACGCCTCATGTGACACTGACTGTCCTGACAATTTTAAGCGTGGAGTTCAGGGGCAGTAAGTGCACACACTGTGCAGCCGTCCCCACCGTCATTTCCAGAACTTTCCATTTTCCCAGACTGAGACGCTGTCCCCATCGAACACAACCCCCCACTCCGGCCTGGCCACCCTCCCTCCACTGCCTGCCTCCTCTGGGTCCGCACATGAGTAAGCGCACAGTGTGCGTCCTTTCCTGTGGCTGATTTCACTAGGCACACGGTCCCCAAGGTCCATCTCTTCAAGATCCGCTTCCGGTTCTTTCGGGTGGGGCTGCTGGGCCACATGGCGATCCTGTCTGATGTCTTGAGGAACCGCCATACAGTTTTCAACAGCGACTACATCATGTTCCAATCTCATAAAATACTGAATCTTATGTTATGTGAATTTCGCTGCAATTAAAAGAAAATAGAAGGGGCGGGGGTCCCTCAGCGCCATGCCAAGGACCGGCAGTTGTGAATGGAGACGTCACGTGACCCAGGAGGGTCTGAGAGCCGCCCCGGGAGGCCGCGGCAGTGACCTGAGCAGGCGGACGAGCAGGCTGGTCAGGGTCGTGGCTGGGAGTGGAGGGACTTGCCCCGGCTCAGGGTCTGTTTTAAAGATAGAGCGTCGGCACTGCTGACCGAGACCTGAGCGGACCCCGGGCAGCCTCCGGGCTCCAGGAGCCGGGGGACCAGGTTGCCTTTGACTGCGTCCAGCGGATGGGCAGGTGGGGCCAGGCCAGGAGCCCTTCTTGGGGATGCGCAGCTAGAGATGCCCATTGGGTGCCAGGAAGGGAGGGCATCTGCACCCCGAGCTCAGCGGTGGTTCCTGGCGGCGGACGTGAATTCGGGCGTCATCGGCCTGGACTGGTGTGGAAGGGATGATGTGTGGACAGAGGAAGCACATCCAAGGACGGCGAGGTCTCCGAAGTCGGAGGGGGGAACCGCCAGGGCACTGAGGAGGTCCCGGGGGGGAAGGCGCTGGAGCCGAGAGAGGAGGGTGTCGGGAGGAAGCGTGGTCACCCGGTCAAATGCCGACAGGTCCCGGGGGCAGGGGGCTGGTAGGGTGGTAAGGAGGGCGCAGACAGTAGCAGGGGGACGAGACAGAGCGCGCAGGCCGGTCTGTCCAGCAGGGACGAGAAGTGGGTGCAGGGGCATTTGGGAGGGGTTTCGATGTTTGCTTTTTGGGATGCAGACTATTTTGCTCACGAAGAACCAGGAGGGATATCCCCTCAGCGGGCTGCTAAGCAACCGTAGTGGGTCGAAGAGTGACCCCAAAACGTGCCACCAGGAACCTCAAATGTGACCTTGTTTTGCAGGTCTAATTAAAGTAAAGGCCTTGAGATGAGGTCACGCTGGCTTAGGCTGGGCCCTAGATCCAGTGACAAGTGGCCTCATAGGAGGAGGAAGACTGAAAAGGAGACACAGAGGCACGGGGGAGGCCGGGCGAGGTGGCGGCGGGATGGCTCAGGAGCAGCAGGAGCCACCGGAGCCCACGAGGCCAGGAAGGACCGTCCCCTCGAGTCCTTCTTCCCAAGGCGCCCACGGAGACGGGAGCCCCGTGCGGACGCTGGGATTCTGGGCGATGGCAACGTGGCCGCAGCCGGACCGCTGCGGCTCTCCCTGCGTCTGGGCCTCTGCGACCCTGGCAGTCGCGCCCGGCCAAGCCACACCAGGACCCGGGAGCCGCCACCGCCGCCCGCAGGGTGCACCGCGGCTGCAGAAAACCACGTTTCCTTTGTGGCCTCCCTCCCCACCTCGCCCACAAAAAAAGGAGAACTGGGACCGGGCAAGGACCCAGCACGCAGGCACGTCAAATTGTGTCCTGACCAGAAAGGGGGCCTTGAGCTCTGGTCACTTTCCTCGCCTGATTCTCCCGCCCGCCGCTGGCCTCCGGCTAACGCCTGATCTAGAGGTGACCCTGGGCTCAGGTTTCGAGCTGCCTCCTGCTCCTCTGGGGTCGTGTCCGTTTACAGCTGAGAGGGAGACGCTCTGCCCTGCTGAGATGCCCGCTCGCCCAGAGGACAGGGCCGCCACTCCCAGGAGCTTAGCCAGCTGGAGGCCTGCCCTCTGTGGGCGACTCCTGCCTCGGTTTCCCCACTGTGAAACGGCGCCCACACGCTGCTCCTTCTGCTTGGCAGCAGTGAGGAGAGAGAAGCTTGGAGACAGACTGCAGAAGTGCGGCGAGTCACCCAGCCAGGCCATTCGCCCCCCAGGCACAGGGACACAGAGCCGCTGTCCAGCTTTTCAAGTGGGAGCCCCGCAGCAGGCTCTGGGTGCAGAGGGGGCTCCACCATCTGTCAGAACCTTCCCTAGAGTAGATTTGATGGTTTAAACAAAAGTTCGTGACAAGAAAACAATTCTGAGATGCTCTAAATTAAAGCTGGAATTTAGGGTGAATTTCTGCCATTATCCCAAAGAGAGGACAGCTGGGCGGGCCCAGCCCAGGGGCCGGGCTTCTAGGCTCGGCAGAGCTTGGTGGACCCTGCTGTGCCCAGCTCAGGACTGGCCACATGTCTGCAGCTAAAGCGAGTCCCTTCCAATGGGCTCACAGCTTTGTGCCCCAACCCGGTGTACGGAAATGCGGTGTGCTGTCTTTCCCGAGCCACGCTGCTTGGTGTCTGGATGCCACGGGCCGGGCCTGGTCTTTCCCACCAGCAATGGACGAAGAAACCCTTTCTTTTAACAAGATGTTCAGTTGTGGAAGTTAAAAATTTTTCATTTAACAATCAAATTTAAGGGTTTTAACAGAAATTTAAAGGCCATCAAAGAAATCAGAATTCATATATCCAAACTATTCTGGAGAGAAAAGTGAGGAATAGGTAAAGGTAATAAAACCAAAGTAGCACACCTACAGAAACACCCACATGAAGACCGGGTGAGGACGTCGCTTGAGGCTTTATTCATAATAGCACAAGCTGTAAAGGAGCCTCGTGTCCCACTCAGGCAGGATCTGCAAACTAGCTACAGGCCTGTCCGGCCTGCTGCCTGCTTGTGTCAATAAAGTTTCACTGAGACACAGCAGTGAGCTTGCTTTTACGTAGTGTCTGTACCACCACGGCCTGCGAAGCCTCAAATAGTCCGTACCTGGCCCATTTACAGAGAAATGTTTTTTGATCCCTGAACTGGTGAACAAATAATTTGTGGACCATCCCTCCGAGGGATCCTGCTCAGCTATGAACGGGAACGAGAGGCGGCAACACAGATGCCCCCAAAGCCGGCTGGGACTGCAAGAGCCAGGCTCGAGGCTCACAATGCGCGACCCTGTATGTGATCTTCTGGAAAAGGCGAGACATGAGGAACAGCAAACACGCTGGCAAGCAGGGTAGGACTGGGCAGTGACAGCACAGGGGCCCCAGGGGATTTTGGGGTGAGTTACACAATTGTATTTGTCAGAGCACGTTGAACTAAACCGTTTAAGAGGGTGAGTACTGTTGCGTGTGAATTAGACTCAGCGTTAAAGATCGAGAGGACAAGACGAAGCCTGCAGAGCACGGCGGGGTCCCCGGCGTGGGGACAAGTGAGCCGGTGACAGTGCTCCTCCTGCCACAGGTCTTCCCTGGGCTCAGTGAGAGGTCACACGGGGTAGACTCTGAAGACGCTTTCTGGAGGACCAAGAGCCAGCTCCTGGGAGGCTGCCCTTCCTGCTGCTCAGGCAGGTGAGGCCAGGAGAAGTCCCCCGCCCCATCCCAGAAGCTGCACAGGTGAGCCCTGGTCTCATGCAGGTGACAGCCCTGAGTGTCACATGGCCAGCTGTGCAGGAGTGGTACACACGTGGACTCATGCAGCACATACAGTTCCAGTTAACAGCAAGTTGCTTCACGCCCTAGGCTCTGTGAGGTCACATTTTGGTAACATTCCCTATTGTGATCTTGTAATGGGTTCACGATGATCAGCTGCCACCTGAAGAATTCTCTTTTCTTTCTCTCTGCCTCTTCCTGAGCAGCTGGGCCAGGTGCTCTCCAGCCAGCTGTGCCCTGTGCTGCAGGGCTCGGGGCAGCTGAGGTACCAGACCGTTCAGACCGACTCCCTGGCACAGACCACTTCCAGCCCGGCCAGTCCGATTGGTACCATAACTACCAGCTGGACCCAGATGAAGCCAACACAAACGGGATGGAAGCCAGTCGGGGCGACCCAGGCCCGTGAGGGAAGAATTCTAGGCACAGACTGGCTAGCAGCCCAGGTGGGTGTGGCTCGCTGGGCATGTCCCCACAGCCCTCTCAGGATTTTGTTGACCATTTTTCATTGTCTAGGTCCCACTGAGCCTCACTGGAATCATGTCTCCTCCCCCAGCCTCATGTCGTGTGGGTTTGTGCCTTCCTTGTTCGTAGTTGTTGGTGAACCTTCTTTAAACCGCCGTTGGTTACTTAGTAATTGTTGGGAGCAGGGAGCTTGATTTCATGATCTGTCTCTAGTGTGGAGCACCCCCTCCCCCACCAGGAGTCCCCCTGCCAGCCATTAAAGCCCACATGGCCGCTCACGTTTTCTAGTAGCTATATGTTAAAAAACAGATGAAATTCACTCAAATTATCTAACTAATATATCCAAAATATTATAAGTTAACACACAAGTAATATTTTAAAATATTGAGATAATTTCCCTTTCTTTTCCGTACTTAGTCCGATAAACCCGGTGTGTCTTTCATACTGTACGGCACATCTCAGTTTGGGCTGGCCACATTTCCAGCACTCGCCAGTTACAAGTGACTAATAGCTACGGAAGTCTAGAATTAATCAGGATCTTTATTCACCTCAGTCCAACTCCGTCTCCCCTACGCTGAAAAACACAAACCACCATCTATCTCTCCACCCTCCTTTCCATTCCTGGCCCCTCCCCATGAAAAGGCATCTGTAAAATTTATAGCATGGAGGAGACTTTGTAAGCCCACCAAAAGACACAGCCCTGAGCTGTGAGAGTTTATAAACTAAGAGATGCAAGAAAGACTTAGAACCGCACACAGACACAGCTGACATCTCAGCCCGTCGCCATTGCTGTGCATGAGCGTCCTCGTTAACATGACTGTACAGCCGGTCTTTGCAGCACGGATGTCTTTCCGAGGAAGCCGCGGCAGGCTCAGGGTTTAAGAAACGACTGGCCTCCGACCTGATCAGCCCCCTACCCCACTGGCGCCTCAGTTTCCTCCTCCGTAAAGTCAAGATAATAAATAATAGCTTCCTATCTACCTCGCGAGGCACTGATGAATTCAAAAGAACGCGTAGGTGCACAGCTCCAGAGCGCAGGCGCAGGAGCAGGCGGAGGCGCGAAGGCGGCCCCGGAGTTCCTGCTTTGGGGCAGTGGAGCCGGGCTCTGCCAACACCAGGCCTGTGAGCCCCGGCGCTGGGAGAGAGGCCCAGCCGCGGAAGCGCACACGTGGAGGCCTGGGCGCTGCCCTACTCCTGGGGTGGGGGCGCCAGTGGAGCTCAGCACCGCACAGGTGTGTGGCGGGGGCCGTGCAGGGGCCGCCCAGAGCACCGCGGCCAAGGTGCTCACGGGAACGGGGACTCTTGAGCTACAAGACTAGGGACAGTGGCGGCAGTGGCCACTGGACCAGACACGAGGAGGTCTGGCTGCTGCCTTTGGGCATGGGGGGGATCCCCCACCGGAGACCAGGTCCCGGGCGAGATGCCGACTTCGGCGAGAGAAACCGCCCCCACCTCCCCGCCTCCCCGCCGCGCACCGCCCCTGAGCCCCGCTCGCGCCCCGCCCCGCCCCTCGACTCGCCTCGGCTCGTGATTGGCCACGCCTCTAGGCAGGGCGCCTCCGCATTGGCCAAGGAGCTTCAGATAGCGCGGCCGGGATTGGTGAACGTCCGCGCTGCTCCCGCCCCCACCCCGGGCGCGGCGCGCTGTTGGTTGGCGCCGGAACGGTCTCCTCCCCAGGCCGGGCCTGGGCGGTGCGGACGAGGCCTCGGGTGGCGCGCAGCGGTAGCGGCGACAGCGCGGCAGGTGAGCTCCCGGGCGGGGTTCGCGACCGGGGTCGAGGTCCGGGCCCGGTCGGGTGGGGTGGGGCCGGGGGCCGGGCGCCTCTCACGGCAGGCGGGGGCTGCGGGGACGCGCCGAGGCGCAGGCCCCGCCCGGGCCGCCAACGGCCGCCGCGCCCGCCACAGCGGGTTCCCCGCCCGCGCGCTCCCCGGCGCGAGCGTCCCTCCCTTCTGGCTGCCTGCGCCCCCGGGACGCGGGGCTCGGCGTCGGGTCCCCGCCCCCGGGACTCCCGCCCGGCCCCCGCCCCGGCCCTGCGGCCTGCGGTTCCGGCCGCCGTGCGCCCAGCGTGGGCGCGGGGCCGGCGCGGTGCCCACTCGCGGTCACCCGCCGGCTTCCGCCCGTTTCCTCGGACGCTTCGTAGTTCTTTGAGGTCTGGGAACTCGGGATGGTTAGTTCTGGGGAATTTTCCCAAATTGTTATCTTTGACAGTTTCCTCCTCTATTTTCTCTTTCCTTAGTGTTTTCTCCTCAGTGTGTTTTGGAAATACCGCTATTTGGGCTTTGGACCTCTTGGCCAGATGTCGCTTTTTTTTTTTTTTAATCTTTGTCTCTCCCGTTTTCTGTCCTTTTGGTCCACTTTCTGGGAGAGTTCTTCAGTCTTCTAATATTCATTTTATTTTGAGCATCATATTTTAAATTTCTTAGAGCCTTTTTGGTGTTTTTTTTTCCCTCTAAAATTGGGCAATTTTTTTTTAAAGATGTTCTTATTTCATCAGTGCAGTAGCGTCTCATTCTCCTAACATGGCCTTTTCTTTCTTGCTTGCTTGGGTCTGAGTTTTCTGGACTGTCCAGCGATCTTGGCTGAACAGGTGTATCTGAGAGTGGGACCCTGCGCAGCCCTGGGGAAGTTCCTGTGCACCTGCTTCGCTGCCACCATTGGCTGATATGACGGATTGGGTTTCCTGGAAACCCTCAGGACCATTATCTTCAGGTCCTTTTACTAGGCATTTTAGATTCTTAAAGAAGGGTTTTCCAAGTTCCTGCCTCATTTTGGAAGTGGAGTAGAAGAGTGAGGTGGGGGTCCAACTTCATTCTTCCGCATGTGGGCGTCCAGTTGTCCCTGCACCGCTGCTGAAGAGACATGTTTTGTCCTATGGAATGGTCTTGGTCCACTTGTAGGAAATCGATTGACCATAAATGTATGCGTTCACTTCTGGGTCTCAGTTCCGTTCCCTCAGTCAGTCTGTCTGTCCTTATGCCGATAACACACTATATTGTAGTAAGTTTCGAAATTGGGAAATCTGAGTCTTCCAACTTTGCTGTTCTTTTTCAAAATTGATTTTGGCTTTTTGACATCCATTCAGTTCCATGAAATTTAAGGATTAGCTTTACCATATCTACAAAAAGGGCCCTTGGGATTTTGATGGAGGTTGCATTGAGTGCATAGCATCCAAGGGAGTATTTCTGTGCTAACAGTATCGGGTCTTCAGGCCTAAGGGGTTGTCTTCCCGTCAGGTTGTCGTCTTTCAGTAGTGTTCTGTGGTTTTCAGTGTGCCTACCAATCTTGCATTCCTTGGTTAAATTTATTTCTAAGTTTGTTACTCTTTTTGATACTATTTTAAGAGGAATGTTTTAACTTCATTTCCAGGTTGTTCATTGTTAGGGTATAGAAATAAAACTGACTTGTGTTTTGACTCTGTATCCTATAACTGTGTAATTTATTAGCTCTAATAGTTTTTTGTGAATTACTTAGGGTTTTCTGCACGTGAGCTCGTGTCACCTGCGAACACAGGTGTCCTTACTACTCCCTTCCAGTTTGGATGCCTTTTATTTCTCGTTGCCTAGCTCCCGGGTGAGAGCTGTCCAGGTCTCGTTGCTGATCTGGGGGAAGCTCTCAGTCTTTCCAGGGAGCATGATGTTCTCTGTGGTATTAGTAAGTGCTTTTTGTCACACTGAGAAAGCTCCCTTCTAATCCTAGGTTGTTGAATGTTTTTATCACGAAAGAGTGTTGGATTTTGACAAGTGCTTTTCTCGCACGGATTCAGAAGATCACGTGGTTTTGCCTAACTGCTTCTTAAGCAGACTTTCAGCTTCGATTCCTCCTGTGTTTCGGTTCCATTGGGCACCTGCACTTGCTGATGTACACCGGTGCCACTATCTTGAGTCTTTGAAAGCTGGAATATTTCTCAGTGTTCCAGATTGCAAGCTTATGATTCAGCTTTTTCTGACTTGTCAGTTTTTGCTCATTCATTTGCTTTACAGCTTCCAAGTTTCTTGCTGTTGTCTTTTTTTCCTTTAGTTTTGTTCTCTGTGTGTGTGTGTGTGTGTGTGTGTGTGTGTGTGAGTAAAATAAACATTGCTATTTTGGGCTGCTTACCCGACTTGATTTTCAGATAAAGGAGACTAGACCTGTTGGATCTGTTCGAAACCGTTTACTTCCATTGGGCCAGGATTGACAGAGGAAAAATACAGAAGAGGATGTTGATGCTTATTACATGCTGTTTATTATAGTCATATGCTATAATTGGCTGTACTTCATTACATAGATTGTATAATTCATTAGCCGATTTTGCGGTTTGAATTGTCTGTAATTAAGCGTGGTAGGTAGCTGGGTGCTGTGTTTTTCATTTAGTTGTGTGGGGACACAGTGAATGGTCACTGGCTGTGAATTTTAGTATAGGACATAAGAACTATGCAACAGATGCCTTTTGACATTCGTGCCAAGTAAACCTGCAGGTCCCAGGCTTAAGTCACGTGAAAGTGATCAAGTGTAGATCAGTAGTCCCATTGGGACTGAGACGGTTCTCCCAGGGGCATGGGTGGCCTGAAAACAAAGCGCTTTGCCTGCTTGCTTTGGTCTTAGTCATTCTGTTTCCTCTGTTTGATCTTTAATTAATACTTTCGGAAGGTGTGAGCTACATCCAGAATACGAGGAAGATCAATGTAATGATTCCTTTTCTTGCCGTTTACCACACACCTTCCTAGTCCTGGACAGCACTCGCCTTTAGCCTGGCGCTCACGTTTGAGAGGATGGGGCATTGCAAGCGTGGAGGAGGAATGTAAGGACCAACTGTTTGCGTTTGTAGTACAAACACAGCCTCCTGGCTGGGTTCCTAGTCGCTCCCAGTCGTGGTTGGGGTGGGACAGAGCTGACAGTGTGCTCTGACCAGTTGAGGACGGAGGGGGGCTGTGGGTGCACTGGGAAGAAGAGTGAGGAGGCCGCACACGCGCGTGGCCCTTACACTCCTCACGAGCGGTGCACACTCAGGCTGGGTTCCTGGACGGCGAGGAGGGCCCGAGTGTTCTCAGCAGAGGGCTAGAGTCGGTTCTCAGTGAAGCCCTGTGGTAGCTGGGGGTGGAGAAGTGGGGCTCTCGGAAGGAGGTCCTTCGCCTCCAGTGTGGGGCCCCATGATGGCGTCCGAGGGAGTGAGGTGGGCAGGTCTCTGTAGGTGGTGCATTCTGGCA
The DNA here is from genome assembly GCA_003508835.1 of Eonycteris spelaea. NCBI lineage: Eukaryota > Metazoa > Chordata > Mammalia > Chiroptera > Pteropodidae > Eonycteris > Eonycteris spelaea. The sequence goes on from PUFA01000126.1 coordinate 5,330,968, forward strand.
CCTTTCTGGCTTGAGGGGGCAGGGCTGGAGAGGGGAAACTAGTCTGGGGCACCAGCAGGAGAGGGTGTGGCGGGGAGCAGGAGAGAAGAGAGGGTGACGCCCTGGGAGGAAGGAGGCGCTGCCGGTCTCAGGGAGGGGCACGTTGCTTGTGGGCGATCCAGGCCGAGGCGGGGCAGGAGGCAGGATCGGGGCGCCTCGCCTCTTCGGCGGCTGTGGGGCTGCCGCTGGGCTAGTGAAGCCAGCCGGCTGCTGAGAGTGACAGACCTGTCACAGACCGCTCGCACATCCGTGGGCTCCCTGGGTTCGGGCAGTCCTTCCCCAGCAGGACTGGGAGTCAGGGACGGACTGACAGGGCAACCAGCCCAGAGACCGATGGGGGCTGTCCCTGGTGCCCGGGACCCTCTGCTGAGCGGTCCTGCCTGTCGTGGGCCGCGGAGTCCACGAGCGAGCGCAGCGCAGCGGGGGCTCGGCGCGCGGGCAGGGGCTCAGACTGCGAGCCGCCCCCGGTGCGGGGGTGGTGGGCAGCCCCACCGAGTCCGTGCCGCGTGCAGGAGGCCCCGACCATAATCAAATATCAGATTTACCATAAATTTGATATTTTTCTGGATGTTTTAAAAACACTCAGGTATACATATAATGGCACCCTATAAAGCCGTTTCAAATATTTTTAGGTTATGGTTATTTATTTCTGATTTGCTGTTTTAAATAATCAGTTGATTTTTATGGATTCTGACAATATAAATCATAGTTTTTCATAGATGTAGCTTTGCTTCTTTAAAACGAGAACAGAGACGTGTTGCCAATTCCTGTTTATCATGTTCTAAAAGTAATTACACTGAACACGGTCTTTGGGAAACAATCATTTCTAACTCAGTTTACAGTTTTTAAATTTATGGGCAAAAATAACTGATGTTTTCAGTCTCTCCATTATTTGGTTTTAACAGAATTAAGGTTCTAAGCAGAGTCATTATGTTAGGATTTAGTACTAATTTTTAAAGGGGCACCTTGGGATTTTAGTCTTAAAAAATACTTTTCTGTACAACGCCGTGATATTGAGACATCTGAGTGCAGCGCAGTCGCCCTTAGAAGGCGCGGGCAGCGGTGCCTGTGCCTGTGTCCCCCTCTCTGGAAGGTCCTTGTGGGACTGCGCGCCCTGCCAGCGAGGCCCCTGCGGCCGGGCGGGAGGTGCCTGGTGCCGGCAGCTTAGCCCCTCCCGACAGCACTGGTGGCAGATGGCGGCGTCTGGAGCTGTGCCCGGAGCGCGGGAGGAGGGTCCTGTCTGTCACCGGCTCCTTAGGTTGCTGCTCTCTCTGTGGGCAGGTTGCAGATAAGAGTCGCAGGTCCTGGCGGTCGGTTCAGGGGTGGAGTGCCATTTGAAGAGGGGTTGGGGACGGGCCCATTGCTTCGCGGCCAGTGGCAAAGCTCCGCCAGCCAGTTTCGGCTGGGGCTCGAGTCCAGTCTCCCCACCCCCCCACCCCGCCACTTCATCCGTGACTGAGTCGGCCGACAAAGTCCGATTCCTGAGGCCAGCCTTTACCCACAGGGCCTTTGGAGCAAGTTCCGATGCCTTCTCGTGGTCTGATAAAAATACTTACTCCTGGATGGTGATACTCGTGGTTCCCGGGCGGGGAAGGGAGTGCTGCCACCATGCTCCAGTTGTTCTTCAGGACTGACAGCATGTCCTCAGGCGGCGGCGTGTGCTAGTTTTATTCAGAACCTTACAGCTTTATTCTCTTCATTGGTTTAGCCATTTGCTTGAAGCTCTGTTTTCAACACCATGTGACTTGTTATTTTTGTGATTTTTTTCAAACATGTTTCCTAGATTGTCACTAGATAGTGCACTCTGAATAGTAAGGATTCAAATTAGATGTGGAGGGAGGGCTAACTTCCACTTTTGACCAAAACCTGAGCTTCGTATTTTCATCTTTACCACGTGGTGTAAATGTTATAGAATGCATTAGAAAAGCTGAAGGGGATTAAAGGAAAAGCCTAGTGTAATTTAAGAAGAATCTTAACTCTAATTTTAAAGCCGTCCTAGGACCTGTGTGTTTGTAAAGACACTTAATTCCTTAGGTCCGTAACCAGAGTTTGCAGCCTAAACAGAGGACCTCTCCTGCTTGTGCTTGCTAGCTCGCATGTTTACGCTAGTGAAGACAAGACATGCAGGAGATACTTGGGGCTACTTACAACAATATCGTTTTCTTTTCTGTTGGCCCACCATCTCCTAAGGTGCGTGCTTCTTCCCTGTTAGGACAGGCAGCTCAAAATCGAAAGCCATCCACCCAACACAGCGTGCTCTTACAGGGCAGGGCAGGCTCCTGTGGGGGCTCTCTGCTCACCCCCTCGCTTCCTCCCTCTCTCCCACTACTCTGTGGCCCATCAGTTTGGGAGAGTCCTGCCTGGGGCCTCGCCCTGGGGCCTGATGTGAGGTCTGCTTTAGAGCAGCCTGGGGCACTCACACGGAACTTGGCCTGTGACAAGGTCAAGGTCACACCAGTCACAGTGCTTGAGGGGAAGGCAGGGAGTAGGAAAATGAGGACAGTGAAGCCTGGACTGGGCCCTCTCTGTCACACGTCAGTTTGCAATATGTTAACTTCGGAGGCTTTCTGAGATTTTCTGATGCCATTGAAAACGTTTTCAGTCCATTTTTTCACCTACTGTTTCCCTGCCGTCTGGATTTTGAATGCAGTCAGATCTCCCTTGAGTCAGGCGCGGGCAGGTGGAGGCGGCGGGGATGCAAACGGGAAGGCTCTAGTGTCAGCGTGGACTTCAGTGCGCAGAGACGGAAGCGGAGGCTGCAGGCAGCGTTTGGGGGACGCTTGGCGCTGTGTGCGTTCGCAGTAGAGCTGGTTTGCACTTCGCTGCTGGGTGTCCTGGCGGGCGTCTGAGGGAGGCCGGAGCCGGTTCTAACCCGTCAGCTGAGTTGGAGCCATTCCAGCTGCTGGTGACTTTGCCTTTTATTTAGGCCGAGGGTGAGGGACTCTTCCATCTCAGGGACTGCTAACTCAGACACAAACACATTGGCTTTTTCAATTTAAAGCACAGGCTCTATAACTTTATTCCACAAAATTAAAGGTAATTTGAAAGACAGGTTTTGTCATGTGTCAGCCACGGCCTTACGTGCATTATTTCATTTAATCCTTTTTTAAACTTGATTTCTTTTTATTTTATCCTATAATTTTACTTCATATTCCCATTTTATAAAGGGAACTGAAGATTAAAGTGTTTTGCATCCATATCATGATCTGTTAAGGGAAGGAGGATGGAGGGAAGAACGAGGTAGGGTGACAGGACAGCAGTTTGGAGTCAGGTGGGAGACGCATCCTGATGACCGTGAGGGTCGCCGTGTCCTCCCAAGCCCGGGCCTCTTGCTCCTCTCTGGGATGCGGGGTGAGTGATGGCCAAGATGGCCCTGAGCGGGGCCACCGGCCTGCCGCACGCGGATGCGTCTCCCTGGAGGCAACAAGGCTCACGGTGGCGCAGCGCTCTGTGCTGTCGTGACGACCGAGGGCCCCTGCTCCCTGTTGCCCTGGAGTCTCGTGTGTGTCTGCGCTGGCCCCCTCTGGGCATCTTAGTACCCTCACAGCGCCTTTGCTAACACATCGCCCCCAAAGCCCGCCACTGCGTCTGCTAACAGCTGCGTCTCCCTGTTGTCACCTGCAGGGTTCTTTAGTGGGTCACTCTGCTGTAACCCTGTCGTGCCTGTGGTACATGGCCAGTAATGGCGCTTGGCTCTCTGATAGAATTTTATTTACCGTCGTGCATGAGGCCTCCGCTGCGCCTCGTGCGAGCCGGGGCAGCCGGCTTCGCTGTATGTCACATTCATCGGACGACCCAGTGTGGTTTCAGTGGGTCTTACACTTCTGAAGGCTTAGGAAGTAGCCGGTGCATCTCTTTAGGTGGATAAGAATGTGAGAACCTATTAATGAAACTTAAGGATGAAGGGCTGTACGTTTACATTCCTACACCGCCCTCACCAGCCTCGGCTGCTCCTGTGCTGAGTCACCGCCCGCCCTCCTTTGTCCTGTCGGGGCCTGGTCAGTGGTGCTCCCACCCGGCCACTTCCCCAGTGTGGGAGCCAGCCTCCTGGCAGTCGGCTCAGGCGGGGCAGAGCTTGCATGGAGCTCAGGGTCCTAGGGCGCTGTCTCTAAGCATTAGCCAGACGCCCCGGTGGCTCATGCCACAGTCACGACCTTTAAATTAAATGCTGGAGCACTTGGCTTTGGGCATCGCCCGTCACTCGTTTATAACTCTGATTTCCATAAACTGATCCAAGAAACACTGAGCTCCCAGAATGCACATCGAACACCAGTTTTGGGGGAGTCGGTGGAGGTTACTTAGTAACCGTCACAACAGCTTTACCTTGGGCCTAACGACGGTCAGCGACGCAGGGATGGCAAGAGGCCAGGGGGAGGGACTTAGGAGGTTCAGGTCTTGTCAGTCAGTGCGTAACTAAGGGAGTGAAAGGCGAGTCCGTGACCCACTCCGTGGGACGACAGTGACACCGAGGGTCAGGGTTGTTGCTCTGCAGCCTGTCCTACTGCTTATAAGTCACTACGGAACTGCCATGTGGTCAGAGCTACCGTGACGCAGCTGCCAGGGCATGGCCCTGTCCCGGGATGACAGTGTGCTGGGGTCCGCCGCGGGCCTGGCCCTCGCTGGCGCTGCGCTGCGGGGCGTGCGTGGAGCCCATGCTGGCCGGAGTGGATCCAGGCAGCTGAGGACACGCGTCGAATGCTCGGAGCTGCCCTGGTCTGTGGGAAGAGAGAGGTCTGGCGGGCACCGGGCGGGGCCCGGCCAGCAGGAGCTCCGCTCGTGGACTGTGGCTCTGTGTGAGCCGCGGGCGCCTCCTGGCAGGAGCCGAGGGACCCAGAGTGTTTTCAAGATGCAGGAACTTCGTGCTATTTGTCGAAGTTAGTAGGTGCAGTTAAATTTTTGTATACAAACAAGGGTCTTTGTGTGCTTAATGTTTTAAAGAATGTATGGACAGTTTCAAAGAAAATGGTGCGAATTGAAGTACTTTTGTCTTAGCTTATAAAAAAGTCATTTCCTTCATTTCATTTTTTAAATTCACTTTATTTAAACTTAAAAAATAACAGTTCACCCATTTCTCCCCCAGTCTGTTCTCTGTATTGATGAGCTTTTTCCTTTTTTTGAATTTACTTTTTTCATTAAACATTTTTTAATAATTAATTTTCTGTAAAAGAGATCATATGGTACTTGTCTTTCTCTGACTTATTTCACTTAGCATAATTTCCTAGTGGTCCATCCACATTGTCCCAAATGACAAGGTTTCAGCCTTTTTATGGCTAAATAATATTCCATTGTGTGCATGTACCACATTCTCCATCCGTCATCCATCCAGGGTCGCTTAGACGCGTCCCGGGGCTGGGCTGTTGTCCATAACGCTGCAGTGAATATGGGCTGCAGACGTCTTTTCGTTAGTGTTTTCGTTTTCTCTGGATAAATTCCCAGAAGTGGGGGTGCTGGGTCTCACGAGAGTTGTGGTCGCATGCCGCTCCCCACAGCCACCAGCGCACTTCCCTCCGACAGCAACAGCCCTGTTCGCCACGGCCTCGCCCTCGGGCCTGTCCGTTCTCGTCTTTGTGATGATGGCCGTTCTGACAGGTGTGGGGAGGCATCTCACCGTGGCCTCGATTGGCGTCTCCCTGACGGTCGGCGGTGTCGAGCCCCCTTCCAGTGTCTGTTGGCCATTTGGATGTCTTTGGAAAATGTCTGTTCACATTCTCGGCCCATTTTTTAATTAGACATTTTTTTCTTGTTGAGTGGCATGAATGCTTGATCCGTTTTGGACGTTAACGCCTTATCAGATACAAATCTTTTCTCCCGTTCTGCAGGTTGTCTTTTCATTTGTCGACGGTTTCCTTTGCTGTGCAGAAGCCTTTTAGTTGGATGTGGTCCCACTTTATTTCTGCTTTCGGGGTCAAATCCAGAAAACCATCGCCGAGACTGATGTCCAGCAGCTCCCCCCCCCACTCCGCCCGTTCTCTCCGGGGAGTTCTATTGTTCCAGGTCTCAGGCTCAAGTTTTTCCCCCGTTTAGAGTCTGCGTTTGTATATGGTATGAGATTCCACTTTCATTCTTTTGCATGTGGCTTTCCAGTTTTTCAAAACCTTTATTGATGAAACTGTCCTTTTCCCATCGTATATTCTTGCCTTCTTTGTTATAAGTTAGTTGACCACATATGGGTGGTTTTTTCCGGGCTCTCTATGAATCTGTGCATCTATGGTTTTTACACCAATCCCATACGATTTTAATTACATGAGCGTTTTTATGTGGTTTGAAATCGGGAGTGCAGTGCTCCCACTTTGTTCTTTCTCTTTTACGGTTTCATAGAAATTTTAGGATTGTTCTATTTCTGTGGAAGTCAATGGTTCATATATAAATATTTTTTATCCAGGATGGTCTTTATTTTAGTCCTGTCTTCCTGAGATTATTTGATAACGGATTGCATTCGCATCACTACTATGAGCACTTGTTTGTTGTTGTTGTTGTTGTTGTTGTTTTCATTTAGAGTGCGAGTGTGTGAGAGAGAGGATATTTTTAGCCAGTGGAAAATTTGAGGCATTTCAAAAAAACCTAGATGACAACCTGAAAAACAGTCTGCTTTACACTTTTTAATTTAAAAATAATCTGTGTTTTTCTTCCGGGGAAAAGCAAAAGTACGAACGGCGCCTCAAGCTCATTCGCTGTTCACCGTGCAGCTTCCACATTCAGAGGCGCGAGAGCCTCGGCTGTCGGGGAAGGGGCGTCGGTGTTTCTCGGACCGTGGAGTAAGAATTGGTTCTGTTTTAATGAATAACAATGAAAACTTATTTCAGAGGAATGAGGACATTTGACATCTCTGGGAACTTAAAAACATATATGAAAGCGTTCTGAGTTACGCTCACGGTTTTGAAATCCCCCAGATTACACAGTGAGCCAGTCGACCTGGGATTTCCCCTTGCTGCTTTTGTGGATGTCCCATTTTAGGGGACTAAATGTGACAGGGGTGTCCCTGGACTTGTAACTGTGAGGACACTTCTCCCTTTTGTTTACAAAGTGAAGAACAAGAAGCTGCCGCGTGTGGCTGTGACTCGTCCGAGTGGTGGCGGTGGCGGTGGCGTGCGGTCGGTGTGGGTGCGGAGCAGGCTGGCCACAGCAGGGGGACGTGTCTGCACTTCTAACCTCTTGCTCCCGCATTGCTTCCCCTCCTGCAGTATGATTTGACGTCGTGAACATGGACTTTTCTCGGCTCCACATGTACACGCCGCCTCAGTGTGTGCCCGAGAACACTGGCTACACTTATGCACTCAGGTGAGCGTGTGTGCGTGTGCTGTCATTGTGCTGCCCTGTCACTTCTCAGTGCCGTGGAATTGATGGGGCGACATGGGACCTGCAATCGAATGTTATGTTTGGAAAGAGAAAACGTCTATGGACTTGATCGAATGCTGTGGCCGAACTGGCACGGAAGGTGTGAGGTGGTTGTGGAAACTACACTCCTGGTGACTCACTGGTGACTCATCGCAGGAAACCGCTGCTCAGGCTCCACCGGGGGCTGCCCTTGCGGGCAGCGTTTCTGGTTTATAGTAACGGCTGGTGTGACCTTAGCAGAAGCGCCCTGGGAGACGACGCGCCTCGGAGAGGAGGCGTGACGGGCGAGCGGGGCGAGGCCTTGCCTGCAGCGCGGGCCCCGGGGGCCCGTTCCCTTGTCGTGTTCTGATGTGACACCTGCGTAGGAGGGGTCGAGGCGAAGCTGCACTGTTACACAGCGGTGCGTGCGCGCCCGAGGGAGGGCGTCCCGGGCTGCCGAGGACAGGGGGGAAAGGCACGCGGGGACAGCGCGTGTGCACAGCGCGTGTGCACGTTCCCCAGCGGCCCACCTTCTGCGGGGGGGAGTGTAATGAAACCGTAAGCAAATCGGAGGTGCTGAAGGGAAAACCGTTTGAACAGCGTTAGTCACATCTCACATTTAAAGATCGAGTTGTCGTTCACAGCCCGAGACCGTGTCGCACGTTTCCGTGGTAACGCAGTGTTTTTGTTCAAAGGCCCGTAGTCGTCCGGCACTCAGCGAGCGGGCCAGCTCAGGTGGAACTGCTCCTTACTCTGTCGTGGGGAGCAGAAAAGTGATTACTCTCGGTAATTTGTCTTCTAGAGCGTGTTTTGAACGTAGTTTTTGGAACTGCGTGTGTCCAGGTCTCTGCTGGCACAGCGGCACCGCTGGTCTGAGCGCGTCGCAGCCTCCCTTCGGGCCCGTGCCGGTGGGCGAGGTCGTGGCAGGGGTTCCAGCCAGAGCATGCAGCGGGCGGCGCTCTGTGGGCGGGAGTCGCCCTTCTCGCCATCCTCCTTCCATGCCCTCCCCGCTCCCTGCCCACCCCCACGCGACTCCCCGGTCTGCTGGCCCTGTGCCCCTGGTCACCGCTCTGTGTTCTGCACCGGTCCCGTCCTCCTCCTGAGCGGTCTAGCAAACATGCGGGGCGCCTTCCATGTGTGCCACTGAACTGTTCTGCTTTAGAAAATGCCAGACGTCATGGAAGTTCGGAGGGCAGCGCCGAGCCCTTGCGCCTCGCACCTGGCTTCGACAGCTGCCAGCCCTGCGCCTCTCCTTCCCGCCCCCTCCCCGGTGGGTCATCTCGAAGCATGTCTCAAAACGTGACTCTACAGAACAGCCATCCCAAATCCCAGCATCGCAACAGGAAGCCCCTAGCGATTTAAAATCACTCCTGATAACTCGTCAACGTGGCAGACAGCAGCTGAGTTAGGGCTCCGATCTCCAGATCTTCGGTTTTTTAAAAACCATGAAATCAGCCTAAACCGGATTCTCATATTCTGTCCGAGTGATCTGTGTCTTAAGTCTTCATCCGCGTTGCCTGTGGGCCGGCAGTTGGCCGGGGAGTCGCCCGCTGCAGGCGTGTGTGCCTGTGGCACTTCCTGTCGCGTCCTGCCCGCTGGCGCGTGGCCTCTGGTGTCTCTCTAGGTGTTGCGTTTGGTCAGTCGTCAGTTTGACCAAGTCCTTGTGACGTCTCATCAGCTCTCGCATTGGGGCCGAGTGGCCACTGCTGGCCATGGCCTCGGTCAGGGAGGAACTTCCCAGCATCCTCCAGAGGCCCCCGTGGGGTGGCACTCCCACGCTAGAGGCAGGCGAGGCTGGGATGGTGGGTGTCTGGCTTCTCCAGCCTCCCGTGGGAAGTTGATCTTCAGCCTGAAAGAAAGTGAGAGCGAGGAGAGCGTTTGGAGAAGGAGTGATCAGCCAGTCGCAGCCGCTGGAAGGCCACGCAGGGTTAGGCCCTCCCGGCCAGTGAGCTCGGCCCCACGGGGGCGCTGGGCAGAAGCGGCCCAAGTGCAGCGACTCCCTGCAGCAGTCGGAGTGAAGTGGGTCGAGGAGGGAGTGTAGACACCTTTTTCAACAAGTGTGGCTTATGCGGGAGGGACGTGGCTGTGCTTGTGGTTCGCTTTACCGTGGGGATGGTGCGTCTGGGTGCTGATGGCAGGTGTCAGTGGGAAGGGGGTGAAGACGAGTCAGAAGCGGTCCCCGGTGGTAACACTAGAGAGCAGGAGGGTTGGTGTGCCCCCTGGGACGGGCCTCAGGATCCCTGCCCACGGCAGCATGGCGCAGATGGTAGGTCCTTCTCCAGGGCCCCCCAGAGCCTGCCCCAGTTCGCTGATGGCAAGTGTCTGTCTGGGGAGCAGGAAGCAAGGCCTTCTAGACTAGGGAGCGGGGCGGGGAGTGGGAGGGGAAGCTGGAAGTGCGGAGAAGAGGGAGCGATGGCCCGGAGCACCAGAGACAGGCAACCACCACACATTGCCAGGCAGGGGTGACCAGTTGGGGGTGGGGACAGAGCGGCACCGGTCTCAGTCTCTCTCGAAGTCCAGGTTCCCCAAACGTCTGTCCTTTAGGCTCAGGACCTAGATAAGCAGAGGGGCACGGTGGCCGAAAGGGCATCGGGCCACACCCGTGGGACGGATTCTGATTTGAATTTAACATACTTTTCTAAAATTTCAGTGGAAATTGTATAACATGTTTTTGGAAGAAAACGAACCATGTTTCAGATCATACTAAAACTGTGTGTTTGGTGTCCTTACCACGTACTCACTGTGCGTTAGTGCAGTCCCCGCCCCCTCCAGCCTCTAAGGCAAGGTGCACGTGACATGTCACATGCGTGTGACAGCAGGAAGCCTCTCGTATCACCTTACTTTGGTTTGACTGAACGTGTTTTAGTGTCAGATCCAGTAAGTTTATGATGAATCCGATGCTGAGAACGTTTCTGTAACAGGATACATGATGCAGAAATGTTCCCCAGCCCGTTTACCTCGCTCAGATCCACATCTTTCGCCAAACCTGCTCTCCGAGCAGGAGCTGCCCCCGGGGCTGTGCCTCCCAGGGTGTCTCCCAGCGTCCCGCCTCACTGTGGGTCAGCGTCTGCAGTGGTGACAATCCCATCTCCCCCGCTCCAGGGCTCCCAGGCCCTTTGGAGATGGCCCAGTGTTCACCTGGAGACCCCGCCCAGCCTCTGTGCACCCACCCTCGGCGTCGTGGGGGCTGCAGGCCTGTCTTCTCGCCTGCTTTGTTTCCTCAGCCGTGTCCTCTCCCTCCCCTTCCGGCGGCCCTGTGCTCACCTCCCTCTGTCCTGCTGGGTTGTGAGGTCATCTCTCCTGCAGATGTGGGCTCCTCATTGGAGGGTGGCCATGTCATGTGTGTCCCGATGAAGGGGGCTGTCAGGTGTGCTCAGGCTACCTGCACTGGCAGGGCTATTGGTGTGATCCCCAATCCTGTGGAGGCACACAGTAGGTGCTTCATGAGCAGTTCTTGATTTGGAAAAACTTGCTAATGACACAGTTGAAGGGTACCGGAGTGACTTCTTTGTCACAAATTGGTCTAGCTCTGTGGAGCGTTAGATGCAGGGGGCAGTGATGGCGCAGTCACTTGCTTTTTCATGTCCCTGTACGTCGATTCACTCTGACTTCCTGGTGTGTCAGACCAGCTGTCGAGTGGTGGTCCCTGTCACGTTAACTGTTCCCCAGGCACAGTGTCCACTGTGAACGTGCTCTGGTTTTTCGTGGAGCTGGCAGAATTGCCTGTAGGTGGGGGCCCGTCATGAGGCAGTTCCCGGGGTCGGCTCCAGACCTGGTACCCCAGGCACAGGACGGACGTGGCCAGAGCATCTGTGGGCAGCACCTGCTGTCGACTGGCCTGTGTGACTGCTCAAGCGGCTTTGTGGAAAAGTTGTCACACAGTAACGTCTGTTTTTTAAAGTTCACAATAGGTTGCACTTTCTGTTCACTATCTGTTCATTTCGTGTCAGAAATGGTGCTCTGAGCATTGTTTACGTCTGACAAGCTTTTTTCTTTCTAGTTCAAGCTATTCTTCCGATGCTCTGGACTTCGAGACTGAGCACAAGCTGGATCCCGTGTTTGATTCTCCAAGAATGTCCCGCCGTAGTTTGCGCCTGGTCACCACAGTACACCACCGATGGTGGCCAGGCTGGGGACATTCGCTCCTGCGACAGCAGCATGGCCTCCCTGAAGGACAGAGCGGCCAGGTGAGCACAGCACACGTCCTCACACCTGTTAGAACCAGCGTGCGAGCTCGCGGCCTAGGGGAGCACGGTCCTGACTCTCGGGACATGTGTGTGCATGCACACGTCCCCACATGGGGCCGCAGCTGTGCCGCCGATGGGACTGAAGGGGTTCTGGAACGTGGGCCTGGAGGGGACGTGGGCACGACTCCATCAGTGCCAGCACTCACGCTCCACCTTCGTAGCTGAGCTGAACGCTGGCCGTGCCACCAGATGTCATGTGTGTGTGTGGGGGGCTCACTGCAGACGGCCTCTGCAGTGTTAGCACCTGAAGTCTGTTGAAGTCCGTGTGGGCCAGCAGACACACAGGCGAGGCTTACATGTTCACCTGTTCTCGTGATTGTCGAGTCATGGCTGTCCGAAGTCACTCTGTACCCAAGAGCTCGGTGGAGAACGAGGCGATGACTCTGCCTTGGGTCGCCACGTCAGAGTGAGGACGCTTGTTTCGGGAGCGGGCTGGCGTGGTGCTGCTGACGCTCCCGTCCAGTGGCCACATGCATCACCGCGTGCTGCGTCCCGGGCACCTCGGAGCTTACCCGAGAATGAGGCTCCCAGACCTCCACCTGAGAGATGGCAGGGCGGTGGTTCATGAAGGTGGAGCTGAGAATGCCCGTTGGTTTCTGTGTGCGGCACGGCGTGAGCACAGCCCGGCTGCTTGACGGCTGGTTTCTGTCCCCAGGCGACGCCGTGACGTGGCACGCTTCCTGCTGCCTGCCTTTCACCCACGGCTGGGCCCCTCGAAGCGGGAGGGCCTTCTGTCTGCCATCTGTCCCTACCGCCTAACGATCCGGACCATTTGTAGGGCGTTTGTTTGCACGGCCTTCACTGTATCATCTGTGGTCCGTATGGATGCGGAAGTTAGTTTTGATTACAGCCTTTTCTTGCTGTGCTTAACGGAGTTTCATCTTTGCTAGTGACTGAGAAATAGTGTGGGTGTGTACGTGTGTGCACCCCCTTGTTATAAATAGGAGAGTGGTTAAATTTATAAATTAAAATGATTTTAAAATAAAATATAAAATAAATCATTTTTTCGGCCATTTTTATACTTGTTATTTTAAGTTTTAGCTACTTTTGGGTCATAGGGCCAAAAATAATCTGAAAACTATTTTGTTTATACAACTTTAGAAGGAATCCTTAGACCCTAGCTTAAGAATACATTTTTTTTAGCTTAATAATAGGTGTTTCATTATAGCAGAAAAGACATAAGAAAATGTTGCCTTAAAAACACTGTGTTCATTCTTAAAGATTTCGTCTTGGTAAAACATCATTTTGTATTTACTAGAAAAAGTCTGTAAACTTCTCCCTTGTTCCTTCCTTTTCAGGACAGCAAAGCAGCGCAGAGGCGCAGGCAAGCTGGCCTCGAGCGTAAACCACGCGTCCAGGAAGGTTGCAGCGGGCCTGCCAGGCGCCGCTGGGCTGCGGCCTCCCGTGCTGGACGCGTCCCTGATCCGCGAGCAGACCAGAGTGGACCACTTCTGGGGTGAGCCCTCTGCCGCTTGCTTGTCCCTCAGGATGCTCTGGAAGGAGGGAGACAGGCCAGGTTGTCCCTTTGCCCTTCCCGGGCGGGAGGGGCCCAGGAAGGTCGCAGCTCCTCTAGACCCACCTGTGGGAAACGCAGGGAGCGGCTTTCAGCGGTCACCTCCAGTGGCTGGGCCGATGCATTATCATTTGCTGTGAAGCGGAAGATGAAGCATCCAGGCCAGTAACTGTTGTTCTAAATGAGTGACTTTCTTAGGCTGTTCAAGCAAAGTCTCTGGACAGTCTCCTGTGTGATTTTAAGTTGCAGACCGCTATAAGCGACCAGGCAGGCACAGTAGTTCGCAGTCATTGGCAAGCGCTCCACGCAGACAGGGTGCCGGGGGGCGTGTGGCTTGCGAGCTGCCCGACCGCAGGCGGCCGGCAGGGGTCCCAGTCCTGCAGCGGAGCCAGTTTGATCGGGGACACAGTGCTGCCTATGCCCACTTGGTGTGCGGCCGGCCGTTTCAAGGAGACTAGAAGACCCAGATTTGTCCCTGAAGTCCCACGTCTTGCTTTGGGGCACTGGGATTAGCGTTGGCTCTGTTTCCACTCAGCCAGTGGGCGCGGTCCCCAGGAAGGGTGTGTGCACGTGCTGCCATGCCTGAGGTGTGGGCCACTGCTGTCTGTCCCGCCTGCCCTTCAGGACAGTTTCCTTAGGGAGGCCTTCCACCTCCCGTCAAGATAACATCAAGATAACGTTTGCATGTATCTAGGGAAATTTCTATTAATTTTAGGCATTTTCGGAAATAAATCTTGACCAGTCCCATCATGTTGATTTATTAACCATTGTAACCTTTACTTTTTTTGTATGGGTTTTTTGTGTTTTGGTAATTTGAGTTCAACAGCAAAAATGTGTGTGTGTTTTAGGTCTTGACGATGATGGAGATTTGAAAGGTAATTACTTTAGTGCTTTTTCTTCCCCGTGCTTTTCAAGAGAGACGTTTTAGTTAGGTACCTGCAGATTGTGATAAACCTGCTCCGTCTGCTGTTTGAAAACTTCAGGTGGAAGTAAAGCTGTCACTCAGGGAAACGGCGACGTGGCGGCGGAAGCGGCCAGGAGCAACGGCTACACCTGCAGCGACTGCAGCCTGCTGGCCGAGCGCAGGAGCGCGCTCACCGCGGGCGCCGCCTCCCAGGGCACAGTGTCCCGCATCTACTCAAGGGACAGGAACCCGAAACGTAAGTCTCGTGCTTCCGAAGGCTGACAGGGCCGCCCGCCCGGGAGTCCCTTTGCCTTCCGTGGCCTGCTTTCGTAGCCTCAGCGTCCACCCTGTTTGCCCCGGACTGGAGCTCAGAATTATCGCGTCAAGGTTTAAGAAACGCACCGAGTTACCTCTGTTCCTTCCCATTCTCTTTCGACTCCCGTTTCAGGGGGTTGGTATTTTTGTCCCAAGGAGTGTCTGAAACTCTATAGATTTAGACTTTGGGTAAGAAAAGAAAACGTCTCCTTAAATGCAACCAGTGGAAGTGTGCGATCACTTTCAGACACACAGACGTTCAGGGCTCGAAGGGGTAGCTTCACAGCGGCGCTTCCGCCTCTGCCGCAGAAGGTGGGCATGCCGGTGAGAGAGGAGAGTCTTCTCTCCGGTCCCTGTCGTTGCGGTAGGAGTTGGTGCCCGAGGGAACGCCAGGTTTGGGGGTGGCTCCGTGGGACTGCGCAGGTGCTGGGCGGGGCATGTGGAGCAGCGGTCATGTCTCAGGATGGCCCCAGTAGCCCGCTGAGGTGGATGTCGGTCCTGGTGTGCTTGCTTGGACACAGAGGTCCTCGGAGGTGTCTCTGGTGGTGTGTGCGTGGCCGTTGGGGCCGCTGGGGCTGCGGCGGCCTTTTCAGACAAGCCCACATGCCGCCTCCCGGGCGCTGCTCCCTGGGGCCCAGTGGGAGCATGGCTGCAGGTCCCTCCCAGGTCCCACTGGCCCCGGGACCCCACACCGTCCACGACTTTCCACTCCCGCCACTGCTCCCACACGCCCCGGAGAAGTCAGGCGACCCATGACTGAAAACACGCATCACCTGTGTTCAGTCCTTGGCTCCTTGTCTGTTTAATCTGAGTGCCAGGCTGCTTGACCAGGCTGGAGGACAGGCTCGGGCAGAGGGACGAGACGGACAGGGAAGCAGCAAGAGGGCCGGGCCATGTGTGTCCACTCGCCGTGCTCCCGGCTGAGCCCGGCAGTGCTGTGCGGGCACGCGGTGTTCCGGAGCCGGCCGTCGGGCAGTGCGGGCGGTGCCGGGGCTCAGGGGCTTCGCTGCTGCTGCTGCTCCTGGCCCGCCTGCTGGCGCATCAGTGGCGCCGTCCACACTAACGCAACGGAACAGGCGGCGGGGTGGGCAGCGCCCACACGGAGAGTCCCTTCGTGGCGCTTCGCCCCGAGCCTGGGTTTGCCTGCGTGGCGACCCCGCGGCCGAGGGCTTGCCTGCTCCCGCGCTGTGGCTGTCCCCGGCATACAGGCTCATGACACTTGCCGTCAGGGATGGACCCTGGGCCGGGCCGGGCCTGGCGTGGCCTACAGCATGTGCTCCCCTCGGAGCGGGGCGCCACGTCAGGGCCCCTGCCTGGCTCCGCGTGGCCACATAGAGGCGCCCGCGGGCGGGGTGTCGAGGCTGCGCTTGGAAGCGTGCCATCACTGCGCTGCACGTGACATCATTCTCAGAGTGAAAGCCCAGTCCACAGCTGTAACCAGCGATGTCACAGGTGTGGGGGGCCATTTTGTGCCTTCCTGCAGCCTCCTCACTCATGTCATTGGAAGGGCACATCCTTTTATAATCGGCAGCTGGCCGGCACAGTGCGGTGCAGGACCGCTGGGCCCGCAGGTCCCCGGCTCTGCGGCGCGGTATCTTCAGACGGGACGGTGCTGCCTGGCCTTTGGCAGGGTCCGCTGGAGACCCTCAAACCCTTCCCTGGGCTTTAAACAGCCTTGGCCGTCTTGGAGGGGAAAGCAAGTTACGTGTTCATTCGCTTTTGTCGTCTGTCGTCATTTCCCTCGTTCTCTTAGAGAACAGCCGTGATATGTGGAGCAAACTGATTCATCACTCTTAAAAAGTCTCTTCCTAATCGTTAAACGTTTATGAAAGAACCATGGAAATCAGACATGTGCCACAAAGAAAGTTAAAGTCCCCACGCCTACCAGCCAGAGAGCACTCCCCCAGGGCCCGGCCTCCCAGCCCCCTCTGACCTGGGCAGGGGGTGTTCACGGCCCGAGCGTCTGCATGACCATGTCACTTGGAACACACGTAGCTTTTCTCAGGTGTAAACAGACTCTCCGCGTTTCCTCTTTTTATTTTGTTCGTATGTTTTTTGCTGGTGGCGTTCAGGGTGGGCTCTTCCGCTTTGTCACTGTGGTGAGTCCTGTGGCGTGGGCCAGCCCTCAGCCGTTGAGCAGGGACCTGTTTGGGGGCACGCAGGACAGTCGCTGCCTGTGCCGTGCAGACGCCTGCAGAAGCCGTGCTTTGTGTGCGCCCTGTCCTCACGCCGTCGGGCGCGTGCACGCCTTTGCCGCTGTCTCCACCTTGTGTGCTCGCCGAGGTGCGCTGCGGCCTTCTGGGTGCATTCTGCTGTTGCATTCACAGTTGCAGAGGACGTTCGTGATCGCTGTGTGAGTGACACGCAGGCGGTTCTGCGTGCGCGCTTCGTGAACAGCGTCTCTGATGTGTTTCCTTGTCCGTCTGCAGTGTGCACACGCCAGCCTCTCTGGTCGACACACCAGAGGTGGTGGGCAGGTTAAAGGGCACGGACCCCGCGTGGACTGGGCCGTTTCCGAGTCCTGAACCCTTTGAGGTCAAGCTGGTTCGCATTTAAAAGGCTTCAAAGTCGTTTCCTTGGGACCTCAGACAGTCCTCGGCAAGCGGGATGCTGACGTGCATGGGCAGGGACAGGACGCACCCTCTCGTGGGGCTTAGGCTCTCCCCCAAAGCCTGTGAGGCCAGAGGCGGCCAGTGGGGCTGCAGCAGACTGCCCGTGGCTGCCCTCGGTGCCTGCCCGGCTTCAGGCTGATGGCTGGCTTAAGCGTCCTCCCAGGAGCAGCCAGGGAGGCGGCATCGACAGATGCTCTGTCGTCTCTGTCCTGCCCGCGGCAACACTCGAGTCTCCCAGTAAAAGGTGCAGATTAGCCTAGGAAGGGGGTCGTCCCTTTGCAAACCTGCCAGGTGTCCAGAGTTTGGCTTACTGGAGCAGCCTCAGTTAGAGACCTGGGGACTCCCGTGTCCACTGCCCCTTGGGGGATGGCCAAGTGGCCGAGGTCGGCGCGGCCACCCAGCCAGGGCAGCAGCCCTGTTAGTGGCGCAGACATGGCCCAGGCCGGCAGCTGGTGTTGGTGAGCAGCTCCAGGGGGGTCACCCAGGGGTCACCCAGGCCGCCTCCCGGAGAAGTCATGGTCCCTGAGAAGTGTAAACTGCCCACCAACAGCTTCTAGGGAACAGCTGTCCCTGCCGAGGGCGAAGGGCACGTAGTTCCAGTCTAAACAGCCGTCCAGCCGGCTCCTGGAACACTGACCCCAGCCACTCCCTCCGTGGTTTCGTGCTTTTAAAATTTCGTCAATTTAACGTATGTAAAGTTGTATTTATTTATTTTTTTATCATCAACAAGACTGACTACTTATTACCTCCTAATGATGGCTCAATTCTTACCAGACTCTTTAAAGTGCATGGCGGGCCTGTCCTCTGTCTTCGGAGCAGGGCACCAGCCACACAGCCTGCTTCACCCACGCGGTTTGAGAAGGAGGCTCTCATTCCCTTTCTGTCAAATCCGTCCACCTCAGACGCACGTTGCCGCCCCACTGGCCTGGGCCCAGGCTTCCGGATGTACCCCGGCCTCGCCCAGTAGAGTGGGGCTCAGCGTCCTGGGCCCCCGGCCCGCGGCCTGCCCCTGGAGAAGCCAGCCTGCTTTGTCTGCCACTCTGCAAGGGAATTTTTCTCAAGAAGAAGAATGTCAAGCAACTGTGGCTTGCGGAGGGTCACCCCACACATTTTAAGTGGCCAGAAAACGCATCAGAGGTCACAAGTGTCTTCTGAAACAGAGGCACGGACGAAAGGCAGCGAAGGGCGGCCAGCTCTTCCTGGTCCAGCGGCTGAAAAACTGAGCCCATGCTACCAAAGGCCACATCGTTTCTTTCTCTTGTCCCTGTTGCAAATGCTGTGGTGGACGTCCTCAGAGGCGTGCCAGGGTCTCACCTGATAGTTCTCCTCCAGGCAGGTAGTCCAGGAAGGTGGATGGGCGGGAGCTCAGGTAAGGGAGGGGTCGTTCACAGCATCTACACATGTAGCGTTTGTGTACAGTACTGGTGAAATTCCCTCGAACTGGATATATTGCGGGAGATCGCTAGTGAGGGGAGGCGTGTTGGCGGCCGGCCGTCCCGTACAGGTTTGCCCCGCAGCTGCCTCTGTCAGGATGTGATGTGCGTCACTCCAGGCAGAGTGCCGTTTGTCATTACGGCGCTCCCCAAATTGTCTCTGGCGTCCATTTAAAAAGTTAGCCTGCCCGGCCTGGCCCCGTGTGTCAGGAGTGCCCGCTGGCTGTGTGGCAGGGAATAACTGTTCACGGTTTTTCACTAGGCGGCGCGGCTTTCTACACGGATAGGATTTTGTGGCTGGCCAAGCACACGTCGTCATCTTTTTCATCATTCTTAGTTCAACTTTTTCAAGTGGTTTTAATGAAGCTCAATCTTGAATCAGAAAATTTCAAATTGAAAAGTTACGAATCAAAAGATCGTGAATCAGAAAGCTATAACTCAAAAAGCCATGAATCAAAAGGTATTTATTAATTTTTTTTCCTACTTTTTCCACCAAATAACGCTTTCAAGGTGGAGAGAGCACTGCTTTTTCACGTTTCTCCTCTCGCGGCCTTCACGCAGACTTTCGCTGGACTTTCCAAAAGGGAGCTTGTGAAAATTTCCGTGTGTCTTGTGTGCAGTTCACTTTTCTGAACGCTGATCAGTGTTTAAACATTTCTAAGTTGCCTTTGAAATAAAAAGCTAATATACTCAACTTTTGATTCTTATTACCTTTTTAAAGCAAAAACAATGTATTTGAAAGACATTAAGAATGATGTTTCAAAAATCTTAAGCAAGCGTGTCTTGGTATCGTGTTGGCGGGGCCGCTGGTTAGCCGCTGGGGCTTTAAAATCCCTTCCTAGCCGAAGCCCTGCCCCCTGTCCTCTCCTCCCGTGCGAGCCGAGCCGTCCCCAGACAGGAGGCGGCCGGCCCCGGGGCCCTGAGCGCCGTTCGCGTGTGTTGCAGCTCAGTCCGGCGACGGTGGGCGGACGGCCAGGAGAGGCTTCCTCGGAGAGGACGGCCGCCTCGGTGCGAATGGGGAGTCGTCGAGTGAGTATGGCTTCGTTTTACCTCTGACGGTCTCGGCCTTGCACTTGGGTTCGCACAGGCCGCCCCTGCAGGCCACTAACCCCAGGGACTCTCCCTGATGGAGCCGCACTGGCCTTTAACCGTGGACGCTAATCGCCACCAGGTTGCATTCGCTTTGCTGTTTTCTCTTTTTTCATAATTGAGTTTCTAATTTTTTTAAACTGCCATTGTTGTGCACAGTTCAGATCGACACGGTTCGCATATTAATCTGTCCACTTAACTGCTTGTCACCACCACCCACAGGCGACGACTGTCAGGGGAAGCAGCGCCTTGAGACACACACAGCCAGCCGCTGGCCGTCTGCCGGGCCACGGAGCGCGGCAGGGACCGCTGGGCACACCTTTTCTCACGCAGGTCGTCTCTTGCACTTTTGTTTTTATCGTGTTCTTCACAAATGCTCGTTGTTCTTTATATTTGGAGTTCAAGTGCTCTTTGAAAATGACAGGGTTCAGGGTACCTTTGGTTTAAAACACGGAGACTGTCTCCCCTGAAAAGCTGCTTTGTAAACGTATCTAACGTAAACTGGGTGTGTGAGAAAGAACTCATTGAGGCGAGCTGCAGGCTCAGGAAGGGCTGGGCGCCTCTGCTGCTGGCCGTCTCGCGGGGAGCAGCGGCCCCAGCGACACCGTCCGCTGCCCGGACCTTTGCGACGTGGAGGTTTATGTGGCAGATCAGATGTGTCCAGTTTATGTCTGTAACTTTCTTAGTAAAGGGGCCCCTGTTTAAAAAAAAAGCTGAGCTTCAAAAATAGTTGCCTTCTAATTGTTAATTAATAAACACACAAAATAGATTTTTAGAAGAATCTTCGTAAACCACACTTGTTTGCACATCAGCCACGCTGGGATCACTCGATAGTTTCAGCTGTCAACGTACACAAGCGTTAATTAACATGAGCGTGCAGTGTTCAGCAGTCACTCTTAAAAATGCAGCAAAGCCAATTCCCTGACCAGTTTTGTTTCGTGTGACGTGCGCTGTTTGATGGAAGGTCTGTGGTGCTTCAGTCTGCACGCAGTGGCACTGCCCCCTGCATTCCAAAGTGCTTTTTCACTGGAAAATATGATAATGACTGTAAGGTGATTTTCCTTTTGGTTCTTGAATAATCATGTTTTCACCTGGAGCATGTTAAGTGCTGGTGTCTGGAATTTTATTTGCTTTAAAGTATCTCATCTTTCCGATGTAAATCTCGCTGGCACTGACCGCGAGCCTGCAAGGGCAGCTGCCAGCCACCAGGCCTTGGGCTTCACGGGACGTCCGCTTTGACCATTTTAAGTATCTGCAGGCAGAAGGGCGGGAGGGGGTAACTATTCAGACACGGCAGTGTTTTCTGAAGTTAATTTCAGTATCTTCCTGGGACTTAATATAGTTTTCTTTTCCCCCTTGGGCAGAGACCCTTGACTTACTGGTGTAAGAGAATTTGGGGTAAATCCTGCTGGTGGGCGTTTCTTGCTGTGTCGTAGCTACGCAGAGCCGGTTTTCCGGGGACCGTGTCTGAACGTGCCCCTCGCACACATCTTACCTGTCGCAGGTCGCTTCTTGATGCAGACACTGCAGAGGACCCGAGCGGCGGGGTGGTTTCTGTCGGAGACGGTGTTGTCCGTTCTTTGGTTGGCCGTGATGGCTCCAGGTGGTTATTCTGGCTTTCTGCAATGACATTCTCTTCAAGGCTTCTGCCTGTTAAGCACCTGCGTTAATGATTTACCTAGCGAAATAAAACTTTCATTTTAGGTTTACATGCGTTTGACCCTTGGCGTAACATGTTTCATTCTGCGCTTCCGGTTGCATGAACATTCTGTTTCGCCAGTGTTGGGGGTTCTGTGTGAGTCCACGTGCTTGGTCAGGCTGTAACTGAGATGCATGGGCTCAGTGTTTCCCGCATCGTATCTTCCTGTGTATTTATCAGCGTTACGTGTTGCCATGTGACCTGCTTGTGTTTCTGCGTTTGAGTGTGTGGATGGATGTTCCCACGGTGCTGGTTAGCATCATCGCAACATGCTTTATCCCTAACTGCATCTTAATTTTCTTTCAAAATGCGTTAGCAAATTTTCTTGTGTTTCTAGCTTGGCCTCCATAAAAACAGTTCGTTAAAAGTCTGGTTCTCCTAAGAACATTTCCTGAGCCTGTCTGGTGTTTTCTCTTTTAGGGAAGGCAGCCTCTGGAATATTCTGGTGGCTGGGGAGTGGCTGGTACCAGTTTGTTACTTTGATTTCTTGGCTGAATGTGTTTCTTCTTACAAGGTAAGGAAACTGATACCATGTCGGCTTGCTGTTTTAAAGAACTGATTTTATGCCAGTTGCGGGGTGTCATTTGATTTACTGTTTCATAGTGATTTAGCTTATATTTACCTAGTTTTTGTATTTGGTATATTAATGTCTAGCATTGACTTGATCATTTTATGTTTTATAAAATGCTTTCATTTTCTTGATTAATTTTTCAAACCACTCCTGGGGGAATGGAAAGGCACCATTCCTAAAGAAAAGAGATTAGGGGACGCGTTGATGGTCACAGTGCTGGGAAGGGTGTCAGGACCAGAGCCAGGCCCTTGGCTCCCGTTCCAGTGCTGTTCCCATGGCAGCAGGTCCCCTGCATGGGCGGACGGGCGGATGACCAAGTGCTTTCGTGCCCCTCCGGTGGCCGCAGCATGGCACCTGGCCTGGTGGTAGTGATGTGTTTGTCAGCGTGGGCCCAGGAGATGCCATACTGTAGACAGTTTCTCCTAGGCGTGTGTACTCACCTTGTGGGTGAGGTTGACTGCAGCTTTTATGCGTGAGCCTCGCCTTTGAAAGGGGGCTGTTTCGTGTGATGTCATCTGGAGAGATGGAATGGAATGGTGACCCCTGCCTTGTGCTTCTTCCAAGTTAAACGTTTTCCTCTTTCTTCCTAGGTGCCTTCGAAATATTTGCAAGCTTTTAATCTTGCTCATTCCACTACTGCTTTTACTGGGTGAGTGCAGTTTGACTGTTACCTGAGGTGGTTAGCGCACATGTGCGTGTGGGCGGGCGGCAGCGTCGAGCGCGGCGGCGCTCTTTGGGAGGTCGGGGAGCGTGCACGCGGACTCAGTCGCACCGCCGTGTCTCCTCCAGGTGCAGGCCTTTCACTCTGGGGCCAGGACGGCCCCCTGTCGTTCCTGCCCGTGGTGAACTGGACACGTGTGTACAGAGCGCAGAGGGCGGACGGCCCCGAGAGCAGCTTCTCACCTGCCAGTCCCCACCCGAGCCCACCCCTCGAGGTACCAGCGACAGCTCGTGCCGCCTGCGAGCAGGCTGCGCAGCTGGGCGCCCTGTTCCAGAAATGTTCTAGAATGGCCAATAAGCTTTTTAAATGCTCTCAAATTGTTCCGGTAATGCATGTAATCATTATTCAGTTCATTTTGGTTTAAAAATGATAGCATTCGTTACTTTTGAAAATACAGAAAGTAGAGAGAGGGACCCGGCACGCCCGTGGTCCCCACGTAAGGGGAGGCACAGCGCGCGCCCTGTCTTGCTTTAGCGTGTTCGTTGTGTGCTGTCCGGTGGTTTGGACTTAACGTGCACTTCAGGTTATTTGGCCCCAGGTTTAACTTCTCGTTTGTGTCACAGTTTGAATGTCTCCTCCCTGTTCCAGGGTGGCGATGAGACCGTTGGCTGGCGTCGGATGGGCGAAGTGGAAAGGTGGATGGCCTCTCTGTCTGGACAGTGCCAGAGCCACGACGAGCGGCTCAGAGACTTGACAGCCTCGCTGCAGAAGCTACAGCTGCGCGTGGACCAGATGGATGACGGCCGTGAGGGTGTGTCGTCCCTGGTGAGACAGGCGGTGAGCCAGCGTCTGAAGGAGATGAGTGCCGACGGCCTCTTGGGCCCCAAGGTAATCCCGACAAGCCCTTGGGGGGCTGTTTGCTTTCGGGGGGCGCAGACTGGGAGGTTCTGCAGTGAGAAGTGGTGCCCACTGAGGGCACTGGCCGTTGCAGGCTGCGGGGATGCCCACCAGTGAGGCGGTGCTGCAGCGGGGGGTGGCGGAGCATCCGACCTGGGCTGCGCTTCAGTTCGAGAATGGATCGAATGTATTTTGGTGAGATTTTACGGGTGCTGTCAGCAGTGATCTGGTTTGCGGGTCCTGTCATTGTCGGTGTGACCAGTTCACATCTGTGATCCAAGGTGTCCCATGTGGGACAGGAGCCTGGGCATAAAGGTCTGGCGTTTCCGGAAGTCTTAAGGAGAGACTTGTCAGCCTGCTTTGCTCCAAAATGACATTTATTTTCAGGATCAGTTGCTGAACAATTAGTCCCCTGTGCCCGTCTGTCTGAAGGGTGTTCTCTGGTCGGTGGAAGGGTTCGGATAGGTTCATTCCTAGTGAGCGTCTGTGTGTCATGTGTGGCCTGTGACTGTGAGACAACCGAGAAGACACATGTATGGTCTGTCCGCGATTCTTTTATTTTAAATCACTTAAGTGCAGTGGGTGCCTGGTGATATGTATTGAATGAATCGTAATGAATTTGCTGGTATCGCAGGGCTTACCTGATGTTCTCACAGGCCAGAGAAGCTCTTCGTGCATTTCAGCACGGGTTTCAGCTCTCTAAAGGTAGACAGGAAGATGGGGACACTCAGTGGGCCATTCCCTCCAGGGTGCTCTGCCGGACTGTCACCAGATTCTGTGTGGAGGTAGCTTGGCCTCACTCGCCGGGTGTTCACTTGCTGCTTGACTTTCTCCGCCATCCAGTCTCCCATCTTCCTTTTCAAGGCTGACCACACGACCCCCACCAGGAACATGAAGCGCGCATCGCCAACTTGGAAGACGTTCTCAGGAACTGCAGAAAAGTCTGAGGTACGCGCCCGACCTTCCATTGCAGCCCCGACAGAGCGTGGGAAAACCCCCACTCCGGCTGTTGTTTTCGGGTTGTCGGCCTCTAACGTGCCTCGTTCAGGGTGTTTCCTGCTGTCCTTAAACCGGAAAACAAGACTTGGGACTGTTCCCTTTCCCCCTCGTGGTCCCATCTGATTGCTCCAGCGTTTTGTAACTGTCCCACACACTGGTTCCAAGGTGTCTTTTTGGGGGAGGTCTGAGCCCAGGCTGCAGAAGCAGCAGCCGGCCCTCATGGTCGTCACACAGCCCCGCATCTTGTGACAGGAAGTTGCTTTTCTGGTGGGAAAGTCTGTCGTTTTCAGGTGTTGGTAGAGGCACGGGGGGGGGGAGGGAGGTGGAGGTTAAGGGGCCTGCTTTGCTCTAAGCCGTGGGACCACAGAGTGCTCCCCAGAGCAGGCACATCGGGCGGGGTCTCTGTCATCTGGCCTCTGCGTCAGACACGGCCCCACCCTTTGGTGACCTCAGGGTGGAGGCTGTGTTGCTGACAGTGTCAGAGTCAG
This sequence comes from Eonycteris spelaea, assembly GCA_003508835.1. NCBI lineage: Eukaryota > Metazoa > Chordata > Mammalia > Chiroptera > Pteropodidae > Eonycteris > Eonycteris spelaea. The sequence goes on from PUFA01000126.1 coordinate 5,355,749, forward strand.
GTGAGGGCAGTTTGTTGGCTGGTGAGATGTCCCCTGGGCTGGGGCGGGGTGGGGGAGGCTGAGCAGGAGCGAGCCTCTCACCAGGAGCTGGTACCCTGGCCTTGCGCTTGCTGGTCCCCTGGCAGCGAGAGGGAGGGTGGCCTCCACCCACACACAGCTGGAGCAGGTGTGGCCGTTCGGCCTGGCGCACAGAGCAGTCAGTCAGCCAGTTCTTCATGCGTGCCCTGGCCGTTTCCTTTGCCTGTCCTCTGCCATTGAAACGCCGCCGCCCAGAGGTGGTGCTCAGGCTCCTGTGGCCTGGGTGCTGGTTCCGGAGCTGCTCATTTTGCAGATCCATCCAGCTGTTCCGTGCGCCTCGTGCGCCTCTCTCAGCACGTGTCGTACGCCTTTTCAACGTTTACTTTGAACAGTAAACATCCCGCACTTGTCAGCCATAGGCAGGTGTGGGCTTCGCATTAAGGGGGAAGAATCCCAGACGAGAACATGCAGCTGCATACGTACATACATACATGGAGTTAATCAAGCGCGTGCCTTTGTGTAAACAGGTTGTTCCTCATACTTTCTAGGTCATCCAGAAGGAGCTAGAACAGACCAAGCTCAGGACGACGAGGTAGGAGAATCCAAGCAAGCTCCCGCTTGTCTGTTGGCTGTGGAGCCCCCGTCTCTGGGGCAGCGGGCTCTGTGCAGGGTGCTCCCAGCTGTGTGTCTTTCTGAGAGACCCTTCGGAGCCACTTGAGGACACCAGGGCCCTCGGGGGCTTGTGCGTCCACGTCCCTCCATGCAGAACTGCAGGGGCAGCGGTGCCCTTGCGTTGACCGGGAGTGCTCAGAGGGCCCCTTTAGGGCACAGAGAAGCCCCGCCTTATCTGGTGGGCAAGACCCCTCGCTGGGCCTCTGCAAAGCTGTCACGCTGCGGCTGGGGTGTGGCTCCGCGCCCTGTGCCTCCCTGTGTCCTCTGCCGCAGAGACCACCCGTCCCCGACACTCGGAAGGTGGCCCGTCTGAGCCTGCCTGTCATGCCCCATGGACCCCGCCCGTGTGCACAGGACACCTTAGCCTTGCTTCGCTCAGTCATCCCTGAGCCTGCCCCCCGCACGTCTCGTTTCCGGCTCCCGTGTGCTTAGTCGCATGTCCTCTGTGAGGACATGCGCGAGTGTCCTGCACTGAACACGTCTCACGGGGACGCGTTCACCGTGCTGATCACCCCGCAGACCCTGAGGCGTTCACCCGCAGGGCACTTTTCTGGCCCAGGGTTCCTTGGTGTCGCAGCAGCTTACCCACCCCTGAGCTAGGGCTGTGCGGCAACATTTCCCGTTGTACAGCTGTCCCAGAAAACCAGGATTATTGAAACTGACCTGGAGCCACGTGGTTTTAGATCATTGTACCTTCCATTAGCGTGAAGAGTTCACGGTCAGCTTCGTAGTGGCCACTCATAAGTGTCGTCTCATCTCCAAGTCTGTTTCGTGATTCTCAGGAGACAGTTCCTCTGTAGTGACCCGTCGGGGAGGCTCTTTCCCCTCCCGTGAGTGCAGGTTGGGCAGGCGTGAGTTCACGCGGGGAACCCTGGGAATTCGGCTGGGAGCTGGCGCTGCACGTGGACGCCAGTGTGGTCTGGATGACTCGTGGCGCAGATACCTCTGGGGCCCGCCGGCTCGGCTCCTGCGTGTGTGTGTGCGTGTGCGTGTGCTGACCGGCCGTTTCCTCCCCAGCGGGCTCGAGGAAGAGCAGCGCCTCCTGTCAATGGTGAAGCAGCTGGAGCTGGAGCTGAGTCACCTGAGGTCAGAGCTGTCGCAGGGGCAGCATCCGACCCCTAGCTGCGAGAAGGTGGACGCCATCCACGAAAAAGTACGTTTTCCTGGTTTCTACGTTTCATTTTATCAGAGAAAAGAGCAGTTGAGTTGATGTCTTAATGTTCATTAGGTTAATTTTTATTTCCTTTAAAAACTTTTAGTTAACTACATTTGAAGATTTTAAAGATTTAAAATAACACCTAAAATAATTAAAAATTCACCACTCCTCGACTTTCCCCCACCCCAGGAACACAGCATGCTAACCCTCGCGTGCCCTCCGTGCTGCTGTGCGTGCAGCCACGCACTAAAGCCGATTTGGGGGTGGCGTGTGTGTTTTTGTGTTTGTTCACTAACGTGGACTGCCACTGCCCTCTGCAAGCTTTGCCTCGTGTCAGAGCCACACGGCTTCAGAAGAGGAAGTGCAGACGTTTCCAGACACGGGAAAATGGAAACAGAGCGGCGAGTGTGCAGCAGGCGTCAGCCGGGACCTGCCGCACGCGCGAAGTGACGAGCCGGCCGTGGGCTCCTGGGTGGACGGGAGGGCAGTGGCGGCGCGGGCGAGCACGCGGGCAGGGACAGGGACCGCGGCTCGCTTCCTGTGTTGCAAATGGCAGCAACGCTCAGGTTGGCAGGGACGGCGACTGGCGTGTGCAGTGCCGACGCGGTGGAAGGCTCAGGACGTGAGCCCGTCAACAGAGGCGCACTGCCCTTTGAAACTTGCAGCCGCCCTCTTGGGACCCCTCCGGCAAACGCACGCAGCGGGGCAGACAGACACCTGGGCGCGGGGTGTTGTGTAGCCGGCGGGGCGTGGCGGCCACGTGGCTGTCACAGCCGACGTGCATAGGCCACCATGCCGCTCCCCGAGCACGTTCTCTCATACCTGTGTGGGAGCTAGTGTGCGGGGACAGTTCTGGCACACTCACGGTCGCGCTGGGCGTTCTGTGGCTGGTGGACAGGACACCGTCATCTCTGTTCCCCGCCCACGGGCCGCGTGCGGAATGCGTGCCGAGGGGCACATGCGGGGAGGGGACACGGTGGATGGAGTCTCGTTCCCGGGCCCACGTCACGTTCATGCCATGCTCACGCTCTCTTCCCTTCCTGCTCTTCTCAGTCTGTTCCAGCGTTTTCGGCAGGTTAACGTGACAGGAAAGATTGCGTTGCATGTACGTTACGGATCCCGAGAAGCTGTGTGATGCTTGCGAGGGGTCGAAGGTGGCGGGAGTGGGTTGTTGGAGTGACTCGCGGCCTGTTCCCTGCTCTGTCTCTAGGTGGACGCCCGGGTCCGGGAGACGCTCGGGCTCCTGGTGTCGGACGGGCAGTGGGCCGGCGTGCTGGAAGGGCTGCTCCGGAAGCTGTCTTTGCACTTCGTCAGCAAGGACGACTTGCAGGTGTCGTTACGAGACTTGGAGCTGCGGATCCTGAAGGAGGTGACCCACCACATTTCCGTGACAAAACAGATCCCCACGTCTGAAACGATCATGTCCGCTGTGAACGAGGCAGGGATTTCTGGAATACAGAAGCGGTATGTAGACAGATGTGTGCGTCACGGGGCGGGGACACTGGCGTGCTGCTGACCGGGCCCCCGATGCCGGCGTCTCGCTCTAAGGATGCATTCGCGTGTGGCTGTGGCGTCACCGCGCTCAGCAGGGTGCGCCGTGCAGAACGGCCACCGCTCTGCACGGTTTAGCTACTTCTTGGGAGTCCCTCATAGTCCACCTGCCTTTTTGTCCCAAAGATCCGCCTGCCTGGTGGCCGCATACCTTCTGAAATTACACAGAACGCTCCCAGTAACACTGTCCCCTCTCGGGTCCCGGCTCTGCCCTCACTTTGTGGCCCCAGAGGGTTTTCTGGCTCAGAGTGCTGAGGCCGCTGAACCGGCGGACAGGCCCTGGCCGGGTGTGGGGCTGCAGCCCGGGACTGCTGCAGTCCCCGGGCCCCTTGTCCTCGGCCCCAGGCAGCCGAGAGCGTGCTCCGGTGTTGCCCTCACCAACACCGGGTCTCGTCTCGCCCCTCTGCGGCCTCTGCAGCAAGCGCACATCATCGTGAACAACGCCCTGAAGCTCTACTCCAGGACAAGACCGGCATGGTGGACTTCGCGCTGGAGTCCGGCGGTAGGTGGAGACCTCTGACTCCTGTCCGCGCCCCGCTTGCGGTGCCGGGGGGCTCCGAGGGGCTTTCAGAGATCTGAGGCAGGTCCCTCGTGTGCTGGCTTTAGGGAGCAGTCAGGTCCCCACCCTGGAGGGCGGTGGCTGTGTTCACGGCCACACGTTGGTTGTGCGGGTAGGCCCATGTGACGGTGCGAGTCGGGAGACTCCAGCGTGGGGCGCGTCGGTGGCTTTGGTGTTCTCTGGGCCGTATCGGAGGTCACCACCGTGGGATGGTGGTTCTTTGTTGATCGGCGGCGCGTGCACGAGAGCACAGGTGCACCCCGTTTACTGCACCTCCCAGATACCGCATTTTTCACAAATGAAAGGCAAGGCCTCTAGCAGAAAGTACACCCTGCTCGGCTGGGGTCCTCCCTCGCCTTTTGCGGCGGTCTGGACCCACAAGAGCCGTGCGGCCGCACTTCGCCCACGCGGGGTCGGCAGCGGGTTGACAGCAGGGCGGCGCCCCGCAGAACGTGGCTCTCACGGCGTGAGCACGTGCTCCTGTAGGCGTGCGTGGCGGGGGCTGGGGTGCGGCCCCCGCAGCCAGCAGTGGGGGAGGTGGGCGAGAGCGGCCAGACGTGTGGGGGGCTGTGTCCGGTCCTCAGGCCCTGGGCCAGGATTTCCAGGGCCAACCAGCTGTGTTTGAAAAATCAGAATTGGAGTTTAGTGAAGTGTTATGGTCCAAGTCTATACTTTCTGTCACCTAACTTCTCAGTGACATTTGGGTCGAACACAGGGACGGTTCTGTGAAGGATGAGATGCGGGAGGGGGGACACCGCGAATGGCGCCGTGTCTGCTCAGGGGGGTTGTGCCCCCACGTGTGCTGCAGGCAGTTACCCTTCAGCCCACCTTTCTGAATTTTTAAAGTCCAGGAATTGCGAGGCTGGTGGGCTAGCACTGTCCTTGGGCAAAAGGGTGTGGACGGTTGGGTTAAACCCACAGGCTGCTCAACGTGCCTGACCCCGGTGGTTTAGGAAATGTGGTGACGTGGCTTGTGTCAGCCTCGAATGGGTACCCTGGTCATGAACCTGGTCCCCACTAGCCGCTGGCCTGGGCTCCCTTCGCCATCTTGCAAGATCTTAGTGGTGGGGAGAGCCTCTGTCACACGTCAGAGCAACCAGATGGCCAGCGTCCAGACACCGAGGGGCTGTGGGCCGTCTCAGCACGTTTCGTTTGGGATGACTTTTTAGAACATTAAGGTGCTTTAGTTATGTGTTTTGAAATTCAGTGCTTTCTGGAGAAGTTCTTTTCAGTTCAGAGATCAAAAGACATTTGAAACATTTGATCGGGACTTATGGTTGTCATTTTTCTCAGAAGCACGATGATCCTTGGGGACTTGTGTGTCATTAATTAATTCAGAGTCTGCTCATTCCGAGGAGGCTGAACTGAAGGATTTGTTAGTAAACGAGGTTTTATGAGGCCTGTGTGAGCTGGAAACGTGAGTCGCCGTGCTCTGGACTTCCGTGGGATGATTAGAGTGTTTTATGTTTTGAGACACCTCGGTGGTTCAGAGGTTCAGGTCTGTTGATCAGCAGGTTAAAAGTGCCTCGCTTTTTGTTTAAGGTGGCCATTCCCGCGCACCCGATGGCGTGCTGGCGCCCCGAGGGCCGCGTGGCCTCTGCCCTGTCACTTGCAGGCTCCCCAGGCGTCTTTGTTTTTTATTCTTTACTTTGTTTGTTTTTAACTTACTTTGTTGCTGCTGCTGCTTATCCCACCAACCTGTCTGTCCTGCCGGCTTTGGCATCGCCGTCCCGTCTGCCCTGTGTCCTGCGGGGCGAACCAGCCTGTTCTCGGCGCTGCCTTTTCATTCCCGTGAAGATGCGATTGATACGGTGTGACTGTCGCCATCTCACGGCGAACAAGGCAGTGGCCTCCAGGGCACGCCGCATGCCACCGCTGCGTCCAGTCTGGCAGCCCCCTCCCCAGACAGCCGGCCCTGTGCCCGGCGGTGGCAGCGTTGGCCTCTTCACCAGCGCCTGAAACTCGCCTGCCGGCCCCGCCGGCGCCGGCCAGGCTCGCCGTTCTTCAAGATGAACGAACGTTCCTTCAGAGTTGCCGTCCCCGGAGGTGCAGACAGGGAGGGGACAGCCCGCGCCGTAACGGTCTGTCGGTGTCGGCAGGGCCACAGTGTGCCCCCAACGGCCGTCGCGAACCCATGGCACTGCCGGGGGAGAAGGGGCGTGAAGGGCAGGGCCGGTGTGGGGGACGGGGTGGTCTGTACGCGTTGCAGACGGCGCAGGCAGACCCCGAGCTGGGCGCCGGTGCCGGTGCCGGTGCCGGTCCCGAAGCGCCGAGTCAGGCGCGGACACAGACTGGCGCTCTCCTTGCAGGTGGCAGCGTCCTGAGCACCCGCTGCTCCGAGACCTACGAGACCAAGACGGCGCTCGTCAGCCTGTTCGGCGTGCCGCTCTGGTACTTCTCCCAGTCGCCCCGCGTCGTCATCCAGGTGGGCCGCCCCGGCCGCCCGCGCCGCGCCCTCGTGTGGGCTCCGTGGCCGCCCCGCGGGGCCTCCGGCATGGCTGCGGTGCCGGCTGAGACCGACTCCGCGCCGGGTTCTTGAGCCTTCCGGCCGGGTCCACGGCACGTGCAGGAGCCCGTGCAGGTGGCACGTGTGCCCCAGGAAGTGGGGCCAGGCCATGAGCACCGCCGGGGCCCCTCGTCCCCTCCCCGCCTCAGGCCGACTTCTGATGCCGGCAGCAGGGCCGCGCACGTCGTGTGCTTGGGCGGCCGTGAGCGGGCAGGCCCCTGTGACAGCGTGGGAGTGCTTTCCCACTGCCCTGAGCGAGAGGCGCACACTAAGCTGTGCTCACGCCAAGCCCCAGCGGGTCGGGTGCCCTGTGCTGTGTGCCCCGCGGGCTGCCCCACAGTTAAAGGGCTCGAGGACGAAGCGTTCACGTCGTCAGATGTGCCGTTTACCTCGGTGCCGAAATGCTGCCTGCTGGTAGTGACATTTCTGGAAGAAAATTCTAATTGTTTTTCACGTGAAACACACCCACATGGTAGCTGTCTTTCACTTAAAAACCCCCAGCGCAGTCATCAAGAATTCATGATAATCGAGTGTTAAGTGTCAGGACACTGAAGATTTGGGGTCCGCTGGTGCCATCCGAATGATCCCCTTGTCCTTGGCTGCCCAGCTGGGACAGTGGCCTGGGGGCGTGGGGCAGAGGTGATGGCTACTCAGAGAGGTCTGCGGGTCCAGGAGAGCAGATGCCAGACCCATCCTCCAGGGTGCCAGGAAAGCCGCCCACAGCGAGGTGGCTCACTCCCCCTGAACATCCCGGGGGCTGCCGGGAGCCTGCCGTGCCCTCCTGCCCCGGCTGCTGACAGAGCCTGACCTTTGGATGGGAGAGGGAGACACCCTGAGGGCCCGACCCCTTGTCGCAGGGCAGGCAGCAAGGGGAGCCGAGGGCAGCCGGTCCCTGGCACAGACGATAAGCTGGAAATAAGCACAGGCTCGTCGACCCAGCATCCCCTCACGAAACACGCCTAAGTGCGGGTCTGGTCGCATCCTTGCCCTCCCCCCACTTCTCTGCACGGAAGGTGGCTGCTGTCACCTTGCCGCGTGCCCAGGCTGGTTCTGCTCGCTGCACAGCAGCATGGCGCCTGGCCTGCTGCGGGCTGTCCCGCAGCGGGTCCCCGAGGCCTTGCCGTGCGGGCCTCCGCTGTTGCTGTTAGAAGCTCTCTTGCAGTCAGTGTTATTTTTCCTTTTAGCTGGTACGTCAGGGATGGCAGTGGGGTGGGGGTGGGGCAGACGCGTAAGCCGTGGCCATGCGCTGCGAGAGGTCACGTACAGACCAGTGGTGTGTGAGGGGCTGGTTCCCCCGCAGCGTCAGCAGTGGGTTTGTCAAACTTTCAGATAGTATAATGTCTCAGACGACAAATGGCAACACCCTGTCATTGGAATTTGTATTTCTCTTGGTATGTCAGGTGGGACATCTTGTCACATGTTCGGGGACCATTTAAACTTGTTTTTTTGAAATGTGTTTGTGTCTCACCCATTTCTCTTCAAGGTTCTGGTTATCTTAGCTTTTGTAAACCTGCTCGCGTACTGGGGACAGTCATCCTTTGGGGTTGAATTTGCAAACCCCTCTCCCCAGCTTGTTTTTTTGATTTTGCTCATGATGGTGTTTTTACCACGTAAAAGTTGTTATTTTACCTCAGTGTTGTCAGTCTTCTTGCTCACAGCTTCTGTTTTCTAAGTGGTTAAGAGCTTGTTCGACTGTTAAGCTCCCGCATTTCGCCTTTTCCCTAGCCTGACATGTACCCGGGGAACTGCTGGGCGTTCAGAGGCTCCCAGGGGTACCTGGTGGTGCGGCTGTCCATGAAGATCCACCCGACCGGCTTCGCCCTGGAGCACATCCCGAAGGCGCTGTCGCCCACCGGCAACATCAGCAGCGCCCCCAAGGACTTCGCGGTCTACGTGAGTGGGCAGTCCGGGGGGTCCCGGGGGGCCCAAGGCGGTCTCCCGACCTTGGCACTCTGAGTGAGCAGGCTGCTCGTGGAGGGCACCGTTTCGTCCTTGTCCCAAGGAGGGCCACTTGTAAGGGGCGTGTGTCGTGCTAGGCCAGAAGGAGACTTTTGTTTCATCTCTCTCATCTCTTCGCGTGTAAAGGAGGTTCTGACAACTGTATGGTGTTGAATTCCCAGAAAAGAACAAGGAAGTTGGAAAGGGTCACCCAGAGTCCCAGCATCCGGACAAGTCACCATTGATGTGGTGCCATTTTTTGGTCTCTTTTTTCTTTTAAAAAATAATAGTTGAGACAACACTGTAAAATTTTGTTTCCCACCTTAAAAAATGTTCACCTTAGTTTTCTGTGGCAATTAACTCTTCACAGACATCTTTAACAATAGCAGCGAACCCTGTCTTCCTGCCCTAGTCCTGTTGCCGAGGGATCCAGTTGTCCGTGTTTGAGAATGCAGCGCGACATCGCCACGTCCGCAGTCCTTCCCTTAGACCACCCTCGGAAGCGGCATGGACTGCTTCGCGGGCGTGACGAGGCGTGAGCGTTCCCGGGGCCACCCGCTCATCGCGCCACACGTGTCGCTGCTGTTTCTGCCAGTGGCATGTATCGCGTTGCTCCCTTTCTGAGTCCTTAAAAAAAAGTGTTCTAACTTGATAGGTAAAAAACATCTTATTGAAATCTGCATTTCCACATATTTCACGTGCGTGTTTACTTTTTTGTAGATTCTGGTTTTGTTTTTATTCATCTCTTGGGATCTTAGTTTCCTTAAAAATATTTGAGCTTTTTAATCATTAGTCATTCTGTTACAGATAGATTGCCTAGTGTCAGTGTTAATTTTGTATTTAGCTACATCTGCTATTACCTGTAGTTTCTTCGGGCACTTTCTGAGGGACCCACTGCCTTGAAGCAAACGTTGCGATGCAGTGAGGCACACAAAGTTTTTGGTTTCTTGGTGGGTGTGAAAGTTATGTTCACACCGTACTGCCGTCTGTGAAGTGTGCAATAGCATCACATCTGAAAAACAATGTGCAGACACGATCGGATATACTGCATTGCTGAAAAAAGGCTAACCGTCGTCTGAGTCTCCAGTGAGCCGGAATCTTTTTGCTGGTGGAGAATCTCAATGGTGTCTGCTGCCTGATCAGGGCGGTGGTTGCTGAAGGCTGGGTGGCTGGCTATTTTTAAAACTATGACAACAGTGAAATTTGCTTCGTGGGCTGACTCTTTTACGAACGACTTCTCCGTAGCACGCAATGCTGTTTGATAGCGTCGTGCCCACAGTGGAACTTCTGTCAAAGTCGGGGTCAGCCCTGTCGAACCTTGCCGCTGCCCTCTCAGCTGAGTCCGTGTCATAATCCAAGTCCCTTGTTGCCATTTCAGCAGTCTTCACGGTGTCGTCAGAGGGGTAGATTTTATCTCTGAAAACCCTTTGCTTTGCTCATCCGTGAGAGGCAACTCCTCGATCAGGATTTATCACGAGACGGCAGCAGGTCAGCCACGTCCTCAGGCTGCGCCGCTAGTTCTCACTCTCTGGCTGTCCCCACCGTCTGCAGTCACCTCCTGCACGCGTCTTGAGCCCTCAGTCATCCCTGAGGGTTGCAATCTGCTTCTCCCAAGCTCCTGTTAATGCTGATATTTTGACCTCTTCCCATGAATCACGAATGTTCTTAATGGCACCTAGAATGAGGAGTCCTTTCCAGAAGGTTTCCAGTTCACTTTGTCCAGACCCATGAAAAGGACCACCGTCCATGGCCGCCGTTGCCTTACGAAATGCACTTCTTAAATAACAAGATTTGAAAGTCAAAATTCGTCCTTGATCTACTGGCTACAGAGTGGATGCTGTGTTCGCAGGGATGAAAATGACACTCATCTCAGTGTCCATCCCCGTCAGAGCTCTCGGGTGACCAGGGGCCTCGTCAGTGAGCGGTCTTATTTTGCAAGGAATCTTTTCTGAGCAGTAGGTCTCGAAAGTGAGCTTAAAATACTCCGTCAGTCATGTTTTACACGACACGGCACCGTCCAGGCCTGTCCATTCGCAGAGCACCCACAGGGCAGATGTGGCGCCATTCTCGGGGGCCCAGGATCGTCAGAATGGTGAGCGAGCGTTGGCTTCGCGTTTAAGGCACCGGCTGCGCTTGCCCCTGATGGGATTCGGCCTGTCCTGGGAAGCTCTGAGTCAGGGCTGGCTTTTCCTCTGGTTCCGACAGCATCTTCTTCCAACGCAAGGCCCTCGTCCACATCGCGAGTCTTGTTTAGAGCGGCCACTTCTTAAGTCATCTGGCCGGACCTTCTGGGGGCTGGCTGCAGCGTCTCCATCGGCACCCCTCTGTAGGTCGAAGAGTAAAGTTGGGGCCTCGGTGCACCTGCGGGCGTGTCGTGCTGGTTTCGTCCAGGCCGCAAAGCTCCGGGGCAAAAGTACGGCTCTTCCGCTCTATCAGTCATGTGTCCGCTGGAGCAGCACTTATAATTTCCTTCAGGAACTTTCCTTCACGCTCACGGCTTGGCCGTTTGTCACAGGAGGCCAAGCTTTCGCCTGTCCTGGCTTTCGACGTGCCTTCCCCACGCAGCGTAGCCACGTCTAGTTTTCATTTAAAATGAGGGACTCGACTCTCCCTTTTGCTCGAACACTTAGAGGTCACTGTCAGCCTATAACTGGCCTAATATCAGTATTGTTGTGCCTTAGGACCAGAGAAAGCCCGAGGACAGGGAGAGAGACGGGGACCGGCCAGTCGGTGGGGCAGTCAGAGCGCTCACAGCGTTTGTCAGTCAAGTTCATTCTCTTCTGTGGGTGCGGTTCATGGCACCCCAAAACAGTTATACTCGTAACATCAAAGGTCACTGATCACACACACGTCACCGTAGTCCGTATGGTAATGAGAGATGGGAACGGTTGTGAGACTCACCCGGATGTGACAGACTCGAGGTGAGCAGGTGCTGCCGGGGACATGGCAGAGAGACAGGCCCTGGGCGCAGGGTCCCCGCAGAGCTGCAGTCTGTGAAGAGTGCCGGAGGGCGAGGCCACCGTCCTCCGTTACTGTGGGAAAGTACGGACAGCATGAAGTCGGCCATCTTCCCACGTGTCACGTGTGCAGTGCAGTGGCATTAGGGATGCTCATGCTGCTGTGCAGTCGTCACCCACCGAGCTTTCTTATCACCCAAACGAAAGGCTGTTCCTGCTGAACATGGCGCCCCCGCACCCCCATCACTGCCTCCCGCTGACCTGTCCTCTCCCCTGGCACGGGGCCCTTGCAGCGTCGTGGGCGGCGGTATGCCACGTGGTAGCGAGGGGCCTGCCCGCAGACAGTCTCGTTTCTGCGCCTTGTCGGCTGGGCCTCCTGCAGCATCAGTGTCCCCGTCAGCGATGGCGGTGAAACCTCCCTCACTGGGCCCGTAACGAAATGTCCCCCCTTCCAGAGGCTGCACCACTGTGGGATGGCAGAGCGGTCCCCCACCTCGTGGCGAAGGGGTGCAGTCCTGACGAACTCAGCGCTGTCCCCCCCGATTTAATGGCCATGTGGTTTCGGTTTCAGGGGCTGGAAAATGAATATGAGGAAGAAGGGGAGCTGCTGGGCCAGTTTGTGTACGACCAGGAAGGGGAGTCGCTCCAGATGTTCCGTGCCCTGGTGAGCCTGAGCCCTCCCCCCGGCCCATGTCTCTGAGGGTCGGCCTCTGCCAGCGATGGAGCTGAGTGCTGGCGTCAGTGAGCCCTCGAGTCTAGATTTCGCTCCCTGAGTGTGTTGTGACTGAGACTGAAAGTTAGCCTGTGGCGTGTGACGAGTTCTTGGTCTTGCCTGAGCTTTGTGTCCTGTGGCAGATGACTCTGCGTGTTGAAAACTTAGTTGCCAACTCGGCTGTTTCTGTCAAGTATCGCGGTCGGGGGAGTGACTAGGCTTGGGGGTGTTCGCATGAAAACAAGTGTGACTTTTATTTCTCCCCTTTGATTTCAGAAAAGACCCGAACGAGCTTTCCAAATCGTGGAGCTTCGGGTTCTGTCCAACTGGGGCCACCCCGAGTACACGTGTCTCTACCGGTTCAGAGTCCACGGGGAGCCCATCAAGTAGGCCTCCCCTCGCTCCTCTTGTACATTCTGTATATACTGGGACAGCCCGAAACACTGGATCCTCCCTGAACGAGGCGTAGGACGCACAGCATGACGTTGTCTGTTAAATAAACGTTACTGACCGCCAGCGGCAGGCCTGGGGTTGAAGCGGCGATGCCGTGCGTCCAGCTGGCCGCTGTGTCCGCGGAAAACACTGCATGTTGAGTGCTTGGGTTTACGGGGTCACTAGCAGCGGCGACCTCAGAAATGCATTTGAATGTATGGTTCGCAAAGACACTTAACTTTGTTTTGGGGATTTGTTTTTAAACATAAAGCTCTTTATACCTGTCTTTCCTTGACGTCAGGAGCAAAGCAAATGAAGTTGAAAGTTTCAAAGTGTTCTTGAAACTTTCACTGGTCCTTTTAAAGGACTTTGCAGGGGGCGGGGGGGTACCTTTTCAGTTCAGCATACGTTTCTTTCAGGGAGAAACAACGTCACCAAATTTCAGAGTTCTGAACTCCTTTCCTTAGGGCAGGGGTTTCCTTTATTCCGTACCCGTAGTTATTTTAAGTCGCCAGGTGAGGAAATGCCTAAAACGTGTTGTTCTGCTCAGTTTGCTCTACTTCCGAGAAAGATTTGCAAGGTCAGGGCTCGGCGTGCTGCTCTCCACGCGGGACCACGGGGGGGTTTGGTTTCGTTTCGTTGCGGGTTGCAGTGGATCTGACTGGAAGGGGGACAGTCCGGGTCCAGACCCCGGGACAGAGCTCTCAGGCCCGCCAGGCTCATCCCGTTGGGATCGCCCCGCAGTGTCCACTTCCCGGCTCGAGTGGGAACCGAGGAATCCAATGGTTGGGTGTTTCCAGGTTTTCTTTTGAATTTGGCTGAAAAGCAAACACTAACATGCTCCGGCTCTCTCAGAGGCTTATGTTTTGATTCCACTGATGCTTATCACAGGGGACTGTCCAGTGTGGCAAGTCCCGTTAGGTCTCGTGACTGGAACTTTCCTTACAGCGGCACTTTCTACTGGCTCTGGTGGGGATTTGCCTCTCATGACGGCCATCAGCCATTCTCACTTAAGTCCCGCGAGGCTCATTTTGGTTATAATTAATATTTAATATTGAGACTATTTTACTGAGCAGACTTTATAAGTGAGATGTCCACAAGGCACTTAAAGTGTTACAGATGTTTTATCTTAAAATTATTTAAGTTTTATTGGGTTAAGACAGTTCCTTGGTGTACCATAAATGCTGTATTTTTCAGAAAAAGAAAAAATGATGGTGCTGACTGGTTTTCTGAAGAGTTTTATGTATATTGCACAAGTCCTCAAATATACAAAAACTACATGACATAAAGTAGCATTTTTTCACTTACAATCAGAACTAATGCCTATGCAGTTAAGTTGGATACAATGTACACAGATGTTTCATATATTACGGGGTAAATATATACGTCAAAATTTCCTATATAAAACAATTGGGGAGCGGGGGGGAAATATTTTGAATATTAATTTATTTTTAAAGAAGCAAGACGGGACTTTGTGCGGTGTATTTTTGTAAATGCTTTTCAGAATCTTTGTCTTTGGTAGTCTTTCTTTTGCTGCCACCAAATTGATAAGATGCTATTGAAATGTTTAAATAAAGAGTTTTAATTTTTAAAAGTGCATGTGAAATTTCAAATGGTTAATAAACAGTATATTTCTTTTCTCAATTTGCCTTGTCTCTGCTGTGGGGCTGTGGGGGAGACGACAGGCCTGGCATCTAATGGTCACCCCTCCTCAGAGCTGACCCCAGGCCCATGCCTTTCCCAGGGCGCCTGTCCTGTAGAGCGGCCCACTCGGACAGCAGGCTAAAGCGTAGGGAACGTGTTTGACAAGGTGAAAATGAGGACAAGAGGAGATGGACCTCCTCAGAGGAACACCCTGCCACAGCCTCCTGTCACCACACATGGATGTTGCCACGAGCTCGCTTTGGAGCCCAGCACACGTGTAGTGGCCACCTGCTGTGTGGGAGGCCTGAGCCGCAGCCTGCGTGAGCAGAACAAGGCCTCTCCTCCGGAGCAGAAGTGAGGGCAGCAGCAGTCAGCAAGGAGAGGCGGACCAGAGTTGAGACAAGTGGCTGGAGCAGGGCTCTGTCTGTCCGGCGACACCGGAGGCCACTGACAGTAGAAGTGTTGCTGAGTCCAAGCCGGACTGGGCAGGCTGCAGACCTTGGAGGCGCCAAGGTTGCTGGAGAGAGCAGGAGCCACGAAGTCTCCCTCCCACCTCTCTCTCTGCCCAGCCGTTGGTTTTCAGGGACATCCATTGTGAATGCCATTTTTATTCTGGCAACAGGTGTGCCTGCCGGGCAAAAATATAACACATACACTTTCCCCCCACATGATGGCACAGCACTTTTGCAGCTGTATTTTCCAGAAAAAGATAAAATGGTGCTGACTGGTTTTCTGAAGTTTTATGTATATTGCACAACAATCTTCAAATATACAAAAACTACATAAGCATTGTTTTCACTCTCACAATCAGAACTAAAGCCTATGCAGTTAAGTTGGATACAACGTACACACGTTTCATATATTGCTAGATAAATATATAAATCGACATTTCCTATCTAAAACGACTTGGGAGATGGAGTGAAAATATTTTTCCAATTATCAAAACTGTCTTGGAGATCTATCAGATCTTTCAACAGCCGATGTCTCATGTGCATGGATGCACCCCGTGAGTTTACCAGTCACCGATTTACAGACATTTGTTTCCGTTTTTTTCCTATACAAACTGCATACACAACGCCAGCTATAATCGATAACTAAATCTACGGCCATTGGAAATCCGACAGGCCCCTCGCAGCTGCTTGGGCTCAAAGCTCTCCCCGAAGGAAGCGGAGCCCGTTCCCCAAGGGGGCGGTCAGGACCTGGTTCTGTAGTCACCCAGCGGCCGCCCGCAGACACCGTGTGGCCTTTAGACTTTGGTAGAGGCCACGGAAATGATTACAACACCCTTTTTGTTTTAAAACTCTTAAACATGTCCACGATCGCGGGGCTGGCAGCTGTTAACACCAGGGCCGCCCTCCGTCCCGGACGCGCCCTGGACAGCAGGGCCCGCGGCCGGAGCCGCGGGCATCGCCCTGCCCTCACGTGCGCCGCCATTGTGCCGTCAGCGCGTCGCGGCGGTCACGTGGCCTCGCAGGCTCCACGGCCCGCTCGCGGTCATGTGGCCGGCAGCCGCCCACCCCCCTCGGTCACGTGGCCTCCCTCCGCAGCCCGCCCCCGCCGTCACGTGGCCGGCGCCGGCGCGCCCTTCCCAGCCGCGCGCGGCTCCTCGCGGGCCACCGTAGAGGACGTCGGGCGGCCGCCGGGACGGAAGCCGAGAGGCGCTGCCGACCGCGCCTGCGACAGCGTCAGCCCTGCGCGGAGCGCCGGCCCGATGGCGGCGGCGGCGATGGCCGAGCAGGAGAGCGCCCGGAACGGCGCCCGCAACCGCGGCGGCGTCCAGCGCGTGGAGGGCAAGCTGCGCGCCAGCGTGGAGAAGGGCGACTACTACGAGGCACACCAGATGTACCGGACCCTCTTTTTCAGGTACCGCTGCGCCCCGCCGCCGCCTGCCAGGCCCTCCGCCCGGCCGCCGGGCCCGCCGCCCCGCCCCGGCCGCTTCCCATTGGCCGCGCCGCGCCGCCCCGCGTCCCCGTTGGCCCGCACGGCTGCTTTTCGCCCGGGCGGCTGGGGCGGGCGGCCGTGGGGTGGCCGGGCGGAGGGCTCCGGCGGCGGCCCTGACCCCGGCCGGAGCTCGGCTTCCCGCTCCCTGGCCGCCGCGTGCCCGGCCCGCCACCACCCGGCTGTCCTGGCCGGCTCCTGTCCCCCGCCCCGTCCGTCGTCCCCTCCCTCTGCCCGGCCCACCGCCGAGACCCCGGTGGCCGGACCCCCGAGGGCCGTTCGGTTGAAACCCGCACGCGGCGTCTACTGTTTTCCTCCCACTGGGCACGGAGCCGTAAGGGTTGAAGCCTTTTTCTGTCCCTGTCTTGTCGCCCTTGCTCCCCCGCGCAGTGCCGTCCCAACGCAGCTGTTTCCCGAGCCGGCCGCGCGGTGCCGAGCTGCTCCGTGGCGGGTGGGCCGGGCCGGGCCGCGGGCGTGAGCGCGGCTTCGGACACTGCAGGGACGCGCGGGCGTCGGCCGCGTGTCGAGTGACACTGGCGCACCCTGGATTCAGTCAGATGCACCTCGTTTTATTAGGGCGGCCGCAAACGTTTACGAGTGCCGCGTGGCCTGCGTTAATTGATAATTTTCCCCCGGACTGCCGCGTGTTACTGCTCTGCTCCCATCTGCCGGAATTTCTAACGCGCTTCGTGTGTGTAGGGAGACCCTGTGAACCGCCCAGGGTCCAGGACCCTTAGGGTTCAAGGCAGGAGACATGGGGCCGTTGGCGAGAACGTGGGTGCGCTTTAAAGATAGCGGATTTGATTCGCTCTGTGTGTGCCTTTTCTGTCCACAGGCCGGAGAGCAGCAGACGTTCTGCTACGTCTGAGGGCGGCGGGGTCTGGCCTTGACACTGTTTGGGCAGAGACTTGAAGTTTTCTTGAAATAGCAAGTTGAATCACTCTCGGGCATTCTGGGATGCTTTCTGCTTTGGCTTGAGTTTACCAGTTTATGTTCGGCTTAAACGTGGTGACTTGTACATGCCCCGTGGCGCTTGGGCTTGGTGGTGGCCCAGAGGACCAGGTGGCACCGAGCTGACTGCTCTTCAAGGAACTAGCCAAAGATATAGGGGGCATTGAACCATATTATGTTCGCCTGGCAGCTCAGCCAATCAAAGTCTAGGTGATGGGGAGCTTTTTTTGGTGCTCAGGATTTTGCCTGGTGCTTGCTATTCCTGGGATTTGCGGAGAAGTATTTGCTCCAGTGGTTACTCAGCAAAACTGGATCTCCCCAGACACCACGTTCCTCCTTCTGAGCCGGTTCTGCAGGAGTCGCTGTGAGGAGGGTGGCTGTGGCTGAGATTGAGCATGACCCGGCCGAGGACACCTTGCGGAGCCTCTCTGAGCCCCGCTTCCTCGTGGGTCGTTTGGGGCATTCCTGTACCTCTTCAGGAATGGTGACAAGTCAGTGACGTGCCATTGGCCTTGCTGGGGAACGCAGGGGACCGAGTGGGCACTGACCATGTGGCCATCCTGGAGGCCTGAGATAGCCTGGCTTTGTCCCTGACCTCCAGGGTACAGTCCACGTGATTCCAGTCCTGGTTTAGAACCCTCTGTGCGTGTGTGGCTCCTGGAGAAGTCACAGTCACCAAATCATGCTAATTTTTAATGTCATTTCATTAATAAATGTATACTATACTTCATGTATTTACATAAAGTGTATGATTTGATGCATTTTGACATTTATATACATCCAGGAAACTATCGCCAATTAAGACATTGACAAATGGCATCCAGCACCTCCAGTGCATGCTCATCCCCGTGGGTACCGGGTCCTGCCCCTCACCCCCAGGCAGCCTCCGGCCTGGCAGGATGGATCGGTTGGCATTTCCTAGAGTTCTGTGTAAGTGGACTCATGGCGTAGCCTCCTTTTTCAGTCTGACATTTGAATTCGCTCAGCATAGTCCTGCCGAGGTCTGTCCTCGTGTGTGGCACTTCGTTTTCCTTGCGGAGCGGCGTTCCGTTGTGTGGACAGAGCCCGGTTTGTGTGGCCACCCGTCGCCAGCCTGTTCTGCTTCACTTCCATTGTGCCCCATGGCAGTGCACGGGGGAGGAGAGCAGTGGGGCACAGCGGCTGACTGCAGTGGCAGGCGGTGTCCTGCGGGCGTGGGCAGGAGTCGCTGGTGTGCTGGCTTAGCCGGAGGCGGAGCATCATGGCAGGGTCTGGCTCTGCCCCGTTGATGGTGCTGGCGCTGGTGGGTGGCCGTCTTGTGTGGTCAGACCTTTCTTCGCCAGGATGAGGAGGCATCCGTTACTGGTTGTCCGGTAGCCCCCCACTGTTCGCTTCAGTGACCATCTGCAGGGTGGCCCAGTGCCGCCACCATCAGCTGGAGGGGCCTCCTGGGCCGGTGCTGCATTCACCTTCCTGCTGGGGGCCTTTCCAAGACCCGGGCCAGGGGTCCATGTGGCCCTTGTGGTCAGAATCTCATTTTGCCTCTTAAGTGGAGAAATATTTTAAAGGAAAACCTTAAAATGCGCATGTTCTGCACCCCGTGGCTACGATGGCCGTCTCCTGAGGGAGTGGCTGGGACTCGGGCGGCTGTGCCTCCCACTTCAGGTTGTGTCTGGGGGCGACCGAGCCTG
This sequence comes from Eonycteris spelaea, assembly GCA_003508835.1. Classification (NCBI taxonomy): domain Eukaryota; kingdom Metazoa; phylum Chordata; class Mammalia; order Chiroptera; family Pteropodidae; genus Eonycteris; species Eonycteris spelaea. Next base: position 5,374,453 of record PUFA01000126.1, read on the forward strand.
GCCTGTGCGCCTTCGTGGGGTGTCGCTTAGCACACACGTTCCGCCGCACGTGTGTCCCACCTTCTCGACGGAACTGGCCTTTTTCAGTGTCTTGGCTATTGTGAGCAACGCTGCGGTCAGCATCGGGTGCGCGTGTCTTTTTGAGTTAGGGTTTTCATATTTCACACAGCCGCATCATATTTCAGGAGAGCGACTGCGGGGTCGTGTGGCAGCTCTAATTTAGTTTTTTGAGGCACCTCCGTGCTGTTCCCCCACGGCTGCGCCAGCTCACGCCCCCACCAGCAGAGCACGAGGGCTCCATTCTGACAGGTATGGGGAGTAGCTCGCTGTTCTGATTGACATCTCCCTGACGATCGGTGGTGTTGAGCATGAGTTCTTTATATTTTTTGGATGTTGACTCTTCTCAGAAATATCACTTGCAGATGGTTGTCTTTCTGTGTCGGTGACAGTTTCCTTGGCCGTGCAGAAGCCTTTTAGTTTGATGTGGTCTCACTTGTTTGGTTTTGTTTCCTTTGCTGTTGGCGTCAAATTCACAAAAACACCACTGAGACCAGAGTCCAACGCCTGCGTTTTCTCCTGTGTGTTTCATCGTTTCAGGTCTGCGTTCAAGTCTTCAATCCATTTTGAGTTCATTTGTGTGTGGTGTCGGACGGCAGCCCAGATCACCCCTCACACGTGTCCGTCCAGTGTCCCCAGCATCGTTTGAAGAGACGCCTGACTCCACCGAGCGTTCTGGGCTGCGCTGGCGTGCAGCAGCTGCCCACGCGTGTGGGCTTGCTCAGGAGCGCTGCCTCGGGCTCTGCGCTGCTTCCTCCGTGGTGTGCCTGGGTGTAGAGCCTGCTGCTGCCTTCGCATTGCTCTTCCTGTCTTTGGGGTGGCTGACAGTGGCTTGACGTATCTCGGTGCTCCTACGCTGCGTGCGTGTTAATAAATGTTCCCGATGGAGTGTCCTCTTCTCATCATAAAATGTCTACCTCTCGTTACCTTTTTCGTCTTGAAATCTGTTTCGTCGGGCGTGCATGTGGCTTTCCCGTGGACGTCCTTGGCTTGGAGCAGCACCGTCCACCCTCGCCTTGAGTCTTTGTTCGCCTTCGGAGCTGAGGCGGGTCTCCTGGCGGCAGCCGAGGGCCGGTGGTTCCTGACCCGTTCAGAACCCTTCCGTGCCTTTGGGTGGGTGAGGCCGTCCGTGTGCACTTGGGGTGATTACCGATCCATGAGGACTGAGCACGGCCACCGCGCCTTCTGTGTTCTGGGTGCTGCGTCCTAGGGCTTCTTTTCCCTTGCGTTTGGTCTGCTGCTTTAGGTGGAGGTTTTCTGTGATGCTCTTTTCTCCGTTTCCTCTTTTCCTAGGTTCTGTCTGGGCTCTGGGTGCTTGTTTTGTGGTTGCTCTGAGGTCGTGTTCGGTGTTTCACAGACAGCGCTGCCCTTTCGCTCCGACAGCGTCTGCCGTCGCTGGAAGCGCCGGCGCCGCCCTCTGCCGCCTCCCTGTCCCGCTGTGTGTTCGCCACCTAAACAAGGCGGCTATGGCTATTTTTTGTTTTTGTTTTTCCTTAAAATTTTTATGCTGTAATTGTTTAGCACCCTATTCTGAAAGAGCTGTAACTCTCTGCTTCTGTCTGCCACCTTACAGCGCCGTGGACTTCTCTGTCTTTTTGCTGTAGGTAGACGAGCTCCTTCCTCTCAGCGTTCCTTGTGACGCAGGTCCCGCGGTGACCCCCCTCCGCTCCCATCTTTCTGGGAAGGCCTTCCTTCCTCACATCCGAAGGGTAGCTTTGAGGGACATCGTCTCCTCAGCTGGAGAGCATCTGCTGAGGAGGCTGATGACAGCCCGCTGGGCTGGGATGTGTGGGGCACCGCCTCCCCCGGCCCCGAGAGCTCCGCCACTGGCTCCTGGGAGTTTCAGGGTGACGTCTGGGAGAAGGCCTTTTCGCGTTGAGATAACTAGGAAGTCTGTGTGCGTCTCCGACCGGGACCTACAGCCCCGTCCCCAGGTTTGGGACGGTCCCATCGACTTTCTCTGCGTGGGCGCTGCCCCCTTCTCCCTCTCTTCGGGGATCCCCATTGCCCTCCGACGCCCTTTCCGGGGGAGGCAGGTGGTCCCCGTGGTCTTTCCCTCAGTCCTCCTCCCCGCGCTTCGTCCCCAGGTTTCTGTCTGCGCGCTCGCTGCTCCGTCCCGCCGTCCGCTGTCCGCAGTGCTTCCCACCCGGGTCTGTCGTCCCCTCTTTTAGAGTTTCAGTCTCTGCTGGAGTCGGAGCCTGTTCGTTGTTTATTCCTGAGCTTCGTCGTGACTGCCGCCGCAAATTCTGTCACCCAGAGTGCAGCCCCCGTGACTTCGAGTTGGGTTTCTGGGGTTCTGGAGCCTGCCGTTTCCTTTCTGTTGCCGAGCTGCCTGGGTGCGCGTGGCGCTCGCGGGTCGTGCTCTGCGGCTGCGGTCGGAAGCCGCCGGCACCTTCTCCAGGCTTGAGCAGTGCCGCGGCTGGTAACCGGAGGTCCTTCCGTCGTTTTCCAGCAGATGGCGCTCTGGCCCAGTTTTCGTTTTACCTGCGCCACGTGCGGCTCCGGCGGCAGTGGGAGGGGGGTCGCCGCCTGGGTGTCGGGTGCCGGGTGCCCTACTGTGGTGGGGTCGCCTAGGCCTCGCGCCCCGCGTGGATCTCTCCCGCGCCCCAGCGTGTTGAGCAGGCAACTTTTGCTGGGTGAGGGGTGACTGATTGTAGAGTTATGAGGAGACACAAAGGGGCGTCTCACTCCACCTGACGCTCTTTATTCAAATAAGGACCAGTAAAGGAAAACTGCACAGGCGCCCCGCTGTGTGGGTGACAGCGCTCCCCTGCCTGTGCCTCGGGCTGGAGGCTGCTTGCTCTGGCTGCTCTCAGCCCCCTGAGGCCTTGGGGGGCAGCTCCTCCCTGCTGGGTCACCCAGGACCCACGTGCCCTCCCTGCCCAAAAAGAACCATGTTCACGGTTCGCAGTTGCCTTTCACCCTTCTGCAGTTTTTCAGCTCCCTCCGCCTGCAGCAGGCTGTCGTGAGTCACTGGGGAAGGACCCGTGGGAAGCCCTGGGCGGCGTGCGCGCCGTGGAACTGTCACATTCCCCTCCCCCACCCAGGCACCTGTGCTCTGGGGGGAGCCACGGGCTGTGTCATCCCCAGGGTCAGTTAGTCTGCCTTGCAGGGCCTGTTTCCTCCGTCTGGTGTTCTGAGAAGTCGTCTGTCACTGCCTCTGCGGAGTCCAGCCGAGGCGGGTGGTGTGGTTGTCACTCAGGGTAACCGCCTGCAGCCCTGAGTGTCCCCACGAGCTTGTTCGGAGCAAATGCTGTGGCACCAGGGCGTGCGCGTGCGCACACGTGGTACCCGCGGAGCCCTGACGGCCGCGGCCCTGGAAACCGCCGGCCTCTTTCCAGCCTCGTGGGAGGCGCGCGTGCGCAGCGGGGCTGCGGGCGGGCGCTCTGGGGGCGGGCAGCTGGCCTCACTGGCTCCCCGTCCCCCGCAGGTACACGTCGCAGAGCAGGCACGCGGAGGCCCGGGAGCTCATGTGCTCGGGGGCGCTGCTCTTCTTCAGCCATGGCCAGGTAAGCTGCGGACGTCCCCAGGTGTCTCAGCTCAAGGCCTGTGGGTCAGAACAGGGACACCCAGGGAGAGACCTGAGCACCACCTTGCACGGGCCTTGGCACTGGCCCCACTTCCTGCAGCTGGGCACGTGTCCTGGAGCCCCAGGGTCCAGACATGGGCTCTGGCACCCGCGAGCTGCGCCCAGGCCGGGTCCATTACCCCAGCAGCACTGCTGAGTGACCGGGTCTCTCAGGGTCGTTCTGTCACAAGTGTCCACCACGCAGCCCCACGGTCACTCTGAACACAGAGCTGTGTTTCTAACCCTGTGGTTCTTGTCTGTGTCCACGTTTTGTAGCAAAACAGTGCTGCAGACCTGTCCATGCTGGTCTTGGAGTCGCTGGAGAAGGCGGAGGTGGAGGTGGCCGACGAGCTGTTGGGTAAGGCTTTCTGAGGAGCACAGGGTCCCTTTACCTGTGGGACAGTTTCAAGGCCGGTCTTTCACGTAGCACGTGGGCCTGGGAACCCGTCCCAGAGACCTGGCCCTGCGTGCAGTGGAGGGGGCACGTGGCTGCTGGCTCTGCGCCGGGTCCATGGGGTGGCCCTGGGTGGCACTGGCTCCGTGGGAGGCCACAGGACACACCGCCAGTCGCTCGTCTGCCTTCCTTTGAAGCAGAGAGCTGCAGGCTGCCTGCCCTGCGGGTAAGGGTCTGCTGTGCTGTTTCAGAAAATCTGGCTAAACTGTTCAGCCTAATGGACCCCAGTTCCCCGGAGCGCGTGGCCTTCGTGTCCAGAGCCCTGAAGTGGTCCAGTGGTGGCTCAGGGAAGCTGGGCCACCCCCGGCTGCACCAGCTGCTGGCCCTCACCCTGTGGAAAGGTAAGCCTGCTGTTGGGGGCCTCGGGTGGCTCTAGACCACACGTCTCCGGCGCGCCCCTGTCTGCTATCCCCAGGAGAGCTCCTCAGCTTCTGCCAGCAAGGAGGGGTTGCTCGGTCTGGGTACCACGGACACCTGTGCCCTGCCAGCGAGTCACCTGGCGTGAAGGTGCAGCGCTGGGAGGACAGGGTGGCTGGGGTGGGCCTGGCCTGTCCCTTTCTTGTCCACGAATTGTCACTCGTCCTAGAGCACATGTTCTCCCGCCTCCAGGTCTCCTTCTTGGGACGCCCTGCCCTCCCCTGACTCCTATGGTGCCATGCTCTGCCTCCCCCTCAGCACCCTCGCCTTGTGGTGAAGTCGTGTGGGGCACAGTGTGGCTCTGGGCTCCGGCCTGGGGCTTTGCGTCACCCAGCCTCGAGTGGCCACTGCCGGCCCGGCCCCACCACTTCCCTTGGGGCCAGTGGTGCTTTATCGGCCATGTCCCCACCTGCCGTAGCAGGACCCTGGGGAGTCAGCCTACCGTCCCTCTGGGTGCTAGCTCTGCCCTCATTCCAGAGGGGTGTCAGCGAGAACAATGGGTCAGACCCAGGAGAAGTCAGATGCTAGGGTGTTAAGGAAAGTCCCTTTAGAGAACGTGGTCTGGAGGAAGGACGTGATGGAAGGGCAGCAGTGGCCAGTGAGCCCTGTGAGCTCCTCCTCCTTCCCTACTTGGCTTTTTCCTAGTGCTCGTGGCCGGTCCCCCTCATCCCTAAGAACTCAGCCTGATGCCACTGTGCCACAGATGGCGTCTCGTGACCCATGACCCGGTCATAGCTCCCTGCTTGTTTCTCCTCTGTCTGTCACCGCCAACGTGCCCTCCACCCACAGAGTCAGCCCGCTGGGCTCGTTCACTGCAGACACCCAGGAGGCACCTCTGAGGAAGCCATCTGGAGCCACGTCCCATCTGCTGGTGGGGGCAGGGAGCGGGGTGTCCCTAGGGTTCTGCCCATGACGTCTGCCTTGTCCTGTGGAGGAGTGGGGCCACCTGCAGGGAAGCGGGGAGCACCACGCCCCCCCACGTCGGGCCTGTGTTGCTAGCCAGCGTTCACAGGGCACCTGCTCTGCCCAGCCTGTGTTGGTTGGGCCCGTGGGTGATGGCAGGCGGGGAGTGGGCCCGACCCACGTTGGTCCCCAGGGTCACTCAGAGGCCTCTATGGTGCAGGAGCCATAGAGCAGCGATGGTTCGAGAGCCCATGACAGACGACCTTCCCCCTGCTACCGAGGCACAGGCCGACGCGGGCAGTCCCGGTCAGTGGCCACCTCCCGCGGCAACAGGGCTGTGCCGAGGACTGTGTGCAGAGAGGTGGGGCCTGACTAGGGGTGGGGAATGCTCCCCAGGAGTGGCCTCCAGGCAGGCGTGAAGGCCCGGAGCCACTCTGCCGGGGTCCTCAGCTGATCTTCTCAAGTGGACACTCTAAAACCAAAAGGTTGTTGGGGGTCAGAGGAGCAAGGGGAGACACAGAAGTGCTGATCTGTGTCCATGGGGGCGTTCTCCAGGTGACAGGCTGGCGGACCGGGGCCAGGACGGGGCGGCAGCAGAGACGAGTGTGCATGTGAGGCGTGACCCCGTGTGCTGTGGGGAGTGGCCCAGGAGGAGCCAGGGGTCTGGACCTGCCCCTTGTCAGTGGGGCAGGTGGTTGGTCTCACATTGGCAGGTGTCCAGAGTGGAGTCAGGTCACTCCAGGGCACGGCCATCGGAGCAGGGTGCGCAGCGTGGAGGGGAAGCAGGTACTTGGTCAGTTCCGTGAACGCAGCCCGCGGGAGTCCAGCGTCATCGCACGACCCCCAACAGCAAGGCTGGCCGAGCAGCTCCTGGTCAGGCACTGTGGGCCACAACCTGCTGCATGGGTCACAAGCATTGCCGAAGAAGATGGGCCAAGAACAGGCCACCGAGACCCTCAGGCACATGAGTCACTTGCCAAGACACGGGACTGGTCCCTGACTGACTGCCGGTGACCCCACTTTGGGGACAGTCTGGCCTCTCCCGAGGACAGATAGCTGGGGTTTTCTGCCCCGTGTGGCAGTGACAGGCGTGTTTGCCACTGCCCTGGGGGCACACGGGCCCCGTCGGTGCTCGCAGGGACTCGTCCCTGTCCTTCGTCCAGGAGGTTTTTCTCCAGTGCCTGCTCCATGCTGGGTCCCCAGGGTTCCCTCCTTAAGGGGAGGACAGACCGCACAGGCGAAAGGAAAGGCCCAGGGTGTGTAGGAAGGCAGGAGGAGTCCCTAGCGTGGCAGGGTCTCGGGGCTCTTGGCAGACGGCATGGCCCGTGGGAGGGGCCGCCTGAGGGTCACAGTGCTTGTGTGTCGGGGGGACTTGCACCTGAGGTCCCTGTGGCTGTGGGGACACCAAGCAGCTGGCTAACGGGGTTAGGCGGCGCCCATGCTTTCCGCGTGTGCGGGGACTTTCGTCCCGCCGTCTGCGCAGGCGCCGGGGGGCGTGGCGGGCGGGGCCGCGGGGCTCACGGCCTCTCTCCCCTCGCAGAGCAGAACTACTGTGAGTCCCGGTACCACTTCCTGCACTCGGCGGACGGCGAAGGCTGCGCCAACATGCTGGTGGAGTACTCCACCTCCCGGGGCTTCCGCAGCGAAGTGGACATGTTCGTGGCCCAGGCCGTCCTCCAGTAGGTGCCCGTGGCCACCTGGCCGAGACGTGCAGCGGCATGAGCTGGGGTCACCGAGGCGTGCACGCGCAGCCCACGCATCACCTGCCCGCTGTGGCCCTGTGCTCATGGCGACTGCGGTTCAGGGACATTGTGACACCCCAGCCGGGGGTGGGGACTAGGTCTTCATGAGCGCAGCATTCTTCGCTGCCGTTGGGGTTTGCCCCCCCCCCCCATCATCACACTCGCGCCAGGACCTTTCCATGTCAGACAGCAGTTTTGCCCGGCGGGGTTGAGGGGGTTTTGAGCAGCGTCCCGGCGGAGGGACGAGCTTCCGCAGGCCGCGCCGGCCTTTGCAGATGCTTTCTGCACGGAGCATCTCGCCGTGTGGCACTGTCTTCAGCTCCACTTCCACTGGGTTCTGTTCAGTCAGATCTCATCCTTTCGTTTTTTTCAACTGTTTGTCTTGAAAGTGTGGAGACGTGAGCAGAGGGGAAGGCCCGGGCCCCTACGCCCCTGCTGTCCCCGAGCTCCAGCCTGTCTGCTTCCTAATGGAGGTGACCGCGTGTCTGTGCACTGAAGGGATGGGTCACGGACACCTGTGGATCCCGAGCACCCCGAGCTGGACGCGTCTTAGCCTCCAGCACTTGCTGCCCGTGGCTTTGTGGCCTTTGGCACAGACGTTTTCTCAGGACTGAGCTTGGCTAACGTCTTTGTCATGGGTCCCTCTGCCTGAGAGTAGCCTGAACGAGGTGCACACGTTGGCCAAGTCGGGTGGCCTCGGGGCGGTAACCAGGCCCTGCCCAGCGCTGGCGCTGGCCAGCCGCGCGCCCATGTGGGCCTCAGATGCGTCACCCTCCCAGGCCGACTGCGCCGTGGGGCTAGGCTCCAGGCCCTCGACAGCTGCGTGGCCTCCGGCCGTGGCGCGTGTTGGCACGTGGCCTGGGAGAGGACGCCGCAGGCTGGCACGCGTGCTGGCCGCCGACAGCGGGCTTCCTGTGTCCCTGCTGACGCTTTCCCCCTTCCAGATTTCTCTGTTTGAAAAACAAGAGCAGCGCGTCGGTGGTGTTCACCACGTACACGCAGAAGCACCCGTCCATCGAGGGCGGGCCCCCTTCGTGCAGCCGCTGCTCAACTTCCTCTGGTTCCTGCTGCTGGCCGTGGACGGGTGAGTGTGCCGAGGGTGGCACGCCGTGGGCGTGGGGCGAGGAGTAGGCATGGGCGTGGCTGTGGACATGGGGCGGGGGAGTGGGCGTGGCCATGGACATGGGGCGGGGAGTGGGCGTGGCGCGGGCATGGGGCGTGGCGCGGGGCCTGGGCTGCAGCAGAGGTGAGCGGCGTGCCCTCCCGTCTCCGTCCCAGGGGCAAGCTGACGGTGTTCACGGTGCTGTGCGAGCAGTACCAGCCGTCCCTGCGGCGTGACCCCATGTACAACGAGGTGAGCGGCGGGGCGGGGGAGGGAGGCGGGGCGGGGGCGGGGAGGGGCGCCCTGCAGGCGGCACTGACCGCTCCGCCGGCCTACCCCAGTACCTCGACAGGATCGGCCAGCTGTTCTTCGGCGTGACGCCCAAGCAGTCGTCGTCGTACGGGGGCTTGCTCGGTAAGGGCCCCGTGCACCGCGGCCCCCGCCCCAGGGTCCCTCCCCGCACGGGGCGGCTCACTGCCTTCGCTCCTTTCATGTCACATGCTCGTGGCCTAGCGCTTGCCCTCCTTAGCCATTTTCGAGCGTCCAGTTCAGGGGTCTTCAGTACATTCTTGTGCAGCTGTCACTGTCATCCCTCTTCCCAAAGTGACACGCCATCCCTGGCCCCGGGCACCTTGCCTCCCACCATCTCTGTGATGCTGCCTCCTCAGGGACCTCGCACATCTGGAGTGACACAGGATACGTCCTTCTGTGCCTGGCTGTTTTCACTCCGCACACTGTCCTCAGGTCGATCCACGCCGTTCCTCGTGTTGGTTTCTCTTTCACGGCCGGGGGACACTCACGTGGATGCCTGCATGGGGCCGGGCAGCCACGCGCCAGTGGACGCGGGTTGTCCCCCCCACCCCCACCCTGCCCGTGTCCTGGCCCCTGAGGGCAGTGCTGCCGGGAGTGTGGGCGGCACACGCCTCCCAGAGACCCTGCTCTCACCCCTCCCGGGCACAGCCCTGACAGCGGGCTCCTGGGGCTGGTGGGGACTGCACGTGGCGACCCCGTCTCAGTACAGGGCCCTCCACACCGTCCCCAGCGGCCGCACCACTCACCCCGGGCCAGCCCTGCAGCGCCCACCGCTCTTCACCCTCACCTGTCTCGCCGTCTGGGTGCACGGTGGGGCCCCCTGAGGTCTCGACCCCAGTTCCTTGATACCAGTGACATTGAGTGTGCTGTCACTTGCTCCTTGGCCACTTGCGCATCTGCGCATCTGTTCGGATCACTTCCTTGTTTTGAATCGGGTGTTTTAGGAGTTCTTTGTGTTTTTTGGATGTTGATCCTTTCAGATATGTAATTTGCAGGTGTTTTTTCTGTCCTGTGGGGTTCCTTTTTTTCTCTTGAGGTTACTTTTTAGAACAGTTTTAGGTTCACAGCAAAATGAAGAGGAAGGGGCAGAGGGTCCCGGGTATGCGTTCCCCACATGCACGGCCCCCGGTAGCGGCGCCCCGCGGGCTGTGATCACAGCGTCACTCACCCAGCGTCCCCGGGGGACATCAGGGTCACTCTTGGCTGTGCGCGCTGTGGGTTCAGACAAATGTACAGTGACGTGCACCCACCAACACAGCGTCTCGCAGGGTCGCCTCCCTGCCTAAAGCCCCGTGTCCACCGCCGCGGCCCTTCCCCACCCCCGCTGGCTTTTCACTCCATTGCTGGAGTCTTTTGATGCACAAATACTTAAAATTTTCACAAAGTCCAATTAATTTTCTCTCGTTACTCATGCTTTTGGTGTCATGTGCAAGATTTCAGTGCCACGTCCACTGTCATAAAGCTTTTACTGTTTTTTTCTAATGGTTTTAGCTGTCATGTTTAGTTCTTGATCCATTTTTAATTTTTATATATGGTATTAAATGAGAACCCAGCCGCCGCCTCTGCACGTGGATACGTAGTGTTCTCAGCACCGTTTCTTGAGGATACCGCCCTCCCCCCGTTGAGTGTTCTTGGCACCAATGTCAAAAGCCACCTGGTCACGTATGTGATGGTTTGTTCCTGGCCCTCTGTGTGTTCGGCATGTCTGCCCTGTGTGCCTGGTCTCCGTGTGTCAGGCCAGCACGTGCTGTGTCGGTGACTTCTGCTTTGTAGGAAGTTTTAACATCAGGAAGCAGGAGTCCTTCAGCTTTGTTCTTTTATGGGATTTTTGGGCGATTTGGAGGTCCCTTAAGATTCCACACACATTGTAGGAGACGTTTTTCTGTTTCACAAAACACATTGGGAGTTCGGAAGGGGCCACACGCCTCCGCAGATCGCTTTGCGGCATCGGCTCCGTAGCAGTTTGTGTCCAGCACGGGACGCAGGGCGCGTCCCCGCCTGCTCCCACTGTGCCCCCGCGTCTCGCCGCCCGGCCCTTCGCGCCCTGCTGCGTTTTCGGTGGTGTTGTGAGTCCCCTTTCAGTGGTTCGTCGTGTGTAGAGATGCAGAGGAATTTTTATCTTGGTTTTATGTCCTGCAGCTTTGGTGAATTCACGTATTAGTTCTAACAGCTTTTGAATTGAATCCTTGGGATTTTCTATGTAGAGAGTCATGTTATTTACAAGCAGAGATCATTTTATTTTTCTTTCCCAATTCAGACGCCTTCTCTCTCTGTTTGCCTGACGGCCCGGGCTAGGACCCCAGTGCGGTGGCGAGCCTGGCGCCCGGCCTCGCTCCTGGCCTCAGAGGAGCAGCGTGAGTGCGGTGTGCACGGAGGGTGTTTCCTGTGTGGCCTTTAGCACGGGAGGTCGTTTGCTCGTATTCCTGTTTTACCAGGTGTTTTGCGTGAGTGTAGAATTCTGACACGTGCCATTTGCGCATCAGTGGCGACAGCGTGCTTCCGGCGCAGGTCCCTGTGGTGTGTCACGGTGGCCGACGTTAGCTGTGGAACCAGCCTCGCGTCCCAGGGGCACGTCTCACTCGGCCGGGGTGCGGGGACCCCGGCGAAGCAGCCGAGGCGGGTCCGCAGGGCTGCGTGTGTTCCCCGGGGCGCCGGCCTATGGTGTCTCCCGCGGTGTCTTTGGCTCCGGGCCAGCGTCGTGCTGGCCTCCGGGAGTTCGGAAGCCGTCCCGGCAGGGTGTGGAAGAGTCTGAGGGCCGGCAGCAGCCTCGTTAGCGGCTGACCGCCCCGGGCTCCTTGCTCGCCGTGGCTCTGTTCAGCCTGCGTGTCGTTGCGTGTTAGCCTCGGTAGGCATTGCAGGCCAGGTTTCTGACCCTGCCTTCAAGGCCAGGCCACGTCCCCGGCATCTGGGCCTGTCTGCCCCCAGCTGGGTTCTGACACGGAAATACCCTGGGGCCTAAGGCTGGCACGGCCCTGTGTTCAAAGGTGGGTTTTTGATGGCCCTTAACATTTTGTTTTATTTTTGTCAGTAAGTCCCATTTCAGAGTGGAGAGTTCACAGGCTTGCGCCCCTGGCCTGCCTTGCTGCCCCCCCGTCTCCCCGCAGATCCGCAGGTGGCTCGCGCCCCAGCGTGGTGCTGTGCCGTGCATCCTGGCCACCCCTCGTGCCCTCATGCACAGGGGCTGCTGCAGGTGACACGGTGGCAGGCCCAGGCGGGACTTGTCCCCAGAGCTTGGGTGCACTGCGGCAGTGTGCTGTCGCTGTGGCCCCCCGTACCTCAGTGTGGATGGCACCGCTCCGGGGGGCTCCCAGCAGGGCAGGTGGGCATCGGCATCTGATGCCTGGGACAGCGTGCCATCTCCGAGGTCACCGGAAACGCCGTTCCCCCTTGGACACAGGTTTGACTCATTTCTCGTCCACTGCGGTGGCCGCGCCGTGTGCTGCCAGTGCCCCTCACACTGGGCCTCGGCCCCCGTAGCGTCTGTGCCTCTGTGTCTGCCGGGCCAGGCTCCCGGCGACCCTCCTCGTCACAGGTGTCCTGCCCGCCCGCCCACTCACTTCCGTCAGGACTGGTCGGTGTGCCCAGTGCCTGAGCTGAGGTGCAGACCAGGGAAGGTTTCACAGCTGCGTGACGGTCTCTCTGTGTCTGATCCCTTGTGTGGTCTGCGGGGACCTTCACACTTAGATCTCGTGCTGATGTAATTGTTCTTCTCTGGATGAGAATTAGGTCAGTAAAGGGACGTGTTGGCTGTGGCAGCATCCTTTGGACATGGCCCTGTCGGGGTGCCACATGGCCGTGCAGTGCCGTGCGGCCCTCCCTCTGCCTGCCCCTGGCGTCCGTGGTGCTGTTCAGTGACACCTCTTAAGGATTCACCAGGTGGCTAAGCTGTGTCCCCACCGACCAGCACTCAAGGCCTCTGCTGTCAGGCGCTGCAGCAGCCCCCAGGCGGTCATCTGGGAGACCACATGGGGCGCGAGTGGGCGGGGACGCCTTGGGCTTCCGGAGGAGCCGCCCTGACGCGCCTTTGTTTCCAGGGAACCTTCTGAGCAGCCTCATGGGCTCCTCGGAGCAGGAGGGCGAGGACAGTCAGGACGACAGCAGCCCCATCGAGCTGGACTGACGCCGCCGCCACAGCCGCCTGCGCCAGGAGGCCCGCCCAGTGGGTGCGGCTTCGTGCACGAGCCTGGACGCGCTCGGGGACCTGTGGCAGCGTGCGCGTGCGCGTTGGCTGGGCCGCGGGGCCCGCCACGCAGGGCGCCTCGGGTTGACCCCCAATAAAGCACAGGCTGCGCGCCACCACCCGTTCCCAGTCCTCTGTTTCTGGTTTGCTTGGGGAGGGCGCGGCTGGCACAGGCGCCGGGTGCACGTGGCGTCCTGCGGTGGCCTGGCCCCCCGTGTCCTGGAGAGCGCCCGGGTGCCTCTCCGTGCCAAACCCCGGGAGCCATGGCCCGCCGCCGAGCACAGGGCCGCCGCAGTGGCCTCCTGCAAAGGGAAGCGCAGGGCTTCTCACCTTTGAGATGCAATATTTATTTCACTGGGTGGCGACCTTTTCGACCTGTTTTAGGTTTCTTCCAAATGAGCAGTCCAGGAATGAGCAAGTTTGTCTTTTCTCACTGATGCTGCATCAGCTGTTCCCAGGGCCGTCACAAAGGGGGACGCTTTATTTTTTCACAATTAAAGTAAGAGTTGTAGATTGGTACACAGCGATCATGCATGAGGAGGAGCGAAGTGTATGGTTCTATTTACTGTAAAAATGGAATTTAAAGGTTTGTGTTCATTGTTGCGTTTAAATAAATCCTTTATACTGGGCTTTGCAGCGCTGGTCCTTTCTGAGTGAGCAGGGGCGGGGCTGCGGCCGGGGTATCGGAGCAGGTGTGCGAGCAGCCGCGGAGCCCAGGCGGGGGAGGAGTGGACGGTGCTGGGCAGTGCACACCACCTGGGGCCAGTGCTGGCCGAGTCTCGCTTCCTTTCTATCTGGAGAAACTGGATCTGCTACAGGCTAAGGCTACAGGGGGGTGCTGCATTGAGCCCCCAATAGCGAGGGGCCGGTGGGGACTGTACTGAGCCCCCAACAGTGGGGGCCTGGTGGGGACTGCGCTGGCCCGCACACGCTCGGAGCCCCCACATGCCAAGAGGTGGCCTGGGAGGCGGTGTTGCTCTGAGCCCCTGACGGGGTCCTGCTTGTCTCGAAAACCAAAGCGGTGCCCGCTTTGCCCGGGCCAGCACTAGGCGCGTGCGGAAGCGGCCTGCCGAGCAGCTGTGCGGGAGCCCGTGGCCTGGCCACACACACCTGGTGTCACACTTCCCCTCGACTCAGGTGATGACTCAGGTGATTCCCCACGTGTCGGCTCCGAGCAGATAGCGGTGCTCACAGCCGTCAGCCCCCGAGCACGCGGAAGCCGCACGGCCGCTCGGGCGGGTGGGGCCTGAGTGGCACAGCCCCCGTGATGGGGTGACGGGGCGGCCACCTGTGCTGACCGCATGGCCCACCGTCTCCACCCGACGATCAGGACTGGGAGTGGCCCCACGCGCAGGTGACCACCCTGTGTGAGACCCCGGGTGTGCAGCTGGCAGTGTGACCACCCGTGTGTGAGACCCCCGGGTGTGCAGCCGGCAGTGTGACCACGCGTGTGTGAGACCCCCCGGTGTGCAGCTGGCAGTGTGACCACATGGGTGAGACCCCCTGGGTGTGCAGCCGGCAGTGTGACCACCGTGTGAGACCCCCCCGGGTGTGCAGCCAGCAGTGGGACCACGCGTGTGAGACCCCCGGGTGTGCAGCCAGCAGTGTGACCACGCGTGTGTGAGACCCCCCGGGTGTGCATCCGGCAGTGTGACCACGTGTGTGAGACCCCCGGGTGTGCAGCCGGCAGTGTGACCACGCGTGTGTGAGACCCCCCGGGTGTGCAGCCGGCAGTGTGACCACGCGTGTGTGAGACCCCCCGGGTGTGCAGCCGGCACTGTGACCACGCGTGTGTGAGACCCCCGGGTGTGCAGCCGGCAGTGTGACCACGCGTGTGTGAGACCCCCGGGTGTGCAGCCGGCAGTGTGACCACGTGTGTGAGACCCCCCGGGTGTGCAGCCGGCAGTGTGACCACGCGTGTGTGAGACCCCCGGGTGTGCAGCCGGCAGTGTGACCACGCGTGTGTGAGACCCCCCGGGTGTGCAGCCGGCACTGTGACCACGCGTGTGTGAGACCCCCCGGGTGTGCAGCCGGCAGTGTGACCACGCGTGTGTGAGACCCCCCGGGTGTGCAGCCGGCACTGTGACCACGCGTGTGTGAGACCCCCCGGGTGTGCAGCCGGCAGTGTGACCACGCGTGTGTGAGGCCCCCGGGTGTGCAGCCGGCAGTGTGACCACCTGTGTGTGAGACCCCCCGGGTGTGCAGCCGGCAGTGGGACCACGTGGGTGTGAGACCCCGGGTGTGCAGCCGGCAGTGTGACCGCGTGGGTGAGACCGCTCCCCCCCCCCAGTTTGGGAGACTCCCCCCGGTTGTGACAGTGTTCTCTCATTTCTTTTTAAATGCCAGGGCTGTTTCCTGGGTCCCACACGGGGGCGTGCTGCACTTCCAGGGTCAGGGGCGTCTGGCCCCCTACAGGAGGGCTGTTGGGGGATCCAAGGCACCCCGGGTTCATGTGACCCAGGACGAGTGTTGTTGCTTTGGACTAGAGCCAGAGACACAGTGACAGTGGACGGCGGCATCCGGAGAGAAGGCGCGAGCCGGCTGCCTGCCCTGAGGTGGGCACGGCCCTGTGGCTGGCTGGGCGCCCCGCCCTGGCAGCTTTAGCTCAGCTCAGCAGGGACCAGGGCCGATAGGGGTGCCAGGGCTCCCTGCAAAGAGGGGATCTCGTGCTGCCTTCTGACTGTAGGTGCACCTCCAACCCCCACGTAGGTTTCTGGCAGGGCTGAGCTAGCGGGCAGACACAGAGGGGACATGGGGGCTTGGAAGAAGGGCGGCTCTGGGGGGTGGCAGCTGAGCCCCTGACACTAGGCCAAGGCCCTCAGTACTGCCACTGGGTTTGTGGCTGAGGCCAGTAAGGAAGTTCCTTTTGGGGGCCCAGAGCCCCCACCCCAGCCTGTGGCATCGATGGCGCTGCACCAGGGCTGCCTTTATCCTGGGACGAGGACACCAGGACGTCCTGCCTCAGGAACCCCTTCCTGGCCCCCAGGGTCCAGGGCTCCCCTGAGGGCTGCATCTTGGCAGGACAGGGACACGGCAGGTAACTCCCCTGCTGTGGGCGCCGCAGCTTCCTGGGGGACAGGGCCCCAGTGCAGCCCCCCCACTCCCACACGCGCTCAGGCCAGACCCAGGCGGCAGGACCCAGGCACCTGGGGACGTCCTGGTGGCTGGAGCTGCTAAGGGGTAGCAGCAGGCTGGGGACCGCCACCCTCCAGCGATCACAGGCAGCAAGGTCACGGCGGTCAACACTGAGCCCTGGACCCAGCATGGGGGGCATCCGGGGGTGCAGATGCGAGCAGACGCCCCGATCCCCTGCCTGCACTGGGCTCTCAGGGCCGCGGGATCCGTGCGCACATTCCAGGTCAGCCCCAGGACCCCTCGACAAACACACGGCAGATGTTCAATAAATACTTGTTGGTGGGGGAGGTGAGGGCACAGGGAGGTGGGCAGGCCGGGGAGCATGCAGGGCGGGCCGCCCGCCGTCCCCACAGCCCGGCCTGGTCGGGGCGGGGTCCCACTCAGGGGCGCAGGTGGCAGGGCAGTGAGGGGAGGGCGCTGTGCTGTCCTGAGTGGGGTGGCCAGGCCCCCAGCGGGGCGGGGTGGGCAGGGTCTGGGGTGTCACGGGGCAGCAGCATGATGGGGTCAGAGGTCAGGTTGGGCCAGGCTGGCCCACAGTGCAGTTCCAGAGAAAAAGTGTCCCGGTGGCCGGAGCTCCGTCCCCACCAGCCACGTCCGCGCTGCTGCTCGGGGCCGGGCTGGCGGCCACCTGCTCCGTGCACGGGCCCCACGTCCTGCCGCATCTCGTGCCGTGCAGACCCGCGGGCCTCGGGACCGCCTCTTGCTAGGGCTTGTGCTTGAAGTGGGCTTCCACTGGAAACGGCACAGGCGTCTGGCCTCGTCACAGCCACACGGCGCTGGGCACAGTCCACCGGCCGGCCCCGCCCCCTCACCTGCGTACTCCTGGGGCAGCATGGGCCTGTCCACCACCTGCCGGAAGGTCTCCAGCCACGCGCGCTGCTCCGCCTCCGTCTCGCAGGCCAGCAGGAACCTGCGCTCCGGCGTGACGATGGTGATGCCATGTGGCCAGCGGTGGCCCTGGGTGGATGGCGGGAGCCTGTCCAGCACCGTGTAGCCGCTCTCCCGGCTGCCGATGAAGACCTCCCCGCGGGCGAAGGCGTCCTGCGGCAGGCACAGGCTAAGCCGACGGGGCCCTCGCCCTCCCAGCAGCCCCCCACTCGGTCCCAGGGTGCCAGAGCCCCCCTACCAGCGGGTCTTTGAAGTACATGAGCCTCCTGTCGTCCAGGGTGAACCAGCGCTTCCGGAAGCCTTCCGTCTGCTGTGGGACAGTGCCGGACACCGGCAGGTAGGCCCGAGGCTGCCCAGCCCTGCCCCACCAACCACAGCCCCCAGGGGGGCAGGGCGCGCACCGTCCTTCCCTCCCGGGGACGAGCCGCTGGGGGCCATGCTGCCTCCCGCCCTGCACTGGCCAGCGGCACCGTGCCCGCTCCTCAGACTCCAGGCTCTGGGCTGCGAGGCCACCTGGGTCCTGGGCTCAGAGTCGCCCTGCGGCCGGGACTGGACTGAGCAGGTCACAGCACATGGTGCGGAGCGGTGGGCGGGCCCCAGGCCCCTTGGCAGGTCCTGGCTCAGCAGGGCCCCTGCTCTTAGGACGTGATTCGGGCCGGGCCATCCACGCCAGGGGGACCCGCTAGGGGCACGCAGAGGCCAGCTATGGCCTCTCCTGGGCGTGCTGCCAGCTCAAACAGCCGCCCCGGCCCCACCAGGTCCCCAGTGACCAATGCTGACCGCGGACTGAGACCTGGGGCCCGGCGGCCGAGCGGACGTACCTTGGGCCCCGTCTTCTCCATGTAGCCTTCCCTCAGGTAGCTCCTGGTCAGCTTTGGCACCAGCTGGGGCGGGAGATAGGCTCAGGGCCCCGCCCCCCACAGCCCCCGCCCCTAAGCCCAAGGCCCCAGAATCAGGTTGGTCCACTGTGGTTGCCTCAGGGGCCTCAGGCGGTCCAGGTGGGCCCTGGGTCACCCCCGACCCGTCCCCCGGCCCAGGGTGACAGCAGCCACTCACGTCAGCGTCGCTGGCGCCCGGGAAGGCCACCTGCAGGTAGTGGAAGCGGGCGGCACGCAGCGCGTTGAACCAGTCCACCATCTCCTGGGGGCAGAGCGGGGCGCGGGCCGCTGTGGGTGAGCTGCCCCCGGGGCGCCTCCAGGCCCACCCCCATCCCTCGGGCCGGGGGCCCCACGTGCGCCCGTGCTGGGTGGCGCCCGCCATGCACGCAGGCGGGGGGTGGGCACAGCCCCGCTGGGGGAGCCTGAGGGGGCCGGGGCGGGCACTGGGCTGTCGGGGTGGGCGGAGGACAGCAAGCGGGTCTCGTCCTAGCTTAGGACAGTGAGAGGCCTTTCTCAGAGGACTTTTCCAAGACGCGTGTGGCCTCTTTTCCAGAAGCAGCTCGTCTGCTCAAGCCCGCCCAGCCAGCCTGCCCTGCCCTGCGGGCACACTGCGCGGGGGGCAGCCTGGTGCTGCCCGGGCCCCATGTCCATGTGGCGGCCGCCCCGGCCTGCCTGCCCACCGCCGCCCTTCCGCCCTCTGCCCTGTGAAGGCCCCGGCTCCGGCCTTCCCACACAGAGGTGCCCGGTCCTCTCCTCCCAGGCCCTGGCGTGCTGGGGTCCTCCAGCTTTGGATGAACCCAGCCTGCTTCCTCTGCCAACACCTGGCCAGAGCCAGACCCCACACGCCCGTCAGCCCTGGCCCCCAGGCTCCGAGCAGCCTCCTGCCCACACGCTGGGCACAGACCCCATTGGCACAGAGGCAACTGGCCCCGGGAAGCCCAGGCCCCGCCCCCCCCGAGGCAGAGCCGCAGTGTTCCCCTCTAATCTGGACCCTGTAAGGGTCCCCAGCTCATGCCTGGCGCCCTGCCCCCCCCACTGCACCGCTGGGGCCTCCAGCTCCTTCCCCCTCCCCCTAGGCCAGAGACCAGCCCCTGCCTGGTCACTAGCACTGGCCGCCCACGTCCCTCAGGCCCTCCTGTGCATCACCGAGAACAGCACAGCGGGAGGGGCCACCCGAGAGGCCAGGCCGAGCCAGGCCAGACCCCGCGCTGGCTGCTGCGGCTCCCGTAGAGCCAGGCCCACGACGTGGCCCGCAGGCCCGGCGGACACTGCCAGCCCCCCATGGCAAGGCCGCCTCGCCGCCACGTTCCTCTCCCGCCTTGTCCACCTTCTTCCACGTGTCCTGTTCTGTCCATCCACAGGCCCTGCGCACTCGCCACTCTGACGTCCTGGAGTGCTGTCCCCATCCCTTGGGACAAGGTCCCCCTCCCACCATTATGGGCTCTCTTCGGAGCACTCAGCATGGTTAGAACGTCAGTCGCGTGGCTGTGACTGCTGCCTGTCCCCACTGCCTCACCGAGGAGAGAGCCACCAGCACCCAAGCAGGTCGGAGGGAGGGGGCCCAGCGAAGCGTCACATGACTGCACACACGGAAGACCCTGGGCTCCCAGCACACCTGTGCTTTGCCTTCCCATCACCATCAGACGTTCAAGAGCCAGAGACAGTGACTCTTGGGAGCGGCAAGGCGGGGAGGGGGGGGAGGGAGGGAGGAGAGGCCGCGCGTCGCGCACCAGGGACCCTGAGCAGGGTGTGAGCAGAGGCCCCAACGGCAGCTGGGGGCCGAGCACAGCGGCGCGTGTCTGCACGGCGCCCAGCGGAAACGCCTGTCACCGAGGCCCAAGGCCGTCCAGCGGAGGCGAGGGAGCGGTCCAGCCCCCCGGGGAACGAGGGCGGGGACGCCGTGACCAGCGGACCTGCCCGCCCTGTGAGGGATGCTCGGGGGTCCCTGCAGGCGACGTGGCCAGCCGCGGACAGCCGCACAGCCTCACGGAGAGAGGAGGAGCCCCGCGAGGCAACACGTGGCCAGCCGTGCACGCCAGCGCGTCGTGACCGCGGTCTGTGAGGGTGCTCTTTGTTCAGCACGTGACTTAAGACAAAGACATTTAAAAACTATGACTTCTACGGCCACGCCGCCCTGAACGCGCCCGATCCCGTCTGATCTCGGAAGCTAAGCAGGGTCGGGCCTGGTCAGTACTTGGATGGGAGACCGCCTGGGAAGACCAGGTGCTGCGGCATTAAAAAGCAAACGAACAAACAAAACAATTGTCACTGTGAAAGCCAGTATTACATTTATGCATCTAACGACGGACCTTCAAAATAAGAAGCAAAACCAGAATCAAAGGGGAGACAGTTCTGCACGGACAGCTGGGGACGTCACCGCCCGCTCTCAGCAACGCAGAGGGGCCAGGCGGGAGCCGCTCGCCGCTCGCCCTCCCGTGACGCGGCGCCCAGTCTTCTCGGGCGCACGGGGACGGGCCGCTGTGAGGCCACAGCACGGATCTCCGTGGATCTTAAAAGACGCGTTTCGTACACAGTCTCCTCGGCAACCACAGCGGATGAAGTTAAAAGTCAGCGACACAAAGAAATCCAGAAAGTTCACAGTTGTGGAAATAAAACCACCGACAGATTCAAAGAAGCTGCCACAAGGGCGACTGGAAGCTCCTTGGAGACAAACGAAAGCAGAGACGGCAAACGAGAACCTACCGTCCGCGACAGCCGTGCGCAGGGGCACTTAGAGCTGTACCCGCGGACGTCCAAGCGAGAGACCTCCAGTCCACAGCCTCGCTTTCCAGCGTGGAGAGTTAGAGAAAGAACCATCAAAACCCAAAGCCGCAGAAGTAATGAGATGATACAGATCAGAGCACGGATAAATGGAACATAGAGAACAGAAAGGCAACAGAGAAAATAAAACGTGGAGTTGGTTCTTTGAAAAGATCAACAGATTGAGAAAACCAGCTCAGCTAGGTAGAAAACAAAGGAGAAGACTCAAATTCCTCAAATCAGAAATGGAAGTGGGGACATAGCTACCCATTCCACAGAAACAGAGTGAAGAGTATGCTGTGAGCAACTGTTCACCCCAAACTGGATCGCCTAGACGGATAACAAATCCCTAGAAACGCCACGCCTGCCGAGGCTGACACGCATCGACACGCAGGCTGAACAGAGCCACGGCGAGCAAGGAGCCCGGGGCGGTCAGCAGCCGGCCCGCGAGGCAGGCCGGGGCCCGAGCCGCTAACGAGACTGCTGCCGGCCCTCAGACTCTTCCACACCCTGCCGGGGACGGCTTCCGAACTCCCCGAGGCCAGCACGACGCTGGCCCGGAGCCAAAGACACCGCGGGAGACACCGCAGGCCGGCGCCCCAGGGAACACACGCAGCCCCTCAGGGCGCCCGCGGACCCGCCTCGGCTGCTTCGCCGGGGTCCCGCACCCCGGCCGAGAGACGCACCCCTGGGACGCGAGGCTGGTTCCACAGCTAACGTCGGCCACCGTGACACACCACAGGTCGCCACTGATGCGCAAACGCACGTGAGGGAATTCACACGCGGTCTCAGCAGAACGGGAAGCCCAAACGCTCCTCGAGAGGAAGGCCCGCACCGGAGCCCAACCCGCCCTGGCTTCAAAGCGTGCTCCAGAGCCCCAGCGGTCAGCACGCAGGACGGACAGACGGACAGGCCCGGGAACAACCCTCGCGCGTGGCTCACGATGCTGACGAGGGGCCGCGCGCACTCGGTGGGGACAGTCTTGCCAGCGTGCAGTGCTGGGGACTTGGACGTCCACGTGCAGAAGAGTGAGGCTGGACCCCTGCTCAACACCACGCACGAGGATTAACTCGGGGTCGACCGAGGACCTGAAGCGGCCAAACCTTTGGAAGAAGACACGGAAAGCTCCACGGCGTTGGGCTCGGCAGGAACTGCCTGGTCACGACACCAGCGGCAGAGGAAGCAAGCGAAAAAGGTGCCGAACAGACTTCATGACAAGTGAGCGTCTCTGCGCATCGGAGACGCCCCCGCCAGGGCCGAGGCTCCCGCAGACGGCGGGGCACCTGCTGCCTGGCGAGGGGTCACGAGCCGGAGGACAGCGACGCCACGGCAGGGACACAGCCCGATCCGGACACGCGCAGGACTGGACGCGACGGCCAGCACGAGGGGTGCGACACCGCTGGTCACTGGGGAAACGGGGCCACTGCCTGGTGTGGCCGGCGGCCGTGGGCGGCCAGTCGCTGGGGCAGCAGGTGGACGTCGCCAAGTAACCAGCGTGGCGTTCCTGGTTCCAGCAACCCTGCCTCAGGCCTGCGTGCCCCAGTCGGGCCTCCAAGAGGCGTCTGCACCACGAGCTCACAGCGGCCACCAGGTGGGGCTGCAGATGTCCGTGACGACCGAGAGACACAGTGGGACCCCCTCAGTGGGGTGCTGCCCAGCCCCGGAGACGGAGGGAACCCCAGCACCTGCTGCACCGTGGCGGACCTCGGGGACAGTGTGCCGAGTGACACACACCAGTCACGAAAGGACATGCGTGTGTGCGTCCAGTCGTGTGAGGACCAGGGGCCGTCAGAGTCGGGGACCGGACGCGGAGGTGCCCAGGGGGTAGGTGATGGGGACGGCCTCGGTTCGGGACGGTGGCGTTTGCAGACGATGGCGGGGACGGCTACAGCCAGCATGGACGTGCTTGGCGCCAGCGCACTGCCCGGGACAGTTCCGATGGCCAGTGAGGAAAAGCAGGGAGCCTGCATCCCCCACCTCAGGGCTCAGCACGCCCACTCTAAACCATGCGCACCTGCACGTGTGACGAAAACAGCGTGAAGCCACGCCGACGAGGGGGCTCGCCGGGGACGGGGACGGCTGAGGGCTTTCTCCCAGCCCCCTGCCCCGAGACGCTCGGTGGGGGGCAGGTGGGTCGGCCGTGGGGCAGAGCTGTGAATGCTGTGACTGCCCCCCAGCCTGTAGCCACCTCCTTCCCCAGGGACTCTGTGTCCCCAGCCCTTGGGCCATGGAGGGCAGCCCAGTGGCCTCTAGCTCTCCGGAGGCGCCTGGCGGAGCTGCCCTAGCCCCACGGCCTCGCACCCACCTTCCCATCCTCGTGGTAGATGAAGATGTTGCGGGTGCTGTTGTCCTTCAGGTAGGTGACCTGCAGCCCGTGAGGGTGGCCGATCTTGGCCGGCTGGAAGGTGGCGTTCAGGTGCTCGATCTTCATGACGGCCTTGGGCTCCCTGGCCTGGGAAGCGAGGCTGGGCCTCAGCATGGGTGGGCGGCTCTGGGCGCTGGCTGCAGGCAAGTCCCTGGCCCTCTCTGGGCCTGGGTTTTCTGATCTAAGTCTACGGTACCCCTTTTCCCCAGGGGATGAGGACAGACACTCGGCATCTGGGCAGACCCCACCCCACCCCAGGCCCCTCAGCACTGGTCCATCTGGTCCGCCCACCCCCTCCCCTCATGCAGGCGGGGGCGCATGGGCTGTGGACACGAGCTGCCCACGGCTGTCGGGGCAGGACCTCCAGGACCCTCCCACCCCAGCCTACAGGTCCCCCAACATGTGCTGGCTTGGCGGGGTTCCTGCTGACCACAGCCAGTCCCCTCCCTCTCGGGCTGTGGCCCAGGAGTGGATGGGGGGTCTCCAAGGACCATATCCCCAAGGGAGTGGGAGAAGCTGAGGACGCGGCCCTGCTGGCCAGGGGCCAGTGTCCAGCAGCACAGCCCCACACGGATGGCCGGACCATGCCCACGGCCAAGCCCCCCACCCCTCCCCGGCCGGCTCACGTCGCTTCTGTTGAAGTACTTCAGGGCCCCTTCTCGCTCCGTCAGCACAAATTTCCGGCTCAAAAACTGCCCGTTGTCTCTGCCCCGCTTCCAGAGAAAGCCCTCGCGGTATCCTGGGGAGGGGACGGGGGGGAGGGACGCGGGGTCAGCTGACCTGAGCCCAGCCCCAGAGGAATGGTGGGTGGACTCTGGTCCCCAGACCGTGGCCCCCGCGGGAGGGGCGTGGCTGGGTGTAGCGGAGTCTGAGCTGACCCGGCTGGGGCCACCTGTGCACAGACCAGGAGCTCACAGGGGCTGGGCCCCAGGCCGCCCGCTGCGGGTCCCTCTGCCCAGTGGGGGGCTCCCGTGTGGACCTGTGACAAGTGCACGGGCTGTGAGCGTTGACGCACCTGCATCCCGCCGGGTTGGGTGGCCGTTACCGCAGGGCGGGAGCACGGCGCCCCCGCCCTGTCATTGCTGAACCCCCTTGGCGTCGCCACATCCCGGGGCCCGGGGAGAGTCACTGAGCTGCTCCGATCCAGCAGTTCAGAGGGGACCCAGGGACGCCGCGCCATCGCCATCACTGTGGCGAGCAGCTCGGCCGTGCCCAGCGCACCCATGTCATCCTTGGGCGTCCTGCCCCCCAGGGCACGTCCCCGGCAGAACTGCGGAGTCACAGCCAGGGCGTGTGGGCTCCCGGGGCACTGGCCGGAGGCTGTCCCTCTGCTCCCACCCCGGGCTGGAGCGCGAGCTCCCCGGGGAACAGGCCTGTGGCCTCGGGCGCTGAGTACCATGAGGTGCCCCGAGGGCTGGTCCACGCCGGGAGGAAGAGCCGTCTGGACGGGGTGTTGCCTCTGCTCACGCTGACAGCAGTGGCCAGCATTTCACCCCCGCCCCCACTGCTGCCTGGGGGAGGCAAGGGGCCAGGTATTTCCTCGGCCCTCTGGTGTCGCAGAGGGGTCGGGTGCCAGATGGGGCCAGCTTCCTCTCCCCCGACATCTCAGAGCCCATAGGGCGACGGGACAGCCCCAGGACATCCTGGCCCCCTGCACACAGCACCAGCAAGCCTCGCCCTCTGAGGTAGCGGCCAGCACCGTGTCCCCACCCGGAATGGTTGCTGACCCTGTGCCCAGCGAGGCAGTGCTGGGAGGCCATGGGCCTCGGGGTCAGGGCTGGCTGCTGACCCTGGGTCAGCCGAGGCACAGCGTCTTCATGAAGCAGGTGGGACAGTCCCACCAGCACCCTGAGCACCCCTCGGATAGCCCTGCCCAGCGCCGACACACGTCATCGTGTCTGATCCCCAGAAGGACCTCTGAGGCACGGTCTGTCATTGTCCCTATTGTGCAGAAGAGGAAACTGAGGCTCAGATCCTGGTCTGAGGTCACCTCTCCAGTGGGGGGCTGGAGCAGCTCCAGCAGGAGCCGTGGCGGGAAGCCAGCGGTCAGGCCTGGAGCCCTCGCCCGCCCGCACTGCCCGGGCCCAGCAGGTGGCAGCAGAGCCTCAGGACGGGCAGGCGGCTGCCCCAGCCACACAGGAAAGGCCCGCCCAGGCCCCTCGGCCCCGGACGCCTAGATCCCTGCACCGCAGCTGCCGTGCTTGTGGACAGGCACCGGCCAGGGCGCCCCGCTGGCCCTCTGCAGATGGGCAGCCGTCTGGCCTCGGCCCGAAGAGGGCGTCCCCCTCAGCCTCAGCGTCCCCGTGCATGGGGTGTGGACGCCGGCCCCTCCGTGCAACGCCCCGCAGCGCGCACGACTCCTGCCCACCGGGTCCACGAGGGCCCAGCGGTGCCTCCGGGCGCAGGAGAGGGCGCGAGGGCGGGGCCTGACACCGGTGGGCGGGGACTGGGGCGCACGCTGCAGCTTGGGGTGACGGACTGCTCCGTGCCTTGCCTTGTCATGGCGCAGGCTGCACCTGAGCAGACATGGGAGTCGCGTGCGAATTACCCCGTGTGTGTGTAAGTTACGCATTCGTTTGTTGGGACCACGTGGCCTTGCTCTGAGGGGACGCCCGCGGTAGGTGCCGGTGGGGGTGCGGGCACCAACGTCACACGGCCAGGTGTGCCCAAAAGCGCACGTGAACGCAGGCTGGAAGGTGCGGGGTGGCATGAGCCCAGATGGCGAGTAACTGTGTGTGAACGTGTGGGTGCACACAAACACGTGTGTGCTGTGCGGATGTGTGAGTGTGCATGTGCGTGTCCTGGGCCTGTCCAGGGACAGCTGACCCCCCCCTGCGGGGCCCAGCACCTTGAGGAAGGCAGGGGCAGTGGGGGGCTCCAGCCAGGGACCCCGGGCGCCAGCGTCCTGGTCACGTGGCCTCGTGTGCTCTCTCCTCCGCTGGCTCGCTCAGCAGCAGCGTGCACACAGCAGCCAGGCACGCCCACTGGGCTGGGCCTCGGCAGGGGTAGGGGCGGGGGGGCGGGGCTCAGGGGCTGAGGGTGGGCTCTGTTCCGTGGGTCCTTGTTTGGGGGCATGGAGCTGTGTCCCCATTTTGTGCACAAAACAATCCGAGACCCAGAGACATTTCCTGGTTGCTGGAGGTCACATGGGAGCCAGCAGGGAACTGGGACCAGGTTCCGGTCCCTGGCAGGGAGATGGCTACAGTGAGGCTGGAGGCCCCCAGGTCTGTGTCACCCCCTGGAGACCTCCACGCCCCCAGCAGCCAGCACTGGGCGTGCACGCGGGGACACCCCGTGCTCACCGGGAGGCTCGCCGGCTCCTGCCAGACCAGACATGCAGACGCCCCGCCCGGCTGTCTAGGCACCTGGCAGAGCTGAGGGAGCAGCACCCCCAAGAGCACAAACGTCCACATGCCCCAAACCCCGAGACCCACACATGCCAGCACGACAGCAAACCCAGCCTGGCCCTGCCCACCGCCTGGTTGGACCGCTCGGCCGCCTGCCGGCCACCCCGGAGGTGCTGTGGGCCCTGTGGGCCCCTTGCTGACGCCACGTAATGCTTCCGATGGCAACCAAGCACCGGGTACCACATGCCCCACTGCAGAGACGGAAACCAAGAGCAGGTGGGCCCTGACGCTCCCTCAGGCAGCGCTCAGCCCCACCTGTGCCTTGGCAGGTGGGGCGGGTGGCAGCCTGACCTCTCTGCCCTGCCAGACTGGGGGTGCCATGAGGGGCAGGGAGACGAGCAAAACCCAGGGGTAGAGCAGGGGCCACAGCCTCAGCAGGAAGTGCGGTGTCTGTCAGTGACAGGGGCGGCCTGGGTGCCTGGCCCTCTGGACAACAGGGGCATTGTCCACCATGAAAGGCAGCCATTGAGGCTCTGGCTCAAGGCGTGGGGAGGGAGCTGGAGAGCTGCTGCCCAGGGTCACCCTGGCTGGCAGGAGCAGAAGGGCGCCTGGCCGGTGACCTTGGCCAAGGCAGAAGCACAGGGAACTGGTGGGGGGGGGGGCAGGCCTCTGCCCACCTGGGGTCCATGTGGAACCTGGTGTCCTCTGCACGTGCTGTGCTCCCTGACGCCAGGTCCTGCCCGGCTAGCAGCTCTCAACCACACATGGTGACCCAGAGGGAGAGGGGGCGGGCCCTGCGCCCGGGCCTACCCCCTTCCCCCCCACGCAGCTCGTCCACACCCACACCCACTGCCCCTAGGACGCCCTGGACCACTGTCCAGGGCACGAGCTGCTGCCTCGGGCGCAACACTGCTGACCCGTGGGCTGTCCTGTCCCCCGCACTTGTCCTGTCCCCCGCCGGCCTGTTCCAAGACCACGCTGCTCGCGAAGGCTGCTGGCCAGGCGGGCCGGCCAGCGTCCCCTCAGAGTGTGTCCGACGCCCCTTGCAACCGAGGCGAGGCCATGCGTCCAGCGTGCGGTCACGCCTGTGACGGGGACAGGGGCGTGGTCGCCCGGGGAAGGCAGCAGTGGCCCCAGTCCCGAGCGTCCTCCAGCCTCACCTGAAACAGGCTCCTGCCCTGCGGAGGGACATCCCACTCCCTCCCGGGCGATCTGCTGGTCACTCCCTCCTCCTCCCGTCCCTAGCCGCTGCTCCTGTCCCTCGCCATGGAAATCCCTCTGCCCTGAGGGTCAGAGCCGTGTGGCGAGCTCAGACTGCCCAGCTGTGGCCACTGCAGCCCCTCAGACGCCAGGCTGAGGCCCCACAGGTCATGGCCCGCGTGCCTGGACAAGCTTCCCCGCAGGTCCGAGCACCCTGGCCCCGCCCCGCCCAGGCCCCAGCCCATTGCCCCCACACGCAGCATCCCTGAGGCCCACCAAAACCGGACTCAGCCCCAGCCCTGCGACCGCAGCCCCAGGCAGCCCAGGCCCGGACCTCGAGCGGCCTCTCTCGAGCCCCCCCCTTCCTCCCTGCACCCGGGACTTCTGCATTCTGGTGGTGAGGGTGCTCCTGTGGCTAGGCCAGGAGCAGGAAGTGCCCACGGGGATCCCCGAGCTCCTCCACACAGGGCTGGGGCAGGCTGCGGTGCTGTGTCCCCCAGTGGGTGGGGCTGGTGGAGGGGAGGGGTGGGGCAGGACCAGAGCGCTTGTCCTGTCCCGGCCTGTGTGGGGCCTGAACTAGAGCAGCTGCCGCCCCTCTGTGGGGACAGGAGGCCCACAGGCTGGGGGTGGGGAGTGGCGAGGGGGCCAGGTGCCCACAGCTGAGCTGGTGCAGGGAGGACAGCAGGGGACGCAGCACGGCTGTCAGGGGCCGGAGCGTCAGCGTCCCAGCTCCACCTCCCCACCCCACCCCAAGCCGCCGTGGCCCGGCCCAGCCCGGCGCCTAGAACCAACGCCGGGAAAGCGCGCGCTCGCCCTCCCGACCCCGCCCGCTCCAGTCAGGCCGGCGCCGCGTGTCCCGGGTCGTCACGACACGGTCACACGGCCACCCCGACCACGCGCGCGACCTTCCGCACAGCCCCGCGTGACAGCGTTAGACACTCGGGCCTGCTGGAGTGGCGCTGCCACTAGGGGTGTCGGTGGTGACCAGAGGGCCAGAGGCAAGGCGAGGACGGAGGCTGCACTGGTCGCACCGACGGGACCGCGCCCTGGCCGGGCCGAGCAGCACACGGAGCCCGTCGACCCTCCGCCCGTTTTCCTTCACCCGGGCAGGTGTGTCACGACCAGAGCGTCCTGAGTGAAAAGGCGCGCGGAGCGGTCATGGCCCAGCCCTGTGTGAGGCCACGCGCCAGGTCGCTGTCAGCTGCTAGAGGTTGTACCGGGACCAAAGGGCTTTGGGGCGGCGTTCCCGAGCCTTCCCGGGGCTCGAGGGCGGGGCCCGGGGCTGCGCAGGCGCAGAGGCGCGTGCGCGCGCTTCCAACGCTCGTGCTCGCTCCGCCCCACGCGCGCGCGACCACGCATCAAGGCAGGGGACGCTGGGGAGGTGACCCCGAGGGGCCTGCTCTGTAGGAGCACTGGCCACAGGCAGAGCCCTTCCAGGCCTTGCAACCACGCCAGTCACGTGCTCCGGGCGTCCCGCGCAGACGGCATAGAGGGACCCCTGCCGGAGACACACGGAGCCCCAGCCAGCCATGCCGCGGTCCTCCCGGTGCCCGGGCGCTGACAGCCCCCGGCCTCAGGGCACCTCCAGTGTCCCCCTCCTCGCCCCACACTTGGGCCCAGAGGCCTGTCCACCTCCCCGCCGGCACCCACTTGCCACACAGAGCACCCCAGAGCAGAGGCGAGCCCCCGCCCCCCCCAGTCAGGAGCCCAGGTGCAGCTGCAGCCCCGAAGGCCCCCACACACCCCTCCCTCGCGTCTCGGGGGTGAGCATAAGGCCACCCAGCTCAACAGGCCCAGGGGCCTGACACGCGGTCACCCAAGTCCCTAAAGGCTCTACGGCTCTGCGGCTCTGGGCGGGGGACAGAGATGGAGACACAGGCACAGAAAGGCAGGGACTGGAGCGGGGGTGTGGTCCCGCCTTACCTGCAGAGTACGGCTCCTGCTTCTGGGGTCCGTGAACTCCTGCCGCTCGTACTTGGCCCGGATCCACTGCTCCCGCAGGAGGCTGAGCAGAGGGGAGAGGAAGTCGGCCCGGGTCCGGCCGGTGCCGTGGCGACACTCCCTGAGCCGCCCGGGTCCGGCCGGTGCCACGGGACGCTCCCTGAGCCTGCCCGCGGGCCTGCTCCTGGAAGAACCACGGGTCAGGGGGCCTTGAGCGTGTCCCCCGGCCTGGCAGAAGGCAGGGCTGGGCCCCCAACTTTGAGTTTTAAAACTGTTTCTGAATCAGACAGTTTTAACAATACCTCTGCTCTCTAAAAAACTGAGATATAATTCACATACCATCACCCATTTAAAGTGTTCAACTCTGGTTCATAGCATATCCACGAGATGTGCAACCACCACCACTGTCAAGTTCCAGAACATGCCATCAGAAGCCTGCAGCCCCGGCCCCCTTTGGCCTCTGTACCCCCTGACGCCAGCCCATCGGGAGGTGGTGCTGGCCCAGAGGCAGCACTCGGGCTCTGGTGGCCAGGTGGACCCAGGAGGTTTGCTCTGCGGGGCGCCCCGACCACACAGCCCTCCAGGCCCCTCCACCTCCAGCTACCTGCCCCCCCCCCAGTGAGGCCACAGCTGTCCTCACAGGTCAGGCACCTCCATGAGCCCTGCCTGCCACTCGGGACCCAGGCTGCTCCCCATGGTCTGTACCCTCCAGGCAGCCACATGGACACGCAGCACCTGTGCCCTCGAACCCCTGCCCAGTCCTGCCCTCCTCCCCCAGTGCCCACGAGACCCTCCGCCCCCTGCGGACATGGTCCCTCTGAGCTAGCGGCCTCCTCCCCATTCCCCTGCCTCTGCCTCGCCTCCCAGCACTCGGGCTGCGCGTGAGGCAGCATCGCCGTCAGCCGAGGTGCCAAGACCCCGACCCCGGAGGGCCGCGTGCCCTTCGTTTCTCTCTGACCCACGTAAATTTAAGCGGACACCGTGCAGACGTGCACTGGGCCTTGGCACGCCGCCCCTCCCTTTCTGGGCGACGCACAGCCCAGGCTGCCCGCCCCAGGTGGAGGGTGGGCGTGGCTTCACGCATCCTGGTGCCCAGGCAAGGACAGGCCAGGCGGGGCGGGAACACTCTGACCGCACACCGGCCAGCCACAGCCAGCCAGGACGCTGTGCCCGGCGCCAGGCGCGCTGGGGCCGATCCCGTCCCCGCGGCAGCGCCCACCCTCGGCGGAGGCTCTGGGGACTCCAGCCCTGGGCTGCCGTGACACGTCACCGCACATGGGCCACCTCCCCCCGCCGGGAGCCCTGGCATCCGCAGTCCCCCGCTCTGCGGCTGCAAACTTCGGTCTGCCTCCTCTTCTGTGGCCTCCTGGCGTCCCTGGGTGACCCTCTCCTGCCTCTTACAGGACACCGGCATTGGACTCTGGGCGGCCCCTAAACCCAGCCCAACTCATTCGAGATTCTCCACTCCATCTGTGAACGAGGCCCCTTCACGGCCTGGGCGACAACGTGGCTTGTCTCTGGGGGCGCCCCCACCCCAGCAGGGCCTCAGCCCCTCCTGCCCCGTTTCTGTCTGGAACACCAAGGCCTCCCGGGCCTGGCACAGAGGCTTCCAGAAGCAGCCGCCAGAGGCCCAGGAAGTGAGCATGACAGGTGGGGGGTGGAGGTGGGAGGTGGCCCTCATCCTGCTTGGCAGGGTTGTCCTGAGCCCCTAGGTCACCATGGGGACAGGCCTCACAGCCCCCTCCACCCCGCATTGGGGCTTGGGGTCAAGGTGGGTCCCCCTCAACCCAGAGCAGACCAGGGCTGGGACGAGTGTGGCAGGCTGCTGCCTCACAGAGCTGGGAGGGCAGGGGGTGGCCAGGTATGTGGGGTGACCGACTCCCACACTGCCCCCTGTGGACACCTGCCGAAGTGGCATCGTCTCCCTCGGCTGCCCCTGCTGTTCTGGACCTGACCGTCCATCCTGAATGTCTTCCCAACCCCACCTGCTCTGGCGGCCTCCGAGTGGAGAGTATCAGGACACCCTGCCCAGAGGTCAGGGCGGCCGTGCCTCCTGGGGAGGTGACGCTGTGGCACCTCACTTTTCCCTGCTCCCCGGGCGGCTCCTTTTGCCTCTAGAACCACAGTGGGGACACAGTGTCCTCATGCTCGGCCCACGGCCCGTGCCACTGCCCTCATCTCTGCCCGCCCTGTGCCCCTGGGACCCCACTGTGCATCCGTGTGATTCTGAGGCTGTTATGGGTTGAACTGCGTCCCCCTCATCCAGTCTCACACTGGAGCCCCAAACCCCAGGCCCTCGGATTGGCCCCAACTCGAAAACAGACGGGCGCAGACTCGTGAGTGAAGACAGGGTCATCCCAGGCCGGCTGGCCCCCAACCTGGTGTCCTGACCAACGGGAAACCTGGACGCAGGCGTGGAGGCCGGCCGTGCGAGGCCGAGAGGGAAGGCGGCGTCCACACGCCCCAGAGGGGCCGGGACCGGCCTGAGCGCACGGCCTCCCGGCCCTGGGATGATGCGCTGTCATGTGAGCTGCTGCTGTGTGGCGCTTTGTCCCCAGGGCCGTAGGCAGCAGCACCGCAGCCACGCTGCCCGCGGGGCCCGGAGGCGGCCTGCGTGCTCCAGGGCAGCAGCTGGTGGCACCAGGGCCCGGGCTCCTGTGAGCGTCCAGCGCCTGAGGACCGGAGGCGGGGCTGAGGCGGTGAGGCCAGTGCTGGGGCGGCTGCAGATGCAGATGCAGCTTCGCACACCACCCAGCGCTCACCTCCTGCTGTGCGGCCCGGTTCCTAACAGGCCACTGACCAGCACCAGTCCCCAGCCCAGGGTCAGGAACCCTGCTCTAGGACACCCCTGTGGCCCGGGACAGAGGGGCACCAAGCGGCCATGCCGCCAGTAAGCTGGGCTGCTCACCGCACCTCCGAGCCAGGGCCCCGCCGGCGTCCGGGCCACAGGAAGGGAGAGGCTGGTGTGACTGCCTTGCCCCGCGTCAGGCTCGACACTCAGGGTGACACAGTGACACAGGAAGTTTCGGCCCCGGCCACCGTAAGGAACCAGCCAGCTAAAAAGGTCCTGTCACGGGGCCTCAGAGCCTCAGACGGGGCGAGGGCAGGGACCACCGTGTCCGGAGGACTCCCCCTGGGCCAGCTGGGCCGCAGCCTCGCCTCGCCTCGTCGTCCCACGACGCTCACGCCACAGCTGGGGACATGGAGACCCCTGGGCCCCTGCCCGCTGGGGGCCGCTGCAGCCTGTTCTGCACAGAGCTCCGTGAAGTCCACACGACGGGGGCCGCCCCCCAGTGCATCCCTGCCACCACCCCCGCCCTCTGCGGGACACGGGCTTCACGCCCGCACCCGCCCACACCAGCACAGCGCGCAATGAGCCCGGGCACCCCCACGCCCCAGGCTGCGCCACCTGGCAGGGCTCCTTGGGGCCTGGCCTGCGTGTCTGCTGTGTGTGGGGACGTGGCAGGCTGGCTCCCGAGAACCTTCACCCAGTGGAAGCTTCTGGAAGGCACGGCCTGCCTGTGAGACACCCGGTCATCTGGCGGGGTGCTGACCACACACGCCGCAAGGGGCACGTCTCAGGGACCAGGACGCCCAGGACCGGCGCGCGTCCTGACAGGGACACAGGCCGGTGGCCAGTCTGCCCGTGCCGCAGGCTCTGATGAGCAGGACATGGGCTCACAGAGCAGCCTGCAGTGGGGGAGACCCTCATGCCTCAGGGGTCGTTTCCCGGCCTTGCCGGTTCACAGTGAGGCCTGGGGCCCCGGCGGGAGCTGCTAACAACAGACTCTCCCCCTCCCTGGCCCCGGCCCCACGCGAGAACCAAACCCCGGCAGGGAGGCCGTGCGGCTGGGCAGCCTGGCGGTGGGACCCAGGCGCCTGCGTGGCATGGCCCCCCGCTTGCCCTGCCCTTGGCCCGGAGCCCGGCCGGGAGTGACGCCGAGCCCCCGTGCTATTTCCCGGCGCCGGACAGTCCCGTCACTCACTGGCAGTCGGAGGCCGCGGGCCGGTAGTAGAAGGGTGGCACGCTGGGCTCGTAGGCGGCCTTCGCAGCGCTGTTCCCCTGGGAGGCCAGGAGCTGCAGGAGAGGGCGCGGTCAGCACCTGAGGGCCGGCCGCTGGCCCCGGGGGGCAGGAAGTCCCCCCCCACCCGACCACGCTGGGCTCGTAGGCGGCCTTCGCAGCGCTGTTCCCCTGGGAGGCCAGGAGCTGCAGGAGAGGGCGCGGTCAGCACCTGAGGGCCGGCCGCTGGCCCCGGGGGCAGGAAGTCCCCCCCCACCCCGACCAGGGAGCGTTGGGAGGGACCTGCCTGCCCCAGCAGGCGGGGGCCCTGCAGAGGCTGCGGAGAAGGCCATGTCCTCGGGCAGCGTCCCAGGTGCAGCCCCGCGGCCACCCCGAGACGGCAGACGCCCCGCTGTACCCCGCCAGAAACACCCCCGCGCACCTCACGCAGCGGCCTGGCTTCTCACTCAGGGGGCCCGGGCTGTGTGCCAGACACAGGGAGTGCCCTGGAGGCAGGCCCGAGAGCAGGGACAGCCAGCTCGGCAGCAGCTGACGGCCCTCGAAGCAGACAGACGGCGGACAGCAACGCAGGACGGAAAGGAACAGTTGCTTCCGTGCTTCCGAGGCACCCCGAGAAAGCGAGGCGATGGGATGAGCCTCACACACGTGAGGGGACGTGAAGCCACACACACAGGTCACGGATCACGTGATTCCATTTGTACGAAACGTCCAGACCAGGCAGAGCCACGGGGACCGGAGGCAGAGGGGTGGTTTTGGGCGCGGAGGGGGCCCCCTCAGGGGGCATGGAGAGGTTCTGGAACCTCACCGGGGTGGCTGCAGGACACGGTGAAAGTGCCCAGTGCCACTGAACCGTCCGCTGTAAGATGGTGCATTGTGCGCCAGGTGAGTTTCGCCTCAGTGATGAAGGGGACGTGGACTGGGCCTTCGGACCCGGCTGCACTTTTTATTTAGAAACCGTAATCGAGAACAGAAACTAAGAGCCGCAGCGTGAGAGAAAACGGTCACGAATAACGCTCTCCCGCGGGGCTCGCATGCAGCGCACAGAAGGGACCCCTGGCGACAGAAACCCCTCGGCAACGAGAAGACGGCGCGTTTGGGAGGCGGGTGCAGGATCCGAGCACGCGTGTCTCCCGAGCAGACGCCCACAGGCGCCCGGGAAGCTGCTCGCCGCCATCGGCCACCGAAAGGCGCGTCACGTCCACAGCGGGACGCCGGGTCCGCTCGCGGCCGCCGAGGTCAAAGGCTGCAGCACGTGCGGGACGCGCGCGGGGCGCATGGCGCCGTCTGGGGAAACAGCCTGGCCGTTCCGCGCACGTCAGTCACCGCGAGGCCCCCGGGGGCTGGACACGCGCGTTCACGGCAGCGGCCGTGCAGTGGCGGGGAGGGGTACCTGTGCTGGCACAGGAACTGCAGCCATGACGGGACGAGGCACCTGCTGTGACGCGATGCGCCAGGCACCGACGGCCACACCTGCGGGCCACACCTGCGGGCCACACCTGCGGGCCACACCTGCGGGCCACACCTGTGGGCCACACCTGCGGGCCCCGCCGCCATGGCACGTCCACAACGGGCCCCCAGGGCAGAACGCCGGGCCCCCGGCTTGCGGTGGGCTGGCGGCTGGTGGGCGGCTGGGGCCCAGTGGAGGGCTGGGTTCCGGGGCGAGGCTGGTTCCGGGGGGTGGGGCTCGGTGCCAGGAGGGGGACCCTGAGGCGTGGCTGCCGGGGCGCGGTTGGTTCCGTGATGGGAAACTATTCTGAAACTGGATGGTGGCACCGGCTGCACAGCCTGTGACCCACTGCGTGCTCTGAAGGTGAGTCGGGCGGCGTGGGAACGGGCCTCAGTAGAGCTGTTCTGAGTCAAACCCACCCTGGCAGAGAAAGCCGTCTAAGCTAGCTGCGAACCCCGAAACCACAAAAGGAAGAGCTGATGACTGCGAAGCCGCCACCAGCAGCCGCAGGCACCCGGGGGGGGCAACCCGCCTCGGAGGCGACGGCCCCGCCCCGCAGCTACCTGCGGAATGGAAGGGACCGGCAACGCAAGGAAAACCGCACCATGTCACCGTGACGCCCGGTCTCGTTCAGGGCGAGAAAATGCCAGCGGAGACTGCGGGTGACCCGCCTCTTCCTCGGCAGCGGGGGGTGGCCGGCGAGCCGGCGGGGCAGGGCCCTGGGGAAGGCGCCCACGGGACGGAGCAGCCCCGAGGGCATCTCCAGGTCGCGCGGAGGCACAGTGACCTCTGATGGTGCACCTCACCCAGGAGCTGGGGCTCCCACGAACCGCCTTTGTACGTGATGGCCGGTGCACCAGGGAGGCTGCTCACCGGCTGGGGTCACGGTGGGAGGGGACGAGTCCCACCCGTGTCTGGGGGGGCGGGGGGCTGGTGAGACTCCGCACTGGGCGAGAGTGCGGCCGCAGAGAGGGACCAGGCATCCCCGCGGACCGGCCGAAGCCACGCGGGACGCGGTGCGTCCCGGTGCGCAGGAGACCCCGATACCCAGGTGCGGGACAGGCCCAGCCGCCCCGCGGGCTGCTGCTCGGCCCTCGTGAGGAGAGAGGCGGGCGCCGGCCGCAGCGTGAGGGGCACAGCCAGCTCAGCGCCCCTGCGGGGAGAGGCAGTGGGGAGCTCACGGCTGAGCCCCAAGTGTCCAGGAGGGGCCGCCTGCCGGCTGCTCAGGCCTGGAGCCGGGCGGCACTCTTTCTAGGTGACAGAAATGTCCTAAAATCAACTATGGTGACGGCTGCACAACTCGGAGCACACGAAGGGCTCACTGTGGCCTCTAAACGGTGGCTGCAGCACGTGGCCCCGTCTCCGTGGGGCGGTGTTTCTGCAAAGAGGTCACGGGGGAGCACGAAGTTCTCACAGCTGCGAAGAACAGGCACAGAAACGCGGGCAGGGAGGTCCCTGCGGCTGGGCCACCGCCAGGGCCAGCTCACCGCCGGGCCCCAGGCTGGCCAGCTCGCGGTGGCCCGTGGACTCCCCGCTGAGCCCTGGGCCAGGAGCCGGAGGGCCACAGGGGCCCCCTGCACAGACTCAGAGAGAAGCTGGGACAGACCCTTAGTGTGGGGCCTGGCGCCCTGTAGGCCAAGCCCGAGGTCACCTTTGTCGTAGGGACGGAGCAGAGGAGCAGACGGGACAGAGGATGTGCAGCGCCCGTCAGGGCCTCGCTGGCACTAGCCCGTCTCTGCAGACCACGTGAGAGCTGGCGGGGAGACAGCAAGAGCTCCCGGCAGCTCGGGAGTCTGGGACCCCCACCCCGACCTGGCATCACACAAGTGTCGGTCACAGCACAAGTGTCGTTTCCAGCCGGGGTGGCGGGAGCGAGGAGTAGTGTCTGGTTTGGCCTTCCTGTGTCCCACTGGGCCAGCTGAGGTTAGGGTGCTTCGCACAACACTCGGTGAGCGTCCCTCGCACAGAGCGGCCTCGCTGATGCAGACTCTGCCTCAGGCAGGCCCGGGGGCCCGGGACTCTGCATCCCTCACGCACCCCTGGGGGAGGCCAATGCCACCAAGGTTACAGAGAGAGCGTGAACTACTTGCCCTCAGGTGGGGGCAGTGCACAGGGGTCACCAGCCTCGGACGCCCCGTCCTCACGGCCACCCCCAACCAAGGTGCCACCTTCCTTACCACAGCGACGGCGCCTCCTGCCACCCTCATCCCTGCAGTGGAGTCTCGAGCAGCCAGCGGGCTTTGCTCCCGGGCACTCTGCCTGTCCCCCAGCCACACCCACCTCTGCCGGGTGGTGTGCCAGTCCAGTCCCTGACCCTCATCCCTGACCCTCATCCCTGTCCCTCATCCCTGACCCTCATCCCTGTCCCTCATCCCTGTCCCTCATCCCTGTCCCTCATCCCTGACCCTCATCCCTGTCCCTGACCCTCATCCCTGACCCTCATCCCTGTCCCTCATCCCTGACCCTCATCCCTGTCCCTGACCCTCATCCCTGTCCCTCATCCCTGTCCCTGACCCTCATCCCTGTCCCTCATCCCTGTCCCTCACCCCTGTCCCTGTCCCTCATCCCTGACCCTCGTCCCTCGTCTAGAACAGGCTTCCCCGGCCCCGCGCTCACCCCACCCTGCTGCACCTGGACTGCAGCCCCTCCCCCCATCCCCCATCACCACCCTTCACTGCCCCATGTCCATTCCCTCCGTCTGCTGTCTAAGACCTTCTCAGGGCCGGCGACCTTGCCAGCCCCCCTGCAGTGAGGACTCCACGCCCCTGGGCCAGGTGGAGGGTACGGGGCTTGGCTCTTGGAACCCTCCACGGCCCCACGAGGACTAGCGATAAAACTCTAAAACTGAGCAGCGTCTCCAGCGCACACTCCATGCGGCTGCACTGAGCACAGCGTCCTAGACCGAGGCCCGGGAGCCGCAGTGCAGGGGAGGGGGACGGGGCCCTCCGCCCTCTGGCTCTGGGGCTGCCCCCTGCGGGCGGTGGGCAGGCAGCCACACAGGAGGGCCCCCCGATGCCGAGGCCCCCGCCCCCCGCCTCAGGGCCCGGAGCCCGGGGCACCAGGGGTGCAGGGCCGTCCAGGGCTGGGCAGGCCCCCAGGGGCCGCGGAGCTGCTGGGTCCCCCTCACCCCCCAGGCCGTACCTCCACTTGGGCCTCCTCCCAGGCGTCCAGGCGGATGGACTTGACCTTGCTGACCTGGGGGATGTTGCGGTGCATCCCGGAGCAGCTCAGACAGACGAACACCCCGAGGGTGTAGGAGGCCCAGTCAGGATCTGGAAGGCAAAGGCCAGTCGGTCAGGGGCAGGCGGTGCACGGCCCAGGGTCACGGCTGGGGGCCCCAGCCCCATGGGCCCTCCTCTGGCCTCCGTCCCCCACCTGTGCAGTGGGGGCTGGCAGAGAGGTCCCTGAGGTCGCCGGCTGTGTGTGGCCCACGCAGGGCCCTGCGCGGCCATGATGGGCAGCCCACCCCTTGTCCCAGCGTCCTGGGACAAACTCCGCTGGACACCACGGGGACATGCCACGGCCGTGGGGGACACTGGTGGCAGCGACTCCGCTGCAGACAGCTGCCGAGTGGCAGCGCGTGGCCAGTGCCCGCCTGTCGGGCGCGGTGGGGACGCCCAGGGCGACGTGTCCTGGCATCCAGGTCGCTTCAAAGTCAGACGCAGACGCCCGTGACGCAGCCGAGCCACACGAGTGTCGCTGTGCCCCTGCGGGGCGCGCGTGGGAACCACACAGCCACTCCCGGCGGACACGGCCCACCGGGGCAGGCAGGCTGGGCTGTGCCCCCCGCACACCCACGGGGTCACCACATGCTCAGTGGACCCCACAGAACCTCCTCCCGGACCGGGCAGGTTTAACTCAACATGCCCAGCTGAGGCTGCAGCCTGGGTGGGCTTCCCAGGAGCCCCGGGGGGCCGGGCTGCACCCACGGCCAGAACCAGCCACTGTCACCCCGCACCCTGCGGGCCCGCATGGACCGGCCCTGCAGGCCCTGTGGCCGGAGGGGCCGGGCGTCCAGGCCCTGGGTCTGGGTGGACACATTCCTCCGCAATCAGACAGGGCTGGGAGGTGGCCGTGCCCACACACGAGCCACCACAGGCCACCCCTGCCCTCCCGAGGACCAGCCCTGGCCCTCCCTTCAAGGACCCCAGAGGACGCGCCCTGGTGCCAGGAGGTCTAAGCCTCTCCTCAGACACCAAGCACCCAGGCCACAGGCGCACGCGGCCGTACGCTGTGCTGTGCGTGTGTGTAGGGTGTGCAAAGGTGAGTGTGTGGGGTGTGCAGGCAGCAGGCTAAGGACCTGCCCGCCCCCGCCCCAGCCTCAGAGTCCCCGAGGGCACCCGCCAGGCCCTGGGTCCAGGTCGCCCCCCGCAGGGTGGGGAGACCAGGAGTCAGCATCAGCCCGAGGGCCGGTCCTGGCCAGTCCCTGCGGAGCACTCTCCACCCAGCCTGGCCCGTGGCGTCCAGCCCCTGTCCGGAAGGGTGTGACTGCTCTATGGCCTAGTGCAGGGAGCAGAGGCCGGGGGGCAGGTCGCTGGCCCAGGACACGCGGCTTCTAAGTGGCACTCGGAACAGAGCAGTTTTGGGAGAAAAGCAGCCACGTCATCCCAGGGGCTCTGTGGGCACACGCAGTCCAGCCTCCTGCGGCCAGCAGGGTGCACGGGCATGGCTGTCAGTGGGGTAGGACCCACCGGGGCGGGAAGGGGCTCGGTGGGTCTGGGGTGGAGGGCATGGGGACATAGAGGCCGGCGCTTTGAGGTCACCAGGAGCCGCTGCCCAGCCCCCTCCCTGTACTGGGCCTGGCTGAATCCATGGGTCTCACCAGCGCCCGCAGGCTTGGGGCAGCCCAGAGACCAGGACACCTCAGAGCCTTGGTTCTGGGGGCCTCCCCAGCTCAGAAGAGCTGTGTGGGGAGGGGACAGGAGGAGAGGGGAGAAGGGGACAGGACAGGCCTCCGGCCCTCCCACTAGCACATCTGTCCACCTGGCACCCATCTGTCCACTCCTGGCTTCCCACCTACTCCCCTGAGTACCCCTGCTTGTCCGGCCCACAGTCCACCGGACAGCTCACTGGCCCCGGAAGCTGGAGCCGCACTTGTAAGCAGACATCACACCGAATTCCTGTTAGGACACTCGAGGGGCTTCTCACAAACACTGGCTGTTCCCCCAGGCCACTGCACCCCAGGACGCCTGACCAGCGCCTCCCCATCTGCAAGCCTCACCTCCGACCACCTGACCACCAACTGGGAGGTACCCCACGCATCCCCAGTCAGACGCCCCTCTCATTTTTTCACGGCATCTGCCAATCTGGGCATCTTCTGTCTCAACTGCCAGACTGTGAAGGGGTCAGGGGTCAGTTGTGCTGTGGCCCCTCCCAGCGGGCCTGGGCAGTCAGATGCTGCCGGCAGGGACCTGACGTCGGTGGTGCCCAGCAAGCCATGTCCCTGAGTTCCCTCCCATCACCCCACGACCTCCTGGGGTGCCGAGGGAGGGCCACCCTGTGATGGCCAGGCTGGCGTGGCCCAGGAGCCAAGGCTCTGCTGGGCGGCCTGGGCCTGCGTTTGTGGACCCGGAGGGTGAGCATCAGGGGCCTCAGGTCTGAGCCTCTGGGAGGGGGCAGGAAACCCTGTGCCTGAAGACAGGGCCCCCCCGCCGAGTGCCCCCAGGCACGTGGGGACCCAGAGACACTTCCACAGCCCAGACGACTGGAGCTGGGCTCAGTCCTCTGTTCTCAGCCTCTGCTCTCTTTCCTTGTCACTCAGGCTTGATGGCTCCAGAGGACAGACACACTGAATCCCTGCCCTGGGGGTCTGGCCAGCTGCCAGGCCCCGCCCCACAGGCCCCAGGGACATCTTGGGGCCCCAAGAGCCAGTGCCTCTCAGAGAAAGTGCTGGCCCAACAGGGAGGAAGGGAGGGGGACGGGTGGGCACACCGGCCTTGCAGTGCACTCACCGGGCGAGCCGCCTTGGCACCGGCTTTGCTCACCAGCCTTCCCTGCTGTGGGGACGCCACCCACTGTGACCCGGCGGTGATGCAAGGACCGGGGTGGGGGTGGGTGGGCAGGTTTCCCAGGAGAAAATCCCCCAGGGCAGGGCCACGGTCTCTGACCCAAAGCCAG
The DNA here is from genome assembly GCA_003508835.1 of Eonycteris spelaea. NCBI lineage: Eukaryota > Metazoa > Chordata > Mammalia > Chiroptera > Pteropodidae > Eonycteris > Eonycteris spelaea. The sequence goes on from PUFA01000126.1 coordinate 5,415,288, forward strand.
GCGAGGCAGTGTGGCCTCACAGCAGTCGCCCAGGGGAAGACAAGGGCCTCCCGGCCCCCTCCACCCGGGACCCCCCCTTCTCCGCCAGGGGCGACTCCCCAGCAGCCGGGCAGCTGGATGGCCCGCGAAGCCTGGTCGGTGCTGTCTGCCTTTTTAAGAAAACGTTTGCCAGGCCCTGCTTTAGAGGGACAGGTGGGTGTGATGCAGACAAGTGAGCCCAGAAAGGCACGTGATCAGAACCCACGGAATGGGCCACCTTTCTCTGACGGCAGGTACCGGGCTTCGAGGTTACAGGCCTGCCTGCCGCCTTGTGGCTGGCGTGAGCACACTGGGGCACCGTTCCGGGCGTGGGCCGCGCCCGCCCGCCCGCCTGTGTGCGTGTGCGAGCGTGCGCACACGGGCGTGCAGGCTAAGAGGACGAGAGCCAGTGACATCAAGTGTGTCGGGGACGGTGGCAACGCCAAGTTGTGACTTGAAGAGTAGGAAGCCTGTACAGGAAGCCTGTACCTTCGTGAGGAGACCCGTCCCACCGCCGCGGGAACAGCTGAGCTGTGGGGGGGCGGACCCCGCCGCGGGCGCCGGGCACGCGCACGCGCACGCGCACGCGCGCTGCGCAGGGCTGAGCCGGCTCGGCCTCCCCGAGCGCGGTCTGGCAGCCGCTCACATAGCTGAACCTGCGTCTCTCCTGCACACTAGCAACTCCACTCCTAGGTGTTTACCCAGAGGAAGGGAAAACATGTCCCCAAAAGATCCGCAAATCTAACAGTATATAAAAATACAAAAATCATGACTCATAGGTTTATACCAGAGTGCAAGGCTGGCTTAACATCTGAAAAGTCACTCAGTGTAATTCACGACGTTTATAGATTAAATAAGAAAAACCATGATTGGTAAAATAGATGCAGGAAAAGCATTTCACAAAGTGCAATATCCTGATAAAAATTCTCAGAAAACTAGGAATAGAGGGGAACGCCCCTAACTTGACACAGGGCGTCTGCGAACTGCCTGCGGCTGACGTCACCCCAGGGAGGAAGACTGACTGCCGCCCCGCGCCCCCCCCACCATGGTCAGGGCGAGGTGGGAACGTCCGCTCTGGCCACCCTGCCCACACGGAGCTGGGCTCTCGTCAGCGCAATGAGGCAGCGAAGAGAAATCAGAAGCATCTAGATCGGCAAGGAAGAAACAAACCTGCCCTTATTCACGCACGACGTGGTTACGTAGAAAGTCCGACGGATTCCAGAGAAACACTGCTAGGACTGATAAACAAGAACTGATGAGCAAGGTTGCAGGATACGAGATAAATATACGGAAGTCAACTGCGTTTCTGTATGCCACCAACGAGCAATTGGAAATAAAACATTTAAAAATACCATTTACCTCTAGGAATTCTTGCACAATAATGTGAGTATTCTTAAAACTACTAAACTGTATACTTAAAAAGTGAGTAAAATGGTAAATTTTGTTACATGTACTTACCACAATTAAAAATTCTTAAACACCATTTAAAATAACATAAAAATGTGAAATTTAGGGGTAAATATGACCAGAGATACGGAAAACAGTACCCTGGGAGCTATAGAGCGTCGCTGAGAACAACGTGGAGACAGCAGGTTCGTGGCGGAAGGCTTGGCCCCGCTAAGACATAAACCTCCGGGTGAGGAGTCCGCATGGGGACGGATCTGGATCAGAATGGCCAGCGTCGTCTCAAAATCAGAAATTGACACGCGGATTCTCAAACGCGCACGCTGCAGGGAGCCCGACACGGCCCGCGGCTCTGGAGACCGCGAAGGCGGAGGACCCGCTGCTGGGCTTGGGGACCTGGTGCGGGGCCGCAGCGGGCAGGAGAGCAGAGGTCAGTGGAGCAAAACGGGGACTCGGAGGCCAGACGCACGCAGTGGACAGCGGCCGCTGCAGGGGGTGGGGCAGGTCAGCGGCACGTGGTGCTGGCAGGGGCGGATGCCACCGTGCGCCTGGACCCAGACCCGCCCCCCACCCACGGAGTCGCTCACAGCCTTAAAGCCACAAAGCTCCTCCCCGCCAAAAACAAAACAAAACAGGAGAAGAATCTCTCTGACCTTGGGTTAGGCAAACACTTTTTAGCTATAACACCAAAAGCAGAACCCATGTTAAAAAAAAAGGTAAATCGACCTCACCAGAGGTTTTTTTAAAAATCTTCTTTGGAAGACACTGGCCGAGGGAAGGAAAACGCAAGTCGCACTGGGAGAAAATTCTGTGACTACCCACCTGCAAAGGCCCAGTTACAAGGCAGGAAGAACACCTGAGACCTGAACAGACTCTTGACCACAGATGCCAACAGAAGAAAGATGCTCCCGACGGCCATCACGGGGGCCGGCCGCAAAGGGTGAGCGGACGCTCCACCTGGGGGCAGTGGCCGCGGTCACTTCTCCTGCCGGCCGCTCGGGGTGCGTGTCTCTGTCCATAAATCACGCCCCGATGAAGTGGACTTTCGGAAGCTGGCGGACTGTGACCCCTGCCCGTCCCTGAGGCCAAGGGAGCAGGAAAACGGGGCATCCGGCTCTCTTCCACAGGGCCTGCCCCCAGCCCCGCCCGGCAGCCACACTCTCCGGGCACCCCCAGAGGCCTGGCAGAGGAGACGGAAGCACAGGAGCTAACGGGCACCCCAGAACCCCCCCAGACCAGGCCGCACCTCTTCCACCCAGTAAGAGCAATTTCCCGCCTCGTCCTTGGGGCTGGTGACTGACCACACCGCCCTGCCTCACGCCGTCCCCACGGCTCCCTCTGGGTGCAGCCAGCCCACCTCCCCCAGAGAACGGCAGATAAAGCCCAGAGGGGGTCAGACAGTTGCCTGAGGTCACACAGTGGCAGAGCTGGGATCAGACTCTGGACCGTCTCCCAGGGCCCAGCCCCTTCCCTGACCCACCTTCCTGGACATGTACAGTCAGCCAGGGCCCACAGGAGCCCAGCTCAGGGCCCAGGCTGATGAGGACGCCCATCGGTCACCCCCAGAGGTGACAACCTGTCCACCCTCCCTCCATCCCCCTCCTGAGCCCCCTGGGGTTGGTGGGGAAAGACGGTTTGGAAGAGCAGGTGCCCTGACCCAGAGTTCGGCCTCGCCCTGCACCCTCCCCTCATCCAGCCCACAGGAAGGCCTGGGGCCCGCCTGGGAGAGGCCTGTCAGAGCACAGCATGAAGGCGAAGGCTGGAAGGCTCTGGGGAAGTGCCCGGGGCCAGCAGCTGCACCGGGAGGCCTGCCGGGAGGAGGCAAGCGGAAGTGCTGGGCACTGGGGGACAAGCGGGAAGTGCCAGTCCAAGCCATGCCAGCAGTGGGCGGAGCCCGGCTGATCCCAGCGAGCAGGAGGAGTTGACCTTGATGGGAAGGTGTGGCCCTCCCGCCCTGCTGCAAGCCTCCCGCTGAAGGCTCCCAGGCCCTGCCACCTCGACCATGTGGCCAATAACCATGTGTGAGCGTGTGTGATGGGGGGTGAGGTACAGGACAAGGACAAAGGCTGAGGGGGGTCTCCAAGGCAGAGGGGACCGGCTGGCCCTTTAGCTTTCCAAGTGGCCAGGATGGACCTGTGCACTTCCTTCTTGGGCCACTGGGGCACAGTCGGGTCTGCCCACCTGTGCGCGAGCTCCCCCTCAGAGCCGGGAGAGAGGGAGGAGGGGTGCCGTGTCCACCTGTAGACAAAACCCCGCATCCTGACCCAGCGCCCCCTCGGTGTGGGAGAGCAGGCGGGGGACCGAGACCCCCTCGTCCACGGCAGGAGCCCCACACCCTGGTCCCAGGCCGCACCCCAGCTGCACCCCCGCACGCAGGCCTGCCCCTCCCCTCCAGTCCCCGCATGGGCACCCGGGTCATCGGAATGCCCTGTCCAATGGGCTGGAGTTGGTCTCCAGGGCCTGAGCTCCCCCGGGTCAGACCACGAGGTCAGCACATGCACCCACGGGCCCCTGGGGTAGCTGAGGGCACAGCCTGGTCCAGGTGAGTGGACAGGCACCCTGCAGTCACAGGCAGGGGTGGGACAGGGGCCAGGCCTGAGTTTCCATGTACATTCCTGCCCCAGCCCCACAGATACAGGGGCGGCCCAGGTGCCATCAGACCTCGGCCTCGCCCTGAGCAGGCCCAGGTGCCATCAGACCTCGGCCTAGCCCTGAGCAGGCGACAGCACCCGCCCCTCAGGGCAGATCTGCCCCAGGCCACCAGCTCCCTCTGGCCCTCCCCAGCTTCCCTGGTTGTCCTTGGCCTCCATCCAGGCCTCTGCCCTGCCTCCTCCCAGGGCACTCCAAGGTGACTCACCCCCCTCACCGTTTCCAGGGGCTTGGGCAGGTGAGGCAGGTGGGGCTGAGCCAGGCAGAACAGGTGTGTCCCTCTGGCCAAGGCCCAGCAAGGTGGGGGAGGGTGTGTGGTGTATCCTGTCAGTGGAACTGTGGGTTGGCAGAGCCCTGCGGGCAGCTCCAGACCTTTGCCCTTCCCAAGGCCAAGGCCAGCAGAGGAAGGCTAAAGTTCCGGTGGTGACCGGTGGGCTGGCTTGGGCAGCTACAGTGGGAGGGGCAGGCACCGGCCCCCACCCGCCCCCACAGCGGGCCCCGCCTCCCGGGTCGCCACCCCCTCCACTCTGGGCACTTGCCTTGCTCATCCTGCCTCCCTGCTGGACTCTGGGCACCAGGCGAGCAGGCCCGCCCATGGGCCATCACCCAGCGGCACGGGGAGAATCTGATTCCCAGAGTCGCCACACTATCAGATTCAAATGTTGAGTGTTCAGCAAATGATCACAAGGCACGCAAAGAAACAGGAAATTAGCTTTTCAAAGGAAAAACTGATAAAAGGACCCCATCCCTGAAAAAGACAATGGCAATCACACCGCACACAGGCCATGAGGAGCAGTCTCAGAGACGCTCACGGAACTAAGGGGCCGTGTGCAGACAGGAAATCAGTAAGAGAACAAAGCACAAGTATCAAGGAAGAGACAGGACGACCTAAAAGAACCCAAAAGGACAGCAGCTGAATTGAAAGATGCAGGAGAGGGATTCACAGGCGGATCGGAGCAGGCGGAAGGAGGAGTCGCCGAGGCTGAGAGGCAGAGGAAAGGCCGGAGCCAAGGAACATGCCCAGGGGCCTGTGGGACCCCGCCAAGAGGACCAACAGGGAGCACCGCGGGGTCCCAGAAGGAGGGGATGGACAGGGCAGAGAGAGCATGTGAAGAAATAACGGCAGAAAACTCCCAAATTTGATGAAAGAAGTGAACGCAAACACCTGACAAGCTCAATGAACTCGAGGCCCACCTCGGACCCATCGCCACCAGACGCTCAAGAGCCAGAGACAGTGACTCTTGGGAGCGGCAAGGGCGGGGGGGGGGGGGGGGGGGGGAGGGAGGGAGGAGAGCCGCGCGTCGCGCACCGGGGACCCTGAGCAGGGTGTGAGCAGAGGCCCCGCCGGCAGCTGGGGGGCCGAGCACAGCGGCGCGTGTCTGCACGGCGCCCAGCGGAAACGCCTGTCACCGAGGCCCAAGGCCGTCCAGCGGAGGCGAGGGAGCGGTCCAGCCCCCCGGGGAACGAGGGCGGGGACGCCGTGACCAGCGGACCTGCCCGCCCTGCGAGGGATGCTCGGGGTCCCTGCAGGCGACGTGGCCAGCCGCGGACAGCCGCACAGCCTCACGGAGAGAGGAGGAGCCCCGCGAGGCAACGCGTGGCCAGCCGTGCACGCCAGCGCCGTCGTGACCGCGGTCTGTGAGGGTGCTCTTTGTTCAGCACGTGACTTAAGACAAAGACATTTAAAAACTATGACTTCTACGGCCACGCCGCCCTGAACGCGCCCGATCCCGTCTGATCTCGGAAGCTAAGCAGGGTCGGGCCTGGTCAGTACTTGGATGGGAGACCGCCTGGGAAGACCAGGTGCTGCGGCATTAAAAAGCAAACGAACAAACAAAACAATTGTCACTGTGAAAGCCAGTATTACATTTATGCATCTAACGACGGACCTTCAAAATAAGAAGCAAAACCAGAATCAAAGGGGAGACAGTTCTGCACGGACAGCTGGGGACGTCACCGCCCGCTCTCAGCAACGCAGAGGGGCCAGGCGGGAGCCGCTCGCCGCTCGCCCTCCCGTGACGCGGCGCCCAGTCCTCTCGGGCGCACGGGGACGGGCCGCTGCGAGGCCACAGCACGGATCTCCGTGGATCTTAAAAGACGCGTTTCGTACACAGTCTCCTCGGCAACCACAGTGGATGAAGTTAAAAGTCAGCGACACAAAGAAATCCAGAAAGTTCACAGTTGTGGAAACTTGACACACTTTTAAACAACTAATAGCTCAAAAAAGAAACCACGAGGGAAATTAGAAAATACTCAATTAGAAAATGAAAACACAGCATACACAGACTGACGGGATGCAAAAATAGTGGTGCTGAGGGGAAATTCATGGCCAAAAGGCTTACATTAAAAAAAGAAAAAGAAGAAGAACATTCAAATCAACAACCTAACTTACAACTTAAGGAACTGGAAAAAGAAGAACAAATTAAACCCAAAGCTAGCAGAAGAAAGGAAATAATAAAGATTAGAGCAGAGATAAATGAAATATAGAATAGAGAACAGAAAAGCAATAGAGAAAATCAATAAAACTTAAAGCTGATTCTTTGAAAAGATCAAGAAATTGAGAAAACTTTAGCTAGATGGACAAAAAAAGAAAAAAGAGAGAGAGAGAGAGAAGACTCAAATTCCTAAAATCAGAAATGAAAGTGGGGACATAACTACTGATTCCACAGAAATAAGAAGGGCTGTAAGACAGTGCTAAGGACAGCTGCGTGCCCGCAAGGTGGACAACAGAGATGAAATAAACAAATTCCTAGAAACGCAACAGCGACCAGGATTAATCGTGAAGAAACAGACGATCCGAATGGACCCGTAAGTGGTAAGGACGTTGAGTCAAAAACCTCTCGACAGAGAAAAGGCCTGGACCTCACGGCTTCACTGGGGAATGCGACCAAACAGTTAAGGAAAAACTGATGCCAATTCTTCTCAGCTCATTCAGAAACTCGAAGAAGAGGAAACACTTCCTAACTCGCTCTACGAGGCCAGTGTGACCCTAGCACTAAAGCAAGATAAAGCCACTCGTGAGAAAAGCAGTCTGCGGACCGGCAGCCGTCACGAACACGGACGAGAAATCCTCAGCAGAACACGGGCAGGCCGAACGAGAAGGGTTCGACGCGCACTGAAGGATTACAGAGCACGACCGGGCACGGCTGATGTCTGGGATGCAAGGCCAGTTCCACACGGAGACTGGTCAGTGCGACAACCACATGAACAGAACGAGGGGCAACGGCCAGGTGCTCACCTCAGTCGACACAGGAAAAGCACCTGACAAGACTCAAGGCTCTTTCACCAAAACACTCCGCATAGAAAGAGCAGGGAACCAACTCCACGTAGTAACAGCCGTATGCAAAACGCCCTCAGCGAACACGGCCCGGCACCGCGGACGCCTGGAAGACGGTCCCCTACAGCCGGGAGGAGGCAGCGCGTTTCCTTCCGCCACTCCCATCCCACATAATACTGAAATTCTAGCCACAGCAATTAGGCAAAAAGGGGGAAAAAAGAAAAAGAAAAAGAAAGAAAGAAAAGCAATCTAAATTGGAAAGGAGGAAGTAGATACTATTTATTTTTGCAGATGATATGATCTGAGATGTAGAAAATCCTGACGATTCCATAAAAGACTGTTGTAAGGAATGAATAAATCCAGCCATGTAGCAGGGTACAGTCACCTCGCAGAATTCAGTTGCGTTTCTACACATTAACAATGAATGATCCGGAAAGGATTTGTTTGGTTTATAATAGCATCAAAAACAATCCAAAACTTAGGAATTACCTTAGCGAAGAAGGAGTGCAAGGAAGACTACAAAACACTGCGGAACGAAACTAAAGACGATGTGAATAAACGGCAGCTCGCCTCACGCTCGTGGGCTGGGGGACCTGACAGTGTCACGATATCGATGTTGCCCAGGGTGGTTACGCAGTCGGGGCGACCCCCATCAAAACCCCAGGGGCGCTTTCCGCAGAAAGAGAGAAACCCATCCTAAAATTCAGATGGACTTGCAAGGGATCCGGGCTAGCCCAAACAACCTTGAAAGACAGGGACTAAGCTGGAGGACTCACGCCTCTTGATTTCAAAACCTACTACAAAGGGACAGGAGTCCGGACGGCGTGGTGCTGCACGCAGACAGACGTAGAGACCAGTGCGACAGGGCAGAGAGGCCAGAATGAACTTCTGCACGTGCAGCCACGTGGTTTTTGACAGGGCGCCAAGACCACTCATTGGGGAAAGAAGCGTCTTTTCAACAAATAGTGCTGGGGCAACTGGCTGTCCACACACAGAGAATGACACGGAACCTTCGCCTAACAGCATGTACAAAAAAAAGAATGGATCTGAACCTAAGACCTAAAAACAGCAAAATGTCTAGAAGAAAACGTAGGACAAAAGCTTCATGACATTGGATCTGTCAGTAATTTCTTGGTCAAAACACCAAAGGAACAGCTACAGAGGAAAAAATACACAAATTAGACTGTACGAGAAATTTTAAGTTTGTGTGCAGAAGACACTAGCCACAGAGTAAAAAGGCAGCATTTGCAAGTCCTATATCTGATAAAGAATTAATAGCCAGAATATATAGAAAACTCCTAAAACTCAACCACGTACACAATAAACCCAACAAACAATATGACTGAAAAATGAGAAAAGGACTTGAATAGACATTTTTCTAAAGAAAGATACAAACAGCCGATAAGCACATGAAAAGATACTCAACATCACTAATCATTTGGGAGATGTAAATCAAAACCATACTGAGATACCACCTCACATGCATTAGGATGGCTACTATTCAAAAACAAAACAAAACAAAACAGAAAACCAGTGTTGGTGAAGCTATACAGAAACTGGAACCCTTGTGCACTTTAAGTGGGTGCATAAAATGGTGCAGCCACTGTGGAAAACAGTATGGTGGGTCTTCAAAAACATTACCAATGGAATAACCATATGATCTAGAAATCGCACTTCTGGCCATATACCCAGAAGAACTCAAGGCAGGGCTGTGAAAAGATGTTTGTACACAGCAGCATTCACTGAGTTCACAGCAGCGTCAGTCACAGTAGCTAAGACATGGAAGCAACTCGAGCATCCATCAATGGATGAGCAGGTAAGTAAAATGGGACCCTTCCACACAGTGGAACAGTATTCAGCCTTTAAAAGGAAGGGAGGGGGAGCCAAAAGAAAGCTGGGGTAGCTGTGCGTCTATCAGACAAAACAGACTTCAAGAAAGAGACTATAATAAGAAACAAGGGGGTCATTCATTACACAGTGCTGGAGAAGTCAGTCAGATGAGAGGATATAACATTTGTAAATATTTATGCTCCCAACGCAGGAGCACCTAAACATGTAAGTCAAATATGAGCATATCTAAACAGAGAATCAGACAGCAATACAATAATAGTAGGGACTGGAATACCTCACTTCGTCAGTGGATGAACCATCGGACAGAAATCAGTGAGAAAGCTCTGGCCATGAAGGGTGAGAGACCAGACGAACCTAACAGTCACATACAGAACATCCCACCAAAAAGCGAATTAACACACATTTTTCTCCAGCACGTATGGAATATTATCCAGGATAAATCATATATTAGGCCACAAAACAAGTCTTAATAAATTTTAAAAGATTAAAACCACATCAAACAAATTTTCTGACCTCAATGGTATGAAACTAGAAATCAATTACAGGATAAAAACTGGAAAACTCATAAATATATGCAGATTAAACAACATGCTACTGAACAATCAATAAATCAAAGGGAAAAAATGTGAAATACCTTGAGAAAAATGCAAATGAAAGTACAACCTATCAAAACTTAAGGAATGCAGAAAAAGCAGTTCTGAGAGGGAAGTTCATAGTTAGAACTGCATTAAGAAACAAGAAAGATCTCAGATAAACTGACTCTACAACTCAAGGAACTAGAAACAGAAGAACAAATGAAGCCCAGAGTTAGTACAAAGAAGGAAATAGCAAAGATCGGAGTGGAAATAAATAATACAGAAACTAATAAAACAATGGAAAGATCAATGAAACTAAGAGTTGGTTTTCTGAAAAGATAAACAAAGTTGACAAATCTTCAGCTAGCTCACCAAGAAAAAAAGAGAGAAGACACAAATAAATAAAATTGCATATGAAGGCAATGCTACGACTAACACCATAAAATAAAGAGGTGTGAGAGACTCCTGCGAACATTCGTACGCCGGCAAATCGGACAACCCAGAAGAATGGCTGAGTTCCTGGAAACACACAATCTACCAAGACTGAATCATAAAGAACCAGAAAATCGGAACAGCCTGATTACTAGTAAGGAGATAGAATCAGTAATCGAAAACCTCTCAATAAACAAAAGTCCTTCATTGGGGAATTCGACCGAACATTTAAAGAAGAATTAATAGCAATCTTTCTTATAATCTTCCAAAAACACAGAAGAGGAGGTAACACTTCCAAACTCATTTTATGAGGCCAGCATTATCCTGATAGCAAAGCCAGACAAGGATAACACATGACAATTACAGACCAATGTCCCTGATGAACAGAGATGTAAAAATCCGCACCAAAATATTAGCAAACTGATTTCGATAATAATTACAAAGGTCACATACCGTGACCAAGTGGGATCTATCCCAGGGATACGAAGATGGTTCGGCATCCACAAACCAATCGGTGTGATTTGCCACAGTAACCAAACGAAGGATAAAAATCATAGGGTCATCTCGATAGATGCAGGAAAAGCATTTCACAAAATCCAACTCCCATTTACGATAAAAACTCCCAGCAAAGTGGGTACAGGGGAACGTACACTGACATAAAAAGGGCTACACAGGACGAGCCCTCAGCTAACAGCACACGGAACAGTGAAAAATGAAAAGCTTTCCTTCCGAGATCAGGAACAAGACAAGGATGCCCGCTCCCACCACTGTCACTCACCGTAGTGCCGGAAGTCCTAGACAGAGCAGCCAGGCAAGAGAAAGAAATAAAAAGCATATAACCATAAAGAAGAAGTAAAACTGTCACTATTTGCAGACGAGATGGTACTATATATAGAAAACCGTCAAGACTCCACCATTAGTTAGAACTAATTAATGAATTTGGTAGAGTCGCAGGGTACAAATTCAGCACATGAAAATCACTTGTGTTTCTATAAACTATCTAATAAACTACCAGAAAGAGCAATTAAGAAAACAATCCATGTGTAATTGCAACAAAAATAATAAAATACCTAGGAATAAACTTATCCATTGAGGTGGAAGACCTATGCACCGAAAACTATAAAACACTGAAGAAAGACATTGACTATGATGCCAAGAAATGGAAAGATATTCCGTGCTCATAACTGGAAAAGTTAACACTGTTGAGATGTCCACACTCCCCAGGGCCAGCAGAGACTCAGTGCAATCCCCGAGACCAATGTCAAAAGTCAAAAGTCTCACGACAGTTGTCACAGAAATGGAACAGAGCATCTTAAAATTTGTATAGAATCACACAAGACCTCAACTAGCCAAAGCAAACTCGAGAAAGAACGAAGCCCAAGGTATCAGACTTCCTGATTCCAGACTGTGTTAGTAACCGAAACAGGATGGCACCAGCGGAAGCGCCCAGAAATAAACCCACGCCAGGCTGTCAGTCAGCCTGCGCGAAGGAGCCGGGGACGCAGCAGGGAGAGGGGGTTCTCGTCAGTCGGTGGTGTCGGCCAGACTGGATAACCTCATGCAAGAGAATGAAAGTGGGCTGTCTCACACCAAACCCGAACTCAACCCTGAATGGGGGAAAAACTTGAGCCTGAGACCTGGAACGATAGAACTCCTCGGAGAGAACGGGGCGGGGCGCTGCGGGACATCGGTCTCGGCGATGGTTTTCTGGATTTGACCCCGAAAGCAGAAATAAAGTGGGACCTCATCCAACTAAAAGGCTTCTGCACAGCAAAGGAAACCGTCGACAAATGAAAAGACAACCTGCAGAACGGGAGAAAAGATTTGTATCTGATAAGGCGTCAACGTCCAAAACGGATCAAGCATTCCTGCAACTCAATAAGAAAAAAATATCTAATTAAAAAATGGGCCGAGAATGTGAACAGACATTTTCCCAAAGACATCCAAATGGCCAACAGACACTGGAAGGGGGCTCGACACCGCCGACCGTCAGGGAGACGCCGATCGAGGCCACGGTGAGATGCCTCCCCACACCTGTCAGAACGGCCATCATCACAAAGACGAGAACGGACAGGCCCGAGGGCGAGGCCGTGGCGAACAGGGCTGTTGCTGTCGGAGGGAAGTGCGCTGTGGCTGTGGGGAGCGGCATGCGACCACAACTCTCGTGAGACCCAGCACCCCCACTTCTGGGAATTTATCCAGAGAAAACGAAAACACTAACGAAAAGACGTCTGCAGCCCATATTCACTGCAGCGTTGTGGACAACAGCCCAGCCCCGGGACGCGTCTAAGCGACCCTGGATGGATGACGGATGGAGAATGTGGTACATGCACATCAGAGTGTTATCCGGCCCTGTGAGACGGCGCGGATGGACCTCGAGGACATTATGCTCAGTGACATAAGTCAGAGGAAGACAAGTACCAGATGTGGGGTCTAAGAAGGACAAACAAAACCCCCAAACGCACAGATGAGAGGAGGGGGCGGAAAGCAGTAAAGGGGGTCCGAAAGCGCCCACTTCCGGTGACCAGGTGAGTGGGCCTGGGGACTGATCCCGGCCGCCGCAGGAGCACCGCGGGGAGCGCGGGTCCTGAAGTTCCCGGGACCGGCCGGAGGGGTTCGTCGCTGAGCGCGGTGGCTGGCGCTACCCAGACCTGGCGCTACCCGGACCTGGCGCTACCCGGACCTGGCGCGGCGCCATCACAGCGCATTCAAACACCAGGTCGCTGCGCTGTACACCGTGGGCTCCTACGACGTTACCTGTCAATCATATTGCGTTTTTTTTTCCCAAAAGGGACGGGACCCTGCCCCCTGCTGCAGCGTGGATGCACCTGGAGGACAGTGCGCCGAGTGAGACGACCCAGTCACGGAAGGACAAGCGCCGTGTGCGCCGCTCACGTGGGGCCCGGCTGGGGGCGCGCGGGGGTGTCGCCGAGGGCCACGGAGGTCCAGCTTTACAGGACGGGGAGTCGGGGAGGACGGCGGTGACGGCCGCACAACGGGGCTCGTGCGCCCCGGGATTCTGCGACAGTGCGGACCGGGCGGCGGCCCCTGGAGACCGTGGCCCCCTAGGTCGCCTGGTAACCGAGGGCCCATTCCCGCAGCGTCGCCCAACTTCTGCTCGGAGGCCCGAAACACTCACAGTCAGCGCTGAAAGGAACGCGCGCTCCAGACACACGCAGGAAAGATCAATAGAAGCAGGAGAGAGATGATGGTTCTGCAGCCCGGAGCTTCCTGGCCCGGGCCGGGGTGGCAGGGCCCCCCCCCCCCCCGGAAGCTCACGGCAGCAGGCGGGGCACTGGCGCCTCACGCCGCCCGCGCGCACCCACACTCCCGCGTGCACAGCTGCGGACACGGCAGGGAAGCGGGTCCCGCGAAAACCCAGCCGGGGCAGGGCATGCACGCTCCACATGGACGGAACCGGAGTCTATCAGCGTGATGCCGAAACAGCACTATTCATGGCCCTGCGGTATGTTTTACTAAAATAAAAAAAATTTTAAACCCAAACAGGAAGCCTGGGTGGGGGGTTGCTGGGGCAATGTGTGTCCAGCCGGCTCCTGGGTAGCCCCCTGCCACCCAGCCTCTCAGGCGATCCCCCCAAAACTTGACCAAATCCCTGAAATTCCTCCCCACCAAGGTGCTCCTACCCAGGCTTACAGCAATTTCTGAAAAGTCACCTCTGCCTTGCAGCCTGCCGGGGTTGAATGAGGGGCTTCTGCTCTGAGTTCACCCCTGGGGCCAGCAGGCACACGCTCCAGCCCAGTGCAGTGAGGACAGGCCCTGGGGCCACTCACAGCCAGGTGTCCCTGGGTACCGGCTCCAGCACACAGGCCAGAGCAGCAGGGTCTCCACGTGGAGGCCCAAACACCCACCTGGCCAGGCCCGGACATCTCACTGAGCTCCAGCCTCTCCAAGAGGAGGGCAGGCCAGGGGCCCCCTCGGCCACCTGCCCAGATGCCCGGACGAAGTGGGCCGAGCATCACGATTACCACCCACGGCCCACGCCAGCTAAGGAGCTGAGGCCCCCACAGCCTTCTGGGACATCGGCACTGAGGCTCAAGGGGAGACGGTCACTTGTCCCACCTGGGTAGGCAACGCAGAGGAAGTCTGGAGGCGCCGTTTCCTCCCTCCCCACCCACCCCAGCCCGGCCTGTGATGAGAAAAAGCTCTCTGGGAGGCCATGAGACAAGGCATGGGGGAGCCCGCCACTGCGGCAAACAATGGGGGGTCTGGAGCAGATCCTGGGGCTGCAGGGGTCCTCGACCGCCCCTCCTGCAGGCCTCACAGGCCAGCTGGCCAGCACTGCCCCAGGCCTGCTGCCCGAGTGCCTCGCCATGCCCGGCTCCTGGCTGGCATCAGCTGGTGTCCTGACGACAGCATCACACAGTCCTCCCTCACCCCCATCAATGCCAGTGTGGTCCCCGGCTGCCCGTCTGGGCCACAGCAGGGACTGGGGCCCCAGTGGCACAGACCAGCAGGGCGTCAGCTGAGAAGCAGAGCCCGTGGGTGGATGCTCCACAGGGCCCACGTGGGCAGGCAGGGCCACGGGCCGCTGGCCGACACTCCGGGCACGGGGGTGAAGGCCGGGGAGGGGGCACGGTGGAGCAGGCGGGGCTGGGGCGGGCCTTAGGAGCCCCGGTCTGCATCTGAAGCACCACGTCCCCTGCAGCAGCCTCAGTTTCCCGGCTGTATGATACAGGTGACAGGCGTCCGTTGCCTGCACCACAGGCTGCCCGTGAGGTGGAGCAGGACGGCAAGATGCGGGCGTCACGGGACGACTGAGAACGGGGGGCTCAGCCCGAAGCCTGGGAGAGCTGGGCTCGGCCAGAGCTCGCCACGGGCAACGGTCCCTGGAGCGGGGCGCTGGGCTGGGCATGGCGGCAGGGCAGGGCCCGCCTCACCAAGGAAGACCCCCGCCCCTGTGCCAGGCTGGAGAAGCCGCTCCTGGGCAGTGGCCAGGAAGGAGAGGGCCAGGGCCAGCCCCCTGCCCTGCCCCCGCCCCAGGCCAGGCCTGAGAGGAGGCGCAGCCACCCTTTCTGCCGAGCTCCAGCCTTCCTGGCAAGTGCAAACAGGCCCTGAGAGGGCCGCCTGGCTCCCCCGCCAGGAGCAGTGCCTCCAGGCGAGGCGACAGGACGGAGATGCCCTTCCCGCCCCGCCCCCCTCCGGAGGCCTGGGCCGAGGCTACCTCAGCACCCTTGGCTTCTGGAAAAGCCCATCACTGCCTCCCCTGTGGGACACTTGAGCTCCTGGTGTGGCCCCACCCATGTGGCCACGCTGCAGCTGCCCAACAGCTTCGTAGGGCCTGGGACTGCCAGAGACCCCTCCCAGCCCAGGGGGTGGGCGAGAAAGGAGAACAGGGGATGGGGACCCATCTGGGGACTGTCCCAGGACAAATGCAGCGTCTCCCTATTTCCTTCTGGGGACCTTGGCCACTCCGCGTGTGTTAGCTTTGTTCTGGGAGGTTCGAGCTGGGAGCCCCTAGTGAGAGTCCCTGGGGGACCTGGGTGACAGCCCCTCGGTGGGGCCACCATCCACGCTGGGGACATGAGCAGGTGAGCCTCTAGAGGCTGCGCCTGCCCCACCCCTGCCGGCCCAGCAGCACAGCCCTGCCCATCCCTCTGCCTGCCAATCCCAGGACAAGTAGCCCCAGAAAGGGAGGGGGAGCACCCAGGACGCTGGCGCCGGGGAAAGCACCCAGAGCAGGGCCCCCAGGACCAGAGTCCCGGAGAAGCCCGCTGGGCGGGCGGGGTGCAGGCGGGCTGTGTTGGGGGAGGGGTGCCCTCCGCCGGTCCACGTGGAGGCGGCCGAGGCGGCCGCTCCCTCCCAGTTCTCTGCAGGGTGCATGAGCGAGCGCGCGGTTCCAGAGGGGGGCCATGACGTCAGTCACCTCCAGGCGGGGAGCCAGATGGACCCCACACCCACTGACAAAAGCCCATGGGCCACTTCGCGCAGTCGCTCCCGGCAGCCTGTCGCCGGGAGCGATTTCCTCTTTCTTTTCTTTGCGTAGCCCGGGGTTTCACAACGCAGCGGCGGTCCGCGGGTGACATGAGACAAGCAGCCGGGGTTGGGGGAAGAGGAGTGGAGGAGGCGACGGCCACAGCCAAGGGGTCCACGGGCTAGCGATGTCCTGGTCCCAGCAGGTGTGCTCCGGGCCGCGCCCCACCCGAGCGGGGACCAAGCCGCGCGCCGGCGGCGGAGCCACGCAGGCGCCGCAGCACCCCCTCAGTCCCCGGTGCTGGCATCCAGACAGGCACCCACCCAGACCGACACCTACTCTGGGCGCGCACACCCGCGACCATAACGTACCCACCCCTGGATGCATCCCCCAGCCCCGCACCCACCGCTGTGCACCTACCCGGGGCGCACCCACCGGGGCCCGCGCCCACCCCAGGCCCCATCCACATTGGCTGGACACCCACCGGTCTGCACCTACGCGCGGCGCACCCACCGGGGCCCGCACTCACCCTGGGCCGCGACCGCCCGGCCCCGCACCCCCGCGGTCCGCACCTACCCGGGGCGCCGCAGTCGGCGCAGTGCGCGTTCCCGGGCCGCTGCAGCAGCTCCAGGAGGGCCCTCCGCAGCTCCTTGGCCATGGCAGCGACGTCGCCCGCCCGAGATGCCGGAGCCGGGGCGGGGGCGGGGAGTGTCCACCCCGCTGCGCTAGGATCCCACGCAGGCCGCCCGCCGAGGTCGCCGCCCCTGCGCCATCCTGGGAGGCCTCAGCCCGCGCCCCGGTTCCGCATTCCTGCCACCCGGCCCGCCGCCCGCCGCCGCCGCTCCTGTCGCCGCCGCGGCTGCTGAGCGTGCGGGCGCGGGGCCTGGGGCGCACGGCGCGCTCTGGCCAGCGCAGCCCGCGGGCGGCCCCCAGCGGCGCAGGCGGGCGGGAGGGCTGGCGGCTTCCTCCG
This sequence comes from Eonycteris spelaea, assembly GCA_003508835.1. Classification (NCBI taxonomy): domain Eukaryota; kingdom Metazoa; phylum Chordata; class Mammalia; order Chiroptera; family Pteropodidae; genus Eonycteris; species Eonycteris spelaea. Next base: position 5,432,396 of record PUFA01000126.1, read on the forward strand.
GAGCTCGCCAGGCGCCCGCTTCCGCAGCCCCGACGCCCCAGAAATCTGCCCAGGGAGGTCTCCCCGCCGCCCATCCCCCTCCAAGTCCAACATCCCACTTGCTCGGCACAATGCCACCGGCCACGCTGGTGGGGAGCTTGTGCGAGCCAAACAACTGCTGGCCTGGGTGGGGCGGTCCCTGCAGTCACTCGGGCAGGGGACACCCGCGGACACCCACTGTGCTCCTTCCCGCGGAGCACCATGCAAAGCCCTGTTAAAGGAAGGGGCGCTGTGTATTATCGGGGCCTGGGGGCCCACCCACCCCTGGCCTGAGAGAAGATGCAGGCGAGTGACAAGCCCCAGTGTGCACGGGTGCTAAAGCTGCCTAAGGGTACCCACCCTCCACGCACAGCGGGGATGGGACAAAGTCTTCTTGTATCGAGAGGACAGGAACCCAAGAATGAGGGTGACACGGAGAGAGCTGGAGGTAACAGGCACCCCTGCGTTTTTCAAATTCTTTCCACTTCATCTTAAATTACAAATGCAATGATACATCCTGCTAAGAACAAACTGAAACAGCACCAGACTGAAACTCGGCTGCATCCCACCCCCGCCCCTCGCACTCTGAGCCAGCCGCTATTAATAACCCCTCAGCATCCTTCTGGAATGGTCCACAGCCTAGGACGCCGAGGGAGCCCCTGCTCCCTCTGGGCCCAGGAGGGATCCACCTGATGAGGAAAAAGGGTCAGGATTTTGCCCAAGGACCCCAGAGCACCCGGCTCCCAGCCAAGAGCCTTGAGATGATGCGGGAGGGGGAGGGGCCCCGCATCCCAGCCCCCCCTTGAGAACATAAAAGCAGCCCTGCCTCTGGACAGCTTCTTTTCACCGACAGGTGACATTCTCTCGCCTGGGTCCCCAATGCGGGACCACCGCGAGCGCCCCGTGGTCTGGCAGCCCCTCCCTGCGTCCCGCGTGGGAGCGAGCGCTTGGTGGCACACGGTTGGCTGTCGCCCTCCTCAGGGATGCCAGGGCTGGGTGGCAGTGCCCAGGAAGGTGGGGATGCTCTGGGCCTGAAACACAGGCCTTGTCACCCAAGTTCCTGCATGGAGAGCAGGCCCCGCTTTCCTGGAGTCGTGGGGGTGAGGGAGGGGTCCTGAGAGGAGCTGGGCTGGTGCACACTGGACAGGTAGACCGGAGCACGAGGCACGCGTGGCTGAGGCCCGAGTCCCCGTGGGGCGGGGAGCAGGCGCTGATGGAGGGAAGTGGGCCAGGGCCGCGTGCAGCAGACAGCTCAGCTGGTCGGCCTTCCCCCGCAGGCAGTGGGGTCTGCCCCGCGGCACGGGAGCCGGGCCAGAGGCCCAGGCCAGAGAGGAGGAGGGCCAGCAGCCGTGCCTGCTGGAGGGGGTGACCCCAAAATGGACGGCCCCAGAAGGCAGCACCCCCTGCCCGTGCGCGTTTGTATTTGCTGGCTGGTGACATGGGTTGATCTGCCTCCTGAAAAATGGCATGCTGGGTCCTAACTCCGGACCTGCGGCTGTGGCATGGCCAGAGACCGGGTCTCTGCAGACTGCCAAGTGACGGAGAGGTCCCCGGGCTGAGCCCTGTATCCCACGGCCAGTGTCCTCACAGAAGGGAGCGGGACACAGACACACGGAGAAGGCCAGCGGAGGAGCCAGGGCAGGGGCACGCGCTCACGAGCCAGGGAGCCTGGGGGTGCCGGCTGCCGGAGGCCAGGGAGCCAGCCCCGGGGGCCTGACGCCAGCCTCCAGCCTCCAGGGCTGAGAGAGTTCATTCCTGGGCTCCAAGCCACCTGCTGTGTGGAACTTCCCTAAGGCAGCCGGGGCGGACCACACCGGCTCCTCGGCTGTGTTCTCCACACAGCAGGGAAGGCGACATCGGCCCCCTTAAGCACCTGTGGGACTGGGACGCCTGGCCTCTCCCCCTCCCCGCCCCTGCCCCCACAGGGCCCAGTCGTCTGGGGGTTCTGCCCCGGAGGGCTGGAGTCCAGGCCGTCTGGATCTACTTGATGTGGGGAGATGGGAGCGAGGGGGGCCATGGCCTTGGAGACCCCTCGCCCAAGTCCGGGCATGTTTTCTCCCCTCTGAAGCCAAAGAATGTGCCCTTTGCATGGCCCCCTTGGTGCCTCCAGCTGGCCGGTGCCCGCTGCTGCACCCTCCGCCCACCCCCCTTCACTGCTGCCCACGGGGCCACCTCCCCAGCAAGTCCCCGTGGGGTCCCAACCTCACGGCCTCCCCTGCCACCTCCCTTCAGGCCAGAGGGCCCCACGTGTGTCTCACGCCACAGACACTTATGGAGCATCTGCGGCTCACCATGCCCTGGCCGGCAGCCCCGGGGCTCCAGGGGGGCAAACTGTGACGGGCGGTCACCTGCGTCAGATGGGGGAGGGTGGCTGAGCCAGTGGGGGTCACGGGTCAGCACAAGCTTCCTGAGGGCTGGCCCCTGAACTGAGGTGACTGGGGTGGGCGAGGGCCAGCTGGAGGAGGGAATCCGGGAGGGCACAGGCCCTGGGAGGGCGGCTGGGGAGTAAGGTGTGACCTGTCCGGTCTGCCCTGGGGGTCCCGGAGGAGTGAGCACACGCACACTGGGGAGAGGCAGAAACACCCAGGAGGCAGGGCCCCGGGCAGGGCAGCCACCGAAGCCCCCGGAAGACGCACTCGGGGGCTGTGAGCACACAGGGAGGGCTGGGGACAGAGCCCAGGGCGGTCAGACAGCCCAGAGGCAGCAGAGGCCAGCCCGCCCAGGGCGCCGGGCAGCGAGAGGGCCTGAGGCGGCCTGAGCACCCACAGCCTGGGAAGACGGGTCCGTGGAGAGGCAGAGAGGCTGCCACGAAGCCGGAAGGAGGGCAGGACGGAGAGGGGAAGCTGCAGGGAGGATGTGGGGCGCCGGGGCGGGGGGCAGAGAGGAGGAAGTGTCGTAAGGGCCAGGGCGCCGCAGCCCTGCGGAGGCCCCTCTCCCTGGACCCCTGGCGCCCCGAGGGTGCCGGCCGCCACGGCCCGCTACCAGCAGCTCTTCCTCCGCCTGACACCTGTCGATGTCTGGATTCCTGGGGAAATTCTGCAAAGCAGGTGGGGTGGGCATGACTGCCTGGGACAGGGGATGGGACAGAGGACGTGGCGGCAGGAGGCCGCCCCCCCCACCGCCCCACGCGGCCCGGCAGCGCAGGTGCTCAGGGAAGACAAGCGGCTCTTCAGTGGTCACGGCACCGGTTTCCTGGGCAGCTGGCCCGAGGAGGCGGAGGCCCGGGACCCTCCCCTCCACAGACTTCGCCGAGCAGGGGCTGCACGTGGCCCCCGCAGCCTCCGATGAGGGCGCCCAGCGGACGGCCCCCTGTTGTCACGAGACCCGTGGTTCCACCCAAACCAGCCGGACCCTGGCCCCTGGCCGGGCAGAAGAGCAGGCACCGCCTCCCCGCCCCAGACCCCACCAGGAGCCCCTGCAGATGCTCTCCAGCCTGAGGGACCATGAGATCCCAGGGTGGCCTCGAGCCAGTGGGGGGAGCGCAGGAGCTAGGGCCAGGCTGCCAGGAACCCCCGCAGCGTCGCCCCTGCTCCCCACCCTCGCTGGGTGGCTGTGGCCACATCTCTCCCTCCGCCCTCCCTCCTCCCCTCCCGGGCATGTGCCATGCCAGGCCTGGGAGGGACCACAGTGGTCTTCCCAGGAGTGGGAAGCTGGGATAAGGTGTGTGGATGTGCCCTCTACTGGGTGCCCAAGTGTCAACTGTGGGCAAGGCCCCCAGGAGGACACAGGAGTGGGAGGCTGAGGAAAGGAAGCACGATCCCCAGGGAGGCGCCACCCAGAGGGGCAAAGGCGGAGTGAAGAGGGTGACCAAAGGCAAGACAGGGCTGCGCTGGCCCCAGGGGCAGCTTCCGGGAGTGCCTGAAGACGGTTCCTGTTTTAAAGCCAGCCTGCCCCCCACGCGGTGCCTGCGGCCACAGCTGGTGGCCTCTGGCCCCACCCCAACGAAAAGGATAAATTTTTTTTAACCAACAGAAACAAACAAACAAACAAAACAAAGGGAAAGAGGGCCCACGGCATGGCTGCGTCACCCAGGAGCCTGGTCCGAGGGGCTCACGCACGGGCGCCCCAGCACGAGCCGCCGCCCGAGCCCGTGGCACCCGTCACCCACAGCCCCCAGGCAGTCTGAGCAGCCGCAGGTCCCTAGGACCAGGGAGGGTTCCACACCACTGTCTGGGAGCGGCGCTAGCCCCAGAAACCCCCTTCCTCAAGTGGGAGTCTCCAGGGGTATCTCCAAAGGTGACATGTAGGGCTTCTTCAGGGGGCAGGGTTGCTCATGTCTGCTGAGTGGGCTTCGAGACATTTAAAAATGGATTTTGCTTGGTTTTTCAAAGAGAAATGGTATCCAGGGCGGGAGAACGGTGGTCTGCAAGTCTCTTCAGGCTGCTTGGCGACGGCCTGAGCTAGGCGGGCAGCGCAGGCGGCCACCCTCGTTGGGATGGACCCAAGATGGGACAATGGGGTTCATTCCCCACTTGTTTTCCCTGGCCCTGTCCCCTTCCAGCAATGACCACAAAGCACTGAGTTTTAAGTTCACATGCAAAAGGTGCAACTCAAAAAAATTCACTTCTGAAGCACTCTTACAAGTCAGTAATAAAGATAAGGGACCAGCAAAACAGTGGGGAAGGAGTCCGGGTGGACATTTCTCCAAGGAAGACACACAGTGGCCGAGAAGCACATGAAACGATGCTCGACACCATCAGTCATGAGGAAATGCAGATCAAAACACGAGATCCATGCAACATACAAATGGTGTATCCTTGAACTGAACACCTGAAACCTATATGATTTAATGAACTAACGTCACCCCGATAAATTTAATGAAAAAAAGATTTCAAAAACAAAACACAAACCCTGTGAGATGCGGCCCCACATCCCCTGGGATGGCCAGGCGAGGGTGTGGGGCGGTCGGACTCGGCACGCGAGCTGGGGGTGGGGAAAGGGTGGCCCCTGCAGACGACAGCCCGTGGTCCCGCACATGGTCAAACAGCGAGTCCCCACATGGCCCAGCAGTCCCTCTCCCAGGCATGGACCCGAAAGATTGAAAACAGGTGTGCAAGCACACTCCTGTACACTCGGGCTCACGGCAGGCCCAGTCACAACAGCCAGAGGGCGGGAACGAGCCAGTGTCCATCAGCAGATGACGGATGAGCACGCCACGGACCGTCCACGCCACAGTCATGGCAGCCACGCAGAGCGCGCACTGACACGTGACACGTGCCACAACGTGGGGGAGGCTGGGGGCAGGACACGAGGGACACGCCCCTGCAGTTCCGCCTCGGGCCCACTCAGCCCTCAGACCTGAAGCGTCTCCCATTGTGTTTTAAGAACTGAGCAGCTTCTGTGTTTCTCGTGTCAGTATGTGGGCCTGACATGAAGTCACAGCCTTCTGCGCTGGGCCCACACGTCCCCTCTGAACTCAAGGGGACCTTAATTCCACCCCTTGGCACCCCCGCCCTGAGGCTGCTGATATCATGCCCCTTAGCAGATGAGGAGACTGAGGCTGGGAGGAGCTGGGTCACCCATCTCTTGGGCTTGTATCCAGGATCAGAGCCCGGGCCTGAGGCCAGAGACCAACACGAGGGACCCCACCCAGCCCAGACGAAGGGGCCCAGAAGCCCTGCAGCCTCACAGGGCACAGGTATGGGCACATCTTACCAGGCTCCACATGCTGTGAATGGGGCTGCTGCCTCCCAGCCCGCCCTGCCAGGCGCAATGGGACGGGGAGTTAGACGGGGTTTGGATTTCCCTGAGAGGGTCCCTCTGTCCCTCCTCCCACCGCCCATCCATCCGTCATCTACCTGCCTACCCATCTACCGACCACCTCTCTTCCCTCCTGCCTGACCTCTGACAGACTGACATTCCTTCCACCTCCCACTGAGAGGTGAGATCTACGTTGTCACCTTGAACCCAGGTCAGGGGGTGGCGGATGGCTATGAGACGCCACACGGCTTCGAGGCCGGGTGATAACAGGAAGCACGTGCTCTGTCTCTCTCTGTCTCTGTTTCCACCACCACCCCTTTCTCTCTCGACTCTGTCTCCTCTCAGGAGCCTGGGCCTGAGACGGCAGGTGCGGAGCCCAGCTCCCCCAAGGCTGTGACCCTGCAGAGACCCAGGGACAGAGCTGCATGCCCATGAGGCCTGGGCCGCTCCGTGAGCTGCAGCGGGGCACCCCCCAGCCCGGGCAAGCGGCCTCAGCCACCTCCTAGTGAGGCCCCGGCTGGGCGCAGCCAACCCGCGGTGGCGAGGACAGTCACCACAGAACAGTTGTTCAAGCCCAGTTTGGGGTGGCTTGAAACCCATGAGGGCTGGCTGGCACAGGGTGGCCTCTGGAACCCCGGCCCCATGGGCACCACACGCCTCAGGAGCCCCCGGGTGGGGAGCAGGGCAGGGAGCACCAGACTCCAGGGCAGGGGACCTGCGACTGGCAGGAGCCCTCTCCCAGCCCCGCCCCACAGCCCCTTGTCCCCAGCGCCATCTCCTTGGGACTCCAGCTGCACCTGCATCTCGGTCACTCGGTCCGCGGCTGTGGACAGCGAGGCCCTGGCCGCCAGGCGTGCAGCGGCACCAGCTCAGTGCTGCCCTGACGTGAACAGGCGTGTTGGCACATGGTGTGGGGTCAGGGGGTGTTGACGAGCTTCAGCTGGGCCCCTGTCCTCAAGTCCCCAGCCTGGCCAGTGTGTCAGGCCTGGGGTTGCAGAGATGCTCAGTTCTGGTCCTATCTTTGGCCCCCCAAGTGTGGGGTCCACTGCAGGCACACTCACGCTTCGCCTGGGGGAGCAGGGTGGGTCTGTGTCCCCCGCCCCCAAATCTGGGACAGTGTGCGCTCCCTCACTAAGGGAAGTGGGGGGCAGTCCCTCCCAAGCCTGCTTGGACGGGCCGGCCCTTCTTCCCGGGGCGGCGCCCCTACCTTTACCCTGGTGCACAGCTGTGAGGTCCAGTTCCATCCCTCCACGAGACCGGAGGCTCGTAACCTGATTTACAGTGTTACGACAGTCGCGTGTCCCCTGACCTAACAGAAAGCTCTTTAGAGTCTCTTGAAATCATAAGCCCTCCGCTTTCTCATCGGAAATGTCCACTCACTACAGGACTGACTCCAGGCAACAGCTGGGCGGAACGCTGGGTCTCACAGAGCAGCTCGCCCTTTCTAGGTAAAGAGCAGGAAGGTGGGCACCGCGGACAGGGAGGTCGCCGAGGGTGGGTCGTGTGACCTCACTCTCAGCTACCTGCGGGGCACCAGAGCTGACCAACAAGGCCCCTCACTCCAGGAGCCCCTTGGCCAGCCAGCCCTGCGCTCTGCGGACGCCAGCGAGGGCCACGCTGTGCTCCCACACACACAGCAGTTTTACCAGGAAAAAAGACACCAGGCTGTACTTAGGGGCAATATTAAATCGCAACCACAGGCACGTAACTTATGAAGTCACACGTGAACACAATGAGCTTGTTTAAACTAGTGACTTTATTGTTTCTATGAAAACGGCACACTTGCTACAAAATGCGTGAGGAAAGCCACGTGTAGCCAGCAATGCCATCACCTGGACCAGTCACAACAGACTCCAAACGTTGTCTCCCGTTGACATAAGATTAGAAACGGTGCAGACGAGAACGCGGACATCGCACGTGCAGCGGCAGGTCCCAACCCTCTGACCCCGTATTGGACGTGCAGGCCACTCAGGGTCCCCTGCCTGGCGTATGTTTGGTGCATGTAAAACATGGACACGGTTTGAAGTCCGAACTAGACTGTATGCTGTGACCCCTCTCACCAGTTTCTGGTTTGTCCTTCCGGAGTTTCTTTTTTGTACAAACACAAATATTTTTAGAGTTTCTCATCTCTTTTTAGCACACTGTAGACATACGTGTAAGGTCTGCCTCTCCTCTCAGCGGTGTGTTCACGGCACCAGGCGCTCCGCGTTGGCTGGAGACGTCCCACCCTCCCCACGTGCCCTGCTCTGTGGACGAGCCGGTGTGCTCAAGCACTCAGGGCTGGCGCTTGGATGACTTTGTGTTTAGTAATTACAAACAATGCTGTAATAACTAACTTCATGTGTATGTAATTGTGCTACTGAAAAACACAAAATAGATTGGTGGTTTGGTTTGATGGTAAAAACCAAGACTTTATAAACTAGACAATAACATACAAAAACTGCGCAGAACAATTAAAGGCGGACGACAAGACCACACAAAGCGACAGCTGGTGCTTCTGCGTCGACGCTGTGCAGGGCTTCAGGGAGAGTGGTGGGGCGGGGCCGGCTGTGGGCGGGGCCGGACCCAGGGAGGAACCAACAGGACACGCCCACCAGCGCCAGACTGAAAACAGAGGGACCGGGCTGCTCAGCACTGGGCCCAGTGGAGTCGCCTCTACTGCCCATGACCCAGGAGCAGAGGGCGGCGACTTCCCAGAGCCCAGGCCGGCCTAGGTCAAGGATGGCTGTCCTGCCTGTGAGCCTGGAGAGGGCTTGGCCACCACCAGAGCCATCGTCTGAGAGGGACATGTCCTGGAATTTCCCATCATCTCTCACTGCCCACAAGGGGACAAAAACCAGCTAACCGGGAGCCAGGGAAGGCAGCTCAGGCAGCGGGGGACAGGACCGAGGGCAAGCAGGCCCAGACCCAGACACACTCAGTGTTCCATTGTGTTTCTGAAGACCCAGACACCCATAACCAACAATCCACCCCAGAACATCCTGGTTCAGTGTCTAAACTCCTGTGAGGTTTAACTGACCCACAGGCAACTGTGGTTAGGGGCCAGATGCCGCAGCACCATGACCCCAGCACCCGCGGGCGGACGTCTACGGGCCGTGCAAGGCAGCTGTGTAAGTCACACTGCAAATGTGTGGACTCTCGTTCTCAGAGTTATGACAATGAGTTATTGAGATTAAACATCTAGAGTTAAGAATAGTCTGACACGAATCAGAAAACGACCATTTGATTAGAAAGGTATGTGGTGTTCAGGCATTACCTGAAAAAGATCAAGTCAGATGTATCAAAAGCCAAATGATTTCTCAATTCCTGGTTTATATTCTACTCTGTTAAAAGAGAGAGGGAGAAAGGGAGAGAGGGAGGGAGGGAGGGGAGAGAGGGAAAGGGGGGGGGAGGGAGACAGGACCGACAGACAAGGAAATCGTTTTGCCAGAGAATGGTTTTCTAATACTATCTGTCCACATAACAGGCTGAGCTTCATGAACATTTAGCACAAAGGTACTGAGAAGACATTCAGAACATTCTAACACGAAGCCACCATTCCACGAGAGACCCGAGGAGTCCACTGGCCGATGAGGCCTGACCCGGCATTCTCCCCTCCTGTCCGCCACGGGCCTCCCAGGGCCTCCGACACACACGTGGATTTAGAGATAAAACTGAACACTCGGGATGAGAGGACGAGCCACTCCCCCGGCTACGCGCCAGGCCCAGCAAGGAGGGGCGTCTGCTCTGATTCCGTGGGCTACTTCGAGGGCATTCTGCACGCCCCTTCTCGGTCGCACCGCCTCGTAAGCAAACCGTCATGGTGACAGGGTAGCACCCGCACTCCGCCCAGACGACCCCCCAACACAGCCTGGCAGTCTTCTTCCCATCAAAACTCAGTTTTTGTCTCTGACTTTCCATCTATCAAATCTCCGAAGCCCAGTTTTTCCAGGGGTTCTTGCGCCATCAGCTGCCTAAAAGACAAACGGACAGTTGTCAAGGTGCACGGCGACGAGAACGAGGAGCGCTGTCCACGCACGACCGGGCTGCCCCTCGCGCCCTTCCACCCCGAGCGCACCCTCACACCCCGGCCCCGTCAGCCTCCGGCATCTGCTCAGGTTAGAGCCATGAAGATGAGAGTCAAGATGCCCGCGCAGGCCGTGCCGAGCTCCAGGGGCCTCCCCGCCAGCCCCCAACGCCCCTCTCCCGGAAGAGCCTGGATGTGCTGTTCTGCACAGCGGGGCAGCTTTCCGAGGCCTTCCCGCTCACCTCCCGACGTGCCGGGGGAGCGAATGGGAACGCCAGCCCCGTGCCAGGCACATGGGGCACCTTGCCACATGCTGGCGCCACCCTTTACACCCACCTTCTAACCACTGGGCACACCCACTCCCACAACCCCAGCAGGCGAGGACATTCAGACCCAGACTGCTCCCGGACACGCTGGAACCCTGGGGACATCTGTGAGGCACAGTGTGTCATCCACACTCCCGGTGCTCCACAGGCCATCCCCACTCGGAAAGCCACACGTGACCTTTCAAACAGCGAGGATGTCTGGGACTTGCTTGCAAAGACTTCAACAATTGAGACAACGAAGAAGGGAATGAAAGAAATGGAGAAACGCTAGCAATCAGTGACGCCAGGGAGAGGACAGCACGGGGCCCCCTGCTGCTCTCTTCCCTTGTGCCTGTGCTGACAATCTCCATTGCGAAAAGCCAGAACTCACCCAAAGACAAAAAGTCTACTTGTAGGCCAGACTAAGTGACTTGCCTGTGCCCCCAAAAGCAGTGGACAAGCTGAAAGGGCCTCCTGAGCAGCAGGCTCACTGCCATGCTGGCACCAGTGCCCCTGGAGCGGGGCGGTGCGCTGGCAGCCCCGTGGTCCCCTGGGCCTGTCTCTGAACCCGAGGGCGGGGGAGGAACCAGAAGGTGCAGCTCGGTTCAGATGCGCAGGGAAGGCACATGCCCTCAGGGCGGCCAGCAGCCAGCAGGGAAAGAGTCGCACACAAGATACAAACTAAACAGAAGGCTGCAAACAGGACCTGCGCCCATTAACTGTCACATAAGCTCAGAGCACGGAGGGTCCCTCTCCTGTCTGGAGAACCAGGAAGTGCTGTAAGGTCAGCAAGAAGCGTGACTGCGGCTCGCCCTCCAGGTGGGGCTGGTGCCCTGTGCTGGCCTGTGCACTCCAGTGACTTCCCTGCGACAGAAGCCGCCCGAGGACACGCCCTGAGACAGAGACATGGGAGACTGACCCTGCCAAGGACCCCTGTGCATGTGACCGGCCCCCGCTGAGGCCTCTATACACTCTAAGGTCCTGGCGGGCGGGAGCAGAGAACCCCTCCTTCCCATGGCCCCACGCCAAGCCAGGCAGGTGCGCTCCCTTGCCGATGACACGGCCACCTACCAACCCAGGGGGTCTGCCTTTCCCTGCGGCTGGTTTCAACTTGGGAGGAAGTTGCAAGGGAAGAGTGGAACGGGCCTGCAGGGGGCCCAGAGCGGGAAACGGGAGGGGTGGCGGGGCGTGAAGGACGGCTGCCTCAACCGCAAGTCGCGGGCCGCCAGGTGGGCACCGACACGCTGAGGCGAGCTGAGCGAGGCCAAGGTGGCAGGCTGTCCTCCCAGCGGCGCCTTCCGCACGGGCTCCGAACTCGGCGTGCGGGTTGGCGGAAAACCAAAGGAAGACCCCAAAGGGCAGTGTCCCCAACCTGGCAGAGAGCTGAGCTCAGAGAACCATCACAGGCTCTGAAGGGCAGGCCGGAAAACCCAGAGGTCTGTCACTGAACCCAAAAGACAACGTCCCCAGATTGGCAAACCTGTCGGCACAGTTCAGCCCAGCAGCGAGCACAGTGTCCCGCAGCAGCGGGGCTCACAGACGCCCCAGGCGGCTCCCACTAACCACAGGAACGCTCAACACCAGAGGGCCTCTGCCAGCCCTGCCAGAGGGAACACTGGAGCGGGCGGGGCTTGGGACAGGAGGTGGGGCCCGGGGGGCTGGAAAAGGCTCTGCAGACCCCTGGGTTCCAGCATCCTGAGACCTGGGTCAGGCTCCCCACTACAGAGCATGAGGTAACACACTTGTGTTGCTGAAGTGATCTGTTACGCAGTCACGGGAGGAACAGGTGCCCTTCCCGACACGTGGTTCTGACACTGAGAGCCTGTGTCACGGCACAAGGAAGGAAAAGGAGAAAAAAACTACCAACCAAGTAAGATTGATTCGAAATATTCTTTCTACAAACCTGTAAATCTTTGTAAAATCCAGCTCCCTGGCAAAGTCACCAAAAACAACAACTATGACATTCAGCAAGTTCTAGAACCAAAAGGAATTCAGTGCCTCCTGTTAGCATAAGAAACAGATCAAAAAATGTTCCATTTCTTGGTCAGCATTTTTTAAGGCTGAGCCATTCAGCTTGCCCTGGAATCTTCGTGGAAAGCAAAGTTCCTCTCAACTGCTCATTACCTACCATCATTTTAGAGACATTAAATTTGTGACTGTGACTGAACGTTTACTACCACTATTTCCCAGCCTCAGTGCTGTCCAGGACCCCCGATGCCCCACTGGGCGGGACCTGAAGGTTAAACCTTACAGAGGCCGAAGAGCATGGATGCTAAGCGTATTCGCTGTTGTCTTGCCAACAATGTAATCCCAATTTTAACAATTTTTCTATGAGAAAATATGATTAACATTTAAAACAGGCTAAAATGGCCCAAGTCCCTCATAAGGCAACTTAAAAAACTCTATTGAGGTCTGTTTTTTTTTTTTTTTTAATACGTGTAGAAGTAGGATAAAATAACGTCTGTGATTTTGGCACAAAAGAAAAAGGTTTTTAATAAGAAGAGCAAATGTGCAAAATCTTCATACGGAATTTGGACGATGGTTATGGAGATCCAGACTATTCTCTACTTTTGTATGTTGTGAAATTTTTATTAAAAACAAACCAAAATTCTAGAGTCAAAATAAGTGACTACATCAGAAACAAACACCCCCTACCCTGCTCTGGTGCACTCAAGTAAACATCGCCCAAACACCCAATGAAGCCACCTGAAGTTGCAGAACCCCCCGGAGCAGCTGGCTGCAGCCCTTGCCATCCTCAGCAGCCTCAGGGAAGCTGGTCTGCAGACACTGTACTGAGCCAGGCACCACTGCATGGGGACCAGGGCAGCGCACTCCCATCCCGCTGGCCCTTCTCCAGGTGAGCCAGGGGCTCTGGAGCCACACCCAGCAGGAGCTGCTGCACTGCGGTCCCACAAGGAGGTAAACCTGAGCTTCAGAGGCAGTCGGCCTGTCACGCACACACTGGCAGAGGCCAACTTCAAACTGTCTCTAACGTGTGGCAGCACCAAGAAATTCCCTTGGTTCCAGTTTTTTAAAGATGCACCAACTTGGGAGACGGCAAGTTAAACCTGTGATCCCAGTAGTGTGCCATATGGATAGCAGAAGCTGGATTCAGGGGGCCCCTGTCAAAGAGAAGCCCCTGGGAACCTGGACAACTGGGAAGGTGAGTCGAGGGCCATGAAGGCCACGTGCAAAGAGGCGCATCTCAGGGTCCCAAAGGTCCACAGGTGCCCTGAACACGCCTGTGGGCCTGAAAAGCACAACAGAGGTTGCCTTGGGGAAAATGTCTCACAGACTTTGTTGATCGGTTTATGTCAACCCACCCTCAGACAAGGCTGATGACTGGATTCCTCAGCGACTTAATGAAGGGCTCAAAAAGCAGAAATGACAGTCCCCACCACACTGTGTAACTACGTGTCCCACACTGCTCCCATGCAGGCTTAGGGTTGTTCTCATTTTAAGTAGAATCTTGACGGGTCATAGTTGGACACATTTTTGTTTTAACAGTGAGCGCTGGTGAACTCTGGTTAAGACAGGAAGAATCATCACCCTTCACGGTTTCTGACACAGCCCAGTCTTCCCTGTCACACTCCAAACATCTCTGAGTCCAAGTGCAACAAAACAGAGCGTATTTCCACGGCCTGAGAAGGTGGAAAGAAATTTACCCGCACCCACCTCCTCCAACTCTTTCCACTCAGTCAGCATTTTTATGATGTACGACTCTGAAACCTTAGTGACAGGTCGGTAGCACCCAACTGGGACAGAAAACACCCTGAGGAACGACGCCGGGTATGAGCTTTCAGGACACCCTCATCGTCTGGCCGGCCCAGCTGTCCCGCGGTTCCGACCCACGCTGACCGGGCCGAGAGCGGCCGCAAGGACCTCTGAGAAGGGTTGTGGGGGCGGGAGCCCCAGGCGGCGGGGGTGGTCGTGGCTGTGAGCGTGTTACTTGCCTCTCCATTCTGCATTCTAAATATTCTTTTGATTCTTTTCTGCACAAAGCATTTTCGAAACTATTTTCACGGAGACACTTCAGGAATTTCTCCTTAAAGCTTTTACATTCACCTAGAACAGAAGAGAAAACAGCGTTTTCATTTCAAAGCTCACAGCCGCCTTGAACGCGGCGGCGGTGCCGCGCTGACAACGACACGAAAACCCAACCCACGTGGCCAATCGGGCCGGCACGGGGAGTTCAGGGCCCGGTCCCCAACTCTGCTGTGTGCTTGGAAACGTTCACAGTGTAACGCCGGCGAGCGCGAAGCCGCCGGCGCCGCGGGGACCGCCTCCCCCGCTCCCCGGACCCCGGAGGCCGGCCGCACCGCTGCAGCGGCATTTTTCTGTCCTGCTGTCGCTGTTTGGTCAGCGAGTCGTGCAAGTCCTAAGGTTAACAGTCGGCAGACTTCAGCACCGGCGAACGAACTTATGGCCACGGCCTCTCCTCACGAGCCGCTCTGACGCGCCACCTCCCGCGGCCCCGCACAGCCTGGCGGGCCTGAGGCCCGAGGCCCCGGCGCGGGAGTCCGCCGACCTCCCGCCGCTCACCGAAGTGGTCCAGCGGGAAGCTGCCCTTGTCCGGGGGCCGCGGCTGGAAGCTCTTGGAACCGAAGTTCATAGCCGTCGACATGATGGCGGCGCCGGCCCCCAATCGCGGCGCGCGACGTGCACCGCACGCAGGCCGGCCGGGAGAGTGCCGAGCACGTCGAGCGCCGAGCACGTCGAGCGCCGAGCACGTCGAGCGTCCCCCTCAGCGCAGGCCCCGCCTCTTCCTGGGCCCCGACGCCTTGGCCCCGCCCCTCCCGGAGCAGTTCACGCCCCAGTCGGCTCAGGATGAGGAAACGCGCGCCCAGATAGGTTCAGCAACTTGCCCAAGGAAGCACAGTTTCAGACCACAACAAGTCCCAGGGCGGGAGGACTGGGCCGTCCTGGCTGGCCGAGCCGGCGTGTCCACATCAGTGGTGTCCGCAGGGCTTTTCCTCATGGGCGCCCAGGGCGCGCTCAAGGCGTTCACCAGCAGAGGCGGGAGCATGGATGAGTTTCCTGGGGCGGCTCAGGACCCGGAAATTTAATCTTTCTCAGTTCTGGAGGCGGAAAGTCCTAGACAAGGTGCCTGCAGGGCTGGTTCCATCTGCTCCAGGCTCCTCCCCTTTTCTGCGGCTTTTCAGGCACTCCTTGGCAGTCCTTGGATGGCAGAGGTCACTGGAGCTCTGCCTCTATCCTCATCTGCAGTCCTCCCTGTGTGCATGTCTGTCCGGATTTAAAATCCACTGATTGTTGGGTCAGGCCCCACCCCAATGACCTCATCTTAGCTAATTACACCTGCAGGAATCCTATTCCCAGAAAAGTCATATTCTGAGGTACTAGGAGTAAGGACATCAGCACTGAATTTTCTGGGACACAGTTCTACCTGTAACCCAGTAAAAGTGCGTCGTAAACAATTAAACCACGGGCAGTCATTCGTTGTTGTTACGGCAATCACAGCAGTGAGAGCTCACCAGAGCGCCCCAGCTCTCCCCAGCGGAGCCTCCTCCCAGCCCTGCACCCCGGGCGCCCCCACTCTGCACCTCCATTTTCCTCCAGATGATGGGAAGGGGAAGGTGTGTCACTGCTCTCCCAGTACAGCCAGCTGCCTGCGACTCTGCCGTGAGCTCCGGCCCGCCTGTTTGAGTCACTAGGCCAGGCCCCAAAGATAGGGACATAGGGACCTCGGCCACACACAGCTCACCAGCTGGCCCTTGCTCCTTCTAAGGTCACGAAGAGGGCCCGCTGCAGACGCTGAGAGGCTTCCAGAGAAGGGCCTGCCGCCAGGTTCCCACAGCCACACCCCGGGGCCTGGCCCACTGCAGTGACTGCCCCTGGATCTGGTGCCCAAGGCTGCATTGGCTGTGTCCAGCGGGGGCTACGCAGGGCCAGCCCGGGGTGGCTGGAAACCCACCCACTCAGCTTGCATGGCGTTGATGGGCCCGGGGCCATGGGCCCATTTAAAGCTGCCGCAGGAGATGTGCACCTTGCTCTCGTTGCGTAGACAGCCGTTTCCCACGGCTGGCACAGGCCGGCACGGTTATTCATTAATGTTTCAGGGCTGTGAATAATGGGGCTTGTTTTACCCAGCAAACAGCACTTTTCCACTAGACTAGATCACACCCTGAGCAGCAAAAGGGACAGCCCCTCCCCCGCCAGGCTGCTCACAGCCTTTGGCCTAGCAGCCCTGAGAGACTGTCGACCTGAGGTGACAGCCAGCTTTTGACCGTCTGTCGCTGGCAGCGATGATTGCTTTCCTCAAGATGTTTAGCTGCGAGAGGGGGAAGGGCCTTCCGGCTGCAGTGCACACAGCAGCAGTGGGGTGCTGACATATCTGGAACCCCTCTCATGCGCCGGGCCATTGCACGTGGGTCCCCCAGGCCAAGAGCAGTGCCTGGCACCCAGGAGGCGTCCAATCGATGTTTCTTGAAGGGTGAACCCAGTGAGGTGGCCGTCACTTTCCTCAGCTCACGGAGAGGTCCACCCCCTGCCTGCGGGTGCCAGGCCTGTGCACACAATCTGCCGAACAGCGGGGCGACGCCCTTGGCTTTGCTCATGCACTTGTGGTGTGGGTGGGCCCAGGGGGGATGGCCCACCTGGCCTCAGCTGGGGTCGCCCAGCCTCAGGCTGAAGGAAATGCAGGAGCAGCAGAGAGGGGAAGGGGCACCCAGAGCCAGGGGTCCCTCCTGACACCCCCCATATGTGGCCACGCCCCGGGTGGGCCAGGGAAAACCAGGACCTCGCGGCCCAGTGGGACCATCCGCTTTGGAGTCAGTGAGCAGCGACCCCTGGCTCAGGGTCCGTTTTCAGGGTTTTGTTTTACAGCACCCTTTGCCGCTGTGGGCAGAAACGTGCACACGGATGGCCGAGCAGGGTGTCCGTACCAGCCCGACACGGGCGACGGTCCTAGAGGAGGAGGCTCCTGTGTGATCCCGGCGGAGGCAGGTGCCAGCGGGAGGACGCGGCTGATGGAGGCGCTCGCTAAGCTGCCCGTGAGGTTTCGCTCGTGCCTAAGCCACTGTGCTGTATGTACCTTCGCCGCCTGCTGGTTACCGTCCGAGAATCAAGCTGCGAGGAAGGTGCAGAGTGGGGGATGGGGGCACCGTGAGGTGGGGGGCGCAGTGGGGAGGAGGCGCACCTCACGAAGATCTTTGTGGACTTCTGGACCCCGTTGCTGGCGTGCGTCTGTTGTCCCTGTGAAGAGACGAATGTCCCCCCATGTAAGAGGGCCGGCTGTTGTAGCCGGCCGGCCGGTGGCCCCCACAGGAGGTGTGCCCACCTGGTCTTTGCAGACGTCACTAAAGTAAGAAACCGCAGAGGAGGTCATCCTGGCTTAGGGTGGACCTACATCCTGTGGCAGACAGAGAGGGAGAAGTGTCTGTGTGACAACGCAGGTTGGGATGGAGGGACCGGGGCCACCGGGAGCCTCAGGAGAGGTCCCCCTAGGGCCCCGGCAGGGGTGGCTCGGGTGCAAGGCGTGGGGCAGGATCTGCACCTGGGGCCCTTCACGGCCTGTGGGTCTCACCCACCTGAAGGAGGAGGTGTAGAGGACTGAGGCCCCCAGGACCCCGCCTCCAGGTCCCTGCCTCCAGAGCTCAGGCCACGGGCCACTGCAGCGCCCCAGGCCTGGCCGCACCCTTCCCAGGCCCCTGCCTGCTCTCACTCCCAGGCTTGGCACAGGCCACACCCTCGCCACCACCCCAGCTCCAGCCCGGAGACTGGGAGACTGCGTCCCCTGGAGGGACCCTTGCCCTTCTGACTCCTGCTCCCGCCCCGCCCCAGGTGTCTGCGGTGGTAAAGCCACCACCACCCACGTCACTGGGTGGTGGGGCCCCTGACAATCTCTGTGGCCCCACCTCCTGGCCGAGCCAGCGCGCGCGCGCGCGCGCACACACACACACACACACACACACACACACACACACACACGCGGGCCCTCAGCAAATGCGAGAGAGAACTAATTCCCTAACTCTCCTGGGCGGGCGGGACCGGGACCCCCAGCCAGCACGCCCAGCATTGGCCTTGCTCCCAAGCTCGCAGCATGAATGACTTGAGACCCAGTGGTCAGAGAGCTGTCCCGCCCCTGCAGCCCCCACAGGTGTGCAACAGGACAGGCTGCCTGCTGCGTAGTGAGCACTCCATCGCAGGAGGTGTGCAAAGCCGGGCTGGGAGCAGGGAGGCCCCTTGGGCTGCCTTGGCTCTGGGGTTCGTGTAGGGGCCCAGACAGTACCCCGGGTAATGGGCCCTCACCATGGGGCCCGGTCGGCAGGGACAGGGCTCCGGCTGCCTCATGTCGGGGCAGGCGGTGCGAAGCAGGCCCAGCCACTTCTGGTGCCAACAGCTCCCAGCCCTGTGGCTCATTCCCAAAGCGCTGCCGCTCCCCCGCCCCTCCCACAGTGGGGCCACCGGGGTTTAGGAGATTGGAGCCCGGCACAGACAGACGAGGCTTGTAAACCCGGCCACCTGTCCCGCCGGAGGCCCTGCCCCAGTGAGGGCCCCTCTGGGCAGCCGGGCCCCACCCTGCCCCACCCGTCCTGCCCCAGGTAGCAGTGCTTCCAGAGCTGCCCAGGAGTGGACTGCCACTGAAGCCAAGCTCAGGCCGGGGCCCTGCTGGCGACCCGCTGGCGACCCGTGGGTGTCTGCTGTGCCCCCCGGGGGTCTCCACACCTGCCCCCTCACTCCGCAGTCGCAGAGCAGCTGGGCACACACGGGGGCGGGGGGCTTGGGAGGGGCCCATGGGCCTCGTGCCCCACGGGCCCCGCGGAGGGAGGCTCAGAGCATGGGGAGGGCAGGCTCCTCCCTTTGGGGCTGGGCCGGGTCTCGAAGCTGAGAGTCCCGGGGAGACCGAGGCAGAGGGCTGAGCCCACCAGCAGGGTGTGTCCCCTTCAGCCGCGTGTGTGAGGGACGCGCCACCCCCCACAGCACTCGGCCCGGCTCCCTGCACGGACTCGACCCCGCATTCCACACACGCCTGTAACTTTAAGCTGCCTGGCTGTCCCCTGCAAACTGCTCGTTCCACATTCTCGGGGTGGTGGTGGGTGGGTGGGGTGCCGACACGCCCTCCTGGAGGCCTATAAGGCGCGGTGGGATGGGGAGCCCGGGGAGGGCTGTCAGCATGGCCCTGTTGGTGCTGGGGCTGGGGCTCCTGGGGCTCGTGGGGCTCGTGGGGCTCTGGGTGCTGCTCCGTGCCGGCCCCTGTGGCCCCTGCCCGGCCCCGTGCTGGCCACCTGGGCCGCGCCCGCTGCCCCTCATCGGGAACCTGCACCTGCTGCGGCTGTGCCAGCAGGATCGCTCCCTGAGGGAGGTGAGTTGGGGCTCGGCTCCCCCACCTGGGCCCAGCTCCGGGCACCCACCATCACCGACGGCTGTGGCACCCCGTCCCTGTCTGGGCAGAAGCCGAGCCCCCACTTTCTGTGGCCCCCATGGGATAGGAGTTTCGTGTTCCAGCCTGGCGCTGGCCTGGCAGGGGACACAGGAGGCCCCGGTGCCCACGCAGCCCTAGGGAAGAGGAAGACACCCCACCCCACGAGAAGCACATGGGCCATCCGAGGAGCAGGGGCCCAGGAAGGCTTCCTGGAGGAGAGAGCTTGCAGAACGGCCAGGTCTGGGGCCGTGGCGGGGAGGAGGCAGGTGCTCCTGTCAGGGGCACCGAGCAGCAGAAGGGACCAGCGCACAGAGCAACAGCCCCCCGAGCGGCAGCTGGGCCGCCTGTGGCCTGGGCGCCTCTGGCCTGGGCCGGAGGCTGCAGGTGGACGGGAGGAGGGGCTCCACAAAGGGGCCTGGACTTAGGCAGCCGCGCCACGTGGCGACGGGCGCTGGGGTTCTGGGGCCCCAGAGGCGGCTGTCCGGCCGGGGCAGAGCGGGCTGGGGGCGGTCGGCAGGCCCCGGTCCCCACCCCGGCTGTGTCACTCAGCACACGCAGTCCGCAGCAACGTGTTTCCCCTCCGGGCCTCAGTTCCCTCAGCTGTGGAGCGGGCAGGGTGCTGTGGGGACAGAAGCGATGGGCGTGCACAAGGCCCCAGCGGCCTTGCTGGCCGTACCGCTCTGTCCTCACGCCGGCGGGGGAGGACCGAGTGAGACGGCTGGCAGTGCAGGTTCTGCGAGGGGGCAGGGCGGGGGCCGGGGCGGGGGCCAGGGCGAGACCTCAGGCCTGCCCCGTGCAGACCCGGGCCGGGCCACCCCGCAGACGGCCCTCTGGTCCTGCTGCCTTGTCTCACGGCTCAAAAAAGCCCCTTAGAGTGTTCCCTGAAAAGAAGACCCAAGCAGCCACACCCAGCGCCACACGGCGCCCGCCTTTCTGCAGGGGGGAGGGCTCCGTGGGGTCCCGCTGGACGCCACCCCCAGCCCCCAGACAACCACGCGGCCTGCTCTGTGGCTCCTGGGCCTTTGCCGTGTGGCCCCCAGGGCCTGGCCCCTTTCCACAGGCCCCACCTGTGCCGCCCCTGCCAGGTGTGGCCTGGGGCACCCCTGGGGGGACCTGGAAAGGGACCATCAGGTGACCCCTGCCCTTCCCGCCAGCTCTCAGAACGGTATGGGCCGGTGTTCACCATCCACTTGGGCCGCCAGAAGACGGTGGTGCTGGCCGGCTACGAGGCTGTGAGGGAGGCCCTGGTGGGCACCGGGCAGGAGCTGGTTGGCCGGCCCCCCATCGCCATCTTCCAGCTCATCCAGGGAGGCGGGGGTAGGTGTGTCCTGCGGCAGGGGCTCCACCAGGCGGGGAGGCACCGTCACCAGCTCTGCTCTTGGGGGCTGCTGGGCGTGGGGGCCCCGTGGCCCCTGGAGGGGGCCCGAGGAGAGGGCCCCGCCCTCCTGGTAGCAGGACAGAGTGGCTCCTGGGGAGGGACAGGGTGTTCCCGTGGCAGGCGAGGGAGGTGGGGGTGCACAGGGGCAGGCACACCAGGACGGGAAAGGGCCAGCCAAGGCCAGCTCCCTGGGGAGCAGGCAGGGGGCAGGGGGCAGGCCCCGCCCCTGCCGCCCCCTCCTCTGCTGCTCACCGGCCCACCCGGCCCGCAGGCATCTTCTTCTCCTCCGGGGGGCGCTGGAAAGCTGCCCGCCAGCTCACCGTGCGTGCCCTCCACAGCCTGGGCGTGGGGCGGGGGCCTGTGGCTGACATGGTCCTGCAGGAGCTGAGCTGCCTCGTGGGGCAGCTGGACAGCTACGGAGGTGAGTGGGGGGCTGGGGCGCCCCTCCCTTTGAGACTATACCCCCCATGCCGGCCTTTCCCCCTGGCTCTGCTGGGCTGGGCCAGCAGAGGTGAGTGGGGTCAGGAAGCCCCTCCCTGAGGCCCCGCCCTCTGAGACTGTCCCCCTCAGGCCGCCCCTTCCCGCTGGCTCTGCTCGGCTGGGCTCCCTCCAACGTCACCTTCACACTGCTCTTCGGCCAGCGGTTTGACTACAGGGACCCGGTGTTTGTGGCCCTGCTGGGCCTCATTGATGAGGTCATGATCCTCCTGGGGACTCCTAGCCTGCAGGTGAGAGGTCGCTGCTCCCAGGCCTTGGGGCAGGGGGCAGGGAGCTGAGAGCAGCTGAGATGGGGTGGGGGGGCGGCAGGTGCCCCAGCTGCCACCTGCCGTTGCTGGGCGGGCTCCACCCGCTGAGCCTCCCTGGACTCACGCGCAGGTCTGGTTTGGTGGTGTGAGCCCAGGCCAGTCCCCTGTGCAGTCTGGAAAGAGAGGGGGCTAGGGCAGGGGCCCCATCTCCCTCCCACACCTGCCCTTCGGACTGGGCAGGGACCAGGTCCAGCAGGCAGCCGGCCCTTTCCTCGGTTGTGTGTGTGTGTGTGGGTGGGGGGTGGGTCATAAGCCCCCTCGGACGCTCGGCACTCTGGGGCGCATGCGTGCCGTTCTTCCCGTGTTTAGGGTGTCCGTGTTTGCAGCTACTGTACTGTTTCTTTTTCCTTTCAAGATTTCCTTTAATTAATTTTTGTCATTCTTATTTTTCAGTTACGGTTGACAGTGGATGTTATATTAGCGTCAGGTGTAGAGCGTGATGGGTAGACATTTATGTAACTTACTGGGCGACCCCCTCCTGGGCCCCGCACGCACGCAGTTACTCGGTACTGCTGACCACGCTTCCCTGAGCCGTCCTGCCATCGCCCCGTCTCTAACTGCGATACGCTCGAGCCTGCGTGTCCGCACGGCGTCACGGCTCAGAGGCTTTCCATCCCGGTCCCTGCAGGACCCGGTGTCCCGGGGTGCAGCCGTGATCCCGGAACGTGCGTCTCGGGTCCTGAGTCTGGTCAGGGAGCGGGCGGAGGAGCCTCTGCCGTCCCCGGGGCGGGAAGGCTCGGCCCGCTCTGCAGCTAGGCTGGCGCGCCAGAGGGGTCTGGGCCACTCCACAGCTGGCAGCTCCCAGGACAGCAGAACGTTCTCGGCCGTTGGCGCCTGGGCGACTCCTCACCGCTGAGCCGCCGTGCAGTTTGCAGCCAGGGTGGCTCAGTTCCGGGGACACAGGTAGTGCCAGGTGTAGCGGGCAGCGCCGGCATCCACTGAGCACGCCTGCACGCCGCCCCCGCTGCCCCCAACAGCCCGTCCGGCTCCGCTGCGAGCCCCACTTCTCTGCGGCCCGAGCTGAGGCCGAAGCTGCAGAGTCCTCCTTTTTTAGTGGCTTGCAGTGGGCTCAGCTCTGGTGGACGAGAGCAGAGACGCGGTCACAGGCGACTGCTGCGACTGGCACTGAACGCCCAGTCCTGTTACCCGTCAGGTGACGCTTGCCCTCCTGCCCTCTGCTGGCGGCGTCCTCCCAGTCCTTCGCCGCGGGTCGCGCCAGGTGGGGCTGTGGGGCCCCGGGCGCCGTGCGGGCGCCCTCTTGTGGACACGGGAGGCACCCACCCCGCACGTCTGCAGGACAGGCGCACACTAGCAGAAGGCGGGACCCGCCCTCACCCCCGCCCGCTGCCTCACTCCCCAGCTGTTCAACATCTACCCCTGGCTGGGGGCCCTCCTGCAGCTGCACCGGCCCGTCCTGCAGAAGATCGCCGAGGTGCGAGGCATCCTGAGGGCACTCCTGGAGGCGCGGCGGGCGTCCGCGGCCAGGGGAGGCCCCGCGCACAGCTACGTGGATGCCTTCATCCAGCAGGGCCAGGTGTGGGCCAGACACACCCCACCGGCAGCACCCCAGAGGCCGCAGCGGCCGGGGCCCCACTCCCGAGGGCTCCAGCTGGTCCTACCCCACGGTTGCCTGCCTCCCGGCTGGGGGGCCTCTCCGAGCCTCAGCCCCTTCACCTGTGGAACGGGGTTTTCCCATGCTTGCCTCGGGAGGTGGTCGGCTGGCCGCCGTGAGCCCAGGGCGCAGTGGGGCTCAGCAGGTCCCAGCTCTGTCTTTCCCGCCAAGTCCGTCTCCCACCCTTTTCTGAGCCAGAGCAGGTGGGGGCCGCGGACCCCCAGCCGCCCGCTGAGTCCTGCCCCGCCCGCCTCTGCAGGGAGCAGACCCGGATGGCCTGTTCACTGAGGACAATGTGGTGGCCTGTGTCCTGGACATAGTCATGGCTGGCACAGAGACCACCTCGATCACATTGCAGTGGGCCGCCCTCCTGATGGGCAAACACCCGAGTGTGCAGGGTGAGCGCGCAGGCTGTCCCGGCGCGCGGCAGGACGGCCCTCCCACCCGAGGGGCGGGGTCCCTCAGGCCGGGAGACACGGGCTCCGGAGGACAGGCTGCCCGCCCTCTCGCCCGCAGGCCGGGTGCAGGAGGAGCTGGACCGCGTGCTGGGGCGCGGTCGGCCGCCCCGGCTGGAGGACCAGTGGTCACTGCCCTACACCAACGCCGTGCTGCACGAGGTGCAGCGGTTCATCAACCTGCTGCCCCACGTGCCCCGCTGCACCACCGCCGACACCCAGCTGGGCGGCTACCTGCTCCCCAAGGTGGTGGGGTGGCCCCTCGCCCACAGCCCTGGGCCCGCCCCGGCCGTCATCCTCTTACTCGGGGTGCGGGGAACCCCAGGGTGCTTGATGCTGGGCTCCCACGGGAGGCAGGAGAGGCTTCAGAGCCACAGGGCTAGGTCCTCGTCCTGTAGCCTGAGGGGTCACCCGTCCCCCAGCAGACCTGCAGCAGGCAGGGGCCACGAGGGTTCCTGCCCACCTTCCTGCCCTCCCCCCTTCTCCCACTCCCATCCGCGGCCTGCTGGGGTGCAGAGGGTACCAGCCCCACCTGCTGCCCCGCCCACAGGGCACGCCCGTGATCCCCCTACTGAGCTCGGTGCTCCTGGACAAGACGCAGTGGGAGACCCCCCACCAGTTCAACCCCGGCCACTTCCTGGATGCCAACGGGCGCTTCGTGAAGCGGGCGGCCTTCCTGCCTTTCTCCACAGGTACCTCGGCCCTGTGGGCGGGTGGCCCGTCACCAGGGACTCCGGAAGCTCAGGCTCACCGGCCCCGCCCCCTTCAGGGCCACTCAGAGCTGTCTGTGTCCCAGGAGCTCCAGGCCTGGCTCTCGGGGTCCCTCCACAGACGCCCCCTCCCCACACCTGCTCCCCCGCCACTCCCAAGCCAGACCGGGCCCCACCCCAGCCTGGGTTCCCCCTGGCAGGCCGCCGCGTGTGCGTGGGCGAGGGCCTGGCCAGGACTGTGCTGTTCCTGCTGTTCGCCGGCCTGCTCCAGAGGTTCCGCCTGCTGCCCCCGCCCGGCCTGGGCCCCGCCAGCCTGGACACCACGCCTGCGCGAGCCTTCACCCTGCGGCCGCCTGCCCAGGCCCTATGTGCCGTGCCCAGACCCCAGGGCCGCTGACCGAGGGGGCTCTGACCTGCAACGGACAAACTCCCAGGGCCTGGGGAGCATTGGGGTTGTCCCCTGTCCCTGGCTTGAAGCCTGGGGGTGCTGCGATGGCAGGGGAAGGGTGGCCCTGAGGGCAGACGGCCCCGGGCCAGGCTCTCCTTCGCTGGCCTCAGTTCCAGAGACGGCGGCCACTGGGGGCTCTGGGGGTGTGCTGTCCTCCAGGGCCTGCCCGTTTAGTCATCCTTGCCCTCCTCCTCCCCAGTGCAGAGCTGGGGCCCTGCCTCCCATGACCGTCCCCCTCCCCCCAGACCCCTGCCAGACTCCCCTGGGCTCCCCACGGCCCACGGTGGCGGCATTCCCTCCTCCACGTCCCTCTGACCATGACACTGCCAACCCCACAGCTCTGGGCCCGATCCCATCACCTCTCACCCCATTTTGCCCACAAAAAACTGCTGCTGACAAGGTGTCAGGACTTCCACAGGGGGTCCAGCCCCCCCCACCAGGTAGCATCAACGCACCCTCCTCAAGTATGAAAAACAGTTTAATAATAAAAGTAGAGTGAGCAGCCATCATGCTTCACTGTGCCGATGCGGAGACGGGGTGTGCGGGATGTCCTGCTTGGCCAGACAGGACCATCCACTTGCCGGTCCTCAAAACTGGTCCGGCACAGATGTGGGCCCCACGTGAGGGTCACGGACAAAGGCTCCTTGTGGGTCAGGAGGGGGCAGGTGGGCTCTCTGAACGTCTGTGCTCAGCCCTCACCTCTTGGTCCCAGGAGAAGGCTTTCGGGGCTGGGGGGCGGTTCTTGGCTCAAGACCTGCGTTTGGCTCCAGTGCTGGACCCCAACCACCCCACACCCCGGCATGCGGGACACCGCGACCACACAGCCCTCAGGCTGTAAGCAAACTGTCCAGGGCACACGCAGGCGGCGGGCTCTGCTCCCACGTCTCTGCCCCCCGTGACCTGCCCCGTGGCAGCAGTGGGCACCCCAACCCCCATGCGTGCCAGGACTCCCAGGGGAGACCTGCGAGAAGCGCGAGGCCAGCACAGCCTGACGGCCTGGCCCAGGGGTCACCTAAGTCCCAAAGCGCCCTGGCTCCATGCCCGGCGGGTGCGAGCGTGTGCACGTGTGGGCGTGGGCGTGTGCAGGCGTGTGCACATGGTCAGGACGCCAGCTGCACCAGCGGGGGTGGGAGGGCCGACGAGACTCCCGTGCTGGGTGGGAGGTGAGAGGAGGGAAGGGACCTGCCCAGGCCCCTTTGGACATGTGGGCTCCTCTCAGGATGGGGGGTCACGCCCTCCCCGAGGCCCCGACCTGCCATTCAGAAGCGCCCCTCGACACGGTGTCCCGGCAGTGACGTGAAGCGCAGGAGCCACGGCTGGTGTGGCAGCCTTCACGGACAGCGCAGCCAGCAACCTGGACCGGCGGCGAGATCTGGGGAGGGCGGCGAGAGAGAGACCAGCCGCAGCCCAGGAGCCTCGGCCAGGAAATGTGCGGCCTGCACTGGGCTGGGGGGGACCCACACAGATGGGCCACAGCGGCGGGAAGGCCGGCTCTGGCCAGTCTTGACGATGCCCGGGTAGAAAAATAGACATTTCCCTCAATAAGCAACTTCCTGGGGGCTGAGGGAGCTGGAGCCAGGACCGGCGCCTCTGGCTGGCTCAAAGGGGTCGGAGCCTGCTGTCACCTATGACAGCTCTGGCCCAGCAGGGTCCAGGGGCGTCCATCTGAGGGTCTGCTGCCTGGAGGCACAGGGACCCAGCTGGAGGCTCCCGCCCCGCCCCCAACCTGCTGGCAACTCCGCTCGTCCCTCGCAGGCCCCTCGGCTGCAGGAGCACCCCGGCTGTGCAGTGGCCCGCCTGCTGCCCCTAGGAGAGCAGCTGCAGCACCTGCCGGATGCGCTGCGTCCTCTCCAGCAGGAGCGGGTCCCCGTCACTGGCGCCTGCCTCGTCCAACTCCCGCATCAAGGCTTCTCCCTTCTGCACAGTCAGCTCACGGGCCTGGCCCTTCAGCCCCTCCAGGTAGGCCAGCAGGGTGGAGAAGTGCTCCTCAGGCACCTGGATGGAAGGGAGGAGAGCTGGTCAGCAGCCAGGCGGGGCGGCACGCGGCACACGGACAGAGTGATGCAGAACTGAGCTGGCGGCGTGGCCCCAGGGCTCCAGGGCCGCAGCGTCCTCACGCCAGGGCCTGGGAAGCCCGAAGGTCCTGGCAGCAGTGGGCACCCCAACCCCCGCGAGCACAGACCCTGCCGGCGTCTCCCAGGGTGTGCAGACCCCACTCCCGCAGACTCCACCCCTGTGCAGACCCCGCCCCCACGCTGGGCATACCTTGCCGCTGTCGTACATGTGAGTCAGGAGCCAGGTCTGCCTCGTCTTCTGAAACCTCCAGCTGTCCTGCTTTTGGGCCCAGCTGGGGAAGCAAGGGCACAGCATCAGGGACTGTCTGTACCCCCTGGCCTGGGTGGCCCCTTCTTGGCTGGCGGGGTGTGTCCAGGCTCATGGGTGTCTCGGTTCTGGGGTGACGCTCTGCAGCCTGAGGGCGGCTGGGATGGAGCAGAGGGGGTCGGGGGCCCAGCTAGGAGGTTGCGCCACTGGGGACACCCGCGTGGGCACTCGCCCAGCCAGGCCCAGCTGCACCAGGACAAAGGACCAGGTGGCCCAGGGCCACGTCCCTTCAGCTCCACAACTCCATGATTTTACGATTCTAGCATGAGCTCCCTGAATTCTGTGAACCCCATCGTTCTCCCGGAAGCATGCTCTGTGCACCTGGTGGAGACGGCCACTGCAGGGGGGACCTTCTTTGGCCCCAGCTGCGGGTCAGGTGGGAGAACAGGGCTGTCACCTCCACGTCTGCAGTGAGCACGGGCCAGCCTCTGCCTGGTTCTGGGAGGGTCCCCGGGTGCTCCCAAAGGGGCCCCGAGTTCTGCTGAGAGGGTGAAGCAGGGTCACCTGCCACCTTGAAGGTTCCAGCCCTGCTGTCCCGTGACACGCTTCGCAGTGCACTCCACAGAGCGGGACGCCTCCGCCCCGCCCCCCCCGCCCCCCCCCCCCCCCCCTCACTGCCCCCCCCCGCCCCCGCCCCCACACCCCTGCCCTCCCGTGGACGTGATGGCGGCACTGCCATTTCTGTAGCCCCCATGCGCCAGCCCCCACCTGCAGAGGTAGTCCAGGGCCCGCTGCGCGCCCGAGCGCTGGGCCCCCGGGCTCGGGCAGCGGCCGCGCCCGCCTCCCGCAGGCGTTTCCTTTCCTCCTTCTTCCGCTCCTTCTTCAGCTTCCTCTCGAGGACCCTCTTCTCCTCCGGGGACAGCGCGGGGTCCCTGCTCGGTGCTCCTTCCTGAAAGTCAAGGGAAGCGCACATGTTGGGGGCGCAGGAAGCGGGCGTGTGCATGGGGCTCCCCAGCCACCCTCACCCCCAGGACCCCGGAAGCGAGGCCAGTGGCCGAGGAGGAAGGGGCTGCTCCGACTGCTCCGCTCCTCGGCCCGGGGCCCGCGCCCGCTAAGTCCGTCCACGCGGCGTGGGCGGCCGCTGAGGCTCGCGGGGCCCTGGTGTCTGCCACCGGGCGTGGGGATGGCGGAGGGCACGCTGGCTCGGGGGTCCAGCCCTCCTTCAGGGGGTCTCCAGAGCCTTCTGCACACGAGCCCCTCGCTCTACGGTGACAGGTGATAGGCGGGGCCCACATGCCCATCCTGCCCCGGGCTGGGGGCTGGGAGCGCACTGTGGCCTCCCCAGGCAGCCTCTGCCCCTCCCCCGCTAACAAGCCCCCAGGCTCCGCACAGCCACTTCCCCAAAGACCTGGAGCACCTGTGCCCTAATCTGGTTCAGCCTGTGGGCACCCGCCCCAGGGACCTGCCCCCAGGGCCTCCAGGAAGGGCCAGTGCCCACGGCCCCCAGCCGTGCACCCCAGGTTCCCAGAGGCCCCTCGAAGCAAAGCAGAGCGAAGCACCCGCTCACACCTTCCCTCTTCCCTGCTCACAGCCCCCACACGCCCAGCAGGCCCCTCCTCAAACGCCAGTCCCTTGGCAGCCTTGGCGTTCCCACTCAGCTCCTGGAACCTTCTGCAAGAACACAGCTCCCGGCCCCTCCCTCCAGCAGGCGGTGAGCAGGGGCAATGCCAGGACTCGGGGTGAGGACCAGCCTCCCCCCCAGGACTAGAGCCTGGTGCTAGCAGGAGCCACTGAGCGGCTGGCACACACCAATGAGGGGCTGGGTCACCTCCTGCGGTGAGCAGACGTTAGGGCCCTCGCTGCCCCCTGCCCTGGGGCTCCAGGTGACAACTGGCCCTCCCCGCCAGCTGGACTCCCCTCTGCCCTGCAGGCGCACAGGGCAGCACCGCACCCTGCGCCCCCTCCAGCCTCTGGGGACGCCTGGTGTGTGCTCCACTCTCGTGCTGGACGGCCCGACTGTCCCCTAGTCCTCCTGCGCGCCCTTGGGCACTCACGGCACAAAGTGCCCTCAAGTCCGTGTCCACACCTGCCAGCAAGCGCCAGGCAGAGCGTGGTGGCCGGGACGGGGCCTGGCTGCCCGTGGGCGTGTGGCCGTGCCAGGGCTGCCCTCTGGCAGGTTGGACTGTGGCCCCTGTCCCCCGTGGGAGGCCAGGGCTTGCTCCGGCCAGCTGAGGACGGTGACACGGGCCACCCACAGTCCTGGGCGCCACCTCTTTGCTCTCCTTTTGGGGTGGCCCTGGGTGCGGTCTGGGTATGGTATTTCAGAAGGGCCCTGGCCATCCCCATGGTGGGGGCTTCGGACTGTCCACTTTGGGGTTCTGCCCAGTGGGAGGTGTCACACACACATTCACTCAGTGGGGGTACAACCCCCACACCCCCTTCTGCAGTGAGACACATGTGCAGTGCACACCGGGGCACGGGGGACGCGGGCACTGTCCATGCACCCCATGCTGTCCCGTTGGTCCGGCCTTCCACAACAGCGTGTGCCGGGCACCCAGGGTAAAACGTCTGCCTCCTGCACCTCAGGGCCCCAGGGAGGCTCTGCACACCGCAGTCCCGGGCTGCCGGGAGGACGGCCACCCAGCCCAGGCGTCCAGCCATCACCTCTGCCCTGAGCTGGCTCCATGATAAGCAACAGTGGCTCTCTGTGTCCCCAAGAAAGGGCCCATTGTCTCTCCCAGTGCCCCTGGGAGCCAAGATAAAGTGCCCTCCTTTACATGGCCCTGGACACCCTGTCCATGTGGGCAGGGAGCTGCCAGCCAGGGACATGGGGACAGCGCAGGCGGGCTGCCACAGCCCAGGGCACGCCCGGGAGGCTGGGCGAAACGTCCCTGTAATAAGGTGGCAGCTGCAGCGGGGAGCTGGGACAAGGCACGGGTCCTCTGGTATGCTCCTCTTGGAAGACAGGAGCTATGCGACTCAGCGCTCCCGAGGTTTCAGGGCACGGGACGCGTCCCCGCTGGGGCCTGCGTGGAGCCCACACCCTCGGGCATGGGCTACTGTGGCTGGTGGGCAGGCCAGCTCCGGGCCATCGTCTGGAGCACATGGGGGACTCCGACCTTCGCCCATCTATGCGACGCCCGAGTGACACCTCCTGACATTTGTTGGACACGTTTTATTTTCTAAAATGTGGGATAAAGGAAAAATAAGTGGACTGGGAGATGGAAGACTTAGAATTCAGCCTAATTAAATAAAGACCCAAACTCTAGACAAGGGGCCATCCCCAAGGCCCCCAGCCCAGCCTCCGGGCACACGCCGTGTCCTGCTGTCTCTAGCTGCTTCAGCAGGACCCTTGGCCTGGGCCCTGGCGGGCGGCACGCGGGGGAAGCCGTGGCCGAGGGCAGCGCTGCTGGGGGTGTTGTCACGACGCCGTGGGACCCCCATAGGGGACGGCGGTGAGCTCCGTGCCTTCCCACCACGTCTCTAAGGTCTGATGCCCGCTGTGTGCCAGTCTGGGTGATCACTATGGTCACGCCCCCAGACCTGGCCCGAGCAGCAGTGACAGACAAGACTGGACAGTAGGTCACCCAGAGTCCCGGTGGCGCTGGGCGTGCCCACCCTGTCAGCACAGACGCTCCGCCTCCATGGGACCAACAGCAGGTCACCCACTAGTCTTCACCTTGTGGTTTTATGGACCCTGTCTCGGTGAGCGCTCCCGCAGTGAAGTGGGGGTCCCTGGGAATCGTCCTGGGTCTTTACAGACAGGGAACAGCTGACAGCTCAGGAGGTGTCCCCCCCCCAGGCACCTTCCTCTCGTGGAGGCGGAACTAGACCCGACCGGGAAGGTCTCAGGAGCACCACTCTACGCATCAAGAGGTGGTCTGGGCTCTTGCTGTCACCCAGAAAGGGCCATCGGGACGCGGAGGCTGTGTGAATGCTGCTTTGACTAAGGGCTTGGGGTTGTCGAACCCAAGCCAGGCGCACAGGCAGCGCTGTCAGGACGCCAGACGCAGCCCAGGTCAGTGGACTGTGGCGTCGCGGACCTGTCCCCGGTGTTCACAGGACCAGACTTCTTCGCTGCTGTTGGACGGGAAGGGGCAGCACCTCCCTAAGCCCGTCCATCACCAAGCCCACAGGATGAGTGGGTTGGGAGAGCACTGACAATAAGCGACGTGTGCCCAAAACAGGTGTGTGCTGTAGGGCAGCGGTCCCCAGCCTTTGTGGCACCAGACCGGCGCTCCTAGGAGAACCCTGCACCTGAGGACCTGAGGTGGAGCTGAGGCGGTGACGCTGGCACTGGGGAGTGGCTGCAGACTCAGATGCTGCTTCACTCGCCCGCCAGCCACGCGCCTGCTGTGCGGCCCAGGTCCTAACAGGCCAGGACCAGTACTGGTCCACGGTCTGGGTGTCAGGGACGCCTGCTGTAAGGCGTGCCGCACTCGGCAGGGAAGTGATGGTGAGCGTGGGCCAGGACCCAGGCGTGTCCTCTCCTTCCTTCTCCACCTGGGGGGAGTCGGGGGCAGGGGGCTGCCAGTGGAGGCCTGGGCAGCAAAGAGGTAAACGGTCGTCTGGCTCAGCCCTGCTTACAGACAGTCCCAAGGACACAGCGACCTGCCTGGGCTGGACAGCACCTGGCCTGCACCTGAGGCCCTCACGCGGGTGACCTTTAGCCATAGGCATCTGCTCATGAGCCGTCTAGAATGGCTGCTGTCCGCTGCCCCTTTGGGACCTGGCGCCTTGGAGGCAGGGCTAGTAGAGCCCAGAGACGGGTCTGGAGCAGAGAAGCAGGACCCGTATCCTAAAGCAAGCCGGTCTCAGACCCGTGCGCCTCCCCAGCCTCACGGCCCCCTTCCTTCCCCGAGCCTGGGGCTCCTCGGGCAGGGAGCCCATGTCCCTACCTGCACACAGCTAGAGATTCGGTTCCAGTTTGAAGACTAAACCTTGACCAGACTTATCACCCGTTATTAAAATCCAGGAAGGGTAACTCATGGTAGCAAGTTACTTTTCCCCCTTATCTGAAAATGAAAGTGCTTCTCGTAATTTTTTAATGAAGCCATTTATTTTGAAATAACCAGAAGCGCGTGACTGTGCCCCGGGCCCTGTCCCCGGCCAGGCCCACACCAGTGTCACCACCTTTCCACAGATCAGAAACACACCACACACTCCGTGACAGGATATGTGGTCGTTACATCCTTCACGGGCTGACTCCCCAAGCTCCCTCACCTCGGCCAAACTAGTGACACGCGTCGCCTTGTGGCCACCCGCCTGGACAGAGGTTAAGCGCCCTTCACCGCGACATCCTGGACGTGGAAAATAACACGGACGGCTCAGGATGCTGCTGCTGCTCTGACGAGCTACGTGACAGCTACGAAGACGTGGCCGGGGCACGGAGCCGGGAGGCTGCGTGTGGCGGTCCCAGGCGCGCTGGCGCTGGCCCTGCGGCAGACACGGGCTCTGGCCCCGAGGAGCTCACGGCAGACACAAGTGAGCTCCCGGAGGACAGGGAGGGCGGCTGCCGCGGTCCGTCCTGGTGGCTGTGGGGTGCAGGCCTCCGCGGGACACACACTGAAAGACACTGGAAGGTCAGAGGTCGCCTGTGCCCCGCAAGCGTTCCCTCCCCCATGGGCCTGACCAGTAACTGGCTGAGCGCCACGTGCCCTCCACAGCTCCTGCCACCCCCCGTGGCCTCTGCCAACGTGCACCACGGGAGGAAACGCTTGGTTCTGCCCAAGAAACACAGACCTGCTTTTTCTTTTCTAGGTCCGGAAGCACACAGGCCCACACGTCAAAGGGTTCAGACTCCAGCACCCCACGGGGCCAACCTTGGTTTGGAGACAAGGACTGCAGAGTGAGGTCCTGTCCAGTCACAGCAGAAGTGCAAGGCGGGCGGGGACAGTGGCCCTTGCAGGACAGGCCAGTGCTCTGGGAGGGCCCTCCCTGCCCGTGCATCCTGCAGGGTGGGAGGCACTGCCCAACCTGAGACTGCTTCAGGGCAAAGGCCACACGTGGAGCTAGAGCCACCTCCCAGGGCATATGCAGCACACCCCACGAATGGGACACCTTGGGCCTCTGGCAGCAGGGGCTGAGTCTCAGAAAAAACTGGGGCACCCGACCTTGTCTTAACCCAACTGCCAATGCCACTGTGCCCTGGGAAGGCCAGTGGGAGGGGACCGCCCCACAGACACCTCCAAACGTCTCAGGGCTCATGCCTGAGATGTACCTCAGGGCCCTACAGCCCTCCCGAGGCTGTGTGTGACCTCCTCACTTCCTCTGGGACAGCGTGGTGCCAAGTCAGCAAAGACAGGCTCTCTGCAAACTGAGGGACAGGAAGCACCCTTCTGCCTGCCAGGTGAGACGGTGTCCCACAGCGGGAGCCCCCGGTGGCACCAGCCGCCCTGAGGACCACTTTCCACACCGATCAGACGGGTTCCTGGAAGCAAGTCCTACTGCATTGCAAGTCGCTCTTTTTCTTTGACGCATGTTATTGTCTCACAGGCCGTCCACCCAAAGTCACCGCGTGCCCAGCCCTGTCCTTACAGGACTCACTGTCCGGTGGAGGACCCCCAAAGACAGGTGTCCATGAAAACACAAACCACGGCACCGCCCCTTTGCCTTGGGGGCAGCAGCCAGCCCCTTCTTGGGGCTGACAAGTCAGCAAGCCGCCCCTCCCAGCAGAAGTGCGGTGGCCCTGGAGCCCCTCCACCCGTGCACCCCCAGGGCAGTCGTCCAGGGCAAAGCCTGTGCCTGGAGCCTAAGGGGACACACGAACATGCTGAAGTGACGGGCTCCGTCTGAGCCGGTGGGCGGGGTGCTGACAGTGACCGGGATGGCCACGCTGGCAGGGAGTGCCGGGGGCGAGCAGACCACTTGGCTCTGACGGTCACAGGACACGTGTGCAGAAGCAGGCCATGGCCCCGGGGTGCAGGCCGGCGTCCACCATGCTGGGTGCCTGCCCTGTGCCGCTGAGAGGCTGGGCAGGGCCACAAGGTCTCAGATCCGACCCCAGACCACATGTGGGGGAGGCAAGGAGGGCGCACATGCCTCAGGACACTTCCCCGGCGACGAGGGGCCTGTGGTCTCGGCACCTGGCAGCCTCTCCGCACCCAGAGACCCGCGCCCCGATGGGCTAAGGGGTCGGCGTTTCTTACAGACTTCGGGCGAGGGCAGCTGTCCACTGGGGGTTCTGGCAGGAGGTGGCTCCTTCACAAGCCTGTAAGCTGCTTGGGCCCTCCCTCAGCCCGGAGGGGTGGGTTAGGGGTGGGGAGGGGAGAGGACACGCCCCAGGACCCCCACAGAGACCCTGGGTACTGCCACCTCAAGGGAAATGGCTAATGGCTGGCAGAAGCAGGACCCTGAGCTGAGCACCTGCCCCCAGGCTGGTCTTCCTGGACGCACAGGTCCCAAGGGCCCCCGCCAGCACCACCGCCTCAGCTCAGCCACGGCTATGCTGCTCCCACCGTGAGGATGCACACAGGCCCCCGGCGGACTGCCCTGTGCATGGGCTTTGTTCGCCCGCGAGCAGGGCCGGGGGCCAAGGTCACTGTCCCCTGATTCACAGTGCTCCCGTTTCTCTCCTTACGAGTGGCCGAGGCAGGCTGGGAGCCAGCTGCATTCTGCACCGCCATTAGCCGGACGTGGAGGCAGTTATGGCCTCTTAAAGGAAGGCAAAGTTCAAGCACACAGAAGACTGCGGGGGCAGAGCGGCGCCCACCTCCTTCACACCACCCTCCCGCACCTTCAGCCCCCGCGGGAACGCGGGGCCGCCCCGCACCCAGAAGCTACATTTGTTTCGCTCTGGAAAAGCAGGTCCGGCAGGCTGACCAGCAGAGCCGAGTGGACGCTAACCAGAGCCATGAGCCAGTGGAGAAGCACACTTCACAGGCAGAAGACGTGCTTCTCAACAACGTCCAAGAATCAGCGGGCGGTCACTGCTGAACTTGGCATTTAATGACAATCGGATTCTTGTCGTCTGAAAAACACTTCCCAAACCGCAAAGACATCTGCTCCCCACCCAGGCGGGGAGGGGGCCCCGCCGCCTCTGACCAGCAGGGCTTCCGTCAGAGAAAGTTTGCACAAGGTTTTCAAACCTTTTCGTCTCGTTTCCGTTTCCTTCTAGCGCCTTTGCACTGTACTCTTCCTCAGCGGCTTTTGTGCCCTGTCTTCTTAGAACACTCATTTCTTTGGGTGCAAAGCAAACACGGAAACTAAAATCTCTTCCCAGGGCCCCTTCCCACCCCACCTTTACCCCGGGGGAACGAAGGGCCGGGTCCCCTGCAAAAGGTTTCAGCTGTGGGAAAAAAACCAAAGCAAAACATGTTACTGGCTCCAAAATGAACAGCAAAATCAGGCCAAATGTTTCACTAAATTTCTTGAAAGGGTCTCATGCCAACCTCATTAATGTCGAACGTCATTTTCGAAATGATTTCATCACATCTGTAGGTTATTTCACAAGCAAAACGGTAATTACCTTTCCGGGTTTCTGCTTGAAAACACTTGTTTAGCGTGCTATGTGGGGCTGGGCCTTGCAAAGGCAAGAACGCCCTGGGCATGGAAGGCCCCGAATACTGGTCACCAAAGACCCCCGACACTCCTCCTGGGGAAGGACAGTAACGACAGGCTGGGGTGAGGGCAAGGCTGTGATTTAGACCACTCTCCGGTTCCACGGGGACGGTCAAGGAGCCTGGGGTCACGCGCCCTGAAGCCGAGGCCGGAAGTCGCGGGCGCACGGCTCGGCCCACGGCGCAGCGCGAGGGTCCGCGGGGCCCCGAGGCCTGCAGCTGAGCTCAGAGCCCCCTCGGCCGGAGCCCTCCTACGGTGCGGGGCCATCCGGCCGCGAAGCTCAGCTGTGAGAGCCTCCTCGTATGAAACGAGGGGCCGGGAAAGGGGATAGCCGGGCCAGGGTCTCCAAGACCACGGCGGAACACACCGCCTGCACGACCCCGTGGGGGGGCCGCCGCGTCCTCACGCGGACGCCGCCCGGCCAGGGTCTGGGGTCTCCGGAGCCGGGGCCGGCGCAAGAGCGACCACCCGGCCGGGACCCCCGCAGCCCCCCGAGAACGGCTCCGCCCCCGCGCGCACGTGCTGGACCCCCGCTCGTCCCTGGGCCCCGCTCCCGGGCCCGGCGCACTGACCTCCGCGTCCCCAGCCGCCGGGTCTGCCCAGGCCCGCGCCCCCCGCCCTCAGCCCCGCGCACTGCGCATGTCAGGCTGGCCCGGCGCGGCTGGAACCAGATCCAGCCGGCTGGGCGATGACGCAGGCGCGCCCGCGCTCGGCGTGTGGGCGTGGCCCCGGCGGTGGGCGTGGCCGCACCTCCGCACCTGGGCGCAGACACCAGGCTCAGCTCGCGCCTGCGTGTGGTCGCGCGGCGGGGGACGGTGATGCCCACGTGCCAACGCCTACCCTCCGGGGTTCCCTGCTTAACGAGCTTGTTCAAGAGAACAGGGCGGACGCTCAGGCCAACTTCTTGCCCACTGCTCGGCCTGAAAGTGGCAGACACGGAGCTCACGCCCAGGGATCGGCCTGTCGCCAGACCCCCGACAGCTCCCTACGACAGCTCCCCTATGCGGAGAAGAAAACCAGCGGCTGCACTTCCCGCAGTTGCTCCCCATTTCTCTGCACATGACAGAGACCCAATATGACCATCAGGTTTGGGCCCACGTGCTGACCCTGTTCCCACATCACCACCTGCAGCACGGGACCCCAGGTTCCCTGAATCCCGCCTGCTGTCCCTCCCAGGGCCTTTGCGCATGCCGTCCTCGCCGCCTGTAGCGCTCACAGCTCGTCCTCATTCCACGTCCTTGTCACTGTCAGCTTCAGGGCCACCTCCGCTTCACCTGCTAAGCACTCGACCAGTGCCGGGAGCGGGGGACTGCACCCTGCAACCCGCCCCCCAAGCTCTGCCTGGTGTCCGGCCCCTCACTGCACACCCTAAGGCAGGGCGGTGTGTGCACCACAGCACGATGTCTTCCAGCAAGAAGCAGGCGCTTGGTAAAGGCTCACGGGATCAACGAACGGTCACATTGCCCTTTGCCCACCACATGGACACCCTAAACCTCTCCTAGAACTTATTCCCTCCCCTAAGGCAACACTGTGGATCAATTTTATGATCCAAGAAAAAAACCACACACCAGCAGCCAGGAGCCTGCTAAACCCACCCAAGGGCCCACAGCAGGCTCTGGCAATGGCCAGCCACCAGGTGCTTCAGACACCCTGTGCTCTGGCCGCTGAGGCTGCTCCAGAGCCCTTTCCTCCCTTGTCCCCCAGGCCCGCTGGCGGGCGTGGGCTTCCTGCTCCGGGTGTGGGCGCCCCAGCTTCCCCGCCTGATAAGGATCTCCAAGGCTCCGGAGCCAGGACCACGACGTCCTGTGCTTTTCCTCCCAGCCGCCTCCAGGGACTGCCAAGGCCTCGGCCACCGCTGGGCGGACGCAGGGACAGCGGAGGGCAGGGCGGGCGCCTGCCCACCACGATGGCCTCTGGGCTCGGCCAGCCCACTGTGCTTTCTTGCTTCATCCCTGTGATGCTGGCATCAGTGTCCCCACTCTACAGAGAAGGCGACGGATACGGAAATGTTTTAAAAAAAAAAAGCTTCCAACGTTTCCGGTTTCATGGAAGGAACTGAATTCTGGAGGGTCTGTGGCTCACTCTCCATGGTCAGTCTCCTGTCCCAAGGGCCCTCTGCTGTGCTTCTTTCTCCACTGTCGTCTCCTGGTGACTCAATGGGCTGTCGCGGGAGACAGAAGGGGGGACAGCTGGCTTGGCGGCAGGGTGCACAGGCACAGAGGTGCTGGCTGAGGACACCACACGCAGGACATGTGGCTCAGAGTGGGCTCTCACTCCTGCTGCCAGCCATCCTGCCACCCACACTTCACGGACGAGGAAGCCGAGGCTCAGGGAGGGCGTGAAGTGTGCCAGGTCGGCCTCTTTCCCATCCTGTGTTCCCTCACAGGCTCCTCTCTGCCCTGGGACCAGCCTGCAGGACATGCTCTGTCCCCCAGGCCACACGCTGAGGCACTGGGACACTTGCTGCACCCCTGGGGTTCAGCACAGGGGCCCCAGGAGTAAGGGTACCTCTTACATCCTCGAGGGCTTTTGGGGACTAGGTCCAGCTGGTGGGGTGGGAGGGCGTGACCCAGAGGCCAACCAACTGCAAGAACCTGGAGGCAGCGGCTGGGTCCGCCGCGAGGGAAACAGAGCCTGGAACTGACCGCCGGACACGCAGGCAAATCAGCCGGCAGCCCCGGGCAGGAAGCGGGGACGAGGGGGACCTGTGTGTGTTCCACGGGTATCTGCTGGGCAGCTTCTTCACGTTAGCGTGCCCAAGTGCGCGTGTGCTGGGGGAACACAGCGCACACGCTGCTGCCACAGGCTGCGTTCCGTCCCCAAACCCACACTCCCCTGTGGGTGGCAGCAGGTCGGGCTCTGGGGGGACTAGGTCGTGGGGCGGGGCCCTCGTCAGTGGGATTGGTGCCCTTATTCGGTCTCGTGAGGACACAATGAGCAGACGGCCGTCTGTGACCCAGGAAGTGGTCCTCGCCAGACATGGGACCGGCTGGCACCCTGAGGCTGGACTTGCCACCTCCAGAGCTGACAGAAAAGCGTGTCGCTCCTGAGCCACCTGTGGTGTGCTCCTGCCACAGCCGAAGGGACTTAGACACCGGCACAGCGACAGTCCCTTGAAGACTAGAGTGCTGAGAACAATCAGGCAGGCGAGACAGGGAGCTTATTTACATTTTGTAATTTCAAGTGGCTGTGGGAGGGTGAAGCTCAAGGAAAACAGTGCAAGGAAGGTGACACCTGAGTGGAGACCTGGAGGCGAGGGCCCAGCCCCTGGATATTTGGGAGGGGGGGTCCAGACAGGGGGACGGCAAGCACCCAAGTCTGAGGGAGGGGCGCAGAGGCCCACGTGAGGCAGAGGAGAAGCCGGGGTGGCTGGGACATGGGAGTGGGGCGTAGAGCAACCCCGTCAGGCGGCATTCTGGAAGTACAAAACTGCCACCAAAAACCTTCCCCGGAGGCAATAAGAATTAGCTTTCAAAACCAGGGCGCCAGGTACCTCAAGAGCATGTGGACCATTCTGAGTCATTTAGGAGAGAATAAATATGTGCCATGTGGATGTTCTGAACAAGGATGCCTGGTTGGTCAGCATGCCCAGTGTCCCTGGCAGGCACCACCCCCGAGAGCCCGTCGGCGGGGACATCCACAGGAAGTGCAGCAGGGGCTCATGTCTGGATGCAGACAGCTGCTCCCAGCTGGCACAGCTCCTGGACACACTGCTGCCCTCCCACTCGGCCCTGCCGCCAGGGACGGCCCTGCTCAGAAGCAAAGCACTTGGCAGGTGGAAATTGGTGGAAGGGGTGGGGGGAGGTAGGGGAGGTTGAAGCCCCCGCCTCAGAGTCTTCCGGGGTGGCCCCGCTC
This sequence comes from Eonycteris spelaea, assembly GCA_003508835.1. Taxonomy (NCBI): domain Eukaryota; kingdom Metazoa; phylum Chordata; class Mammalia; order Chiroptera; family Pteropodidae; genus Eonycteris; species Eonycteris spelaea. The sequence goes on from PUFA01000126.1 coordinate 5,471,952, forward strand.
CAGCAGGTCTGCAGCCCAGCCATTCCCACCCGTGCCCCATGCTGATCCCCGGTGTCCATGCTGACTCCACTCGGAGGACGAGAGCACTGCTCACCTGCCTGCCTGTCTCCCCAGCCCCGGGGCTCCCGGCGAGTGGGCCCGGGTCAGAGCAGATGCCGGGGACAGCCACCCATCTCTAACACACTCGACTTGCCCCAGCACAGGAGGCGCGGCAGGACCGAAGAGGTGACGGCCGACAGACACCCCACGCTGCACGGCCACACTGCACGTGACCATGAGTGGCCAGCGTGCTGGGCCCTGCACACCAGGCAGCTCTTGTGGCTGCCAGCTGAAATGCCACTGGGCATCATCACTAGGGCGGAATTCTGGGCACACGTGCTTCCCGCGTCACTAACAGGGAGGTCTGCTTCCACAGGGACAGAGGGGTGCTAGCAGGAGCTGGACAGGATGGGACTCAAAAAGGAGTAAGGGACTGGGGGGAGGGCTGTGAGGCAGCTGCAGTGACAAAGTGCTCACCATGACCACTTAGGAAGCACAGCCCAGCTCTGAACTGACCGGAGACACGGGACACCAGCTTCCCAGGTACCCCACTGGCCTCTGTCTCCTTCCAAGCCTTCCATACTTCCTCATCAAAGCTCGCCACACCTTCCTGGGGCCCCAGAGGACATTAAGTAACACATAGCCACACAGAGGTCAAAACACAGGGCCTTACGATAAACTGCGCTCACAAAACTAACACCCCCACGTTAAACATTCCTGACCCACATGCCGCACAGGGTCAGAGTCACCTGGTAAGCCTGTGACTAAAAGGCACACCTCCGGAAGGAAAACCAGCCTGCCTTTTTAGCTAGGGCGGCTGAGACCCTCACGTCACTCTCCCAGCCCCCACGAGGAAGACCAAACGCAAACACGGCCAGCAGGCCAGAGTCGCTGTGTGCGGAATGCAGACGATCTTATCGCCCGCCATCCAGGACAGTGTGAGTCGCCGCGTCTCAAAGCTGTGGTGAGCATGGTGGTCCCGTAATGCAGGGAGCAGCACTCCATGACCACAGTGGAGCACAGGGCTGGAGTCCCCCTTCTGAGTGCAGAGTGGTGCACCACGAAGGCACCTCCTGTCACCAGCAAGAGGGGACACCGGCTCCTCCTGGTCTGCAAAAATCGACACTGGACTGTGATCAGTCCAGCTTGTCACACTGCCTACAGACCTGTCCATGTGGTGCCCAGGGCGGTGCCGCTGTCCCCACAGTCACCTGGGTCTCGCAGAGGAGCTGGGAACAGCTGGGGAGCAGCCAGCAGCAGGTACACAGCTGCAGCCCCAGAGCACACTAACATCTAGGCTATAAAATGCTGATCTTGGCTCAGCTGGAGCAGGGCTCCCTTGGAAGGCCTGGGACACACACAGACCCTGCATTGTCCCTGGCGCTGTCTGTCTGCCTGCTTGCAGGGGAAGTCTTTGCCGATAAAGCGATAAGGCGGTGGGGGCGCCCTGAGGGCTAAATGGCTTAGACCGCGCCTGACAAAGCTCTGCTGGGCCACAGGCTCCCAGGGGGCAGAGTGCCACCAGCTTGGCATTCCGGGATTCTGATCAGGAATTCCAGGGTCTGAGGCCATTCAAAGGACACAACGATGCTCATTCAGACACGTCGCTGGGAGAACCCGAAGTCCACAACCTTAAGCTGGAAAGCCAAAGCCACCTGGGTTCAAATCCTGCTCTAGCTGCTCTGCGACCTTGCCAAGTCACTTAAAATTTCTGAGGCTCAAAAAAAAATCAAAAGTGAAAATACTATCTCATAGATGGAACCCACGTCCCCTGTCCTTTGAATATCTCTGAAATCAGGTGTGGCTTATAACTGACAGGGTCAGGATGTAACTGGGCAGATGGTTTCCTGATTAGCGGTCTGTTAAGTTATGGTGCACGCTGCATGGTGTCTCGGATTTGATGAAATGTGGGAGTATACATACACCCTGAAGGGTGGTTCTGAAGGCCCAGAAATAAGTCCTCCCCAGCTGTGACTGATCTTGCCCTCGGGGCAAAGGTGGCTCCACATTGGATGCCCACGGCTACAAAGACTGGTGTGAGGCTGAAGGGCAAGTTAAGATAACGGGGCCAACGGGTGGTGGGGGCACAGCGGTCTACAGATGACCTGGGCAGAGTGAGACTCTGCGTTGCCTTTTGACCCCTGGTCCCCCAGGGGACTCCCAGTTCCCCCTCCGATCCATGATCCATGGCCCATGAGCTGTCTGGTCACACTGGGTGGCCCCAGGTGGGGAGCTCAAGGACAGCCGTGGTCACGGTTATTATTCCTGTTCCATCCAGCTCCTGGCCGCGCAGTAACTCTGCAGTAAATTCTGCAACCTGCACACTTCGACTTTCACAAAGAAATATTCTCAGATCCTGAGCGGGATCGCGGGGCCGTGGCTTAGACTTTCCCACCGTTTAATTGTACCGACAGCTGCAGAGTTCATCAGGCCGCAGACAGCGCGCTGTCTCTTTAAAAAGTTTCCTGCGGTCAGTATGGTTTACAAAGAAATTCCTGGAAGCAGGCAGCAAAGGGTGAATTTGGGAAGGGCAGGCGCACTTCGGGGAAGAGGAGCAGGTGCTCCTGGAAGGGCCCGATTACAGCCTCCAGGGTGGCGGGTGGCGTGTCTGTGCCCGGCAGATTAGAGCCCTGTGACTCGGCACCGCCGGCGCGTTCAGCGGGGCCGGCGCTGAGGGGTGGCACCAGAAGCGAGCGCGCGCTCGCGTCCCGCACAGGGCGCCCCCGGGTCGCGGAGCGGGTAGGGCGGGGCGGCGCGCGGGGGGCGGGGCGGGGTCGCGGGGGCGGGGCCGGCGGCGGTCACGTGTGTACACAGGCCCCGCGCGGCGGCGTGCGCGCCGAAGCCCCGCCGCCCCGCCGCCGCCTCCGAGCCCGAGCTGCCCGCCCCGCGGCGACTGCGCGGCCCGCGGCCCAGCGAGCGGGTGAGTGGGCGCCGAACGGGCGGTCGGGGGCTGCCGGGCGCACCCGGGGCTTGCCCGCGCGGAGTGCGAGCCCGGGCTACGGTGGCCCTGTCTGGCCTGGTGCTCCGCCCGGTCCCTCGGCCCCGCCCTGGCGCTGTCCCCTCGGGGTGGGGGCACTGTCCTCCATGCGGGGCACTGTCCCCTAGGGGTGGGGGCCGCTGCCCCCTCTCTAGCGGGTGCTGAACCCGTGCAGAGCTCTGCCCTCCTCAGGGATGAAGGGCACTGTGGCCTCCCTGAGCCCGGCGGGGCAGCCAGGGCCTGGCTGCTGCCCCGGGGTCATTAACCTGTGGAGGGGCAGCTGACATCTGCTGCCCGTACAGGAGGCCAGCGGCGCCGCCCGTTCTTCAGTGTCCTGTGGGGCGTACCGTCTTCCCATAGCCCTTCACGATTACAGCATTTTTACTAAGTTCTGGAACTAGGTCTCCGTGGAGACATCAGGTCTGTTGTTAGCTGTCTCAGCTGCATGATAAAAGTACAACCCCCAGGCTCCTTTTGGGACTTGGGGCGAAGGCAGTGCCCTGGCTGCTGATGGCACATTCTCCTTGCCACCAGAAACCCAACACCACGTCGCTGTCAGAGGCTTGCACTGGGTTCTTCTTCAGCCGAGTGTTTATCTGCAGTGCACAGCTGTGCAGGACCTGAGGGTGCTCTTGTATTTGAGGTTGTCACTTGTCCCTCGGCTCCCCCACCACGGGCGGCACCCTCACTTGCGATCCTGCCACCTTCATTTAAATAAGCAGCTCCTCATCCTGGCAGAGCATGCCGCCCCAGTCCTGTCTTCAGCACCTAGCAGAGGCTGGCCGTCACTCACTAAGTGGCCAGAGGCCTCCTTCACAGGCTCTGCAAATACAAGAGTATGAATCCAGGCTGTGCGAGACGGTGGGTCACTGCCGACAGAGAGAAGAGGCGCTGTTCATAATTACAGCGAGTGCACGGTCACCCTTCCCACGGCCCGCTGCACAGCTCCTTACGGAGCTGCTGTGGGTCCAGCTGGCCAAACCAGGTGTCAGAGACGTGCCTAAGTGATGAAGACCTCTAAAGATAACGGGCTTTTAAAAAGCATGGCTTACGGCTCGTGAGTGCTCAGTGCACCATGGCCCAGAGGGGAAGCTGGGCAGGAGCGGTGAGGCCCGCTGCTCAGGGCCACACGCAGCACGGCGGGGTCTGGCCTGCTCTCGACCACGCATTGTCCTGCCTCTAGTGAGTATGGAAATAGCCTGAGGACAGAGAAACACAGCTCTAGGGCAGAATGTAAATGTCAACACTGGCTTGATGTCCCTGCGAATCTAAAGCCCCAGTAGGTCGATGAGAGAAGGCAAGGTCCGTCCCCGAACCGTGGTGCGTGTGGGGTTTCAGGTTACAGTGTACAGGATGTGTCGGGTCTACAGTGCAGCTTCTGAGGGAGCCGCTTCCATCTCACAGCCCCGAGGATGTCATCTGGGACCCTGACAAAAAACTGCCACCTGGCCTTTCAGGGCCTCGCGCATCAGGCTGTCTTGGGGGCAGGGGGAGGTTGCTTCCCAGAGACTCGGGGCTGCGTGCAAGTGCGCGAGACAAAATCACGCCCCTCGCTCGAAAGGTGTTCCCAGCACCTCCCCGTGGCTGCTGGCTCCTAAGCTAAGCTAAAGCCACTGCGCGTGACTGGGCAGCACCGGGCTGCAGCAGGCCACAGGGTCTCACAGGCCGGGACCCCGGAACTCCACTCGTCCGGGCACCGAAGAGCAGACAGAACTCAGTCTAGAGAGTAAGACGGCAGGCTCCTGTTTAATTCGAGTCACCAAGAGGCAGTGCTGCTGAGGAGCAGAGTCCTGGCACCTGGGAGCATCCGCGTGCGGTGCGAATCCCCAGCAGGCCCACCAGGGCCGGACAAGCCTGCAGAGTGTGCCCAGGAGCTTCCAGTTCTGCTGAGAGCCCAGCAAACCGAGGAAGCAACTGTTACAAATAAAAGTAACTGTCTGGCTCCTCTCAGAAAGGATGGCAGGCGGCGACAGGGTCTGCAGGCTGAGTGTTGCCCGCAGGTAAGAGCTCGCCAGGTAAAACTGGGGCAGGTGAGAGCGGCCTGGAGTCTGAGATGGAGACCTGAGCCACTCTCAGTCCAGCCTCTGTTGGTGCCGTCCCTGCTCCAGTGTACCTGGAAGGGGCATTAGCCTCGGACCCAGTCACTCAGGAACAGAAAGCCCGAGCAACCAGGGCTCTGTGAACAGAAGAGCGTGTGTCCCATCTTCTCCAGGGAGAGGTGCCCCACCAGCCCGCTGGCCAGGACCCAGCCACCCGGTCTCGGTCCCCCAGGGCCCTTCCTGACCATCAAACATGCTGCTCCCTTCCGCAGAGAGAACGAGGCAGCTCTTTGTTTATGCACCTGAGCCAGGCTGTCCCACTCACTCTCACTGCTCTGCAGTTTAGAACGGTAAAAAGCAAAAGGCTACGAACACTCAGAACAAGCCACCTGTATGATGACCCGTTCCCCCTCACACCCAGGAAGGCACAGTCTGTGGTGGGGACCAGTGTGCAGACGCCATCTGCACTGACAGACCCACGAAGACATAGCGTTTCCGGAGCGCCTGGCTCCTGCGGCTGGACACTAATGGTAGCTACAGCCTCTGCCCATTATTACAAAGGAAATAAACATCCGGGAGACATTTTCAGAACATTTTGATTGTTCCAGAAGGTTCGTCTGAGGTGGAGTCTTGGTGCACAGGCGGTCTATAGGACTACCGGCCAGGCCGAACTGTCTGCCCCCCAGGGGCCCTGCCTGGCCCACTTGGGCCCACACCCAGGCTCCGAGGTGTTGGAGGGGACGCCACTGTCAGGGCCCCTGGAGGCTCGCCCACCCTCTGCTCTCGCTTCTCCTCGGCGGGTCTAGCTGCTCCCCGTGGGGCGAAGCCTTTCACGCCCCCTAACGCGTCTTGCTCCAGCCAGATCCAGCCAGGCTGCGGGCACAGACCCTTCTAGAAGCCCCCCTTCAGAGTTCTTGTGGGTGGGACAGAGGGACTCAGTGGTGGCAGGTAGGGGCCCCAAGTGCTGTCTGAATTAAATGCTGGGTGGGGGTGTGTGCTGGCCCAGCACTGAGGGACGCGGGTAAGTGCGGTCCTGGCCAGGGGTCAGCATGCTCAAAGGCAGCCGTGAGACGCTTCCTGGTGGGAACATGGGGACAGGGCCTCCTGACTGGCAGAGGCAGAAAGGGAAGGCCGGTGACGCTGGCCTGGCTCCCGTGGGGCACGATGGCTCCTTTTCGTGGTTTCTCATGTTGCTGGCTCTGTGTGTACACTGTCATGCTCACGCACGCGCACACTGGGTTCTGGGGTGGCGGGCCTGCTCCCATGTCACCCAGGCTCACAGTCACTGCCGGGCTGCTGCTCTGACCACGCCTGGTGCCTGTTTCCATGGAGATCTCATTCTCCTTTGGTCCTGGAGTTTGGCAAAGTTGTTTTAGTTGCTCCTGGACACGTCACGCTGTGTGGGGCCCTTTCAGAAAGGTGGCAGAGGCCAGGGCCCGCCTCAGGCGCTAAAGCCACCAGGCTGCCAGGCGCCCTTGCGAGGAAGACAAGGGGCTGCAAAGGGACCCCGTGTGCAGGAGTGCCAAGCATTGTCCTGATCGTGAGCCAGAAGGGACCTGAGCTTGTCCCGCTTCCGGCGCCAGCTGCAGATGTGGCTGAGCGAAGCTGCACTTAGGCCCCAGCTGAGCGCGGCCCCGGGAAGGCGGCAGTGGTCCGCCCCGCCCCGGACCAGCGCAGAGCCTCTGATGACAGTGCACAGCGGGGTCCCCAGCCCGTGCCCTCCCCAGGGCACCCTCTCCCCTTGAGAACCTCCACCTGGCTGTGCCAGGCTTCCGTCCCCATCCCTCCTGGCCCTGGTCTCCTCTGCCCGTATCTTTCACGGGGACCCTGGGGTACAGGGAGGCCCGTGCCCTCCTCACCCCGGCACAGGGATAGGCTGGCGCCCTCTGCACCCAGCGCTGTGTCTCCTCAATCCCTGATGGGCCGGGAGGGGAAGCGGGACGCCGTGGCTGGAGTCTGGGTGCCCGCCCCGCACCTGCCCCAGAGCCCGGGCTGCCTTTTTAAGCTTTATTTTTTTCGTTTAAAAAAAATTTTTATTAGATGTATTGGAGTGATATGGGTTATTAAGATTATATAGGTTTCGAGCACACAGTGCCATAATGCATCATCTACATGTGGCACTGTGTGCTCGCCACCCCGAGTCTGTCTCTTTCTGTCACCCTCTTCCTCCCCGCTCCCGCCCCTCTGGTCACCACCACACTGTTGTCACGTCTGTGAGTTGGTTTGTATTTTTGTCCCGTTCGTTGCTTTCAGTTTTCTACCTGCATGAGTGAAAGCACATGGTCCTCAGCTTTTTCTGACTTATTGCGCTTAGCCTGATCATCTCGAGGTCCCGCCACGCTGCTGCAAGTGGCAGTGAGCCATCTCTCTCTAGGGCCAAGGAGTACTCCATCGTGTCTACGTCCACGTCGTCTTTGTCCACGCATCTGTTGGAGGACACGTGGATGGCTGTTTCCATGTCTTGGCCACTGTGAATAATGCTGCAGTGAACATCGGGGTGCACATATCTTTACAAGTGAATGTCTTCAAACATTGGGGTAGATATCCGGAGGAGGGGCTGCTGGGTCATATGGTAATTTTATTCTTAACTTTTTGAGGAACCTCCGTACTGTTTTCCATAGTGACGGTACCAGTTAGAGCATGACCCGCAGAGCGTGAGGGCTCCTTTTTCTCCACATCTTCTCCAGTGCTTGTTATCACTTGTCCTGTTGATGACAGCCGTTCTCACAGCTGTGAGGTGGCGTCTCACAGTGGTTTTGATTTGCACTTCCCCAATAGCGGAGCATCTTTTCCCTGCCTGTCTTTTTAGGAGAACTGTCTGCTGAAGTCCTTGGCCCATTTCCTGATGGGATGGTTTGTTTTTGGTGTTGAGTTGTATGCATTCTTTGCATGTTTTGGACATGAGCCCCTTATCCGAGGTGTTCTTTGCAAATATTTCCTCCCATCCCGCTGGTTCCCTTTTGGGGTTTTTGATCATTTGTTTTGCTGTGCTGAAGCTATTTCATTAGACGTATCCCCATTCACTTAAGTTCTCCTTTTACTTCCCTTGTTTTTTGGGTCAAGTTCATAAAATCCTCTCGAAGATCAAGGTCCATGGGTTTAGTACGTTTCCCTCTCTGTGTTTTGTTTCAGGAGCCTGAACTCTTAACCACGTGGACACGCCAGGCAGCGGGGGGTGGTGGTTCTCTGCCCAGCTCCCCCGCACTGACTGGGTCCTGGAGTTCCTCTCGTGGGCAGGGTGAGTGAGGCCAGGGCAAGGTGGCGCCAGAGCAGAGCCGCTTCCTCGCGGTCAGCAGCCGCTGTGCACGGTGCACCCTCCTGGCAGTGGGCCCCATGAGGCACACACCTAGGCCAAGCTGTTACCAGGCGCAGAGCACCACTGGGGAGCGCTGTGTGCCTGTCCCACCGCATCGTCCAGCCAGCCGCTGACCCCTGGTTGGGAGAGGGCTGCTGCCTCTGCACCCATGCCGCCCTGCTGCTGGGGACGCCACAGCCCCTCGGTCTCCTGAGACCCGGGCTGCTGAGCTGTGTGCTATGTGTGGCCAGCTTCCGACCCTGCCCCCTAGCTGCCTTCACTCCACACCTACGTCCACAGGGCCCCTTCTGCCGCGCATGCTGACTCGCCGGTCACCACCAGTCACCCGCACAGTGGGTCTGGCAGCTGCCTGGGCCTGTGCGGCTTTGGGCCTCAGCTTCTAGGCCTCGAGCTGTCTGATTGGAGCCCCCACAACGGAGGCGGCATGCTCAAGGGGGCGGCAGGCTCCACGAGGGAGACCCTGGGTGCAGGAGTGCCCGTGCAGGCGGCACCTCCCCTGGTTTCCACGCCGGCACGGAGCTGCCCGGGGGCGCTCAGGCCAGTGCCCGCCCACTCTCCTGTCACCACTGGAGCTCATGTTCCTTTCTCAGGCTTCTGCAACTTCCCCACGCCGGGGCCTGGAGCAGGCAGCTCTGCATCGCCCACCCCCACCGGGGCAGCAGGAGCAGGTGCCGGCCTGGGGCACATCTTCCTGAGAAATCGTTGCTGGAGCCAGAGGGGGTCCTGGAGAAGACCACGTTTCTTACGCACAAGAGCATCTGGGGTGAGTGGCTGTCATCTGGCTGGTGACATGTGGACCCCAGTCAAGGACCCAGGAGGAGCGTGGGCCCTGGCAACAGCTCGGTCCCCAAAGGGCTCTGCTCCCTACGGCCTCAGGTGGCTGCTGACCCACATGTCATGGCCTGCCCCTTAGTCCTCAACAAGCCTGCCCACCCTGTCTGAAGGGATGCTGTGCTGCCAGGCCCTTCTGACGGGCTGGCCTGAGGTCACCCCACAAACCCGCAGAGAGACCCAGATCACGGTGCCACCGCATCCGATGACACAAATGGGCCTCCAGCTTTTCTGGCTATGAAACTCTGGCCTCGCCAACAGCAGCCTAGCTTTCCTGTGAAGAGCGGGCAGCTGGGCCAGGCGCCACCTGCGGCCTGCAGCAGCAGTGGCCACAGCTGTGCTCCCTGCAGAGGTCCCTTCGGCCCCCGCTTCCCCGTGAGCAGCATGTGGGTGGGGAGGTCTCAGCCCTTCTCGGTCCCCTCACAAAGAACCCTCCTAACCAGGAGGCCAGCCCTGGCACTCCCGCGGGTCCGCTGTGTGGCCACGCCTGGGGGAGGCAGAGGGAGAGACCTGAGCCAGGGCCAAAGCCCAAGCGCGTGCCGGCAACGCCTGGCTGCCTATTGTCTGCTGTCCCCCCTCCTGTGCACTGCGGGCCCCACAGGCCTGGAACCATCTGCCCCGAAGCTGTGACGACCTATGCACCCCAGCCAGGTGGGCTGGGAAAGGGGGCGGACAAAGCCAGCCCTGGCCTCAAGGCGTGGAATTAGACAAGACCAGAAAAACTCTCAGAATGAAAGAGGGTGTGTGAATCACCTCCAGATCATTAATGAATAACTTCATAGGAAAACAATCACACTGGAACGGGACCACGGTGGACAGCCCCAGGCACAGCCCCTGCAGGGCGCCTCCCTCTCCTTTCCCAGCCGGACGCCCAGTGCCTAACAGAGCAGGCCAGTTGGCAGCTCCTCCCCCGGCCCGGCCTTCCGTCTCCAACCAGGGGCCCAGGGCCCCGTCCCACGGGCCAGTGATCAGGGCCCAGCAGCCCAGCCGCCGGCACTGCTGCCAACCCAGCGGCAACACACCTGCATGTGCCAGGTGCGCCCTGCTCGGCAGACCAAGGCTGAGGTGCAGGCCAGCTCCCCCGGAGAACACACCGCAGAAGAGAACCAACACAGACCCCACTCTAGCCGGGACCCCGAGATGAGGGGGTCGTTCTCCCCACGGAGATCGGGGGCAGGGAGGACAATGACTCTGGGCTTGTTTGCTCTGGGGAGGCGAGCACACCCCAGGCCACACACGGGCATTTCCTGTGTGCCTGAGCCCCGGCGGCGTGAGGTCCAGAAGGGGTTCCAGCTCAGTAGAGCCACTGGGAGGAGGCCCGGCCCGCGCTGTCTCAGGACACAGGGAAGCAGAGCCCTGCGCAGCTCTGCGCCCCCAACCTCCCCGACCTCTCCTGTTGCCAGGGTGAACAGACCTGCCAAACGGGAGGGGCGCCAGACCCCTCGGCAGGTCCTGTCTCTTCCCACAGCCTGGTGGGAAGTCTGCTCCCACCTGGACTCACAAAACCGGCCCCTGGAAGGGGAGTGGGTGGCCGCAGGAAACGGGGCAAGAGGGTCAGCCCGCAGCCCCTCTGTGTCCCCGGGGGCCTCTTGCTTGGTCAGAGGTGTCCCCGTCTGTCCCATCCCTCTGACCCTGCGACCTCATCTGGGTGAGCGTGAACGTCTCCCACACTGGAAAACGCCAGACACCTGCAACTGTAAAATGAAGTGGCTCCTCCGACACGTATCACTTGTCACAAGATGTCTAAGGAGTACCTGGAGAGACGAGGTCCCCGGCAAGAATGGAGAACAGAGCAAAGCGTGTTGATTTGAGACAGAGCGGATGGAGAGTGGGCAGCTGAGCCCGCGCCCTGCCCGAGATCCGAGCGGTCGTCAGCGCGATCAAGCGCTGCGATCAGGCGCTGCGCATGCGCGCAGGAGGCGAGGCTTGGGAGCAGCGGGTCAGCGGGCGCTCGGCGCTTTCCTGATTTGAAGCCCGCGCCTCGGCCTCCTGTCCTGCACCTACACCCGCACCACTCGGGCCGGGAGGCTTGAAGGAAACGCAGCAGACTGCCCCCCGCGAAGGTGTCCCACGCACAGAGCCGGCTGCGCCCCTCGCGGCTGCCCTTGGCGAGCCCTCACCAGGTGGCCCGAGGAGCCCCGCAGGAAGGACGAGAGCGGGCAATTCCGCCCTCAGGGGGGCCCCTGGCCGCTGCGCTCCTTTCTCTGAGTGACCGCCAGGACGTCCAGTTCTGAGCTGCCCTCGGCCACCACTGCAGCTTCACAGAGCTTTCTGTGCCCACCCGCCCGAGCGAAAGCAACGACTCCTCGAATCCTCCCTCCTCCCGGCGCTGTCCTTGGTCTCCAGGGAGCCCCGGACTGGCCCTGCCCACGCGGAGGGGCGCGCGGTGGCGGGGGGGGGGGGGCACGGCGCCAGGCTCCGCCCCTGCCCCAGACCAGCAGTAAACAGACAACAGGCGGGAGGGGCCGCGCCTGCCAAGGGAGGCGGCGCCAGAGTGACTCAGGAGGGGACAGACCGGCACTTCCACACGGGCCGGGCTCTCGCACACACACGCGCGTGCACACGCGCACATGAAGCCCACGCCGCACAGCTGCGCTGAAGGGAGGCTGGGTTTCAAGGAGCGCACGCACCCTCCCCGCGTCCCCGCGCCACCGCCGCTGCACTGCCGTTCCTGCCCGGGTCTGCGGTCCAGGCACAGGGACACGGGGCACATGGGATAAAGGTACGGGCTGTGGCTTGGTGCGCCCGGAATGTGCTGAAAGCTAGACGGGCCGAGAAGATGGCAGGGTGCCACACACCTGCTGGCTGGTGAAGCTGAAGGGAAGGTACCAGGGCTGGGCTGAGGAGGACCCCGTCTCCTGGGGCCACGCGCCCGCCCCAGCGGTGGTCCCTGCACAGCCCGAGCCTTCCGCTAATGCGGAGGAGACGACCCCTCTTCTACACGGGAGGACAGCTCTCCTTTTCAGGGGCTGCGGCCCCCACCTCCTGTCCCCACGGGAGAAGGAAGGTTGACAGATTGGTGGGGACGCCCCAGGCGGACCCCAGGAATCCTTGGAGGCCATGCATGCCAGGCAAGGTCAGAGTGGCAGGGGTTTGGCTGTGGGCTGGTCATGGCACGGACAGGATGCTCGGGTGATCGACGTCCACAATGCTGTGTGTCCTGGGGACTCACGGCCAGTGAGATCTGGTGGGAGCCCCCACAACCGTAGACTCCCAAGGCTCAGCGGGCAGGAGCCTCGAGCTGGAGGGGACCAAACACACGGGGATGGGAGGCAGCACTGCAGTCTGCGGCCGCTCCAAGGTGTTCAGGAAGGAGACATGGGCCAGGAGGCCACTGTGAGATCAGCTGAAAAACGACTGATGAGACCCCTCCCGCAGGCCAGCCAGAAACCAAAGCTTCCCACGGAACTGTGCCCGGGAGGGGCTTGAGCTGTCCAGGGGACAACCCCTGGCCTGGCGCGCCTTGCCCCCTGGGATCCAGCCCCCTGGGATCCAGCCCCACAGGCCGAGGTGCCCCAGCCAGATTTAAGAGCCTGTGTCCTCACTGTGGCTGAGACACTGCTCCTGCAGGTGACATAACCGGCACATGTGGCAGAACCGGCCCAGCCGTCCGTGCCCAGCACCTTCGTTACTGTCTGACACCTGTTGTCACAGGCTGCCGGGCGGCATGCATCAGGGTTGTGAGACGTCCCCACCAACTCGGTGTCCCTCCCATCTGCCCCTGAACAGACTCCATCCCCGCCCCGGGCCTTGGATGTCAGGGACACACGCAGGCACACTCTCATGGTAGGGGCGGAGGACACTGCCAGGGCCCTGCCCCTGCTTCCCTCCATTGTCCCCCAAGCCCGTGGCGGCGGGAGGTGGCAGACGGCGGTAAAGGTTGCCAGTATACTGCATGACTGACCAGACTGTCTACAGGCCACACAGCCCTTCCTCCACATCACACGGCTGTCACGTGGTGGCTCCCCGGCCCGGGGCGGCGCCCACGTGGGTGGGTGGCCTCGCTGTGGCCTGGGCCGTCTGCCCTGGGTGCACTTGCCGAGGGGGCTTTGGTCTGCACACAGGTGTGCTTGGGCTGGACCTCACGCTGATGTGAGGCTTTCCTCCAAAGGCGGGACAGTTCTGTCCTCCTCCGTTCGTATCACGACGCCACCTGCCAGTCCCCACTCAGTTCTTGATGCCGAGCGGCACACGCAGGCTCCTCACACTGGGATGGAGAGCCCACCGTCCTGCTCCATCTGCACGCGGCCCGTGCCCACGCCTGTCTGCCTCTTGCTGTGCGGCGCTTGGAGGGCTCAGGCTCCCACAGGCGCTCGTCCACCCCCAGGAAGTCCCTGGTCACCTCGGCGTCCCAGGCCGCGCATGACACTTGCAGGCTCCCTCTCAGGTCTCCGACCCTGGGTGCCAGGCGTCTCCCAGAAGCAGCCGGGTCCCCAGGCGCCTGGGCTCGGTGCCGTGTCCTCCCGCGCAGAGCTCGGGGCCCACGGAGGAGACTGAGTCCCCGCTGCTTTCTCCACAGCCCCGCTGAGCCCGGCGCCATGTGGAGCTGCGGCCCGCTCAACGGCACAGGCAGGGGCGAGGACCAGCCCCTCTGCCCGCACTTCCACCTGGCCCTGTCGGCCTTCTCCCTGCTCTACCTGGTCGTCGGCGTCCCGTGGGCCTGAGCTACAACGCGCTGCTGATCCTGGTCAACCTGCAGGACCAGAGCGGCATGAGCATGCCAGACGTCTACTTCGTGAACATGGCCGTGGCGGGGCTGGTCCTCAGCGCCCTGGCGCCCGCGCACCTGCTGGGCCCCACCGCCTCCGGGTGGGCGCTGTGGCGCTTCAGCGGCGAGGTGCACGTCACGCTGCTGGTGCTGTTTGACGTGTGCGCCCTGGTGACCACGTACTCCACAGCCCTGCTCAGCCTCGACTGCTACATCGCGCGGGCGCTGCCGCGCACCTACATGTCCAGCGTGCACAACGCCAGGCACGTGTGCGGCTTCGTGTGGGGCGGGGCCCTGCTCGCCAGCTTCTCCGCCCTGCTCTTCTACATCTGCAGCCACGCGGCGGCCCGGGTCGCCGAGTGTGCCAAGATGCAGGACACGGAGGCCGCCGACGCCATCATGCTGTTCGTGGGGTACCTGGTGCCCGGCCTGGCCGCGCTCTACGCCCTCGTGCTCATCTCGCGGCTCCGGAAGGAGGACACGCCCCTCGACCAGGACTCGGGGAGGCTGGACCCCTCGGCGCACAGGCTCCTGCTGGCCACCGTGTGCGTGCAGTTCGGGCTGTGGACGCCCCACTACCTGACGCTCCTGGGGCACACGTCCCTGGCCCTGCGGGGGAAGCGCCGGACGGGCAGCCCCTGAGGGCGCTGCTGCTGCCAAGGACGTGTCGCGGCTCCTGGCCTTTTCCAGCAGCGCGGTGACGCCGCTGCTGTACCGCCACCTCAGCAGGAGCTTCCCTGGCAAGCTGCAGCGGCTGATGAAGAAGGTGCCCTGCGGGCGCCGCAGCTGCCCCGCGGCCCCGGCGGGGCGCAGCAGGTGCTGACCGCAGCTGGGCCGCCCTGAGCGCCGGTCCTGGGGCCGCTGGCGCTGGCGCGGGCGCTGCAGGCACCGTCCGCGGTGGCTCCCTCCCTCCCGGGCCCCGCGTCCTGGGCGGCGAGGGGCCTGACGTTCCCGCCGGATGCACAGCACTGTGTCACTGCACGCTCTGCCACGCCCTTCCCCAGAAACAGATGCACTGCGGCAAGAATAGGAAACAGCACAAGGCGTGCTCCTCTGACGTCTTCTGTGTTTTTCCAGAAAAAGCCACTCAGGCCAAGGCCGCAAGTGCTGGTGTGACGCGCTGTGGCACGTGCCCGTGGCCGACGTCCCGAGCCCCCTATGGGGCTCCCCACACGAAGTGAGGGGAGAGAGCCAGCGCGACGCCGTCCGTGCCAGTGACTTGAGTCCCCCTCTTATTTCCTCATTTGTGAAAGATGTTTGAAAGAAAAGCCACAAAGTATTAAAATGAAGGAAACAGTAAGAGAACGCACATGGTCAGTGGGGGTGGGTGGCTGGGGCCGCGTGGACACGTGGGCAGGGCGCCATGTCACATGAGTGGTCAGCTATTTCACGAAGGTAGAGTCTGGCCAGCTGGCCCTCGGCAGGGACACAGTAGTGCTGAGCCCTCCCGACCCGCCCAGCGTGCCTGGTACCCGTCCCACCTCACAGGTGACGTCCTGACTGGTCACTGTGGACCTGCCCCAAACCAGCTCCCGCCACGTGCACGCACTGGAGAAGAGGCTGCGGGGGTTCTAGCCTGGCACGAGGGGAGGGGCCAGATGACCCTCGCTGCGTCCGCTTGGGGCTGGGACCACCGGCGGGCCCCAGCTCCCGGGCCCGCACTGCGACCACCACCCTCCGTCAGGCCCTCGCCGCCTTGCGTGGCGGGGACCCCAGGCTGCCTGCGGTGGCGGCAGCTCAGCACAGTTTTCCCCTGCTCCCTCCATCAGCCCCGAAGTCTGTGAACAGCCATTTCACAACGTGGGCATGAGAGCCCTTCCTCCCCACCCTACCAGTCCTCACGGTTTGAGACAGGCCCACAACCCGATCCCAAAAAGCCCTAAAAGCATTTTTTCTTCACGCCTGCAGCAAAATGACCTGGAGTGGTACAGGGCCCCCTAAGAAGAGGTGAGTGAGGACAGGCCGCCCCCACCGGCCGCGCTGTGACAGGCGGGCAGCCTGACGCCTGTGCCTGCGGACAGGAGTGTGGCTGTTTCTCGCCCCGTTTGGCCCTGCCCTGTGGGGCCCTGCGCCCATGGGTCAGCTGCCCTTCGCGACCAGGTGTAGCGTGTGTCCGCGCTGTGAAGGTGCCCTGGCTGTGGTCCTGCTGCGCCGGCCGAATCTCCGGTTTGCAGGCGCTGCTGCCCCTGGGGGGCACAACCTTCTGACCCCCACAGGCACACAGTTCTAGGCCAGCAAAACCCATCCCAGTGGCGGGAAGCAACGTGGAGGTCGCGTGGGGCGGGGCAGGGAAGGGCACAGGGGACCTCCTAGAAGGACAGACCTTGGTCAGAGAGTGTGGTTACACAATGTACGAATATCTGTCAAACACCCATCAAACTGGACACTTCAAACAAATAGGCACCCACGTCACTGTGTAAATCACGTCTCAACAACGAGTGTCCAATGAGAGGAGGGGAGGGGCTTGCAGCCACCCACCCGGGCTACTCTGGGCCTGTGGAAACAGGAGCTAACTCAGGATGCAGTAGGTCTTTAAGTGAAGAGCAGATGACAGGATTCTGGGTTCACTTGCTTCCCCCCAGAGCAGTGTGTCGGTGGGGTGCCACCCAGTGGCGGCTGGTGGACCTTCACTCTCAGGGTGCAGGAGCCCAAAGACAAGGGGCATGGCCTGGGAGGGCAAGAAGCCTGGGGGGAGGAGGGACGGGAACCCTGCCTGCTCCATGAGAGAGAGGGCCTGGTGACAGGCTTCGCAGCTGCCCGAGTGGGGGTCACACTGCATGACAAAAGCCAGTGATTTCTTCCCAGGCTTTCGCCCCAGCCGGCCCGCGGTCGCGGAGAGCAGACAGCACACGCCCGTCCCGTTCCTGGGCCGCCAGGAGGAGCAGCGGGCTGTGCTTCAGAACACAAGCACCCCCGCCACGCGGCTCTCAGAGCCCCGCGAGCTCTGCACTCACACACCCACCGGCAGCAGCAGCGGAGAGGTGCTCAGTCCCCTGGTGCCGCTGTGCACACGGGCGTGCGCACATGCTGGCCAGGGGTCAGGAGCGGAGGGCGTGGCCTGCGTACTCGACGACCCCACCTGCAGCCTCCCGTCTCCCAGGCAACCGTGTGATGCGGTGCTGCGGTCAGGGCTGTGCGTGCCACGGCCAGACAGGTGAAGCAGAAACAGCCGTAAGCTAACATGAGCTTATAAACGATGGGGTTTCTTGAACGGCTGTTCATCTAAAGAGGCGAGGGTGGATGGCGAGTGTCACGCCGGGACGTTCTCTGGCCGTGGCCCAGCCCCGCTCACGAAGGCCTGCTGGGAGGCGCCGGGCCTGGCCTCTGCTGCTGGGGCTGCCGCATAGCCTGCTGTTAGAGAGGACCAGGTGGGAGGATCATAAGCAGGGGCAAGAGGCGTTCAAACAGCCCTAAAATGTGCTCATCAGGAAAACATTTGTCCAAGAACCCGAGGTGCCCCTCGCGCCTGGAAAGGCCTTGTCTCTGAGGCACTGCCTGCCCCCTGCTTTGGGGTCATCCACACACCCCGTGCTCAAGACTCCACAGGCCGGCCGAGGCTGGGATGAGGCTGGGACGAGGCCGGGCCCCGGGCAGGTGGCCAGTCAGCACCTCGGTCAGCACCACACAGAGGCCTCTGCCCCACGACCCGCCCCAGGCCGTGGCCTGGGCTGGAACTGAGTCAGAGTCCGCCCTTCCTCCTGTGCTGATGAAATGGCGGCGGGACAGGGAAGGCAGCAGAGCCGCCCGCTCGAGGACGGGCAGTGACGGGAGCGGGCGACCAGGGGCCACTGGGCCTTCTCGCGACGGTGGCGAGGTTCACAAAGGGAGCTGTGGCGATGGTCGCACAGCTGTGATTTACCAAAACGTCACTGAATTCCATGTGCAACCCAGGTGCGTAACGTGTCATGCGGAGTGTACTTCACATCGAGCTCCTTTTCAACGTGTAAATGTGTCTTACGAGCGACAAAGTGAAACCGAGGCATCAGGGCCGGCAGGACGGGGAGTGACGTGTGTGCGACCTCCCGGCCCAGCAACCGCGCCCCATCCCGGCTGCGGGATCGGCTCCCGCAGAGCCACACGTGGCCCTGGGTGGCAGCTTCTCTCGCTGAGCGTGTCTGCGAGCTGTGACCAGGCAGTGCGGGGGCAGCCCCTCATCCCTCGTGACGGCAGAGTGACACTCCGTGCATGACTGGCCACTCTGCTCCCCTTGGCCCAGCCACGGGCAGCAGGGTGGCCCCGCGGCCGTGTGAGCGACGTGGCGTGCACACGGGGCCGTGCGGTACGGCCGAGGCCATCTGACGGCCACGCAGCACAGCACAGACGTGCGCACTGGCGGAGCCCCGGGCCACGCGCACGCGCTGTGCCAGCGAACGCGGGGCCAGACCGCCCAGGGCTCCTGCGAGAGGGACACCATGCGTCCTGGGGAAAGGGGACGGGGTCAGGGAGACCCACTGTTCCTTACAAGGAGCCGTCACTGTCCTCCCAATGGCCAGACCACGAGAGGGTGAGTGCGGGGGCACCCTGGTATGCAGCGCCCACACTGCGTTAGGTCCCCACACTGACCACGGCGGCTCGGGGCTGGGAGGGAGCGAAGCTGCAGCCCCACTGACCCCCCACGTTTCCAGACCCGACGCGCACGTCACCTCCGTGCTGCAGCCACAAGTCCTCGCGGGACCCTGCACTCGGCATCGAGGGCTCTGGGCCGCGGCAGGGGCCCTGTCCTCCGGCAGCCCCAACCCAAGCCTGAGCAGGCAGCTCTGGGAGCAGGCGGTCCAAGTGGGGACGGAGGTCAGACCTGCAGCCAGAAGACGAGACATGCGGCCGCAGGACGGCACCTGCCCTGCCGCCGGGGCGCTAACCCTGAGCGCGGCCCCACGCGGGGAGTAACCGTTCAGGACGGACGAGCGCAGGCAGCTGTTTCGCCAGCCCGGGAGTCCGGCGTCCACACCTGCACACAGGCTGGCCCGCAGACACCCAGACGGCGGGGACCTGTGGGACGGCAGCGCCAGGCCATGTGGGGACCGTGCCCACGAGACTGGAAGGCAGATGCACCAACACTGGTGGCTCGCGGGCGGCCACTGGCTAGCAGCCCAGGCTCACGGCCCTGAGGCCACACTGTCCATCTGCCCGCAGCGGCCACCACGCAGATGAAGCACGCTCTCAGCCCTTCTGGACACAAGAGGAGCTGCAGGCCCCACCAGGCCCCTGAGGGTCACAGCCAGAGAACACAGTGTGGTTTTCCCAGAATGACGGAGCAGGGGTCAGGGCGGGAAGGGCGGCTGAGCCGGCCAGGCCTGTTGCTCTGCCAGGAGCCGAGTCCCCTCAGGGCTGGGTTCACTGGGAACACTGATCTGCTAAGCCAGGACACTGGGACGAAGAGAGCCCAGGGCTGAGCTCATGGGAGCGGGAGACGGGGTGGCCCCGAGTGCAGGGTGGAGGAGCGCCTGCCACAGGCGCTCACGCCGGGTGCCTGGGTCCTGTCTGCTCATGGGACAGCAAGGCCCTGTGACCAAGAAGACGCTGCAGAGCTGGCACCGTCCATGCGGGGCTGTGGCAGGGCCCATCCTGCCTCGTCCCCCGGAGGGTCCTGCCCGGGCACGCTGTGGTTCCCCACAGTCCACCGAATGCAGCAACAGGAGGGACGAGGCTGCAGTCGCGAGCTTGAGAACACGGGGCAAGGCTACACGTGCTGGCTCAGAGCCCCCTGACCTTGCCAGGCCATGCACGACCCCCGCTCCGGCTCGCTCACTCTCCCTGCAGGGCCAGGAGGCCGAGGGAGGCGCCCCAACGCAAGCGGCCCAGGGTGGTCCTGACGGGAGGTGGGCCCTCCCTTGCTGGTGTCCACAGGCTGCGGTAATAAGGCATCCGGGCGCTGGGGAGCTGGGAGGAGAGCCCAGGACGGGAGAAGCTTCTGTCTCCACGGGCGGCCCCCACGCCAAGCAAGCAGCAAGGCCGGTCCTCAGCCCGGCCCTCAGAGCCTGCCGGAGCTCACGGGGATGCCGTCAGTAACCCCCAACGGGCTGGGCACTGCTGAGAAGTCGCCACCCACGTGGGCTTGCATCTCACACAGGGGAGCCTCATGAACTGGATGGGCGCCAGGTGGGAGCGGGAACAGAGGGACGACACTTGAAGTCCCCGCCCAGGCGTGGCCAGGAGGCTGGCAGGCAGGGCCGGTTTCCAGACGTGGCCGTGGTCTCCCTCCTCCAGGCAGAGCCTCCCCGCTCCTTCGGGGTGTGGGGCCCAGGCCTCTCCTGGGGGCCCTGCTGCTCGGGCGTTCGCTGAGCCGGCCCTCCAGAGCTCTAAGCTGCCCGGCGAGGCGCGTGCCGGTGACAGACGCAGGGGGGCTCTGACTGCCCTTCCGGGCGGCCGCGCCACAGCTGCGTGCCGGGCAGGCGAAGTTCCAGGCAGAACTGCAGGCCAGTGAGGGCGAAGCTGCCGGCCCTGCGTCCACGCCCTCCTGAGTGCAGGGGTGACAGCTAGCCCTGGAGCTGGGTGCTCTGGGGAGCTTCCAGGGGCCAGACAGGCTGTGGGCACCTCCCTGCCCCCTGGATGGGGTCTGCGGTCCTGTTTTAAGCGCAGACGATGCCTGCTGTCTGGGAGGGACTGTCCTGGAGCCGGCCAACGTGTGGCTCTGCAGGAAAACCACAATGCCCTGGCCATGGGGGCACATGGCACGCACACTGCCCTCTGTCTGCAGTGCCACCTCTCCTCCATAGGCCCAGGGCAGGGCGGGGGCAAACGGGGGGGCCGGTGCCAGGAAGAGCAGGCAGGGGCCACTGGGCGCCCCGCCCGCCCCAGCCCGGCTCCTGCCATGTCCTTCCACCAGCCACCAGCTTAATGTGGGGTGCTCACGCGGTCACCACACTCACGCCCCCTACGTCCGAGCTGGTGGTGAGGACCTTAAGATGACGGAGGCCAGAACGACAGCTGGAACCCAGACCGCGGGGCCGCAGGTGGCTCACAGACCCGCCAGGGACCCACACCGTCCAGCAGTGAAGACACAGCGGTCACCATGCAGAGTCCCGGCCTCACGGCTCCGCCCTCTGCGCAGAACAACAGAGTCTTTCTGGGGTCCAGCTCAGGGGTGGCGAAAACGCAGAAAAAAGCTCCCCCGGTGGGGGCAAACCACTGTCACGCTCTACGGTAACTGCCCTCCCGTCGAGGTGACGGTGAGACGCAGGAGCAGGACGCCTGGCAACCGAGCAGCTACGCGGACTCGGCACGGCGCCCGGGGCCTGCACCGGAGCGCGGCTGGCACACAGGTGGGCGGCTGCCAGGACGGGGTCCGCGGGGCACGGCCTGGTTCTGGGGTGACGGGGGGCCCTGGGCGGGGCCTCGAGCTGCGGGAACTGGACCCCCCACCCCAGGAAACAGCGGTCCTCTCTGCTGGGACAGGCGGCTGCAGGGAAGCAGTCCTGGCGCAGGGGGCCCAGCCCCCCAGCACCACGGGAGGGCAGCCGGGGCTGCCGCCAGGGGCTGCTGCACCGAGCATAGCGCTCTCCGGGCTCTGCCTTGGGGAGCCCCAGGGGCCCGGGCGGGACCTCGGCAGCCCTCTGACACGGCAGCCCAGTTCCCAGCATGCAGCTGGCACAGACGAGCCGTGGGGTCGGCGTGGGGGGCCAGCCCCCCTTCCCTGAGAACCCCGCCCCGCTTCTGCTGGAGCGTGCGGCACATGCCTGGCAGGGGTGCCCATGGTACGGCCGCAGGGGACACTGCGGCTTCGCAGACACTGAGGCGCGCACTCGCTGTGACAGCCGCCACCCCGCTCCCAGGTGTGCACCCCAGAAAAGGAACAAACCTGAAAACCTGTGTGCGAGTATTTCAGGCAGCTTCACTCGTAATAGCCCAGACCTGGGAATAAGCCAGATGTCCCCCAAAAGATGACTATATAAGCCAGCTGCAGGCCTCTCCGCCATCCAACGCCCCACGGCAAGAAGGCTGTGGCCACTGACCATGTCCGTCATGGTGGGCCCAGTGCCCAAGGCCAACAGAGCAGCGTCAGACTCAAAAGCCACACCCATGGACTCTGTTCATCCCGCATTCTGGAAAGCCAGTACAGACACAGGAAACAGGTCGGGGGCCAGGCCATGGGGTGGCGGCAGGGTTGACCACCAAGGGCCAGTACCAAGGAGCCTGGGGGTGAGGGAACCTCCCTGCGCCCCGTGTGTGTAGTGCATTTGCAGTGCACACCGAAAACGGTCAACTGCACTGCGTGTAAATTTAAACCAACGTGCAGGTTCTTGGGCCAAACTGTCCGGCCGGACGTCGATGCCGTCACGTACCAGTGGTGTGACTGAGGTGCCCCTGCTGCAGGTGGGGTTCACCTGCCCCTGCTTTAGGGGGAAGCTAAGACTTGAGTAAATCGTTAAACAGGAAGTGCTCTGAACGCCGTCTGGCGCGGGCCGAGCACTCGTAGGCGCTGACGAGCGCCACCAAGGCCCCCAGTCCCGGCGGCCCCGCCCGACCTCTCTGTCCTTCGGGGCAGGGGGAGACTGTCAGGGCTGAGGACGAGCGCAGGGGACACGGGGGCCGGGATCGGGTGGCGCACCGGGACTGGGGGTGGCTTCGCGAGGAGAGGTCGTCCGCGTGTTGGTGTACCGTCCTCCCAGTTAAAACTCGAAAGTGGTGAGGGGTGGCGGTGCGGCACGGCACCCGAGGGCTGACCGATGCCCCAAGCAGGGCCTGGCCTGTTCCGACGTGGGCGAGGAGGCAGCAGGACGGACCCGGGAAGGTCAGCGTGCCCGGGGCACAGTGCTGGGAGCAGGACCTGGAAGGGGGCAACACAAGTGAGCCCGCCGATGCCTTCCAACCCGCCTCCCTGACAACAGGGACTCAGGGGCGTTCGGCCTCACCTGCTGGGCCTTGCTCCTGGGCTCAATTCTGAAGGCAAAGAGAGGTGCAAGGGGGTCCGGACTGAGCTGGCTCAGTATTTGGGCCACGAGTTCTGGCCTCTGCTCGCAGAGCCCCGGGCAGCAGGTCGGACACATGCGAGGCTGGAGCAGCACGTGCGACCCCGCTGCCCACCCCGGATGAGGGCTTCCACGAGGCCTCCTTCCCGCAAGCAGTCCCCAGCTGGCCAGCGGCCGTCCCGTTGCCTGCTGTCCAGGGAAAGCTGAGGCCCGAAGCTTAGGCAGCCTGTGCGCGGCAAGGGGGTGTCTTGCATGCGGACCATGAGGCCAGGGCCTGTGCCCACAGGGGAGAAGGTTGCATCGCAGAGCTGGAGCCCCTTTATCCCCAGGAGGCCCCTTCCATCGGGCTGGAGTCTGGGGTCCACTCTCGGCCAGGCTGTACCACATGCGCCCGCCCTCTTCCCCGCCGGGAGCCCCAGCACCTGCCCACCAAAGCAGAGCAGAGCCGACCCCCACAACAGGGGTGGCCCCCGACGACACCCCAGGAAGCGCCGGCAACACTGGCCGGCTGCAGAGGCTGGACGCTGGGACAGCCTAACGCTGTTTCCTGACCTGTGGTCAACGTCACAGAAGCTTCTTTCCAATTAGAGAAACATTCCAGACCACTTCCTCTTGGTCTGGTCACTACTCTTAATTTCGATGTCACTCGGTGTCCGGGGCATTACTCATCACCTTGAGCGCTGGCAGATGGAAATGTCGCAACGCAGTGTCTCTCAGAGCAGGAAGGCCACACACGCCTGGAGAACGGGGTGCCCAGACCACGGCCAGGGCCTGTGGGCCGGACGGCAGGGGCGGCGGGGGCAGAGCCCTCCGTGCGCCAACGCCGGCGAGCATGCTGGGGCGAACGCGGTGCCTCTGCTGGCCGCGGGGCAGGTCCCGCCAGCGAGGCCTGCGCACCAGGCTGAGAGCAGGGGCGTCGCGGGGCCAAAGCACCTGGACGGGACAGGTGGGGCGGGCCCTGGGACGGCTGCTCAGGCCGTGCGCCAGGACGAGGGAGCGAGCACCCACGGGGCGGCGCGTGTGCGGAGAGGTCCCCAGACGCGCGTCTGGCGACGCGGAGCTGGCTTGAAGCCACACGTCAGGCACAGAGGCCGCGCGCTCTTGCCTGCGGCTTGTGGACTGTGCGTGCAGCCTGGTCCTCCGTGTGCCCCGCCAGCCTGGCCCGATGCAAGGACACGCTTTCGGACGCACGGCTGCTCACAGTGCAGGACCCCAGCGCCCGCCTCCGGTGCTCCGGGTAGGTCAGTGAAAAGCCCCCTGTTGTATGTGACATGATTTGTGGCAGGGCCAGTGACATATGAAATGTAAAGGTACACGGTGCAGTAACTGACCTTATTCCAAAGTTACATGCACCACTCTAGCTGGATGTATCTTAGGACTGTCTCGGTTGACGAGAGAAGAGGCGGGAAGGAAAGGGTCTCTCAGGCTCTGCGACACCTACACCGTGAGAGCTTCGATTTTCTTTATTAATGAAGACTTTACTTTTTCAGAGCATTTTTAGGTTCATGATAAATGTCTAAATTAAGAGGCATTTAGACATATCCACATACTTCCTCCCCGCCCCCCGAACACCATGCAGCCTCCCCGTTACCAGCGCCTCGGCCAGACGGTGCGCGTGCCACGGGCGATGGATGCGTCGGCACTGTCAGACCACCGTCACCCAAGGCCTGTCACTCACTCGGGGTCGTTCTTGCTATATAATAACACGTGCTCGCCATTACGTCATACCGAGCAGGCATGGACCTAAACTCCCTGGGCTCCACCCGCGCCCCGCCCCTCCCCCACCCCACAGCCGCTTTCACTGCCCCGCGGTTTGGCCTTAGCAGAATGTCGTGCAGCGGGGTCACGTGTGTGCAGGCTTCTCGGATGGGCTTCGTTCACTTAGTCGTGTGAATTTAAGGTTCCTCCGTGTCTTTTCATGGCCGATAGTGCATTTCTTTTCATCACTGAGTAATATTCCATTATCTGGATTGTCTATTTTAATGAATATTTTAAGAGTAATCTGAAAACTAAAAAAGAAAGAAGGCTTTGCGGGTTCCGCTTTTCCGTATTTACGGTCTGCGTTACTCCTTTGGAAGAAAAGGAACCTAGATCTTCTCCATCCAAGTAGCTTCTCTCACATGCCATTAAAACATTAAATGTTCCAAAAAACTCCGCATTTCCTCCCCGTCTGCTCACGCAGCACAGAGCCTTTCTCACGGAACACACACGAGGCGAGGTCTGGTCACGCAGGCCCTGGTGGAGTGAGCGGGCAGCGCCCGAGCAGAGGGGGGCGAGGCGGCCGGGCGGTGCCTTCCTCGGGCACGGTCCGGTACGGGCAAGCGGCGCCAGGGCCGACACGGTGAGCTGCTGCTCCCCATGCGGGTCATCTTTCCTGGGTGCTGCTCGTCGTGAACTCTCCCGGCCGTCTGCTCAGGCGAGCGGGGCAGTGCTGCGGGCCAGCGCGGTTCTTTTGAGAGCTGTTGTCAAGCTCGTCAGTTGGGACCTAGAGCAGCCCAAATACTCAGGTGCCTCTCTGGGGTCTCTGATCGCTGTCAAAAATGTCGGACATCCCGTGATCAGGCTAGGGGCTGGAGCCTCAGGCTCTGGGCTCTGGGGTGGCCGCGCTCACGCCACCAACAATTGTCGATGAAGACCCGGGGCCTGCTGCCGGCCCCCAGGAGCCCATTCTCAGCCTGGCTCCCTCCTCCCCAGTGCTGAGCCCGGCCACCAGCTCCCTCAGCCCCCAGGAGGCCCATCGCTGTCCCCGTGGTGGGCAGATCCTGCTGTGCTGGGGGACAGGCCCAGGGTCCCCCACACGGACCCCTTCTCTAGGGCTGTCGCCGCACTGTCTGAAGAACAATGGTCACCCATGTTTCATCCGATTCCAGCGGTTTCTGGTGGGAGGGCTAGCCCCTGCCTTACTCATGCCCGGCCAGCAGTGGAAGGACCCAAATCCACTTAGGAAAACACAGCCACACATGCCAACAGCTCGCCAGCCTTGGAACTGAACGGGAGGTTACGAAGAGTGCACGCAGGGCTCCTCGGAGAAGTGGCCGACCCAGGGGGGGCCCGGGGAATCCGACCCCACTGAGTTCCCACGCATGTCAGCTACAGGGTGACTTAGAACCAGCCCCCAGAATACAAATCGGCGGTTCTCACACTTCTTCTCTTGGGCGGGAGGGCCCTTTCTTTAAGCACACGCCCAGCATGAGGCATGGAGCAGGTCTGGCTGACGGGACTAGACTGTGGGACACCTGTCTGCCACAACGTCCACGCGCCCAGGACCTCTCCCCCGCCCCCACGCCATGGTCCCATGTAGCTCTGACCCAGTCACCCCTGGCCCTGCAGCGGTCAGGACACATGGAGGACGGTTCCTGGGACAGAGCTGGGGGGAGCAGTGGGGTGGACAGAGCACAGAGCACACGGGGCTGTGGCTGTCCCGCAGGCGGGCCCTTTGTCCCGAAGGACACCCAAGGGGGACTTTAGCATAAAGGCAAATCAGACTGCGGGGGGTGGGGCGGAAGCCACTTCCTGTGGACAGAGCTTGGGGACCACTTAAGGTGGGGCTGGGATCTGGTCTTCGCCTGACATTCCAGAACATTCCATGCACAAACATCCCTGGGAACTGGACAGCCCCTCCCCAGGGCAGAAGCTGGTGAGCGCCATCTGGCCACGCTCACGCTGGTACTGGCCAGGGCTCAGTGGACCGAAATTCCTAAACCAGGGTCCTGTCCTTATACTGACTGGTCATGTGGGGGCTGACAGGTCACTCCACCACCCAGCACACTAACAAGATGGTGAGACGAGACCCCAAGACCTGCAGCCCCAATTCAGCTGACCCCAAGCCTTGGGCACGCGGGTGCACGCATCCTGAGGCGCGTCCAGCGGGAGTGCAAAGGTGTCCGGGGCCGCCCAGAGTCGCGGGCGGCGGGGACGCCTAGGCCAGCATGCGTGAGCGGCCAGTGACTTTTTTAAGCGACATGTTTGGCTATTTCAAGGTTCGGGTTCTATTTTATTTATTTATTTAACTGAAGAGGAAGTTGCACTTTCTCATGACTCATTCCTTTCAAAATGGTGGCTCAGGCCTTTTTGGTGCTGAAATCATGGCGAGTTGTGGCCAAAAATGCATCCGAACTCAAACGGGCCGCACTGAGGTGGTGCTTCCCGCAGGTGTTCAGAAGCTGCCATATCAGCATCGGGGCGGGTGCTAGGGCTGGAAAGAACGCTTAGTGTCAATGTTTTCCTGTAAAAATGTAAAACAGAATTCTCTGTCGAAAACTATGTGTGCACACCCCAAAACGCGGGCCCCGCTATGGTGAATCACCGTCACCCAGAGGCCTCCAGGCTCGCCTGCCATGGGCCTGTCCTGAAAGGGAGCTCAGGGCACGCACCCCGCGCCTTGGCTCACGGCTGCGACCCGCCGTGCCGTCAGCGTGGTGGCAGCTTGCTTTCCTCCCACGCAACACGGAGGTCGCTCGGATCCAGCCTCGCAGCTTCCGAAGCCAGAAGGGCAGAGGGACAGCAGCAGGAGTGCGGCATTGATTCGGAGGTGAAGCTCAGGAAACTGCTGACGCTGCAGCACGGCAGGCCCCGGCCACGCACATCCGGGGACAGGGGCCTCCCCCCGCCCCCAGCCCCTCTCCAGGACGATGGCAAGACCCAAGCAGCAGCAGGTGGGCCCTGGGGGCAGCACTTGCCATCCTGACCCCGCAGGGGCAGGCACTGAGCAAGGAGGCGGGGCACCATGTGAGGAGGTGGCCTCTCGGGACTGTCCCCAATACCTGCACCGCAAGATGGGCACATGCAGGTGGGCTGAGGGGCAGGGCACAGGGAAGGGGCGAGCTGAGACGTGGCTAATACAGCAGCAGAATGACCAATTCCTCATTTATTTCCCACTTATTAATACCTGCTATCTCTTTTGGGTTTAAATTTCTTTGTGAATCTCTTGTAAAAGTCCCAGGTGAAACTTCCTGTGTGTAATTCACATGCCACTGTCTAAACTGTGGGAAATTCACTCCTTAGTTGTAAAAGCCAATCAGTTGCTTAAAAAAAGCAAAAGTATTTAAGTTTCGACAAATGACAGGTTATTATCTGAAGGGTAAATGAGACCTAGTCACAGTCCCTTTAAACCCAAGAAGACATTCGTCAGTGGGTGAGGAAAAGTGGCAAACTGGGAGCTTCTGTCAAAGCGTTCAGTGGCACTGAGCTCACGCGAGTGTGGGAGGAAAAGGGCCAGCAAAAAAGTGGTTAACGCGGTCTTCCTAGGAGGCCGTCCAGGCCTTCCAGAGCGGGAGGGGCGGCGGCCCTGGGGAGCCTATAAAGCCTGCTGGCTGCGGGCACCCTGCCTTGGCTGTTAGTGACAATGACAGGGAGGTTTGTGCTTCCTCGATGGCAAGCTGGCAGACGCTGAGTCCAGACGCGGAGCCCCACCCGCATGGCCAGGCTGCCACTGGCCGAGCAGCCCACTGAGGACAGGAGGGGTCTGCTGTGAGGTGACACCGAGTGGAGGGCCAGCCGTGGCGCAGGTGAGTGTGTCCTGGGCTCTCGATCCTGCTGCGGGCTGGTGCCGTGGTGGACCCTCGCCCGAGGGCAGCTCGCTGGGGCTCACAGCCGGGCGCGAGCATGGGTCGGCTGGGCACCTCTGGGCGGGGAAGGGGGGGTCGCGGCTTCCAGCTCCACGCGAGGACACCCCGCTCTGCTCAGACAGTCTCGGCAAGGCCGCAGCAGTGGGGCTGAGACGCGGGCTCTCTCCACAGTGTGGCCAAAAACACCATTGTCCAGCATGTACTGTCCTTTGTCCAAGCAAGGGCAGGTCTCACCGAGAGACAGATGACCCTGCTCTGCCTCACGGCACAGCCCTCAGTCACCCTCCAGCACAGTCCGGGTGGACAGGCGTCCTTCATGGACACACGCCCCGGAGATGTGACAAAAACGCGCGTTCTCCTAGATAGGGGCATCCGGAAAAACGCCGAGCGGCTGAACGCTCGCTGGCCAGGGATGCCTGACAATAAGTGGGTTTAGGACCAAGTCCCCATTCCTTTCCCTGAGACCACTGTCAGTACTTGCCAAGGAGCAAAGACCCCGTGGGCATGGGAAGGGGTGAGGCTACATCCATTCCCCGGATGAGTGGCAACAGGTGCCTCGGGCGGGTTCCACCCACCTTCAAGCGTTCCTCTGAACCGCAGTCCAAACCTTCTAGAACTTCTGCATTTAAAGAGTGAAACAATCTGCGCAGTTTTTAACAAGACATTAAGTACTGAGGTGTCAAACAAAATACTCCTAAAACCGAATTTCCCGAGCCCGGCTAAGCACAGGGTGTGGAGCACTTTAAAATAGTAACTGGCACCAGGGCTGTGATTAGCCTTTTTCATTCTTCCTTTTTTTTAAAGTGGTATTTTCAAGCAACAGGTCGATAAACGCCTAATCCGGTCTTGGCAACACTTTGAAAATGATTCGTAATGACCTTTCAGGATAACACAAAAGCTCCCCAAGGAAAACAGTTTGAGCTCATTTCAGTGCGCCTAGGCGGTTTGCTCTGGGTCTCTCAGCTCGCACCACTGCCTCTGGGCTGGGCCCCTCTCTGGGGGGCCGTCCTGGGCAGGGTAGGGTGTCTTTGGTTCCAGGGGCAGCACCCCCAGGGTTGAGACCTCCCAAATACCACAGCGCCGCCCACCGACCCTGGCTGACGCCACGGGCACTTCTGGGGAGCTTGGAGACGCAGCCCGGGAGCCAGGGCCCCGTCTGGGCAGAGCAGACGCACCCCGCCGCAGGGGGCAGCCACACGCCAGCCCCGGCAGGAGGGCAGCATGCGGAGGGAGGCGTCCCTGACCTGCTCGCTAGGTCACTGCCTTTCCCCGGTACAAACAGCATTACAAAAACGTTAGGTTTCACAATAATTTGTCAAAACATCTGAATAAAATTTCAATAACATTTTCAAAAGCAATTACCATCTTTAACCCTTTTCTCTTCCTCCCATATCATGAAAAAAAGTTTCATCTTCGCCATCCAAACTTAGTACTAGGATTAGCAAACAAGCTAGATTTCTTTTACCATTTTATTATAAGAGAAAAGATTCTGTTCCAATTTCCACAAGGTCCTGGACCCACAATCGTTCGGAAAAGCCAGGTTTCCCCCTTCCTCTGCTTCCCTTTCCAACAGCTGCTGAAATAAATTCTATTTCCTCTGCTGACAAACAGTAGTTTTCAGAAGATCTCCAAGCCCAATATCCACGTTACCTCATAAGCCTGCTATTCAACGACTTAAAAAAAAAAAAAAGGCGTCCGCGGGTGTGAGGGTGACTCACTGCCCGTCTCCAGGCCGCCAGCAGCCCCGGGAGCCCCTGGGGAGGACGCGGGCGCTCTGCATCCCGCGCTTCCGCGCAGCTCAGCGACCACCATGCTGCCAGGAGGACAAAAACCTCCAGCTGCAGCCGGCCCGGCACCCTGTCGTGCCAAGGCCTCGTCAGAAAGCCCTGCGGCCCAACATGAGGACTAACACTGCCCCCGCCCCCCAGGTGCCCGGAGGGAGAAGCTGCGTGCACGCCGGCTGCTCTCAGCACACACACCGGTGACCCAACCCTCGGCTCGACTCTGCCCAGCAGAACTGGACCATCACGGCAGCTGCCAGTGACAGCCCTGGTCTCACACCCGTCTGGCTCGCTCCTTTCTGAGGATGGGGCTGTGGCTTAACACAGATCTCGGTGAGCCCTGCGGAGAACCCTGAGCGTCGCGCGTAGAGGGGACGTGGCTGTGACCCCGAGCGCCCGCCTCTGGCATGGAGACGAGCCTCGGCACCCACAACGGCACCCCCGCGGAGCTCCACCTGCCGCGGGCGCTGGCCAACCACACGGAGCAGCAGCACTACGCCCTCGGCCTCTTCCTGTCCTGCGTCTACACCGTCTTCCTCTTCCCCATCGGCTTCGTGGGCAACATCCTGATCCTGGTGGTGAACATCAGCTTCCGGGACAAGATGGCCATCCCCGACCTGTACTTCATCAACCTGGCGGCGGCCGACCTCGTCCTGGTGGCCGACTCGCTGGTGGAGGTGTTCAACCTGCACGAGCAGTACTACGACGCCACCGCGCTCTGCACCTTCATGACCCTCTTCCTGCAGGTCAACATGTACAGCAGCGTCTTCTTCCTCACGTGGATGAGCTTCGACCGCTACCTGGCCCTGGCCAGGGCGGTGCGCTGCGGCCCGTTCCGCACGAAGCAGCACGCGCGGCTGAGCTGCGGCCTCATCTGGGCGGCCTCGGTCTCCGCCACGCTGCTGCCCTTCACCGCCGCGCACCTGCAGCGGGCCGGCGACGCCTGCTTCTGCTTCGCCGACGCCAGGGAGATCCAGTGGCTGGAGGTCACGCTGGGCTTCATCATCCCCTTCGCCGTCATCGGCCTCTGCTACTCGCTCATCGCGCGGGCGCTGGCCAGGGCGCACCGGCACCGCGGGCTGCGCCCCCGCAGGCAGAAGGCGCTGCGCATGATCCTGGCCGTGGTGCTGGTCTTCTTCGTCTGCTGGCTGCCGGAGAACGTCTTCATCAGCGTCCAGCTCCTGCAGCGCCCGCCGCCGGGGGCCGCGCCCTGCCAGCAGTCCTTCCGCCACGCCCACCCCCTCGTGGGCCACGTCGTCAACCTCGCGGCCTTCTCCAACAGCTGCCTGAACCCCCTCATCTACAGCTTCCTCGGGGAGACCTTCAGGGACAAACTGAGGCTGTACATCGAGCAGAAGACACACATGTCGGCTCTGAACCGCTTCTGCCACGCCGCCCTGAAGGCGGCCCTCCCAGACAGCACCGAGCCGTCGGAGGCGGGGCTCAGCCGTGCGGTGTAGATGGGCACCGCCCTGAGGGCGCGGGACAGAGGGCAGGGTCGGGGTGCCACCGTGCCACTCCCCCCGGCGGGCCGCCCGGGCCCCACGCCGCTCCCGCACAGGGCGGTGGCAGGCCAGGGGCCGATGGGGGGCCTGGGCACCCCATGGCTCTCCCGTCCTCTCTGCACAGACGGCCTCTCCCAGCAGGAGACGTTTCCGAGGTCGGCCAGCAAAAGCACGCGGAGGGGCGCTCTGCAGGGCCTGTCTGGGCTTCCAGGCCGCACGTCTGCCACCCTGGAGGAAAAGGGGAGCCTGGGCCAGACAGCACGCGCCGCCTGGCCCGCACGCGTGGCGGCCCCCTCGTGGGCCTGCACACAGAGTGGGTGCGGGGGGAGAAGCAGCGTGCAGGGCACCCTTCACCTTTTGGGACGGCCGCCTCACGGGCACCCGGGGAGTCACCCTGTGTCCTCGGGCCACCTGACATGCGCAGGCTCCTCTCCAGCGACAGGCCGCGAGCACTCCGAGATGCCGACCCAGACGCTGTTTGTTCACGGCCTCTCCGCGCCCACACCGGCGTGCAGCAAGGCTGGGGCACCAAGGCACAGGGGCGGGACAGTGCAGACGGTTCTCACTGGCGTGTAAAGAAAGAACTAATGATTCCAGCAACGCTCAGGCTTCCTCAACGCAACAGTCACGTGCTGGTTCTTCCGGACGTTCTAAGTGGTTCCTCAGTGGGCTCGGCAGGGGCTCAGTGGGGCTCTCAGTGGGGTGTCAGGGCCTCAGCGGCAGACACGCACCTTTCTCACTAAGGTAGAAAGGTCTCCCCAGCGCCACTAGCCCCTGCCCCCCTCGGGGGAGCTCTGACGGGGCCAGCGCGTGGGGCCAGCACGCAGCCCAGCCCCGTGACACCGCCAACTCCAGGGCATCTGCACAGCCATCTGTCCTCCTGCGATGGGCCCCATGCCCTCACTTTTCCGGAAGGCTCTGGTTGTCGGCAGAGCCACGGTGTCTGCAGGGGTGCAAGCAGGGACGGAGCATCAGGCTCCTGTCACTCTGAGGTGTGCGGAGGCCCCCCAGGAGCCCCCTCTCATCAAGGTCTTCCCAGGGCGGCTTCCTGACGGGGACGAGCCACTTCAGTCTGAGCAGCACGACTGCCTCCGGGAGCCAGACCTCTCCCGACACCGCCAGCAAGGGCCAGGGCCGTGCACGTGGGGCCCGGCACAGGCGAGCATGGCGGGGGGCTTGCTGGGGCAGAGCACCTCCGCACCCCCGTCCGGTCCCGCTGAGGTGAGCGCGAGCGGGCAGCCCAGGTGCCTGAGCCGCACCCGAGGGAGACGGCCCTTCCCCTGCCGCTCCAGACCGTCCCCAGCCACCAAGTCGACAAACGGTAGGACGGCCACGTCCACACCCTCGCTTTCTGGGGGGCCCAAGATGCCTCCCCGTGCGCCCCTTCCCCTGCTCCCTGAGGGCTCTGCCGTCAGCACAGGCCCTGTCAGAGCAGCGGGCGGGGCCCACACACGGGCCTGCAGCCCCGACGGGCTCAGCTTCCACGGGGAGCGCTGGTGACCGGGGCCCCTTCCGCCCTCGGCACTGGCGACGCCATCGCGGGGGGCGGGCACAGACTGGCGCTCCAGCATCGAGCGCCTGCCCACGCGCAAGGGCTCTGAGACGCGGCCACCGTCCTCGTCCGTGGTGACGGCCAGAGCATCAGAGGACGCTGCGACGGCGCCAGCATGGGAAGGGAGCGGACACGCCGCCGCCTCGCTCACTGCGCCCTGTGCCGGGACAGCTTCCCCGGGCGTCTGCTCAGGACTCCGGAAGGGGAGCCTGTCCCACCTGGGCCAGTCACGCGTCACCTTCTCACTCTTTCCTTCCCACCTGATGGACCGCAGACGGGGCGCCCGGTCGACGCAGGCAGCAGGTGCACAGACGGCCAGGCCCCCGCTCCGGTCACGAGACGTCGGCACAGCGGGGCTTTCCTGCTGCCCCCTCCCATCCATGGCCACTGAGAAAGGCTGGGGAGGAAAAAGCATTCAGTTCTGTGAAACGACCGATGGACCGAGAAACACTCGCTGAGCATCTTTCAGAGGCCGCCACAGGGCCCAGGTGTAGCAGCTCTGCCTCCCGGAGCTGAGGTGGGTGGGAGTGGGGGGTCGTGGGTGGGGTCATGGGCGGCCGAGGGAGCGGAGGAGGGGGGAGGCGCATCCCTGCTGTTGAGCACCCTCAGCCTCCCGTTAAAGACGTTTTGAGTGCCCTGATGCATCCTGCCACAGGCCCAGCCCACAGCCCCTGGAAGGACAGTCGGCAAGCCAGCAGGGTGGGGTGGGCCACAGGTGAGGCTGGCGGGTGGCCTGTCCATGGGGCAGGGCAGGCCCTCAGAGGACTGGGTGTGGCCCCCACGCTGCTCCAGGAGCACCAGACAGACACCACCAGACAGACACATGGCTGGTGTCCAGGAACATGAGGCCTGGGAGCCCCGTGAAAGGCCGGGTCCCACAGCGGTCCCCAAGTCCACATACAAACACTCAGGTGGGCGGGTGAGCGAGTGAGTGTGCGCAGGCTGCAGCCTCAGCTGTCACACACCCAGGAAAGTACCAGCCGCTCTCTGTTGATCTGATTCTGCCACTGTCCAGTGGGTGGGACATCTGGCCTGGGAACAAAGATTTAAAAGCCAAAGGAGCGCAAGATGGCAGAGCGCCGGGCCCGCTGCAGCGCCAGCCTCATCGCAGGAGGTCAGCTGTGGGAGGGCTGGGAGGCCCTGGGTCCCCCCCCCAAGGGCGCGTGTCCTGCAGAGCCGGAATGCCCCAGCATGGAAGGAATCCTGCACCAAGTCCCCCTGCCTGGTCCACCCCCCAGCGGCCGCCTGGTCCACCTGCCTCAGGCCCCACAGCACCTTCAACGGGGCACTGCGTGGGCCCCAGACCTCAGTCTCACCCTGGAATACAGGTGAGTCCCACAATAAACTGCTCCAACAAACTACCTGACCCAAGATAGCCCCCATCTGTCCTAAGACACAGCGCTGCTCAGAACAGTCTGTGGTTAGCAACAACACTGCACTTGCCTCTGCTCACTCAAAAATGCAAATCTCCCAGAAATGAAGAAAACGCCCCAGGCTACGGTCTCGGGTCATTAGTTTCATCTGCTTCCTCTGAAGAAACATGGGCCGGTGCCCAGCTGAGCCGGTCTCTCTGCACCGCAAAACGCAGAAAGAAGGTCCTCATCCTCAAAGCCACGAGGCAGAGCTCTCTCCCAGAGCGACTACCGTGTGGTCCCTGTGCGGGAAGACCTGGCCTCAGGACAATCCCCCAAATCCATAAGAAGTCGCTGAGGTCACTTCCAATCCTGATCAGCCCACCTGACAGCAGCGGAAACTATGTCAGGGGTTCCAATGTCGGATTCAACACCGTAAAAGCAGAGAAAGCCTCAAAGGATGGGGAACTCCCGGACGATTTCTAGGAGAAAACGCGAAATAGGGGAGGTAAGTGACTGAGTGCCAGTGCCACCAGCGTCCACGCCGCGCACCCCCCAGTGAGCGAGAACCCAGAAGAGCTGCCCTCTGGGGCTGCCACCCGACGTACAGGCGACCTGAGCCTCCATGTCAGCTTTTCCCCGGCCCCCGCGTGCACGGGTGTGTATGCACACACGTGAGCGCACGTGTATTCACAGCAGACTAGAGCACAGATGCCCTTGCTGCTAAGGCACAAAAGCTGCCTGGTGACAGGGGAGCGGAGACACAGTCTGTGGGTGTTGTGGGGCGCCCAGGAGCCTGGGACGAGGCCTGAGGCAGTCTCCATTGGCGGCACCCGACGCCTGGCAGGAGCTGACATGGGCTTCCTGCAGGGGACGCCGCCAACCCAGGCCTCGGAAATGCCCTAAGTAATTCTAGAGCAGCGACCAGGACAGGGTCAAAGAGAGCCTGGTGCGCAGTGAGAGAAGCATCTGCATAAACACAACGGCAGACGCAGCAGACGCAGAATCGGACTCACACGGACGTCACGCTGGAATGTGACATGCAGCCCTCAAAGCGATCATGCTCGTCGTGCTTAAAGGAGCAAACGTCAAAGCTGAAAATATCTGCATGGAACATGAAAGTACAAAAGGAAACTTAAATACACCCAGTCCTCACAAAGCATAAACTCTACAACACGACCCACATGAACGATACTCCGAATAGCATTATAATGATTAAGGAAATCAAATTCATAATTTAAAAATTTCTGAAAAATAAGTCTCCAGGCCCAGATGGTTTCACTGGTAAATTCTACCAAACATTTAAAGAATAATTAACAGTAAATAATGTGATTCGAAACCAGACAAAGGTAGTACAAGGAAGAGAAAGCAATAAGCCAGTACCCCTCGTGAATCTAGATGCAAAATCCTCAATCGAATGTTTGCAAGTGGGATGCAGCTCAGATAAAAACGATCACACACCGTGACCACGCAGGTCCAGGCCAGGGACGGGGCTGGCTCCGTGGCAGGTGTCGCTCAGGGTAATGCACCGCAGTTGACCAGCTAAAGAAAATTCCCACGATCAGAACAACTGATATGGAAAAAGCACCTTACAAAACAACGTCTCTTGATATGACTCTCAGGGCCCGGGCCAGGGTGTCCTGGGCCCACGCGCTGTGGAAGGAGACAGAGGCACAGAGAGGTGCGTGAGGGGTCTGCGTCTGAACCGTGATGGCCACGTGAAGGCAGGAGGCCACCAGGAGCGCTGGGCAGGGCAGGACAGGACGTGGCTCTGCTGATGGTCCATGGCGCGGAGGCGGAAGCAGAGGCCAGGGAGAGGCCGCTTGGGGGAGCAGGTGAGGGGCCGGCCCAGAGTGGGCGTGACGGCAGGTCAGCGGGGACGGCATCGACCCGACCCCTCACAGGCGCGAAGAAAGGGAGCCAAGGGTAAACGCGAGGAAAAGGACACACTGTGCAACCCACCTACACGAGGCCCCTGGAGGAGTCAGAGTCACAGAGACAGGAAGTGGACGGAGGGTGGCCGGGGGAGGGTGGGGTCAGCGTTTCATGGGGACAGTCTCTGGGAAGATGGAAAGTTCTGGAGATGGCCATGCTGACGGCCACACAACCGTGTGAACGTGCTTACTGCCCCTGAGCTGGACACTTACAATGGCAAATGCTAATTCTATGTCTTGTGTATTTTACTACAATAAAAGAAAAAGAGTGAATACAAGGCTTTGGCCTGAGCAGCTGGAGTGACGGTGCTGCCACTGCCCCCCAGGGAGAATAGGGCCTGGGCTTTGCACAGTACGGTTCGGGGTCCACGGCCGGGCATTCCAGCGGGACGTAGGCTCTCTCGTAGATCTCAGGTCTGGAGTTCAGGAGGCCATCTGCAGCTGCAAGCGTCAGCGGGGGCGGCAGCCGGCCCGGGGCGGGAGGACAGGCGGGGGCGGCATGGGCCCGGGGAGGGACAGTCAGAACAAGGCCTGGCCCTGACCTGCACACGCAGGAGCACCCCTGCCTCTGTCAGGTCCACCCCGCCAGACAGGTGAACATCGAGAGCTGAAAGCAGACGAGATGCTGCTCCGACTCACAAGACGAGCGTCCTCTGAGAACCCTGCCAAGTCCACGTGCCCCCGGGAAGGCGCTCTCAGATGGCCCTGTGGGGACGGCGGTGTGGGAGCTGGGGTGGTGCGGGCAGCGAGGAGGGACAGGCCCCGTCAGGCTCCCCGTCCTGCAGCGCAGGCTGCGGAGAAACTCGACTCAGGCGCGGCGTCTCTGGCCTCCTGCCTTGTCGCACTCCCGTTCAGACAACTGGCGGCACTCGTCACGGGGAGAACGGGACGTGCGCATCGGCGGATCACGTGTCCGGCACCAGCTGACCCC
Source organism: Eonycteris spelaea (assembly GCA_003508835.1). Lineage (NCBI taxonomy): Eukaryota > Metazoa > Chordata > Mammalia > Chiroptera > Pteropodidae > Eonycteris > Eonycteris spelaea. The sequence continues at coordinate 5,509,393 of PUFA01000126.1, forward strand.
CGGGACACGGGTGCTGGCAGTGCCCCGGCTCAGCGAGACAACAGCCTGGGCTGGCGGTCCAGAGCCACACCCACGGGGACAGGCAGAGTCCGACTTCCACCTGGGGACAGCGCCGAGGGCCAGGCCGCTCCAGGAGGGTGGGAACACACGTGTGCACACATGCAGACACACCGACACATACACAGGTGCACGGACGAGCAGACACGCACGCGCACACCCACACATGCTCGCTCACACGCCGCCCATGTCCCCCACATCCTGACTGGCCTGGGGTCCCCTGAGCCTGCCCTCAGGGAGCCCTCAGCCCGCTCAGTCTGGCGAGGTGGACAGACACCTCCACAGAGAAGGTGACCACACCACGGGCTGCTGGCAGGGGCGCCCAAGTGGCCGTCAAACAAGACGCCCCAGAAGCAGAATCGTGTCGCAGCGCAGCCGGCACGTCCCCGGCTCTGTGCTCACGACTGACTGGAAGGCAGTCGTTTTGGGCGATGACGACATTTGGCCTGTGTGACAAGGATGAGCGTCCACACCGGGCCGTGATCACCTCCACTTCACGGCCGGGACACGGGAGCACAGAGGCGGCCCCGCCTCGCGCCACGGAGCTAGGAGGGGGGCGCCGGAGGCTTCCGTGGGTCCTGGCTCCATACCTGGAGCGCGGAGTCGCCTGGCCCCGGCAGCGGCAGTGAGAACAGACTCGCTCAGCAGACACTCACCGCGCGTGGGCCGTTCCCACGGCGGCTCCCGCACCCCCACGCACACGGACATGTCTGACTCAACCCGACAGCCTCAGCAGTGACACAGCCGTCACTCACCAAGCAGCTGCTCGTGGCAGGCACGTCACCTACTTTGAAACGCCCCTGTGGTACCCCATAGCTACCCCATGTGCGGAGCCTCAGAGAGGAGCGTGGCGCCAAGGTCACAGCCACCCAGCCATCCTGCCCGCGTCCGGTCTACCCAACCCACACCAGCGAAGCTCACCGAGCCCCCAGCCCTTCTCTGAGCAGGACAGCGAGGCGACCGAGCCCACGACAAAGACAGCCCAGCGCTCGTCCCCTTCCTGCCGTCCAGAACAGAGCCCCTGGCCTGGGGACACTGCGGAGGGTCAGCAGGGTGTGAGTGGCGGTGTGTCTGCACCTTCCGGCCATCCTCTTCAGGATGAAGGCACGTGGCCCACTGGTCTGTCCCCGCCACAGAACACAAGTACGCAGGGGGCGGGTACCCTCTGACCTTACAGCCAGGGGCCAGCACCCAGGGGCAGGGGCGGCAGGCTGCAAGAAGCCCGGGTCCCCACACAGCCCACGAAACAGCCGCCCGGCAGGCCCTCAGCTCGGGACCGCGAAGCTCGTCTCTGCCCATCTGCGGCACTGGGCTTGGGGGCCCGGCTGTGGTGCCCCCACCGCACACGCGCCGCACCCCTGGGTCTCAGGGCCTGCTTTCTGGCTCCCTCCCGGGCACTCGCCGAGGACATGCTGCACAGGGGCCCCATGCCTGGCCTCTGCTAGGCTCCTGGTCCCTGCTGATGTCTTGCAGTCACACACTGTGGTCCCTGCCCCTGAACCCAGTGGGGCCCTGCACGGCGACCTTGTACTCCATGACGGTGGCCCAGGGGGTCAGGGTGCCTGGCTTCAGGTGGCCGCTGAGTCCTGAAGAATGCACAGGACCGGGGGCCAACAGAGGTGCAGACAGAGGCACAGACAGCACGGTTCAGGCGGGCCCCGTCACAGCTGCCCCGGACGCGCTCAGGGCTCATGGACGCCTCGGTCCTGTGCCACAGAAACCGGCCCGGCGGGTCCCACAGACGCTGTTTATGTGCTGAACAGCGGGGGCCTGAGCCTGTGCCTGGGAAAGCGCCCTCAAAGCAGAAGCTGTTTTCCCAGCTGTGCAGCCCGTCCTGGGAAATCTTGCCGCTACAGAAGAGTTTTGGAAAGACTGCACAAACACTCGGCCTCGTCTGCCCATCATGGTATTTCAGACTCCAAACTGGAGAACCTTCTGTGCACTGTCTGATTAGCCAGTGACTAACACTCCCACAAATGTCAGTGTATGTTATAATGAAATAAGCTTCCTTAAATGAATGTGGTGTCAGCTCAGGTTGCTGAGAACAATGCATTTCGTGGCTCGCTTCGAGCAGCCAGGAAGTGGGGATCATCTCGGCCGGAGAAGGGGTGAGACAGGAAGCGCTTGGCCCTGCCGTGTGCGCTTTTTTAATGAGCACCGTCTACCGGGAGGGAAACACTCAGCTGTTCGAACACAGGGAAGGCCGGGGCAGTGCCGGGCATGGCTACCCAGGGAGGCACAGGCACACGTCACCGACAAGCGCTGGGCACCGACAGGGTAGAACTTCCCGTAACCTCTAAAATCTCCGATCTGTACCATGACCAACAATTTTAAGTCACAGATTACATGACATCCCCCACCCCCGCCCTTATAAAGCCAAGAAGGAAAAAAACAGACTACTAAAATAGATTCACCAGGGAGACCTGGGTTCCTGGCCAGTTCTGCCATCAGCCCTGTGAGGGCCTGTCCTCGGGACAGAAGGGGACAGCCCCAGCCCCTGCCCTCTAAGAATGCCAAAGATGGATGGACAGCCTACATCCGGTCCAATCTCAAAAACAGCAAAAGGACTAGAAAAATGTGGGCTCCCTGCGCTGCAAGGCCCCCCAGAGGCCAGGGGCACAGTCGGGTGGGATCCCCAGGGACACTCCTCCACTGGCTCCGTCCTGCTCAGCTGGCCGGCCTCGCCTTCGGGCAGCTTGCTTCACGCCTTCATTCCGAGGAGCCACTGTCATCCCACGTGTCGGGTGTGATCCACTCTCCTCGGTTCTGCGTGGGACGGGATGCGCTTCTGCACACGTAGTCAGGGATGTCACAACATACCAGACGTCGCTTTCTGCAGATGCCGCCCGTCTTGCGTCTTCTCTATTCTCGCCTTCCTCCGGTCAAGGGTGCGCTGCAGGCCCTCCCGCCCCAGCACCTGGTGTGTGCACACGGCACCCCTCACCTCTGCTGCCGCCCCTCACACTCCTCAGCGGCGTCCAGCCTGTCTGACGTGCCCACTTCTGATCACCATGGCCACGTCCTTGAGAGTTTGACTTGGTTCCTTTCCACGCCCGCCTGCCCGTGCCTCACTGGGCGGTGAGGGAGCACGTGCAGCCTCTGCTCTGCTGCAGCCTCTGCTCTGCTCCATCCTCCGGCTCTGGCATGTGGTCTGTGGTCTGTCGCCTGCCCGACCCCGCCTCTAGCAGAGGTGCTACTCCGTGACTGCTTCTCTGCTGGCAACGTCCCTGGGGAGAGCTGTTCTCCTGGAAGCCCCTGCTGGGGGGTCTGCGTCTGCCCCGCGGGAGAGTTCAGGAACCCCGCCGGGGCAAACGGGTCTGCGGGCTCCTTTCCTGCCTGGGGCTCCACGTGGGTCAGCGCAGGTTTGAGTCTGGGACGACGCTGCTGTCGGCCTGGGGCTCTGAGTGCCCCCCTCGCACCCCAGCTTCCTGCCACGTAGGGCGAGCAGCCCTTCCTCATTCACGTCTGAAGGCCCAGTGACTCCTGGCTGTGGCGCAGGAGCCAAGTCCCACTGTGCGGGCGGAGGGCCTGCAGCCCGGGGGTGCAAAAGCCAAACAAAAATGACCCGGCTGGAAAAATACTTGAAACGTAAAGGAAAGATAAAGATCTCTTAGTATAAAGAGTCGATTTTTAAATCAATACAGAGAAGATAAACTTTGCAACAGAACTGGTAATAAACACACAGGTGATCGCAAAACAAAAACAGTGGCCGGGATCTTTATGGCAAATGGCCATTCACGGTGGTACTCAAAGAAATCGGAATTAAAACCACCATGAGCTATCTTCTTCTCTCTCTGTCATACTGGAAAACATGAAAAAAATGACAGGACCCAGGGCCGATGTGGGCACTCTCACATGTGGAAGAGGGAGCAGCCGTTGTGAAAACACCGGAAGGACACACGCCGAAGTACTGACGGCCACGTTCCCTCGGGTGGCAGAATCAATCGTTCCGGTTTCTTCTGTACGGTTTTCTGTATTCTCGCTCTCTCCCTGCCCCACCCCCCCCACCTCTTTCTCTCTCCAACATTGGTCATGTACAACTTGGGAAAAATAACATTGCTTTTTTTAAATTACACTTTGCTGAGTTATTTTTTGCTGACCACAAGGAAGCAGAGCTCACAGACACCCCCTGGCTGACCGCGCAGCAGTGAGGCCTGGGACCGCGGCGTGCAGACAGTGTGTGTGTGGGGGGCTGTCTCCTCGGCCCCGTGAGGGCTGCTGGGTCTCCACAGCAGCGGGCGACGCTGCTCAGCGTCCAGCTCCTGCACGACTCCTCGATTTAACAAGTGAGCTGAGAAAACCCAGCTTAGGGACGGAGGCATGCATGCCCGCAGCCGGGCTACTGACAGACCATGTGCCCGTGATCCCAGCCTCCACGTCCTCCTCCGAAGGATACCTAGTGAGGTGGCTGAGACGGCCACCCCCAAAAAACTCCTGGAGAAAGACAAGGATGTCATGCACAAGCAGGGCAGACAGGGGCCACGGCAAATATGGGCCCAGCAGGACGGCCCCGCCATGAAGCAGGAACCCTCCAGTACCAGCCCATCCGACACCTTCTAGAGTCGACAGAGCCAGAGGCACATACCCGTGCGCCCCGGGAGAGCAGGGCTCTATCCGCCTCTCCTCTGGCTGTCGCCACCCAAACACGAGCAGAGGCATCAGAGGACTAAAACCGCGAGCAGGGAGACGAAGCGGAAACAGAGTCCGCCCCGGCCCGATGAGCAGACGCAGGCAGGGCTGGCCGAGGAGACGAAGCCCTGGGCAGCGAGCAGGGCCTGGGGGCACTGGGTGCCAGGCTTCGCGGGACGAGCCCGCCAGCCCGCCGCACCCTCTCCGGGTGTGCAGAGGAGGGCACAGGGTGGCGGAGGCACTGCCGCCGTTTCCAGGGGAGACCGCCTGGGCCGCAGGGACCCTGCGGGCCACCTCCGGTCTCACTTTCTCAGGCTCTGAATCCCTACAAGTCCACCCACTCACGCTCACTCCAGCCGCCTGGCAGCCGGGCCAGCTCGGCAGCCACGGAGCAGAAAACAAAGCCGCGGAAGGAGGAGAGAGTCTGCCAAGAAAAGCAGCCCGGGCCCCAGGGGCTGTTTGGGGGGGTTCAGCAACCCCCGCCCGCAGGCTTCAGGACAAAAGTCCCTGGCCCGACCAGGAGCATTGCTCGAGGCGAAGTGCTGCCGGCTCGAAGCATCTGCCCCGCACGCTCTCGGGGCCCCCGCCACGGGCCACACCGCACCACAGGCTTCGGCCGCGAAGGTCCTCCCGGCTTCCGAGACCGGGAAGGAAGGAAGTGGAGCAGCGCACACCCACAGCTTTGCTTCCCCTCCGAATAAACGACACTCGTGACCCCTGAGGACACCGCCGGCCTCCCTCAGCCCGCTGTCCCACGGGTCACGTTTCGGCAAAGACGTGAAAACAGCCGGGGCGGCCAGACCACGCCGGGCCCTGGGGAGCTCGGGAACCAGCAGCCATGGAGAGCACTCCGGGACAAGGGTCACTACCCTTCCGAAAGTCACTTGTCACCGTGCATCCAGGCCGTCACCCCTGACGCCCGGCCGTGGCCGACGCGCCTGAGGCCCTCCTCCACCAGCATCACCTGCATCACAGTGGGCGGAGGCCCCAGTGAGCCGGTATCTCTCGCACGGCGCTTCGGATGCTGACAGCTGAGCCACCCACCTGCCGCGGTCCAAAGCCCAGTTACAAAGGGACTAGGGCAGGTGACACTCATGTCCCTCGTCTCCCCTTGTGCGCTCCGGAAGGGGTCAGAGACGGGAGACCCAGGTGTGAGTCTCTTCTCCATCCCCAGCTGCCCAGGTGGGAGTGCAGGTGCCCCAACCCCTCCGTGAGGCGTGAGGTCCCCCCTCGGCCCTCGGCGCTGCTTGAGGGCCACCGCCAAGGTGCCACTGTGAGCAGAGCCCGCTCTGCGGAGACCAGGGGCTCACGGACGAGGCTGGGGCAAGTGAGGGCACAGAGCCTACGGCGAAACACCAGCCACTCCTGCCACCTCATCCCCAGCAGAGGCGGCCAGCTACCCCCGTGTCCCCGAAGGACGCGCCTGAGTGGCCATGCAAGGGGCAGCTGAGCTGGCGTGCCCCGCGTGGGAGCAGGATGGGGAAGGCAGGCCCACAGGGCGCCCGTGCCGCCCTGGCCCCAGTGCGGTCCTCTCCTCCCAACACGCCGTCTGGAACGGGGTCCTCGCGACCCTCGAGCAGAAGCCAGTCCCAGAGAACGTGGGGGCGGGTGGCCCTGGTCCCTGTGGCTGGAACACGGCTCGCAGGGCACAGATTTCAGAAGCTGTGCTTAGGGAGGCAGAGGCACCCCGAGCTCCCCGGTGGGGTCCGGGCCCCCTGGACCTCGCAGACCGCTCCAGCAGGACTGCGAATGCAGTGGTTTAGGGGGCTGTCTGGGAAGGCCCCGCGGGCCCCTCCTGTCCCAGATGTCACACGGCACTGTCCTCCGTGAGTTCAGGTGGCCAGGGCCCGCCAGCTCAATGGCAGTGAGCCCAGCAAACAGACGCGAGAAGCGAGCAGGCGCCCTCACTGCCCACGAGTGCGTGTCCGTGCCAGACGAAGGCACCCAGACGAGGCACAGGGGCAGCGGGGTGTGCGACACTAGGCCCAGCCAGGGAGTGGGGACCTAACCCTGCGGAGACACCCCACCCGGGGCCATGAAGTGGCGTCCCTCGGGCATACCTCGGCCATCCTGACACGGGCTCTGGGCGCTCGTGCCGTGGGAAGTGACTGCAGGGGACCCGCAGGCCTCCCCAGACGGACATTTCCGGGAGGACAACGCAGTGGCCCAAGCGGGGACAGAGGCACCCCGGCTCCCCACTGCAGTCCGGAGCACCTGCCAGGCCTCCGCCGTGGCTGGGGCGGCGCAGGATTTCCCACCAGCTCCGGTGACAGGAGGTGCTCTCCTGCCCAGCTGGTCACCCACCCTCCTTAAACTCAGGTGCAGCGGTCAACGTCCTGTTCCTCGAAAAATGCCAGGCACCTCTTTTCCATAATTTCCCATGAGAACGAGAGAGTGTGAAGAAATATTTCTATTAGCAGAGACCAGGACATCCACCAGGAAGAGCCATCGCCGCCACCTAGGGAGGCGGGCCCTGCAACCCGAGATGCGGTCTTCAGGACACCAGCCCCCCAGCCAGCACCCGGCCCCCAGCACAGACACTGGCAGAAAACCCTCCCTGCCCCACCCCCACCCCCCAGCCCCTGCAGGACAAGCCTACAGCTGGTGGCTCTGGGCAGAGGGGCTGCGACCCCTGCTGGCCAGTCGGGGACTGGCGCAGCCGGGCCTCCCACACTCAACCCTGCAGAGGCTGCAGGTGCAGGTTACGGCCCCACCCACTCCAGCCCTCAGCACCTAGTGGCTGGGACACTAAACAGAAGCGCATTTGACTCCACTAGGAACGCTGTTCCCTGTTATAAACCAAACACCTAGGCAGCAAAAGGGACTGGAAAGAACCTCACCAAAACGCTTGGCTTCTTTTCTCTCTTGGTTTCCGAATTTCTTTTAAGCCATTTCTCATTTGCCCGGAGAATACTCGCGGGCGGCACTGAGCCGCGGCGTTCACCCCACATAACTCACGGATTACGGTCCTAACCTCACCCTCAAAGTTTGCCACAAAGTATCCTGCTTTCATTATTATTTTCCCATTGCTCTAGTGTATCGATCACCTTTGGAAACAAACCACATGATTCTATTGATAGCACTCTGTTTTATGTGGTTTACAAAGTGCAGTCATTCTCGATCACTGAAATTGTCAGAAAACGTGGCATTCCTACGCGTGATGCTAACTGATATGCACGTCAATAATGGGAAACAACCCACACTCTGAACAAAAAGACCACCACTGCTGACCCCAGGCAGAGATTTTAACCTGTGCCCACGCTCAACATAAACCAACAGTGACCGGCACCAGCAGGCAGAGGTCACTACAGAAGGAAAGCTGGACGCGTTATGACGAAATTAAAGATCACCAAAGTAATCGTGTGGCGCTCATTTTAAAGAAATTGCAGGGACCTAGAAACCAGGACAGCGTCAGGAGAAATGGCGCATGGAAATCCGTAATTGAGCTTCCGAGGGGTTGGGGTGGGCTAGACCACTGAACGGGAGCCCGCATGGCTCTCTAAAGCCAGCGTCCATCTGGGATCGGAGACCAACAAGGACAGACCCTCTGGGCTCCGGTGGTGGGGCTGGGAGAGGGAAGCGTCCCTGCTGGGAGCCCATGTTGGGACAGCGGGGGGCCGGTGAGAGCGGCACGGGGAGGGGGGAGGCGCCTCTGGCCTAGGGAGCCTGGGCCTGGCGGGTTCTTGGCCAAGAACACGCAGGGCAAGGGGTGCCCGGCACGAGTCGGGTACTGGGTGCCGCCTGGCCTCCCCACGCCCCCATGGTGGCCGCTGTCTCTGCACACACCCGCCCCGCCTGCCCACCACCCTGCTGCCGGCCACAGAGGGACGGCGTGGCTCGCAGAGATGCTGGCCTGGCCGGAGTCCTGGAGTGGTCTGGACCAGCAGCCGTCACACCCTGGGGACGGCTCCAGGCATCCGTGGCACAGTGGTCTTAGGGAACACGCTCCCGGGCCCCTACGCCACACTGCACTGAAGCGTGTTCCACGACGCGGCTCCGAATGGGCCGCACTCCTCTGCCCGCCCTCTGCGTGACTGAAAGAACAGCCGCCTGTCCCCCTGGACCAGACTGGGGTGGGCGACGCTGGGGGCACTGACCAGCGGCTCAGCTTGCCATCCCGACGTGGAGGCCAGCGCTGTGAGGGCCGGCGACGACCTGGCCAACCAGGCGGTTTCCACTTCTCCCCGCGGAAAGACCCTGCAGCGGCCAACCAGGCTGCTTCGCAACGGGAGAGCTTCACAACGTGTGGCAGCACGAGCCAGACCACGCGGCAGCCGGAGTGCGGGAGCGCGCCGCACCGCAGAGCCTCCGGCCTCGTTCGCCGACTGACTGAGGGTGGCCTCTCCGCTCTCACCACGAGAGTCGAGAGACAGCAAGAGGAACGCCTCAGACCCTGTCCCGCGGAGCCGCAACGTCCACCCGCCCGAGCACACATCACGCTCGGTAATTTGTCACGCGGACCACCTTATGCTGCTTTGATCGACTGCACGCTAGGGGTCATAACGACAGCTCCGTACAGAAGAAAGAGGTGCCACTCGGAACCAGGTGGCAGGAGAAAACAAAGTTAAGTGTGTGTACACATTTTTGGGGCGGATTACATTACGCTAGATACAAGCATTTTAGAGGAGAATTCTTAACTACGGCTTCCCGGCCACGCTCCACGCGTGACCGCTGTGCACGCCACCCGCTCCTCCGAGCACCGCTCACAGGCCCCGCCCCGGCCCCCGCCATTCCAGAGCCTCCACGGAGCCATCGAAGGCTTTAACACATGGCACCCGACACAGACTCTGCAGGTTTGGTGGCCGAAGACAGTCATGGAGTCCAACCCAAAACGCACTGGAATTCCTATTTGTCCTACAACTGCTTTAGAGGGCACAGAGTATGTCCGCGTGTTACTCGTACCATCGTCTGCGCCACCCCGGCAGACGCCACCTGCCTGTGCTTCCCGGCGAGGAAAGACGGCGCGCACCTACCTCAGGGCGTGCTCCTGCCTCGGGTGTGCTCCCGCCTCGGGGCGTGCTCCCGCCTCGGGGCGTGCTCCCGCCTTGGCGCGTGCTCCCGCAGCGGCCTGCATGGCTTCAGGTGCCAGCACTACCTCTTCTGCTGACACCTTCTTCAACTTTTTGTTCTTTTTCCCTGTCACTTCGGTAACTTTTCTCTTCTGTTTTGCCATCCTGCAACAGAGAAAGTAAACCGCTAAATACACAGGGAATACGAGGTCTTAGGCCATGCAATATTCTCATATTCACGCAGAGTAAAATATGAAAGAATTTCAGAAAATATAGAAATTATATAAAATTAAAAGAAAGGCAAACCTCCTGGCTCCGTCACGGCCAGACAAGCAGTCTGACAGTCCGGTGAACTTCCTTCCTGCCCTGAGTGTTTCTGCACATGTAGTCTGCGTTTCTGACTAAACGTGGACACGAAGCTTTTTACGATGAAGAGAAATGTCATTTCTGATGACAGTATCTAAATTTCCCCAAAGTGAAAATTACAAACATTTATTTGCCTATTCCCTAATTACTGAGTATTTTGGGTTATTTTCATCTTCTGCTACTACGGACTAACTTGTACTTCCCCACCAACTAGGGAAGCTGCGAGTGACCGTCACGCGCCATGTCACCAGGGCATCGGTGGGCCACACAGGAGTCTGCGGTGACCTCCCCGGGCAGTGGAAGCAGCAGGGCTGGGGCCATGTGGAAGGGTGGACATGCGGCCCCAGACACCAGGAGGAACTGATTACGGCCACTGTCACCAGCACCGTGGTACCCAACTGCGCTTGCAAGAACGGGAAAGCCACGACCCCAACACCCGTCTCCTTCGTGGGCCCATGTGACAGGGGGCCAGAGAAGTGGCCGCAGTGAAGAGCCCCCCGGCTCTGAGGGGGCAGCTGTGGCAAACGGCTCTGGTCCCGGGGGCACCCCTTCTGTTGGGAAAGACACGCCTATTATTGGAGCAAATAAGTAAACACTTTATACAGAGATGAACGATACTAAGAAAACAAAACAGAATGAAGTCAGCAGGGTGGCCGGGGAGGCAGGGACATGCGGACAGTGTCGGAGCCTCTCTGAGAGAGCTGCAAAGGGCAGAGGTAGCAGCCACGTGAAGAGCTAGGGACACACACACATCGCAGAAGGAACGGCAGGTGCAAAGGCCCGGGCCACAGAATGTCCTGAGGAGCGAGGGGACAGGTGAAGGACAAAGGCCACCGAAGGTGTGCGAAGGCCGGGGTGTGTCCTGAGCACGTCCTCTCGCTCAAGCGTCCTTCTCACTGTGGACGGGCTCACCGAGACATGAACTCCCCAAACCTGTTTCCACAGGGACAGAAGGGAAATTACACCCAGGTGTCAGCTGGTGGGATTAAGCGTGCATACAGCTGTCACCCAGCAGTCCCACTCCAGATGCACTTCCATGGATATCGTCACTTGTCGGTCCCCACCTGCAGAGTGCTGGCCCTGTGCCAGGAGCTGCTGGTCCAGCTCTAGGCTGGACCGGGCAGTCCAGAAACCACAGCTCACATTCTAATGGGGTAAACATCCTATGGCAGAAAACACCTGCTATGCAAAAAGAGGCAAGGATGATGGAAACGGCGACTTGAAAAAGGGCGGTCACAATGACAAGGGCCCAGAAGCCATGGCGCCGAGAGCCCACACTGGGCTCTAAATGCCTCTCGAAACAGGAGCCAGAGCTGCCTCAGATGCCGGGTCTGGGGCCAGGAAAGCAGGAGATGAGCCCGGGATGAGGAGCTGCTGAAAACCAAGGAAGCCACTGCCAAGGACACAGAGCCAGCACGAAGCCCTCCCTCTGTCCCGCCTGGAGCTGTGACCGACTGCGGCACACTGAAGGGTATCACTGCTGTGGACTCAGAAAATTCCAAGCTCACATCCTTTAATTAAGCCTTGTCTAAAAAAAGTGCCAAAGCCAAAGGCTACGAATTTCAATGAGCAGGGTAATAAGAAATCTTGAAAGAAGGAGATGCTGTTGACACAGGGGCTTTGAAAAGACAAAGGACCCTGCCGGCCAATTACCTTGTTGGAGAAATAAGGAAAGTTTGACAAATATTTACATACCAGTTACCATAAAGTTAAAATCTCTATTCACTCTGCAAATTATCATTAAAAAGTTTAATCACTAGGTCTATTTGCTAAAAGGGGGTGGGGTGACTTTTCCAGATTAGAAAAAGGTTTCTTTTAATAATTCCAAGGGATGGTGACTCATAACTTTGAGATAATGTTTGTATAGAGAATGTCATTTCCTTAAATTTATGATCAATTGATTATCAACAGGGGAGCCAAGTCCATTCCATGGGAAAGGACAGGTTTTTCAACAAATGATCCTAGGACAGCTGGATGACCACGTGCAAAAGGAAGTTGGAGCCCTGCCTCATGTTATACATGAGAACGTAACTCAAAAAGGATCAAAAACCTAAATTTAAGAGCTAAACCATGAAAGTCTTAAAAGAAAGCACAGCAGTAAGTCTTCACGGCCTCATATCAGACAACGGTTTCTTAGGTATGACACCAAAAACGTATGCAGCAAGACAAAAACAGGTAAATTTGACTCGTCAAAACTAAAAATGTTTATCCTGCAAATGATGTCAGCAAGAAAAAGGACGTCTTACAGAAATGGAGAAAATATCTGCACGGCGCATGTCTGACAAGCCTTCGATGCAGTTGTACGATGAACCGTTCAGCTCAACACAAGCCGAACAACCCCATTTAAAGAGATCTGAATAGACGTTCCTCCAAAGATACACAAACGACCAACAAGCACATGAAAAGATGTGCGACATCATTCGTCACTAACGAAGTGCAAATCAAACGACATAGCACTTCACGCCCCTAGGATGGCTATCATCAAAGACAGGTGATAAAAATAAACATTGGCGAGGATGTGGGGAAACTGGAGCCCCCCCACGCCCTTTGTTCACTGCTGGCGGGATAGAAAGCAGAAGAGTCTGGGGGTTCCTCCAGGACTTAAAACTCAGTTTGTGACCCAGCAGTTCCGCTCTGAGATGTTCACTCAAGAAAACAAGCAACATGTGCACACAGAATGTTCGGACAGCTTGGTCACAATGTCCGAAAGGTGGCAACATTGAAACAATCTATACACCTATCAACCAACTACGTGTGGCCTCTCGAGGCAATGGGATGGCCTTCGGCCATGAGCAAGTGCTCGTAACACCACGGAGAGTGAAAAGACGGGGTCTTTGCCACATGACCCTCGTTTTGTAAGAAAAATTCTATACAAATATGCACAAGGGAAAAAACTAGATTCTGGACATACATGAAAATGTTAACATTTTAGTGGGTAGAATTATAAGAAAGTTTATTTTTTTCCATTATACTTTTCTGTAATTTCTACAATAAAAGAAAACACTTCGTCTAAGATACCAGCTCAAAAGTGTTCAGCAAAGCGAACAAATCACTCCACCAGCAGAAAGTGGCCGCCCACCAGACAGACGCGAGAAGGCCGCTAGCAGTCTGGGCTGGGCCCAGTTAGGACAGGCCAGCTCCACAGGCCAAGGCTGCCAGGGGTCCGAGGCTGAAACCTAACTCCATGGAACCTTAAAGAAATAAATCACCTATAGGAAAAAAGTATTTGTTAAAATCTGAAAACAGCACCCGCAGCCCCAGACATCCCGTCGCCCAGCACATCTAAGTCACTTCTGATGTCCTGGCGGCTGATAGGGAAGGGCACCGCCCGACGCACCGGGCACAGCCCCCTGGAGGAGGGTCCTGGCCCTCACGGCCCACAACCCTCTAGCAAATCAGTCCAAGGGTCCAGGAGTGCAGCCCCGGCACCCACCCCCCGGACGGCGGCTTGCTCCGTCCCCTCTGACCCAGGACTGTTCCCCATTCTCGCCCGCCCACTTAGAAAAATGACCTCCGGCCTCTGCTCCTCTGCTGTCTGACCCTTCTCTCCTCCCGCCCTGCTACGACAGGACAACGCCACCATGTCCCCACCCAGCTAGCCCACCTCCCATCTTCCCAGCTCACCGCCTTTTGGCACTGTAGGGTCTGATCATCCTTCACCTCACCAACACCTGCCACCCGCCACCCGCTGACCCTACACGTTTCATTGTCCCTCACCCCTGTCAAGCTCCACTTCCACAGCGTAGCGTCCACGGTCCATGTTCACAATCTCGCCCTTGCACACACTCTCGGCTCCCTGCATGGCAGTCGCCTGACACCGGCTCCTGCGGGCTGCAAACCCAGGACCAGCCCTCGCCAGCCTCAAGGGGCCTCGGCGCTGCCCAGTAATGCCAGCAACTTCTCTCAACTCCAGCCACTCACCCAGACAACCGGTCCGTTCTCTCACCTCGCCTCATCTCCCAAGCTCCAGCGTCTCCTCCCCTCTCCTTTCTCAGCAGACAAGCTTACTCCTGATCACCAGCTTCCACAGGTTCCCATACCTGCCCCCCTGCCCTCCTCCCTCCTTACACGGAAACTGTCCACGCGCTTGTCAAGGCCAGTCCCGTCACGCTGGGTACCATCCCCGCTCCCACCACCTACTCAAGGACAGACACTGCTCTAAGCCAGCGTCCCCAACCTTTGTAGTACCAGGGACAGGCTCCTATGAGAATCTAGTGCCTGAGGCTCTGAGGTGGAGCTGAGGCAGTGATGCTGGCTCTGGGGGGGGCGGCTGCAAACACAGATGACACACAGATGACACTTTGCTAGCAGTCTGCTGCTCCCCTCCTGCTGTGCGGCCCGGTTCCTAACAGGCCCAAACCGGTCCTCGGCCTGGGGGTGGGGACCCCTGCACTAAGCAATTCCCCACTCCTGCCTCATTCTTCCCTTCTACTGAATTGACCACAAGTTCCCATATCTTAAAAACTCCTTCGATTCCACGTACCCGTCTCTGCTACCTGCTGCTGCAAAATACATTTGCACTGTCTATAACTGCTCTCCTGCCCTCCTCCCCGCCCCCTCTCCCATCAGGCTTCCACTCCAGCCCCTCTACACGGGCACCGACCACAGCGTGTGCTAACAAGACCCCTCGCCACCACTAGGCCTCAGCCTGGCCTGTAAAGACTTGAACAAAACACCAACACAGTTTCTACCCGCTCGAGGCCCCATCCTTATGATGGCCTGAATCCCCTAAAAAGGTGCCTGCCTGAGGAAACTCGAGGCGGCCAAAAACATTCAGCCAACACCTGAAGATGGGGCCCGGCATCTCTCGACAGCCTCGGCCTGGCCCCCAGCCCCCGGCCCGTTTACCACACGGCGCCCTGCGTGGCTTTTGAAACACCTAGGTCAGATTATGGCTCACCTGCTGGAACACTTCCCAAGATTCCCCGTTTCACTGGGAGACAGTCAGGGTCCTCGCCAAGGCCCGCGGGCCCCACGTGACCGCCGCCCCGCGCCTCTCCGCGAGCTCGCTGCGCCCCGGCCGCACCGCGCTGCTTCCCGCGCACCCCTGCTCCTCCACCCGCGCGCTCGCCGAGCTCCCTCCGCGCTCGCTCTCCGCGTCCCGTCCGCCCGCTGTTTCTCCCTGGTGCTCACCGCCATCGCTTTGATTCATTCAGTCCCTCCCTTGGAATGCGAATTCACCAGCCCTATCCACAGCTGGCGCCCGGGCCCGGGCCTGCGTACGTGCAGGAGGACGCCCACTCCCGGATGCCGTCGCGGGAAGGGGCGGCGGGAGCCACGCGGAGCGCCGTGACAGAAAGCGCGAGGCGGCCCGCGGCTCACTCCCCGCGACCGCAGGGCCGCCCCGAGACGAAGGACGCCGAGGCCCTCCACGTGTCCCTCCCGCCGACCTCGCGCGGCCGCCCGCCCGGGGCCACCCGCCAGGCCCGCGCCCCGGCACGGGGACCACCCCGCGACACAGAGTCCGCCGCTCTCACCTACCTGCGCGTGGCCGCCGACGTCGGCTTCCGGCAGGCGCGGCGCCCAGGTAACGTGACCCCGCCTCCCAGGCACCGCCCAGCGGCCGAGGCCCGCCTCCGCCTCCTCGCCGCCCAATGGCGAGCGGCGGCTCGAGGGGGCGTGGCCAGACCCGGGCGCGGGCCCGTGGCGTCATCTCTGCGCGCCGCGGGTCGAGGAGAACCGCCGGTTGCCAGGCAACCCCACCCGAGTGCTGTTGTCCGGGTTCTGCTCGGCACCCCGATTTCCGGCCCGGAGGGCGGACTGTTCTGGTGACCCCGGGCGCGGGGGCCCTTGGACTTAAACGGGTGGCCGACGCCTGTCGGGATCCACGGGGATTCGTCTCAAACATAGTAATTTTATACAAATTACAAGTCCTGTAAACTATACGATGTTTAAATGTCCACCAACATCACACGTGTGCGAAGTTGTCCAATGCAGTAGCCGTACCCACGAGAACGCTGTAAAGTCGAATCAGTGGCTACCTCAGGATGGAGGTGGGCTGAGCTTAACTCCCGTGTGGAGCAAAACCGGTAAAATTTACCATCGGGTGCGGCAGGTACATGAGTTATATCCTTGTTCGGTTCTTAGACACTTTGAGAATGGGAGGAAGGGAGGTAGCGTGTGTGGCTAACTTCTAAGGTGGGAACAGTGAAAGGAGTGGCAGCTGGACAGGAATGTGCGCTCCAGGAGCCCCAGAGATGGGAGAGGGCACAGCAAGCTAGCACTCTCTGGTTTCACCCTCCATGAACAACTAACTTGTTCCCAATTGGGTGCTATTACAGACACTCTAGAGCAAACATTCTGTCTGTTTTTCATGCACATATATGAGTCTCTGTAAAGCACATACTCGGGTAGGATTTCTGGGCCACTGGTACAGTATGTCTGACTTCAATGACTACAGGAAAAACTATTCAAACTGCTCCTACTGGCTTCACAACTCTACTGGAAAAGAGTAGTTTTCATACATACATAAGCTTAAATGATATATAAAATCAAATAATATATATTGATTTGCTTTTATCTTTAGCTCTGGTAATGTAGGAATAGGTGATTCAGATCAGCCTGCCATTTAGAACAGATTAAAAAGCTGATTAAAATATAACCATTAAAAATTTTTGATAGCAGAGTACTAATTTGACAGTGACCTATTATAGGTACAATAAACACACCAAAAAGGGAGACTCAGAGGAGAAAACCTTAGATTTAGAGCCATTATTCACTTAGGAGTTAGTCAATTCTGAAAGAGGCAGCTGCAAGGCTGAGAATCTGAACAGAAATTGTGATAGCTTTTAGGTCCAGTAAGGCTGATTCTTGTAAATGTCCTATTTTGGGTTGAAATCCTGCAAGACTACACTGTAGGAGCATGTCTCATGGTCGCCACTCTGGCCTTGCTGTCCTTTATGTCATCTCATCCACTGTGCTTCTGACAGTAAGGTGTAACGCTCTAGCCTCTGCTATTCCAAAATCTAATGTCCCCACTTCACACTGGGGTGCTCAGTCCTATGTCAGTGTCTCCTGCTGCATCCTGTCTGCAGAGGACAGCCATCACTGAGCTCAATAATGCTAAGGTCCCTCAACAGCATGTTCCTTATCACTCTGGTGAAAGGGAGGTCCTTTGGGCCTTCTCAGGGAGCATAGTTAGAGATGGGTCCTCTGGTCTCTTGCAGTAAATGTGTTCTAACTTGCCCATCTCCCCATGCACCAGGGCACCTTCCCATATGCCCTAGCAAGGCGATTTGGGCATCTCCGCTTACTTTCTGAAGGTCACCACCATTCCAAGCCCCCCGCCCAAAGTCACCTCAAGTCATAGGGACCTAGAAGCAATGATCTTCAGTAACACTGAGCACTCCTCGCTCCCAAAGAGATCTTGGTTTCTAAATAGCACCCCCAGGAAAGTAAACCAGGGTTCCTGGGACAAACGGCCGACTGCAGGGCCAGGGCCGGAAAAGTACAGGATGAGCCTGGAGCGTCTCCTTAGGCCAATCTGGAAGGGCTAACAAGAGAAGAGATAGTGACACAGGGGTGATGCTGGGACAACCGGACTTCGGCTTGCAAAAGAATAAAGTGGGGCCGCCTGCCTCCCAGCTTCGCCAGCGTTGTACGCCGTCCACGGCTGGGTTTTTGCTGGTCTAACCTGAGAAACCGCAACTAGGTATGGTTTTAATTTGCATCTCTCCTGACATGTGTGAGGTTGAACATCGCTTTGTATCAGAGGGTCACTCTCAGATACGCTTATGTCTCAGTTCACGCCCTTCACCCACTTCTCCATCCAGTTTCGGACCTTTTCCCCCCAATGTTTAAGTTCCTTACATGTTAGAGACAGCAACCTGTATCTGTGATATATGCTGCAAATACTTCCTGCCCGTTTGTCTGTCCCTCGATCCTGCTTCCGCGCTCTCTGCCCTGCCAGCACTCCCCAGCGCGCTGCGAGCCCTTTGCTTCTTGGCACCCCTTTTGAATCACAGCAAGAAAGCCGCTCCCCAGGCCCCGTTAAACAGAAACTCACCCACGCTTTCTTCTAGGACTTATTTGGTTTTCTTTTTCACATTCAGATTTCTGGTGCGAGTCCTTCTGCATGTGGGACGTAAGGTACAGATCCAATTTTATCTCTTTCTGAATAGCTGTGCAGTTGAACCCACACCAGTTCTTGGCCCCAGTGACTTGAGCTGTGTCTTTCATCACGTACTAAGTGTCCACAGCGCTTGGGTCTGCTTCTGAACTTCTGGTCTGTTCTCCCAGTCCGCCTCTCCGCGTGCAGACGCCGCCGCTTGACACGGAGGTTCTCCAGGGGGCTCGCCCTTCCCAGCGGTTTCTTCAGCGTTTCCTTTGCTGTTCTTTCACGTTTAGTGTTCCATGTGAACTTGAGCATCGACTTGTCTAGTTCCAGAAAAGAGCTGTCCTTTTTAGAATTCGATTGCTACAGTGACCTTTCGAATTGTTCGTTTCTCCAGGGGACAGTTACATAGAACCAGAAAAGAGAAGCATTGGTACATTGATACCTTTCTAACTGTGCCTTCTTCTCCTCTAAGATTGAGCCAAAGCAAAACTATCTACAAACATAGCTTTAGTTTAATGCGGAATGAAAAAGATGTCTCTGGAACACAAAACTATGCAGCTTCTCTGGCTGTTGGCATGGTTTTATTTTAAGATTTTTTAAAAAGTCATTTTTGTAGTATTTATTGCAAGAAAATCTTAGCTCTTAATGCATTCTGAGAACATCTCATCACGTAGATCAGGAGTGTGAAATTCTACAAAAGTGGATTTTAGCAGAGCTCCCCAAGCGTCCTGATGAAGGGAGAAACTGAAGGATGATCTACCCAAACAAAAGAAATTAAAAACAAACAGCAAACAAGTCCTTACAGACACGTAACTAAATCGCAGCCTAAACCTCTCCTCTTTGCTCTCTCTGCGAGATCAGTTCACCTTGTCTAGCAAACCGTGATCGTACATTGTTCTTTCAGCAAAATAAAGCAGAGCAAATCGACACTGACCCGGGAAATCGCAAACCGACCAAAGAGACGGCCAGACCGATTTCCCTCCCACTACGTCCCCGAACGCGCCACCCTTCACACACGACATTAGTCCAGGAGTCGGCGATCCTGATTCTCAGGCTTAAAACTTGGAAAAGCTGGGCATCTGCCACCGACCTATTTCAGGAGCTCGTTTCAGAGCCTGTCTTTCAAGTCTGGTCTTCGGCTTATTGCAAAGAATGAATTTGGAGGGTTAACTAAAATATTTTTTTAAAAAACCCATCCCTCTTCACATGACTAACCTGCGGCCCAACGCAGGACTGATGGGTGGCTGTACCCGTTCTTCCTGTGACCCAGTACCAGGTTCTCCCCAGGAACTAACACTTGGGTCACCCTTCCCGACTCACAGAAAGGCCTTTGGGTGACATCTTGTGAGCAGGTCTGATCCTGCAGCCGCACACCAGCATGGCAGCAGGGAGCAGTGTTTCCAGGCTGTAGACTAGACGCAGGACACGGAGAATGACACAGAGAATGACAGCCTGGCTGATGCCACCCAAGCCCAGTGCGGGAGAAGCAGACAAGCAGCCTCAGCAGCGAGAGGCGCCGCGTGGAGCTCGCTGTGTGTGTGTGTGTGTGGCGGGGGCGGGGGGGGGGCGGTGGTTAAAACTGAAGCCTCAAGGCGCCTGATGACGAGTCTGTCCCAGCCAGCAGAGAAAGAGGTCAGCTGGTGCACGGGCTCTTACTCACCATCCCCACGTTGGCCACAGGGCCAAAAGCCCCTCAAAAGATACGGTGCCACCTGCAGAGGTGACTTCGCACCCGCTCATCCTGTGGAGATGGGTGCTTCGTGGGCCGGGCAGCGATGCCCTGGGACAGAGCGGGCACACCGGTGTGCCGTGCCCAAGGGAGTCCAGTGCTTGCAGGCTTCTCCCCCGGAGGAGATGCTCGATGTCCAGGGACACAGTAAACACGACACAGGGCTTCCTACGACATCTGCTGGCAGAGCAGCCTGCGTGGCGGTCGGACCTGTGGCTGCCACTTGTACACAAGGAAACTGTGACCAACAGGCAACTCCACCCACCCACGTCCACTCAACAAACGCTCGAGACATGCCTTAATCCCATATTTTGCAACTCCCTGCATTACTTAGTGCTTCTTGAACATTCCGCCAAAGCACCCCAGCAGTGAAGCAAAGCAAACCCCTTCCTACCCTGGACAGCAAAGACCCACAAGACGTATGAAGTCTTTTCTCATAAATGAAGGCAGACCTTTGACACTAAGAATTCTCCCAACTTTCTTCTAATATTAATAGTTTGTGAAAATTTACATAATCCGTGAGTTTGCAATGCGCAGTGGCTTCCCCGCCCCTTGGCACTCTGCCACACGTGAACTCGTGCCCCCGGCGAGCTGGCTCCCTTGGCTGGAATTCTCTGGATGAACCTTTCTCAGGATGTTCAGTTCAAAGCAAGGTGACACCATGTTTTCACCAGATGAGGAGAAAATTTAACCAAGAAGGGAACACAGTGGGAGGCATGGGGAAACTGATGGTGAAGGGGTCGGTATGACTTTCTGGACCGCACTCAGCACCTTCTATCCAAATCACAATACACGTCCCCTGGGGGCCAGCAGTGCGAACACCGGGAACCACGGCCGCTGGCAAGGCCTCCACCCAGCGCCCTGGAAGGCCGGCGAGCTCGCGCTGGGTGCAGGAGGCTCATGCGGAGGCCAGAAGGCAGGTTCTGCAGCAGGTGGACCGGGACCTTGATGTCTGCGATCGACAGAGGCTTCTGGATGCAAACAACACGGTGTGGTGACTTAGCTCTGCACAGAGTGACGGGAGTGAGACTGCTCTCTCCTAAGCTGTCACACCCTTTTGAGCTGTGACACCACTAACACGGCACTCAGACGAGCCTGGGTGCGCGCAGTGTGGGAAGGCTCTCAGCGCGACATGCACGTCCCACCCGACCCCCGCCCGGCCGGGGACAGCAGTGGGACTGGGCTCCAGGGCCGGCGGTTCTTCCTGGAGAACGTGGGGCTCTGACGGCCGGGGACAGTGCCACCTGATGGATACAGTGCAAGTCTCCTGTTTCTAAAATTCCTCCTAGTGGCCAGTTAAAAAGAACACAAACAGGTAAAATTAACTTTAATGTTTTATTTAATCAATCCTATACAAAATATTGATTTCAACATATAACATTTTTAACAAGATAATTTTCTTTTTAAATTGTTAGCATCATCCTCAAAGCCGAGTGTTTTAGATTCTCAACTTAAGATACATCTCAATTTGGACATTAATTTTCTTGAGAAAGACCTCATCTGTATTTAGCTTTCATAAAATTTACAATTCAAAAAATAGACTCGCATACCCAAGTTCCTAACGTACTTAAAAGTTTTCTAACAGAATCAAGTTTAGTTTTTAAAGTTAAATAAATACAACTCAAAGGCCAGTCCCGCAGCTGGCTGGCGACAGTTCACCTTCTGTAACATACATGGCTGGTGACTGCCACACGCACGGATGCACAAAAGCGGCCTGACCAGGTGTGGTCCCCTGACCAGCAGCATGGGCACCGCCTGGAACCCACTGGACGTGCAGGTTCGCGGGGTCTCCCCCAGACCCGCAGAATCAGAGGCTGTGGGTGGGCCCGGCGCTGTGCCGCACGCGGACGCTCCAGACGCCCGGCCCAGACCAGCACCACGGACAGCGGCATGGGAGCTTCGGCCACCCAGGGGCAGAGTGGAAACTGCACGCGGCCCCTCCCCACGCCACCTCCGTGGCTATGACACCAGGAGAGTTGTCACCCGGCTTTCTGCTCACCCAGGCCCACCAGGACAGCTGGAGCGTGTGGCGGGACCAGGGGTTAAGGTCGGGCCCCTGCTCAGATGGCCTTCTGTCCCATTTCCTGACACCCAGGGCCCCAGGAAGCAAGAGTCCTCTCAACATGTGCTAAGGCTGCCAGCTTCAGTCTAGCGTCGGAGCAAGTCGGTCCAGGACTGCCCTCAGGGGGTGGGGCTGGCGGGCGGGGGCCGCCTCTGGACAAGGACCCTTAATAAGGTGGGCCTAAGTCCTGAGCTCAAGTAGCCACATCACTACTGGTGCCACAGGATGAGGACAAAGTGCCACCAGCAGTCTGCTGTTTAACTGGTGAAGCTTCTGGAAGACTGGGTCCTTGGCCGACGAGCCCAGGGCAGAGCCGCACCCCAATCTGGCACGCGTAGATCCCCTGCTCTTTAACCCGCTTTATTTGGGGTGTGGGGGCTGCATGGGGAGACTGTTACAGTAGCTTAACCCCCCTAGAACATTAATACCCGTGTTTATTTTGCCAAAAGGATTTGCACACTTATTGGAAGAGTTGGAAAGGGCCCCCGACCGCTGCCATGAGAAGTGTGACAGCACTAGAGCGCAAGCTGCCCATGGAGCTGACACAAGCACACGCCGACACGCCGGCGCGAGCAGACACCACGTCATCTCTTTACCTTTGACCTGAAAGAGAACAAAAGGATGTCTCCTGTAGGGTCGTCACGACTGACTGGAAGTGCTTGGTCACATAAAAGACCCAAGCCACACACAGCCCTTCAGCTATAAAACGCAGCTGCTGGCTTACGCCTGGGCCGGAAGGAACTGTGTTTGTAATCTGGGGTTCGGGAAAACTGAAGTTCAAGTCCCAGACGTCCGCAGGACTAAGCTGTTCATGCAAATTCGCAGCGCACGTGAGTTCTACGGTCAGCTGTCAACTGCACGACAGCAGCTTTTCAACATTCACCGCTGGGACACGGAACTGCCACATCCGATACAAAAATGACAGCCACACGTGCCGTTCCGACTAATACCTGAACCGCTGAGCCAGCCAACTGGAAGACAGAGTGGTCGAGGCGCCAGACGGCTTGGATTCAGAGGCTCTCGCAGCTGAACACCTGCACGGAAAGGTGAGATCTCTGTTCAGCCGGCTCCCTCACAGCTCACAGGGCACGAACAGCAGAGAAGCAACCAAATGTAACTAAAGAGCCACTTCCTTTTTTATTCAACAGCCACTTTAGGCAGATGTCTCTAAGGACTTGAGGAGGTGCTTAACACTAGTGAACGGGTTAAACTGTCCCCAGCAAACAGGCTGAAGCCTGATCCCGGTGCCTGGGGACGTGGCCTCGTTCAAAGCAGGGTCCCTGCAGATGTGACTGGTTAAGATGAGCTCATGATGGAGTGGGGCGGTCCCCGATTTAATATAACTCACCTTAGAATAAAAGACGGGCACAGGCAGAAGGCCACATGGCGAAGGCAGAGGTGGGGCGATGCGTCCACCAGCCCAGGAACCCCCAGGACTGCCAGCGCCACAGCAGTGAGGGGACAGGCCTGGGCCAGCCCCAACCCGAGACCCCAGGAGGAGCAGCCTTGCGACACTGTGACCTCGGACGTCAGCCTCCGACCCAGAGACGAAGGGTTCCCATTGTCCCAGCCGCCCAGTGGGAAGTAGTTTGTTTTGGCACCAGGAACCAACACGATTAGAATCCGACTTTAATTTAGAATCCGACTTTAATTTAGATTGTATCCCTCCAAACTCCCACAGTAAACGTCAAGGTCACAGAGAACAGGGCCTGGCGCTGCTCCGGCCCCGCGTGGGGACCGGGCGTCAGGTCAGCACGCAGCGGTGCAGTGGCTTCTCACCCGGCTGTGCCAACGGGCCGGCCCCCGCGTGTGCAGCCGTGATCCAGGGGGTGTCTGTGCTGAATACAGAAACTGCCGTGACACTGGTCACAAGCCACCTGCAGCATCTCTTTCTTCTTGCATCCCGCTTTTGAGCACCGGTATGTAAAAATCTGAGAAAGCAAAAGTTACTTCAATATCTCACTGGCTTCAACGAGCCCCTGCTTACGACGTCCCCAGCAAGACCGCTAACGACCAAACCCGAAACAGTGCTTAGCCACGCTCAAGGTCAAGGTCCCGCTCAATCCCACCATCAGCTAAGGCGACGGATGTGAAGTAAGGCGCAGGAAGGTCTGACGAGGGGTAAATACAAAGCGGCACAGCACACTGAGCTGGGGTTTCCTCAGCGGGAAAAAGCCCAGGGGAGTGGGGACTGGAGACGTGGGGGGGAAGGAGGCCAAGCACACAGCATCACGTGCAGTCCCGGAGGGTGGCGGGCTCTGGCGATGGTGGAGCTGGTCCCCCACCAGGGGCAAGGGGCTGGAGTGCTACCTGTGGCCTCCGCCCACAACGTAGGGGCCCCTGGGGGCAGATATAAACTCCCAGGCCCTTCGGAGTCTGCCGGCGAGAAGGTCAGTGGAGGGCAGCTGTCCCACAGTGGGGACAGCCCTCGGGCAAGGCCGGGGACTGCGGCTGCCTGAGTGACCTGAGACTGTGCGACAGCACAGGGTCGTGGGTGCCGGCAGAACACCGGGTGTCTGCTGCAGGGAGCAGGAGCGAAGCCCTCCAGAAGGACAGAGGAGGGCACCAGGCGAGGGGCTGGGCCGGGGGAAGGACTTGGGTGGCTGAGAAGACCAAAGAGGACCACGTCCATCTGGGAGGAGGACAGGGAGGTCCACAGGGAGCATCCGGACGGCTAGGGGCAGGGCGTGCGGTGCCCAGCAGGAGCAGGGGGCCAGAAGACAGGGTCAGAAGGGGCTGCGGGAGCGGCCCGCACAGGGTGAGCGCGGTGGCTAAGGCCTGCTGACCGCACCGTCTCTACTGAGGCTGGAAACAGAGCCGAGCAAACGGCCTCATCCCTGTGCTCTGTAGCTGAACTGCAGTTAATGTGACACATGAAGACAGCTGACAACTACTACCCAAAGGTTCATGATGAGGACTGAAGCTGAAGCCAGACAAGAGCCGACGCTCCCAGCCCCGCCCCCGCAAGAGGACAAGCTCTGCTACTCCGGAGAGCGGCAGAGGACAGTGGGGACGGGGCGTCCCAAGCAGCAGCCGGCTGACGAAAACAACCCGAACAAACCAGCAGCCCCAGGGGGAGGCGCCCTGGGGAAGGCGTGAGGCTGGAAACCGTGCCGGGAGAGAGGACAGTTCAGCCCAGTCTCCCGGGACCTCTGGTTAAGGGTGGAGACTGACCCAGGTACTGGCTCTGACTTCTCCTGAAACCAGGAAAGTCACAGAAAAGTTTTCTGAAAAGAGATAAACCCCTGAGGCAAAGAGTACAATGACAACCACCACGTGTTTTAGGGAGAAAAGCATACAAACAGTAATGCATTCGGCAGATGTGAGAAAGCCAGATACAAGCTGGCAGGGGAGCTCAAGAGAAGACCTTACTTATGAAATGAAGCCCCCAAAATCAGAAAATGGCAGACCTGGAAGCTCAGGTGATGTGGGGCCACGACAGGAGAGATGGCTGTGGCCCACACACCCTGCCCAAGGCCAGCAGCAGACTTGTGCTCTGCAGAGGCCCAGAGAGGCTGCGGCCTAGGGAGTGTGGCAGCGGGCAGGAGCCCGGGGAGAGGGGGGAGGGGGCCTGCGAGAACATGAGGTGTTTGCCCCAGCGGAGATCTGACTGCAGACACTGAGGGAAGCCTTGAGAGGCCGCTCCTGCAGGCAGCCAGCCCAGCACACGCAGAGAATCAAGAGCCCGGAAACGCATGTCAACGTAACCACCATCCTCCCCAGGAACACAGTGGAGGACACGCCCCCACCAAAACAAAGGAATGAACAAAGAAAACACAGGACGCAGGAAACCAGGGGCGGGGCCAACGCAAGGGAGATGCAGGAAACTGGGATCCATCAAGAGAGAAACGCAGAGGGGACCTCTCAGCTGTGTCCTCAAGGCTACAGAGCCTGGGCCACCCACCCAAAGGCACACCCCCCATCTGCTGGGAGGGTGGGGGATGGGAAGAGGATGTTTAAGTGTCAGGATGGAGGCAGCAGCTCAATGCTCAGCTCATTCTGTGGTAAACAGGTAATGCCCAAACTCATGACGATGGTGCACTTGGAGAAAAAGGAGACACCCCAAACGAACCCAACTGGCTGAGGTTGAACGCAGCTGCTGTGGGGAGCAGGGGCCTGCTGCCTTCCTAACAAGCTGTACCCCAAATGCACAGACCTCGGATAAAAATACCAGCACTAGCTACCAAGAACACCTGTTTACGTTTCATCTTTCTACGTTTCCCTAGGAGGTGCTTAGGATAAAAGTGCATACTAGCAGAATGGCTCCCAAAAACCACAATTAACTCTCCATCTTGGGAGAAAAGCATGAAATTCCTACAAAGAAAGCAAATCCTAATGTATATCCAAATACTTAGAGACTTTGATTACGTAACTGTAAAAACCCGTGCCATCCACAACACGGAAGACGCGAATACACCATTAGAGCTTTGTTTTGCACAGAAACTATTAGAACCGATCTTCTGTTAGATAAGCCCCGTCCCCGAGAGAAACCAGTCAGACCCCGGAGCTGATACAGAACTTGACCTTACCTTCTCTCTCTTCCCAGGACGGTATTTACAGTCTCTATCCATGTGCTCACCAACCACTGCATCCGGTATCTCTCCCTTCCTTATCGGAACTGGGTTGTTGCAAAGTGGGCAGACGGGGACCTGAACATCCTAAAAACAATAGATATCAGATGACGTTCCAGAGCCAGACAATCGACAGTCACAAAAGAAAAAGCCATCATGGTACAGGGAACTTCACAGCAGACGCTGCCCTCTGGCCACTCCTGAGAAGGTGCCGGCCACTCCTTTCACGGATTAACACTGAGGCACCCAGGACCTGAGGATCAGGTTGCCTTGCATGGCCTCTAATGGGACTTAAACATAATGAGCTGTTAACCACCTGCAGAAATGACCCTCAGCCAATAGAAGGCAGCCAGGAAGGAAGCTAGTGAAACCCATCTGACGTGTCAGGAGAGGGTATCAGGAGAGGGCCATCAGTCCAGCACCATCAGGTGAGAGGCGGACCTGCCCAAACACCTGCAGAGCGGAGATGAAGGAAGAAAGCGCTACCCATAATCCTCCAGCTCCCTTCGACTGACAAGAGCCTTTCTGACCCTTCTGCAGCTCCTGCCCACAGGGAGGCTCACTCATCAGCCGACAAGGGCGCACAGCCAGGCTGAGCTCTCGGGGACATTGAGATGGTCTAAGCCCAAGCCCCAGGGGCTTTGGAGGGGACAACAGAGCACCCAGCAGCTGAATGCCCAGCACAGTTAAGACAGCCTCCGAGCCAGGCAGGAGCTGACATGACAACTATATCTAGACAGGTGACAGGCAATCGCAGAATCATGGGGGCCTAGTGTCTGGGGGCTGAGCTGGAAAGTCATTCCTGAGTGCTCCTTCAGTTGGTAAGTCTGCCAAAAAGCATCACTAAATGACCTCTAGACAGACTCTTCCTGTCCAGGGACGTGGAGAGGTCACGTCAACAAATAAACCAGACAGGTTGGCCTAGTCATCAGTGCCTGGCAATTATGAGTAACCCGTGTGAATCACCCTTTCCTGCCCCCGTGATGACTGGAAAACACTGGAGGGCAGACCCCAGGCAAACACTGGCCGAAGCACTTAACGCTGAGCCATTCACACTTCCCACTGCCATGACAGGGAAGCAGCAGAGTGCTGACACAGAGCTCACAAGCATAATCTCCCAGCCCCCTTGAAGCACAGGCTGGGAGCCATCTGCGAGGTCCGCAACAGTCTCACACCTCTGGCCCACGCTAGTCTTAACGTCATCTTCCAGCTTCCATCCTGCACTGTTTGAACCACTTAAATCTGACATTTAGGCCGCAAAGTTACCCAGATACATAACCATTTTAATAGCTTCCCAATTAGATTGCATATCAAGTGTTAAACCCTTTCTCGTACGCCATACAGACACAGCTACGTAGTCCTTTGAATCAAAGGAACTAAGTATTCTAACATGCAAAGTGAACTGTGAAGGTTTGAACACAGCAACAATTTGACTCCTTGAGTCCCTGAAAATAAAATCTGGTTATTTATTAAGAGCTGTGCCGTCCAGAACCTCCTGCGACAGTGGATATGCCCTGTATCCACACAGTCTAATACGGTACTAGCTGTCACACCTGGTTCCAAACACCTAAAATGCGGCTGGGAGGCTGAGAAACTGACAGTATGTTTACTCAATTTTAATTGTCATTAGCTACATGCAGCTAGTATTTTGGAGAACACAGCTTTAGAGTGAAAATTAGAGTTTTTTGAGTAAAGTATAATTACCTTCTTAAATGCAAAGGGACATTTATGTGCAGCACAAGTAAAATGATCTTTACAGAAATCTTGTTTGCAGACATCACATTTAAATGGAAGAAAATCTAAAACAAAAACAAAAAAGTAAAGTTTTTTTTTAAGACTACAAGAAAATTCTAGATCATGTCCAACAGGTATTTACGTACATGAAGTCCTTCACGCCTATCGAACACATCCTTGAGATATCACGCATGAGAAAAAAAAATTGTGGGTCATGAATCTCACAATGCCGGCAACACTGAAGAATCCACAAAGCTATCTCCTCAAAGGAGGTTCCATCTCATGTGGTGTCACAAGTCATTTAAGTAGCACACTTCTATCATTTGGCCCTGTCAACTAATCTAATGGCCAGTTCTCCTCCCCCCCCCATCTAAAAGAGCCAACAAAATCCCCATTTTCTATTCATATTCTCTTGAGAGTACTTACCTAGCTGCTTGCAAGTTTGTTCTGAACAATGCTTCCCCAAATCAGGGAACTCCATTATGAGAGTGTCCAAAACACAGGTGGCAGCGTGCAGTATCACCTACAAGAATTAGACTAGTTAGGAGGAAAGCACTGACAGCCCTAATTTCAGTCACCAAGATTCAGAACTCACAGCTGAAGAAAGTAAACAAACATGTTCTGTAAAGAGCATTAAACATCCAAGTTATTCTGTGCTCTGCGTGGGACTAAAGCGTCACAAATTCTTATCTTTCAGCAAAGAGAAAAATGGGAGTCAGCACAACTACCGGCTCATTTGGAATCAACCCCATTGGGGTGGACTGTTTTTCAATCCTTTTAATTCCTAATTTATGAAGCTCTCTCTGAATTCAGATTTTCATTAAACCAAATTTTGACTCATAGTGACCATTTACACAGCTGCCTGTGAAAGCTGACGTTTAATAACAATTTCATCTACTGGATATACTTGTTGACACAAACAAAATTCTGTTTCCAGGTGCTAAATCACATTAGTTGGCTACACTGGCCCTAAGAGATTCAACTCTCTCTCGCGCTGCACTCTTCAACTCCCTTATGCATTGAGTTTAGCTGAGAACTTATTCCTTAATGATAATCAACCAGGAGTTATGAGGGAGAAGGCAAGCTGTTAACTCACAGTGGAGCACAGGCAGACAACCAGTGAAGCTACTGCACTTGAGAGAAAACTAAGGTCCCCCCTCATGCCCTGGTATCCACCAAACCTCGCGAAATTTTGTCCCTACCATAATTTAATTCCCGAGGGCCTTTTAAGCCCTTCCCATCACCTCTCTCCAGTCAGTCCGGGAGCGTCTCCATTGCTGTCCCTAAGCGTGGAAAACACTGGCCTCAGCTAACACGTACCCCTCCCCTCGCTTTAGTATCACTTCCTCAAAAGGGCCTTTGCTACCACCCCCACCGCGCCCCGCCTAGGCCACAGAGCCTCTACTCTCAGAGGAGTATGTACTTCCTTTCTCTGCCCCCGCTCAGTCCATTTCCAACTGCACATCCTTCCTTTACGATCAACTCTGCGGAGTGCAGGGGCCACGTGGGGTTTGCCCACCGCTGTAATCACACGCGCGTGACACCGAGGTGTCCCGAAATCTCTCCTTGAAGGGACTGACGAGAATCGGACCTCAGTCCTTGCCACTACAGCAGCGGTGCTCCTAATCTTGGATGGGTCCTTCTGCAAGGGCAGTAACGCGCTATCCGCTAACACAAGCCCGGGCTCGTGCGGCTGGCGGGGTTTACGACCGCATGCGACCCCGGCACCGCGCTCCAAGATGCGTGCACCGGCCCCTGCGCCCCGGCCAGCTCCGACCCTGACCCCTGGGCAGGCTGCCGGCCCGGCCCCACCCCTCACCCGGCTCTCGTTGTAGGCCCGGGCAGCCGCGGAGGCGAGCGGAAGATGGCGGTGACGGGAAGCTGGTTCTCCCTTCCGTGGTCACCGCGGCGGACAAGGCCGAAAGGACGAGGAAAACTGGACCCGAGCGGCGGCCGAGACCCGTCCGAGCCCACAGGCGAGAACAGCATCGCGCCGCTCCGACTTCCCTGCCATTTATTCGCAGCCAACAGGTGTCAAAAGGCCACCGCTGCCGGGGCGTTCCCGGCGCACCAGGTTGACGTCACCGCCCGGCAGGCCAATCCCATCCCGTCGCGGCCCGGCGTGCCTGGCGCGCCCTACAACGTCATCGGCGAGCAGGCCAATCCCGCCCCGCCAAGGCCCCGTCGGCCCGCCCACTCCTCGCCTCCCCGCCTCCCTTCTCCAACAATCTCGCAGCTTCTCGGAGCTGCCGAGTCACAGTGAGGCGGCTCTGCGCAGGCGCACTAGGCCCGCCCGGAGGCGCGGGAAAGCTGAGTCAGGGTGGGGGGTAGGGGCCGCAGCGAGGTATGGAGCTGTCACGGCCTAAGCCGCAGGCTGCGTCCGTTTGTTACCCGAGTCTGGGAGGGTAAGCGAGGCTCGGGGGCGGCCCGGTCCGAGGGTCGCTGGGGTCCTAGGAGCGCCCGGCCGAGTGATGCGGGCCCTTTTCCCTACAGGGACCTGAGGGGAGTGCGGGCCGCCCCAGAGAGTAAGAGAAAACCCTTATTTCTAGAAAGAACGTGTAGTAGTTTCAAACGTACTTAAACATTGCAAGAATATACCGAAAATTTCCCTATTGGCGTCTCCCAGATTTCCCGATCGTGAGCGTTCCCCCTATTTGCCATTCGTCACCCACCCCCGCACGTATATGTACAGGAAGCCCTCACTTAAGGTGTGTGGGCTCTGGACTTAAAGCCAGAGGCCGTCGGAGGAAACCAGTTTCACCACAAGCTGATTGACAAACAGTTCAGTTCTCGGGCACCGCGTCGACATCGCAGGAAAACTAATGCTGATGTTTGAGGACGAGCTGGACCAGAGTTGCCTGGGTTGGCGCTCGTGCTGTTTATTATAGAGACCCATCAGACACAAGTAGGGAATGTTCCTAGGGGAGCGAGCGGTCCTAGGGGAATACTGGGGTAGCTCCCAGAGGGCCCCTGGCCTGGTGTTTGTCAAGTGATCAAGCCTTAATTGTGTTTTGTGTGTGTTTCTGTTTAAAGATCCCTCATCTAATATGTACTGTTGATTTGTTATTGAAACGCCCGACAGCACTGTAATTCATGCCTGAACTCTGCTTATGACATGAGTGTCTTATCTGACATGGGCTCAGGAAACCGGACAGTGCTTGAGCACCACCTTGGGGGCCATTTTAAACAGCCAAGCCAAGAACAAAAAGCACACAAGTAAAACACACCAAATAGCGAAAAAAACACTTCTCTACAGTATCAGAGCTGGAACAAGAAGGCAGGCGTCATCTTCCTCGACCTCAGCTGGAAGTGTGTTCATCAGGCAACTCAGGGTTTCACCACTCTGCACATGTCTACGAGAGATTGCAAAAGCTCCGCAAGTATTGATTTGGGAATTACGAATACATTTTAGCAAGTAGGCAGGTTTACAAGTGTGGAATCCGCAAAGGCAGATCAACTGTGTGTGTATACCTGTGTATGCTCATTTTCCTTAGTCTTTTTATTGAACCCCTTGAGAGCATGCTTGACATGATATGCCCAGCACCCCCAAACACTTTACGTATTTCCCCAAAGCAGACACTCCTACATAACCACCCTCCAGCCGTCCGCGTGAGGAAGTCACTACTGAAAAATATTAAGGGCCAATTCCCAGACTAGATTATGCCAACTGTGTGTCAACAATGTCTATTTCTTTCCTTCCTGCTCCAGGATCTCATCCACAATCATGGTCACTCTCCTCCAAGCTAGGACAGGTCCTTGGTCACTCTGTCTCTAACAGTGTTTCAGTTTTTATTAAAGATTACAGACTTCATACATATCAGAAGGCAGGGTTCTTTGGAAAAGACAGTAATGCTGGAAAAATATACAGCAATAGGGAAAGAGAAAGACCAAATATGAACTGCACTGACTCCATGAGAGGAGTCATAGGCAGGAGTCTGCAGGTGTGAGCAGGGCTGCTGAGGACAGGTCCTTGTGGACATCACTCAGAGTCCCTGGGAATCAGAGTGGACTCAATGGCACATAACACAAGATGAGTCTCAGGGCCCACCGATGGTCCCTTAGGACCATACTGGTTCGTGTTTCCTTGGTAGGAACACCACCGAATGGTGCCGTGCTTATCGGGGACCCAAGATGGCTCCCCATCCCTACCACAGGGAATACTAATCCTGATTAGCCAGTCACATTGATGTCCTCTTGTTTTCTGCATGTTTTTCATTTATAAGTTGATTGTATTTCATAGGTCCGTAGGGAGGTATTTTGAGATTCCACTGTTATCTTGTTCTTCACCAGCCCCTGCCTGAAAACCTTAGCCTTCGTCAGTGACTTTTGCCTGATTCACTGTGGCCACTGCCAAGTGGTGCTTTTTAAAATTTACGTCATTTGTTCTACATCTATTAGTTGGCATTCCAATACAAGGAAAAGATTGTCCTGCTCTGTTTCCTTCTTATTCATTTGTTTGTGTCGGTATGGACTCACGGATTTGTTTCATTCAGTGGGTGCTATTCTGTTGCTATCATTATCTATTTGGAGGTTCAAATTGTCCAAGTTCAGTCAGTGTGAGCCCCATCCAGCTGGCTCCTGAGTTCTTCGGACGTGCTCCATTCCTCTGTCCCCTGCCTTCCGGCACAAGACGTTCCAGGCTCATTGGTACTCTTCCTGTGCCGGCCATGGGATCAGCCTTTTCTCCCAGAGCGCTGTTTCTTTTCAGTGGGGGATAGGATTCAGAAGCCAGGGTTTGTCTGTGTGGCGGGCTGATTGCCACCAGGGTGTTATAGCTTCTAGGCCTTCATTGCACACAAACGCCACCAATTACGGGCTTCCTTAAATATCCTGAGAACTGCCTTGCGGTCAGCAGACAAGGAAGGACCTTGTCGTGGCTGTGGGGGGAAGCGCAGCAGAACTTGGAGACTTAGCAAACCTCAAGAAGTCAACCCGGAGAGGCCACTGTGCGTGTCCAGTGACATGCTGACTATCAAGGGACCAGTGTTCTTCACCAGCAGGTCGCCTTTATGATCCTCATTTTACACACAAGGAAGCCGAGGCACAGAGGTATTAAGAAGCATGCCCGAGAGGAGAGTCGGCGTCTAAACCCCGGCTCCGAGTCCACATTCTGGACTGTCCACGGCTATTGCCGGCGGGAGGGAAGGGGAGAGGCAGCAACAGGGGCCAGCTCATGGCATGAAAAGGCTTGAACTTAATACAGTGCAGAAGGGTATTGCTGAAAAGTTTTAAGCATGACCTTGAGGGATAGGCAGGAAACAAAATTTATATAATATACTTTACACAGCTGTACAAAAAAGAATTGCAACTTTCTCTGTTTTCTGAAGTTCGACTCATCTTCCCTTTGGACCAGCCAGACTGCCATAGGCAGATGACTTGTTCTGTCCCATGGGTGTGTCCAGTCTGCTCTGGTGTTTCCTCTTCTGTTCGATCAAGTCAGGTTCATCTCACGACCTCAGTCACTATCTAGCTCAGATCTCGGTCATTTCAAGGCGCCTTCCTCCGAGTCCCCCTTCCCTTCTCTCCCAGAGGTGTTGGGTCTGGGAAGCTTGTGCAACCACGTGGAAGCAGAGGGTCGAAGCTCTGGCTTCCCTGCCAGCCAGTCCTCCCCCCTCCCCGCCTCTGCAGGGCCTGAGCCCCGTCCCACTGCCTTTGGTCACTTCCTGGCATTTGCCGCTGGTGCCGTGATTTCTGCCGTGGCCTCTGATCGTGAGCTCGTCACATGCAGTGTGAGCCCGTCCGGACCGCAGGCTGTATCCGTTTCAGAGACCCGCTCGGCCTTTCCGTGTCAGGGCCCCTGGGGGTTTGGGGTCTCCTAGAGCCTGTGGCTCTGGGGCAGCACGGCAGGTCCTGTCTGTGCCTGAGCACATCCCCGGTGGGCTGTGCGCTCTGCCTGCGTTGGCGTGGGGAGCCGTGCGCCTCCCAGGGGCGTGGATGGGAACCAGGCGCGACCCCCTCTGCTGTCAAATGCTCGGCATCTCAAGTCCTGCAACTGGGGATGGTAGGGGAGCCGCGGGCGCGTCCTGGGGGACCCAGGCATCAGCGTCGCCCAGGCGCCCCCCTTTCGAAGCTCTCCAGGCTCCTCCCCAGCCCCGGAGCTCACTTCCTCCCATGCCGAGGAAGCTTCTCACACATCCGGCCTTTGGGTTTCTCGCCCTGGGGTAAATCTGAGCTTCGGTTCATGGTTCCCCTCTCTCTCCTCTCTCCTGGAAGCCTTGCTGTAAGCCTGTGGCTCGCTATGAGCTCTTAAAAGTTTAGGTTTAAAACTCGAAACCGAGCAATGACTCCTTTGGTCCAGGCAGACCCCCCTGCTCTCCCTTGCACACAGCGGTGAGTGTTGCCTCACGGCCTAGTCGCGAAGGTGGGAAGCCCCTGAGTCAGGAGAGGAAGTGCAGTGACGCTGTGCTCACCGCACACGTGGCGCTTTAAAACACTTGTTTGGCTGCAGGATGTGGAGAACAGACCGAGAGGCAGGAGCCAGGGGAGCAGGTGAGAGGTACGGGGCCCCACCCCACCTTCGAGCTTCCTTTGTGGGCAGGGCCGAGCGTGGGGTCCAGTCTTTCGGGGGCGGAGGGCCTTCTTGGACACATTTCCTCCCTGATAAAAAAAAAACAGACACCTGTTAGTACATAGCCCTCTTCTAGAAGGTACTTTCGTGACACTTAGAAATAGCCTTCTTGCTAACAGGAAGGGCTAAGGACCAAATCAAACTCTGGGCGGGAGAGAGACGGGGAAGAAGCTGGGCTGTTGATGATGACCAGGTCCCTTGCCTCTGGGCTTCTCGTGCTGCAAGGTAACACGTATCCTCGTTGTCGAGGGCATTTTTGTTGTTTTCCTCTTTGTAGCTAAAATCATTCTTACTAATAAGTGGGAAAAAATTGTTTCAATTTAAGGTATATCAGCTGTGAGATAAAAGCTGGCTGATAAGTGTGGACACGTGGCTCTGGGCGTCAGGGAAAGCAGTCTGGCCCAGGGAAGCTGAGTCGGGACCCATCGCCGTGAAGCCAGTGCATCCTGTCGACGCAATTGTCCACGAGGACCCCGTGGCGGGGGAGGGGTGCTCCCGCCGCCTGTGTCTTCACCAGCAGTTTTAAATTTTAGTGAAGTCCAACACCAATATTTTCCTTCATAGATCATGTTTTTGGTGTTGTGTATAAAAATCCATCGCCAAACCCAGGGTCACCTAAATTTTCTCCTATGTTGTCGTCTGGAATTTTTGTAGTTTTGCATTTTACATTTAGGTGATTTTAAGTTATGACCCATGTTGTGTTAGTTTTTATGAAAGGTGTAAAGTTTGTGTCTAGATTCATATTTTTCGGACATGGATGTCCAGTTGTTCCAGCGCCATTTGTTGAAAACACTCTTGGTCCCCCAATGAATTGCGCTTGCTCCTTGTCACAGGGCAGTGGGCTGCGCGTGCGCGGCTCGGCGTGCGGCTCCGCGTGCGGGCTTCTGCTCTCCTCCCACCAGCCTGTGTTTCTGTTCTTTTGCTAATGGCGTGCCCTGTGACTGCTGTGGCGCCGTGGCAAGTTTTGAAGTCAGAGGACATGGAAGCCTTAACAACGTCACATGTCAGGGATGATCAGAGCTCGGCCTGCAACCTCCTTGCAGGGTCCTCCTTATTGGCCTCGCTGCCCGCGGGCCGGCGACCCAGCTCAGAGCCCCCGTTCTGTTTACTTCTGGGCTTGTACCTGACGCCCATTGCCCGTCCCCAGAAACGGGCTCTGGGCTCCGAGGGGAAGCGTTGAGCACCGGCCTCACTGCGGGGTGTGCCCATGAGCCGAGCCAAGCGCGTGGGCGGCGGAGGCGGGGCCACTGTGGCCTGCCTGCAACCGGCTGCTCCACGCCGCTGCCTGGAGAAGGGGCACGACCTGAGTGACACGTACCCTGCAGCCCCGGGCACCCCCTGGAGAGCGACACAGCCGAGGGCAGAGGGCACCTTACCTCGCAGGGTCCTGGACAGTGCACCATGGCACTGCCACGCGGTCCTTCGAACCTCAGCGGGAGCCACCGGTCAGAGAAGCCATCTCCATTTGTGGGCGAAGCCCAAGGCTGCGCGGTCACCCTGGCACCTCTCCCGAGGCCCTTCTCCACGCTCTGCGGGATGCTGACGGCGCAGAATTTAAAACCGATCTGTGATGTAGAGTATTAACCCAGCACCTGGCACAGGACTGCGGTCCCTTGCTCCAAGGAGTGGGCGGGGGACAGAGGAGACTTACCTGAGGGCCTTCGCTGGCTAAGCTGTCCCCGCACCGACGCGTGCAGGCTGTCTTCTTGCCCACCGTTCCAGTCAGGCTTGGTCATGTTGCCAGCCGTCAGATTGTCAGGAAGAGCTTAGAACTACTTAATCAAGCAAGGACAAAGGCTAGGAGACGAGCTGCCCATCCGTCAATATTAATAGAAGCAAGGATTAGAAATTAGTCGGGGCTTAACCGATATTTTTAGAATTCCACTTGAAAAGGATAAGGATTCTAAAAACAGGAGAGTGGTGGATGCTGTATAAGTCAGTAAAAGATCATAGTTAGCTTCATGTTCTTTGTAAAAAACTATTACTATTACAAATTATGTGGGAGGATTTGGATATAAAATTGCTTGAAAAGCAGAATCTGATTTGAGACAGGCAGCCTAGATCAGTGAGAGGAAACATGCCCACGAGTCGCGTTGGAGATTTTCAGAGATATTGTTTATGACCATGAGGACGCTTGGTGCAGCCTGCGTCTGCAAATAGCTTGATGGTGCTCTACTTAAGGATTCGTTCTGACGGTGAGAAGGGGGAAAATGAGGAGAGAAATACTGCATTTCCCAAGCACCACCTCTTCATGCCGATGTCCCTGCCAGCTCCGCTGGTGGCGACGTGACACCCATTCATTCATTGTCCCCGATGCCGCGCAGGGAGCCTAGCACAGGGTGGGGGCTCGTCTGTTCATTAACAGGTGCCTGAGCACATGGAATAATCTCGTTTCAGCAGTACCTGTTCAAACAGGAAGTCTGAGCAGTAAGGAGTGACCGCTACATGCTGCTGAAATGTTCTCCTTACTCGTCCTCTTAATGGAAAGTGTAAGGACGTCTTCCCATGATGGATAAGTAGCTTCACAGAGTCCTTGTTGAAGACTTAGCCTGAGGAGCAGGTCCTCTGGAGAGATGGCTGGTGGATGTCCCCTGGGCACACGGAGCCACTGGTGGCTGATGGGAACCACCACTCGGGAGCGTGTGAGGATCCCAGGGAGCAGGGCGAGGGGGAGGAGGCGGGACCGTGGTCCTGTGGGCACATGGGGACCGCCACTAGGGACCTGGGTTGTCAGGGTGCGGGACACTTGGCAGGTGGTCAGGAGTCCCAATCAGGACCTGAGGGCAGCACTGCCAAGAAGGCAGGCGTGGGGGGAGATCCCGCGGCCGGCACACCCCGTGCTCTGCGGCTCCCGGTGGGGGGCGTGGGGCGCGTGGGCCCCGGGGCAGGCTGCCCAGCTGTCAGGAGGGGAGGGCCGCAGAAGAGATGCGCATCGCCCGATGCATCGCCCACGAGTGAGCCACGACCAGACCAGAACCAGAGAAGAATGTCCCCTTCACAACTCCGTTCAGGGCCGTCCTGGAAGTCCTAGCTACCGCAGCGAGACAAAAGGAAACGGGGAGAGTAAGGCCGGCTTCGTCCACGGAGGCGCCGCTGAGCTGCGGACTCGATAAGGGCTAAGACGGGAAGCTTCCATTGCATGCAGTTTATAATAAAAAAAAATAATAACCTGCTTTCTCAGGGCCGACCTCCCTCGACTCCCTGTGTAGAATCTGCGCCCACAGCCCCTGCACCCCTTCCTTTTTATCCCCAGTACCGCTCACCGTGTCCCAGGCCCCCTCTCACTGACTGAGCTCATACGCTGGACGTCGTCCCCTAGAATGTGGGGACAGAGGTGTGGTGGTGGTTTTGTTCCTGTCCCGGCCCATGGAACACACTCACACATAGAAATGTTCAATAAATAGTTGTTTATAAAAACAACTGTGTCACATGTCATGCAACCCACCTATTTAAAGTACATGATTCAATGATTTTAGCACATTCAGCCATCACCAGTGTCTAATTCCAGAGCATTTCCATTACCTCAAAAAGAAAGCCCTACTCACTCCCCATGTCCCCCTGCCCTCCCCAGCCCTGGGCGACCGCGGGTCTGCCTCCCGACCCCCTAGAGCCATACGAACGGGACCCCGGCTCCTCTCACGAGGCTCCTTTCACTGTCGTCCAGTCCACGTAGCATGCATCACAACTTCGTTTCTTCTCTCTCTCTCTCTCTCTCCTCACCGTGCGCCTGGCCGCCGTCTTCCACCCGGCGCAGCTGGCCTTTCACCTTTCGCTCACCTTCCCAGACTCGGACCTGCGGCACCTGGCTGCCCAGCACGGGGCCACGGCGCTGCTTCAGAGACGGGTCCGGCCTGCTGCTGGTGCGACACTCTGACCCTCGGGGGTTGCTCCTCATTCTCGGAGGCTGTCCTCCCTAGCTGTTTTACGAGGCTCGATTTTCCTTTTGATTCGCTCCTGGAAGGCCCTGGGGAAGCAGATCCTAATCTAGCCAGCACACCTGGAAGTCAAACCCTCTTTACTCCTGCCACCAAGCGGTGAGAGGCAGGCATGACAGCAGTCCACACTGGGACCCCCCCAGATGAGTGAGGCCACCACATCCTCTTCAGAGTGAGGCGTGTGTGCCGCTTCTGCCCAGGACGTTTCAAAGCCCAGGGTAGAGCCTGCTGTGGGCTGGCTAGAGGTCGTCTCAGCCACTTGCAGAGGGGGCTGATCATCAGAGTCACCTGGATGTGTAGAAATAGATGCCAAGGCCGGGTCTCAGCCGCTGACTCACAGTCTCGGCGGTGCATCAGGCTCTGCGCTTCCCACACCTCACTGGGCGGGTTGGGGACCCCCCGCCGCACTGCAAGCCCCTGGAGCTGGCCGGCCGTGTGGTCCTCGCTCCACAGCGCCAGGCCGGCTCCAGGCGCATTCCGGGCACATGGATGTCCACGGACTGACCAAAGGAATCACCGAATGGGCGAGTACTGTAAAGATCTTTACAACAGTTTTTAACTGAGACGAAATTCACATAACATAAAATTCAGCACTTTGCAGAGAACAGTTCGGTGGCGCGGGCACCTTCACGAAGTTGCGCGCCACACCTGTCTGGTTCCAAGACATTTCCATCCCCACTCCCATTAGGAGCCAGTCCCCGTCGCCCACCTCTGCCGCCCCTGGCGACGCCTAAGCCACTGTCTGTCCCCTGGAGCTGCCAGTCCTGGACGTTTCGCGCAAGGCGGCTCACGCCGCGTGCCCTTCTGCACCTGGCTTCTCGCTGAGCATCCTGTTTCCCAGGCCCCTCCACGGTGTGGTGCCCGTCAGCACCTCATTCCTTTTGGTGGCTGAGTAACATCGCATCGCATGACTGGACCGTAGCTGTCTGTGCACCGCTGACAGACGTGGAAAGCCATTGCGATGCTGGCTGCTCCTAACGTCAGCTGACGGGCTCCCCACACCGGACCGCGGGTGTCTCACGAACCCCACGGAACTTGCCCTGCTCTTTCCAGGGGCCTTCGATTGAGACCACATGTGGCTTTTTTTGTGACACGGAGGAGTGTGATTGCCTGATGTGAAGCTTACAGAACAGAAGTCAGCCCTAGATGTGTAGCTCCTGAGAGAGGCCGCACACCTTCCAGAAAGCTCTGTTTGTTTGAAGCTTTTCCAGTCGCTTTGGATTGAGCCTCAAAGGCCCTCTCTAGCCCAGGATCCCCCTCGAAGGGCTCGGCACCCACGAGGCCGCGGTGTGGCCGGTGGGCTCGGGCACCGCTTCTTGTCACGGGGCCCGCCACGCCCTGCGTGGCCGTGGCGTGGCGTGTCGAGTCTCCGGGGCAGCCTGGCAGGACCTTCGGGTCACAGTCACCACCCGCCCTCCGGCCTGTGACGGAGGGGACCGCCGCCGGCTACTGCCTTCGGCTTTTGAGCCGACACCCAGGCCCACAAACCCACGACCCTGATAAACAGAACGTCCCAGACAACCCAAGGGAGGTTCCCGGAGACCCCGGCCGGCGCAGAGCCACAGAAAACGTTCACCTGCGCGTCCTCTCATCTGGAGGGTCCCCGCGGGCGTGACGCCCGAGACACACGACTGCCTGGAACTTAGGTGTAAGCGGCGCACGGTGCAGTGCGCCCGTCTGAGCGCGCAGCTCAGTGGACCCCGACACGTGGATCCTTCCGCGTGACCCCGCCCCAGCCCTCGTGAGCGTGAGCCCCAAAGGCTCCCCCGGGCCCCCGCCCCGGGCCGCGGCTCTGCTGGCGCTGCCAGCCCGTGGACCTCAGGGCGCGGTGCGCGCGCTGTGTCCGCCTCGCCATGTGCCGCGCCCCGTGCCGCTGGGCGTGCAGGTCGCCCCCTGCCTGCCGAGTCCCGCGCTCCGGCCGCGCTCCCGGGCAGGCGTGCGTGCGGCAGTGGACCGCCGCTGCGGCCTGCGGTTTGAGTCCAGCGGCGCCTGTGCACGCGCTCCACAGCATTTCCTGGGGGTACACTGAGTTCGAGGCCCCGTCCTGGGGGACAGAACGGCGAACGACAGAGTCCCGCCCTCACGCACGTCCGCCAGGAGCCGCCGCGGGAGCAGCAGGTGGACGCTGGAGGCCCGGGGCCGTCGCCTCCCTGCGCGCCCCTCTCTGCCGCGGTCTCCCGGCTGCCGCGGAGCACGACGACGCCGCCCAGCGTGGTGACGTGTGCCGCGGTGGCGCGTGCCGCGGTGGGCGCCATCGGCAGTTTTGCTGGCTGGTGCGCTGAGGCGCGGGGGAGGGAGGCGGTTCTGAGCGTAGGGGCCTTGCGGCCTGGACTCTGCTCGTCCACCTGCAGCCCTGTCTGAGAGGTGGCGCCTGAGCCCAGCGGCCTGTCTGCGAACCTGGCGGGACCTCCCGGGCCCCACGAGGCGGGGCAGGGCAGTTAGGTTCTGAGGCCTGGGGTCAGCGGAGTCAGCTCAGACACCCTGACAGAGATGGGCAGTGACACTCGAATTGCAGTTGTGAGGCGGGCTGAGAAACCAGCCACTGGAGGGCGGCAGACCCCCCAGGAGGCCGTGCTGAGGTCCTCGGGGATACTCGGAGAGTGCCGGGCCTTCAAACCCCCGTGGGTTCCCCCTGCTGGTGGCCTCAGCCCTGTCCCTCTATGAAAACAAAGCCCTGGGGGCCTTCAGACCTTTGAGAACCAGCGAGGCCACACTGGTCCCCGAGGCCACATGTCCCTGGCGTCGGGCTCACATTCTCAGGGACTATCCTTTTGTTCTGACACTTCACCTTTCAGACTCATTTCTTTCTTGAGAATCAACCTCCGAAAATTAAGTCACCAAATTCCCAAGTAAACTGAAAAGCCATTTTTCTTGCAAACCTTTTACGAACACAATTTAATACAAGGATAAACTAATAAACTAAAGACCATATATATTATAGCAGTAGCACAATAAAAAACAAGCCAATATAAGAGACAAATGAGCAGCATTTTAGCCCAGGGAAAAGGGAAATAAAATAAAAATAAGGTGTAAGTTATATTCTGTGCGTAAATAACTCTAAAGAGAAACAATAAAGGTGACTTCTATAACTTTTAATGTATTGGGGGAGAGGTTATTTAATTGCAGTAAAATAAGAGGTGATAAGCTTAGCTGAAGTTTTGCATGATGACTTAGTTTCTTCAGAAGACACAATAAGCAAGTATCATTTTATGAGGTTTTGAGGGTGAACAGGGTTTCTTCTCATTCGAGTGCCTCAGACTTCAACAGGGCAACTCTGGTTGCCGGGATGAGGGGCTTGCGGGAGGGGCGGGGCGGCGGGGGTGGCGACACAGAAGGGTCCTTGTGCCCACGGCAGTTCTGCATCCGGACTGTGGTGGCCGGCACGCTAACTGACGCACGTGACGAAGTCTGGTATTTAAACGCACGCGCACACACGAGCAGATGAAGAACAGGAGCTTGAATCCGGTGGGGACGTCACTGTCACCACGCAGCATCGACGTCGTGTGTCTGCCCCGGCTGTGATGCTGCACTATAGTTTCGCAAGATGTCGTTTTGCAGTTTCTCAGGAGAAACTGCGAAAATGGCGCGTGGGGTCTCTCAGTGTGATTTCTTAGACTTGAACGTGTCTGTAATTATCTCACAGCAAAAGTTTGACTTAAGGAAAACAGGAGAAACCTCCCTAGCGTCCAGGCTCTGGCCCCACGGCCCGGCCGTCCCAGGCGAGGGGCTGGGAATGAGTCCTTCGGTGCTCTTGGTGGCCCTGGGGCTCGGGTCCCGCGGCACGGCAGTCCTGCGCGTGCGCAGACGCGGGGGTGCCGCGCACGTGGCAGACGGCAGACCCCAGGAAGCGCCTTCGCGTGCCGTTAGCCCTGTCGGTGGCCGAGGCTGTCTTCGCTTACCCCCGACATTTCTGGGGCTCCCTGCGAGGGTCCCGTGCTGACCCTCCAGCTTTGCCACTGCTGCAGTCTGTGGCCGTGGCTCCTGCTCCTGGCTTCACGTTGCTGCGTGTTCAGGGCGGTGCCTGTAGGTCAAGGGTTGGAGCGGTGTCCCTGCCTGACCGATGGGGGAGGGAGGGGGAGGAGGAGGGGCTGGTGCTGCGCCGGCCACCCGTGCCGGGGGACGCTCGAGGGTGCCCCGAGGGTGCCGCTGGTGGAGCCCAGAGGATTCCTGGCTCTCCCAGGAGGCTCGCTCCTTGAGGGCGGCCTGTCTGCTCGTGCACTCGGGGACGGAGCCGCAGATTCACGCGGAGCACGAGGACGGGGACCCGCCGCCCGCCACCTGCCGCCCGCCGCCCAGGGAGCCCGTGCGGCCGCGTGCCGCGTGCGGACGGCTGTGCGTGCGCGCTGTGCACCCTTCCCCTAGCTCTGCAAAGCGTAACCCTCTGGGACCAGACATCTCGGTGACATCACACCTGGCAGTGCCAGCAAGAGGCTGTGACGCTGGTTTCAGAGCCCGCTCGTAGGGGGCGCCGCCCGCCCAGGGTCCCTGTTCTGCTCGCACTCGGGGCTCCGCTCGCGGCCGGGCAGAGCTGGGAGCGTCACCTCCTGCGCCGGCCTTCCTGCGCCTCTGGGCAGCAGCGCGGGGACCGTCCAGCTGCTTCGCTGACAGCCGGGGCGCCACCCGTCCGCGCGGGGACCGCGCCCTTCGTCCCTCGCATCCACGTGCGGCTGGACGCTCCGGCTCACACCTGCGTTTCCTCGCTAACCCGCCCATTCGGTCCATTGGTGTGTCCTGTTGCCAATGTCCAGACCTGTTGGCTGCCCTCCATCTCTCGTCCACGCCACCGTCCTCTCTCCCAAGCCTCCTCACTGGACTTCCCGCGTCTCCTCTTATCCTGGTAAAGTCTTTCCGTATGGCGGCCGGCCCGCCCAAGCCGGACGCGAGATCACGTCACTTACCTGCTGGAAACATCCTCACGCTGTCACCTCAGTCCAGGCGGAGCCAGGACCCAGTGCGCAGCGCCGCAGAGGTCGGCAGAGGAGGCCGGGCAGCCCAGGCAGGTCCGGGCCCCCACTCGCTGCCTCGAGGCCCAGGACCAAGAGGATGAAGCCGAGGGCACCAGGACCCTTCCGATCCCTCCCGGGGCACCGCCACCCCGCACCCCGAGGGTGCCCACGTGGAATGTGGCGGCAGGAGGGTCAGCCCTCCGGCGTGCCGTCTCCCTTCCTGCATCCGCTCAGAAGGGCTGGCGCTCGCACTTCAGCTGCGTCCTGCTCTCCTCAGGCAGTGGCCCCCCCCCGGGGTCCCTGCGGGGGGGCTGTGTGGCCCCGAAGTCCCAGCGTGGCCCCTGGAGGCAGACAGGCTGGGGTCTGGCTCCTGACTCGGCCGCTGCCAGCCGCGAGAGCTGGGTTTGCTTCCGCCTCGTCAATGGTAAAGGGGCTGTGGTAAGGGCCGCTTCGCAGGGCGTGTGAGGTCCCCGAGACCCGAGTGTCCTGCCTCAGTTGGCACCGTCCTGCACACCTAGGACAACGTAGGCCGGGCAGCTCGGCTTGTGCCGGGAGCAGCCGTCTCTGACGGGCACCGCTGTGGTCCTGGCGGCACCCTGTGGCCACCACGAGGTGCCCGAGGGTC
Source organism: Eonycteris spelaea (assembly GCA_003508835.1). Lineage (NCBI taxonomy): Eukaryota > Metazoa > Chordata > Mammalia > Chiroptera > Pteropodidae > Eonycteris > Eonycteris spelaea. The sequence goes on from PUFA01000126.1 coordinate 5,553,680, forward strand.
CTTCCATCCGACCCGTCGGGGCGCCTGGCTCTGCGGAGCGGGGCGCTGCGGAGCTGGTGCTGCGGGGTGGCGCTGTTTGCCAGCCGGCGGCCTCGGTGTCTGCGCTCTGCCTGGAGGCGGGTCCTCCCAGCGACGGGGCTCCAGGGACCTTGCACTGGTCACTTTCAAACCACACCGTTATGGGTGACCGCGTGATTCAGAAATCCTTCCAGGAGCTGGTGGGACGTGGCCGGGATGGTTTTGAAATCGTGTCCCGTCCTGTTCGCAGACATGTGGGTCTTCCCGAGGGAGAGCAGCGGCACCACCCCGGCCCCCCCGAGGGGGCGAGGGGCGGCGCGTTCCTGCCCAAGCACCGCCCACACTGCCCGGGCTCCGCAGCCGTCACCCAGCCCTGCACGCGGTCCCGATCTCACAACCACTGCTCCCGCGGCCAGGGTCAGCCTGGGTCAGACGAGTGTCGATGGGGGACCGCTCGCTCCGACGTCCACGCTGTCTGACAGCCTCGAGCCCTACGCTTTCCCGGCCATCCACCAGCTGCCCGAGCCCCGCGTGTGCGCAGCCTCACGGGACGCGTGCGTGACAGGGACGGGGGGGGGCGCCTCGTCACGGGCTCTGGGAGACAGCAGGGCGCTGGGTGCGGGCCCCCAACCTGCCGTTCCCGTGTGCACCGCCCGCCCGGAGGCCGAGTCACGGGCAGGGAGGTCACGTCCCCTGGCGCACAGCTGGACCCGGCCGGCCTCGTGTCCCCTGCTGTGTGCCGCCCGCTCCGAGGGGTGTGGACTGGGTGACACTTCCCGATCCACCTTCTCTCCCCGCTCTGGAGGATGAGGAAGGGGACGGCGGGGGAGCGGAGCCCGTGGAGCACGTCACCGGCCACACCTGCGACCTCCGGAAGGGGGCCTTGGCCGCCGGCCCCCACCGGCCCCTCTGCCAGCAGCGCCGAGCCGCCCGGCTCCCCGGCTCCCCCGCAGACGCAGACGCAGACGTCGCCTGTGAGCCCCGCCCCCAGCGAGGCGCCACGTGCTGCCTCTGTTGGCAGTCAGAACAACCGCCTTAATTTTCTTCGACTATTTGGTATTTGCCTTTCTATTTACATGACTGTTTCACTTCCTGTCTGTCTCCCCTAAAACTTAAGTTCCACGTGGTCAGAAACTGTCTTCTTCCTCCAGCCAATAGTAAGGTGTCGAATTAACTATTAAAGTAGCTAGTCTCAAATCAAGAAACGAAAAATACGGGGAAGACCACACAGCTTGCGAAGACAGGACCGCACGTGCCAGCTTTAAAGACGGGGCCGCGGTGAATGCGCATGCGCAAACGCCCCCAAGACACAGGCAGACTGTACCGGCTGCTTGATTTTTCCTGCAGTCTTAGGTCCGCAGCCAGTTGGATGGAGCTAGAAACCCCAAACTTTCTTATGAAAATCTCACCGACGAAGGCTGCCAGGTACCTTTGAGTCGGGCAGGGGACCGACCCGCTGTGCAGGGTAGCGCTGCCGGTGGCTGTCTGTTCTCTTCCGGCGGGGGGAGGCTTCTCCAGCGTCAGAAATGCTCTCAGGTTTAATGACTTCTAACCCAAACTCACGCGCCGGCTGGGGTAGTAAAATGAGTACAGAAATCCTTGTAATGTGGGGGATTACGGCGACCCATAAATATTTATGGAGGAACAGCAGCTTCTTGGGCGTAACGCACAGGGCATCTGCCACAGAGACCCGGCTGCACACGGATGCTCCTACCCGGAGACTCGAGTTCTGTGCTTATTTTTCACGAGGAATAGTCGTCTTTTTAAACTGAAGTTTGGGTCAAGGGGCTTATTTTCTTCTAAATTCCTCACCTACCAAAACTGTCTGCCTTGAAGAGCTCGGAGGACACTCACCCCTCTCCCCAAATTCTAGTACCGTGTTGTCTCCCACCGAGAGGCGGCTCCTGGGGGGAGCGGTGTGCGCCTGCCCGCGCCATCCTGGCCCCTGGCCCACGCTTGGCCTGGAGCCCCGGGGGCCTGAGCGCTGGACGCCTGCATCCCACGGGCAGTGTCCCCACTTGCACGGAGCCCCCCACGACAGCGCAGCCTTCGCTCCTGCTGTTTCGGGTTGTTGTTTCTACCACGTTCCGGATACATATGGCACAGGGAAGCAATTAAGGTAAAGATGCAAAGTGGGCCTGTCCCACAGGGCTCCCACTCTGCCAGTCTCCCGTTCCCAGAGAGGCCCCGCCCAGATGGGGACGTCGTGACGCATGGCACACACGAGAACACGCACACGGAGAACGCGCTCTGCGGCCTGGTTTTGTTCTGTCGATTTTAAGGTCGGTCTTTAACGTCAGCCGACGGGGGGCAGAAGCCCTCCATGAGCAGACGCAGAGACGAAGCTGGAAACTCACGGCGGCTGCTGGCGGGAGCCGAGGCGGCAGCTCGATGGCCACGCGGGCCAGGCCAGCACTTGCCACCCCTGGTCTGGAAGCCGCATCCACCACCCCGGCCGGTGTCTTTACTGGTGCAAAAGCGAGAGACGGGAGGCCTTGGGGAGCACTCGGTGGCTTCTCTATGTCCCTGCTTGCCACTGGTGGTTCAGTCCTCCGGGCTGGCGTGCACCACGGCCGGGACTCGGTGCGTGTTCTCAGCGACCACTTTGCCACCACTGCCATCACGCCGCGCTGGCCCCTCGCATTACGGTCACGTGTGCAGAGGTGGAGTGTGCAGGGATGGTGTGCAAGCCTGCTCTGGCTACTGGAAGCCAATACAGCCTTCACCTCCTGCCCCCCGACTGCCACTGTGGCACTGTGGGGACCGCAGTTACATGGAGCCCCGTCTCCTTGTCCTCAGCCGTGACGAGGGAGCAGAGACCTTCTCTGGAGGGTCAGGGGGACAGCGGGACAGCGGGGAGGGGAGTGCGCTGCGGCCTGCAGGCACTGAGCGCCGGTGTGTGCACACGTCAGCCACACTCGTGAGGTGCGTGTAACCTGCAGGGCCGCAGCTCGGCCTCTCCCGGCCTGGAGGGGTCTGCGCGAGCCCCAGGCAGACCTGGGGAAGCCACCTGGCTCAGAGGGCAGTGGCGCTGTGGCCACCGTCTGGTGACGCAGAGAGAGCGGGAGTGCGGGGGGCCACACCCCCGTGGCATCCAGGCGGCTCGACCCTTGACAGAGTCGCTTCCCTCTGCAGACTGGTCGAGGCATTCGTTCTGAACTCCAGGAGCAGATGTGAGTGTGCTGGCGGTGGCCTCGGGCTGGCCAGAGGCCTGGGGACGGGCCGTGCCGGCCCTGAGTGGACACTCGCCGTGTCTGCTGCAGACCCCCGGCCTTCGCAGCCGGGCGGCTGGACGCATGGCTCAGGGACAGCACGTGCATGTGTCCACACCCCTGCGTGGTGGCCGCTGGGCTTCGCCAGAACTGTGTGTGTATAGTCGATGCTTAGGAAGGTTTCAGCACGCTTGCCTTTCTTTTTTACCTCAGCCAACGTGCTCATCACTTCTTCCTTCTAGAATCTGCTTCCTCTCACCACTTTGAAGGGATCGTTCCATTGTACCTCTGGTCCTACTCTACAGTTGAGGAGTCAGCTGTCACTGTCACTTGTCTGTAGGTAACCGGGCTTCTTCTTGCCGACAGCTTGCAAGGTTGTCCCCGCATCTTTGGTCACCTGTGGTTTTCACTAGACGTGTTTGGACACGGATTTCTTCTCATGCAGCCTGCTCGGGACTTGTATTTTCTGAGTCTAAGAAGGTTCGTCTTGAATCAGCTCTGTGCCATTCTCAGGCACACTCTGCACACCGCCTCGGCCCTGTCCCCCTGCCGCCCTCACCTGCCCGTCAGGTGTATGTCGGGCCACGTTCTCCTGTCATCCTGCCGCCCACATTCCAGGGCACGTGGCCCTCCTGTCACCTCTCCCTGCCTCACTTCGGTTCCGTACGTGGGAAGCGTCATCACCCCCTTTTCCTTCCTAGTCCGCTTTCTCCCTCGCCACCCCCCATCACAGCAACTGCAAGGCCCGGCTTGCTGAGCGGGGCCAAGAGGCATTCGTCGACTTAGCTTTAAGAACCATCAGAAACAGACATGCAGAGTCCCACTGGAAAACGTTTCCCCCGCGAACCCCGTGAAGACAGGTCGGGTCACATTTATAGACTTCTCTTTGAGGCCACCTGCATTTCCAATTGGCAGCCAGCCTGATGTCTTTTCGGCCTGTCCTAATTTATTTTTGGTCCCATGCATGGGAGCCGGTGCTTATTTTGATAACTGCATTTACGCTTCCAAGCCTCGACAGGCAGGTCATTGCCCTGGCTCCCCAGTGTCCCCGTCTCTACCCCGCTCCTGCCCGAAGGAGGGGCTGGGCATCCAGCAGGCTGGGCCTGCTCTCTGCAGCCAGCTCTCCCCCTGCTGTAGCCGAGCCTCTCAGGCCGGCTCCGTCTCCAGGGAGAAGTGCAGAGGCGGCATGTGGCGCCCCTTCTGACGTCCATGCGGCAGCAGGGAAGGGTGGGTGCTGGCTGTCTATGAAAGCCAAGGGGAGCATGGCACCCCCCAGCCCCCACGGCCATGTCCCAGCCCTCCAATCCCCAGAGGGGTGTCTGTCCTGGAGCGTGGGAATGTCCCCAGACTGAAGGAAGGCCTCTCTCTACCACATCCCTAAGGAAGCCCCCACCTCCCATTGGTTTGGGGTTTCCATGGGACCTGGGCACCCCTGTTTCCACATGTTCTAATCAGCCAACAAACTTGCCTTCCGAGTGCCAGAGACATCGGCTCAAAGCTTCCCAGCCCTTTCTCCGGAAAGTTCCAGTGTGAGCAGATGCGCAGCCCAACAGGGAGGAGGGCGGGACGCCCAGCCGGGTTTCAGACAGAAGTTTCTGTGCCTTGGCTGTCATCTAGTGAGGTGACGGCGCCACGTTGTTCCTTGGGTAGCACCAAGGGCGGTTCCTCTCTGCTGCTCTCTCCCCCCACCCCCACCTCCAGGCCCCCTGCACCCCTTCCTGCCTGACAGCTCATGGCCAGCGCAGCATCAGACTGGGCAGTGACTCAGACGGCCGGTGCCGAGCTCCCTCCGCTCCAGCTCACCAGTGGGGGACGTAGCTGGTCAGTATGCTCAGATGAGTCTGAGACTGCCGTGCCATGGCCGGGCAGAGGATAGCAAGGAGCCACGGGCCGACCACCCTGCCCCAACCAGGAGTGCTGCTGCAGGGCCCTTGTGGTCCCAGACCCCAGGCCAGGGTGGGGCAGGAAGCGCGGGCCACTCAGCGGCTCAGGGCCCACAGGGCGCCTGTGCCATCCTTTCCGGGGTCTGTGCTGGGCCAGCTCCCAAACAGGTTAGGGGGGTTTGGAAGAAAGGCGGGTGGCCCTAGTCCTCTGCTCCGCTGGCCGTGAGCACGTCACCGACCCATCCAGCGCCAGCGGCCCCCTGCCAGGCCTGGCTGCAGGCGCCTCCCCACCCCCTCCACTGGCCCCTGCTCCGCAGTGCTGGGGTTTCCTTTCTAGTTGGAGTAGTGGAAAGTTTTAACATATTTCAGTTCAAAATGAAGCCAGTTTAGGAACAAAAACAGATGTGGCTAACAGTGACACCCAGACTCTGCCAGAAGACATCCTGGTGTGACCTGATGTCCAAGTGACATGCCAGTGTCTCCGGGAACGTCAAGCCACAGAAGCACCCCATCTCCCTTCTCCCCAGCCCCTCAGGGTGAGAAATTGCTGCTGAGGCAGGCAATTGTCGTCACCTGTCACCAACTCTGCACGTCATACCCATGTTCCCCTAACTGAGACAGGGAGTAGGAAATCGACTAGTAAAAGCTGAGAAACAGGGTTAAGAACAGTTTGGTGGGTCCTCGAAAGTTCACCAGAATCGCCCGAAAGAACTGAAAACAGGGAGTGAACAAACCCCTGTGCGCATGTGCACCACAGACGGGGTCCCTGTGGGATAAGGGCAGCCGGGACGAGGCCGTGAGGGGGGCTGAGAGCACAAGGCTCGGAGCCGCGGGACGCAAAGGCCCGCGGGGTGCGACTCACTCACGTGCAGCCACGGAGACAGAGACGGGAGGTAGGAGGTGGGCGCAAGGGGCCAGGGGTGGGGCGGCTGCCAGCGTGAACGAGAGTGTTCTGGAAGCGGATAGAGTGGGGGTGCACGCCATCGTAAGGCGCTAAACGATGTTCACTTTCAGCGGTGGATTCCACGTTGTCTGGATTTCACCTCGAAAGGAAGAAACGTCACGAGACCGCGCACCGCCTCGAAAGAACGCGGACTGAGAAGGAAACCTCACGCCGTCCTGAGCGGCAGCTGCCCGGACCACCCCTCGTGGGCCCCGCCCCTCGTGGGCCCGCCCCTCTGGCCCGCCCCGCCCTCCGCCGCCTTCTCCCTTGTCCCACGTGCGTCTGCAGCTTGGGCCGAGCTGTTCTTTTTCTGATTTGGCGTCTTTCACATCTGAAATACTTTGGGATCAGCTCTAATATTTTTTGCTTTAGAAAAGTAGTAAAAATTAATTAATCTACGACTGCACTGATAGCAAAAGTTAATAGAAATTTTAATAAAAATACAACCTCAATAAGCTTCCCTATTGTTCTAATAAATGAAATAGTAGTTTGGAATTGTAGATAAAATAAAATTAATAAAACGGTGAGGCTAGGGACCGTGGAGCTCGGATGAAGTAGCGCAGGCCCCGGCCAGCGCTCGGGCCGGCGGGAGCGAGGACGGCCCCACCACACGCGCACCGTCCCACGCGGAGCCTGGGGGCTCTCTCGCGTGTCTCACTAGTGCTCTGTACTTGCTGGCTTCTTTTTAATTATTCAGATATTTTCATGCAGTACAAAAAAAGTTGGGAGCCAGCTAACAAGTGTCAGAAATGCACCAATCCGCCTCCAGAGGACACAGGCAGGTGGGGGAGCTTCAGGAGGACCCGGGGGGCTGGGCTAGGCCTCCGGCTCTGGCAGGCCTGTGCGCAGCGAGACGTCCTTTCCCGAGCTGGTGTTTCCTTCCAACCTGTGACAGGAAGCTGGAGGATGAAGGGAGCCCCTGCCCCACCCCCAAAGCAAACACACCTCCTGTTCCCGTTGGGCCATCCCACCTGTCCCCTCCCCGGGGCCCAGGTTCTCCTCAGTCTTGTCTTCAAGGCGAGTGAAGAATTCTGGGTGCGGTGGACTGTCCACGAGAGGTGACTTCTTCAGGGTTCGGGCTGCTGAGCCTGGGGGGGTGCGTCTCAGCCCAGGGCGCCAGCACCAGCAGATCTGGCCCCCGGGGTCAGCGGGGCTGTCAGCCAGGCCCTGTCTAAAAGGTGTGGGAAGTCTGAGAATGAACGCAGACAAGAGAGAGGCAGTTTGGTTCGTTTTCATTTAGCTGGCTTTCTTCGCCAAATGCCTGAACTGGAATTTAAATGGTGCCAGAAACCAGTGTTCTGCTGCGCTAGAATGTCACAGCCCCTTGGGGGCAAAACACGGTGGAACTGGGGCCAACAGAGGAGCCTCCCCAAGCGGGGCCAGCTGCAGCCACGTCCCCCTGCGTCCCTCTGTCCAGGCGAGGCTGAGCAGCCGTGCCACCGAGCTGTGGCAGAGAGGGCACTCCAGGGACCTGTGTCCCTGCCGGTGGGGACTCAGTTGGTCCCACAGCCTCTGACCCGCAAGCGGGTGGGCGCAGGGCGCAGGGGTGCTCCCGCCCCCTCGGCGTGGCGTCACCGTCACTTTGTCTTCAAGCCTGTAGTCCTCGCCCACCAGGGAGAGCCACTAGGGGGAGGGCACCCTCGGTGAGTCGGGAGTCGCCCGGACGGGCACCCTCGGGCTCCCTCGCCTCAGCCCGGGCTGTGCTTCCGTGCAGACAAGCCGAGTGCCCCCCGGTGGCACGGGGCTGCTGCTCGCTTCACTGCTTCCCAGTCTGGAAGGGCGCGAGCAGGCTGCACTGGCCCTGAGCCCCGAGGACACGCGGGGCTCCAGGGGCCTCTTCCCACAACTGACCCTGGCCAGGCGGCCCGCACGGAAAGGAGCAGTGACTGGCCCTCCACCCCACAGCCCTGCCGGCCACACTGTCCCTGTTCCTGACCCGTCCCGAGGGTCGAGTCGGCCACCCGGCCACTGATCAGACCGGTCGAGGTGGAGGGACTGTCTCTGGAGGCCCCCTCTGAGCACGGGCCACTCTTAATGGCACGTCGCTGCAGAGCCAGGGAGGGCAGCGGGGTCTGCGGGTCAGCCGGGGACGCTGCAGGCTGTCGGGCTCGGCAGGGACCCCCAGGCTGGCGCCCATCCTCCCTGCGGACCCCCAGGCTCACTCTCCTGTCCACGGCTGTGGGTGTCTCAGGGATGAAAGCACTCTCTTCTGAGGACAGCAGCAAGCCACCAAGAGCCGTCTCTTGGGCGGGCGCCTACCGGGGCCTGGGGACCCCCCATGTTGTCTGGGGAGCAGAACAAGGAAACCTGCAGTGATTGAAGTTAAACTTAAACGTCTCCTCGGCCACCTTAACCGTCATCCACAGTGATGCTGGTTTAAGTTCCAGCTCATGTTAATGACTCAGACCCGTGTGACGTTTCTTGTAAACCTGCTGCCTCTCCCCATAGATCCTGCCACTCGGGGCTCACTGCCACTGTGCTCTTCTGACTGAATGTTCACGTTTTTTCCCCAGTGGAGGTCAGAATATAACTGACCTCCAGCTCTAGGAAGACAAAGGCTGCAGAAATGTAATTCCTTAACAATGCCTTCATTTGTGAATTTCTTCGGAGCAGTTTAGCCAGCATCCCCCCTGCCCACGAGCCCCCCCCTCTCCCCCACTGTAAATCACTGGGCAGGAGCAAGCTGAGAGATTGGATGGGCCCAAATCACAAGGGGCAGGAGGGAGGAAGGACAGGGAGGATGCGGGCACCCGAGGCGCTTGTCTCTGTCACCTCTCAGCCCTGCCTCAGTTTCCCTGGGCAAAAGTAGCTGGATGGGCTCTGCCGAGAGTTACTTAACAACACACGTCTGCTACGCGTTTGCTGGGTGCGCGCTCTGTGCTGCTCAGTGGCATTGATAACTTCAACCCGCAACGGCGAGCCGTCGTGCCGTTGATCCAATGCCTGCGACTGTTGTTATGCGTCTTTTCACGATGACTTTATTTAATAAGAGCTGATCTTTGCGATTTGGTTTATTTTCTCTATCCCTTTTAATTTCAGACTTGGGTTGTTAGCAGATAGCTGCTCGTTTCTCCTGTGAGTCAAGAAGATGCTCATTAGAAACAGTGCTGTGACTGAGAGTTTGGCTTGTAAGGAAGGGAGGGCATCATGGCAAGGGTGGCTGTTGAAAGTGGCTAAATTCAAAAATAGTTTTTGTCCAGGGAATAATAATGGCACTTTCTGAACTGAGCAACCTCCTAAATGCATTACGGGCCAAACCACACTTGACATGGCCCTGGGACCAGTCGGCCCTGAGCATCAAGGGGGGCCCTCAAGGTCGTGAGCGACCTTCCCGGCGACCACTGTGGGCCAAGCCAGCCCCAGAGGTCAGCGCCTAATCGAATGGACTAGACGGGAAGGAAGGCTATGGTCTCCACCGTGTGGGCAGCCACCTTGCACCCCAGACACAGACGGACAAGAGGGGCCCCAGGCGACTTTAAAAGCCGGGCTGTAACTCAAAAAATAATAATAATAATAAAAGTTCTGCTGATGAAACGTCTGGCAGGCTGAGGACCAGCGGCCGTGGCTCCCGGCGGCCCGGCCCCTGTCCCCGGCTCCCAGGCGGTGCGTCCTCTGCGCGTCTGCAGGCCTCACCCCCTCATTCCTCGTTTACACACTCCTTTCCAGACTGGGAGAATTTCTTTTTGCGAAATTATCCTTGTCTAATCCATAGAGACGGAAAGTGGATTAGCGGTTGCCAGGGGCTGAGGGGGAGGGGGCGAGGGCGGGCGTGGGTTTCTTTTGGGGCGAGGAGACCGCGCTGGCATCAGTGGCGGGGGCGGCTGCACAGCTCTGCGAACTCACTAGAAAACACTGAGCTGTGCACTTGAACGGACGGATGTGAGAGTGTGTCAGGGATAGCGCAATAGAGCTGTTATTTAAAAATTACCCTTGGCCCTCGTGCTGGTCTGACCACAGTCCCTGAGCTGCACATCCTTCACCCACAGCCGCGGGCCCACGGGGCCGGCCCTGACTGTCCCGGGCTGGCGCCTTTCGCTTTAGCCCGACGCCCGCACAAGTGGCCAGACGCAGAAGACCCCGGCGCCCACCCCAGGCCAGTCGCAGAGCGAACAGGAAGCAGTAAGGGACTTGGGCTTCCTCTCTGCTGTAAAACTGACTTATAAAGGCCCTGCAGGAGCAAACGAGAGCATGGCTCGGGCTCCAGCCAAAGGACGGGAGACACACAGGACCCCATTCTTTCTGGACCCGGGGACCCCCAGACCCTTTGAAAGCAATGACGGTTCGCCCTTTCATCGGGCCAGCAGCAGGACACGGCAGAGCGCCCCAGAATCACACCTCTGGCCCACTGCACCATGGGGGCGGGGTGCCGGACAGGAAGCCTGGCTGATCTGGTTCCTGCCAGGGTTCCCCCAGCGCCGCCCTGGGAGCCTCGGGCCATCGTGGTACACATGCCCTTTCTCATGGTTCTTGCAATCTCTTGATTTAAGTGTCTAATGAATTGTGAAGACAAGAAGGTCAACCAGGCTGAGCTGGGAACCGGAGCCCCTTTCACCCTGCCTGGAAGTGTGGCGTGTCCAGATCAGGGTCGCACCCCCAAGGCAGCCGGCCCTGGCCCAGCCCCGGGCCGTGGGGCAGAACACATGTGTAGGCGGGGCTGGTGGGAAGACAGGGAAGCTCTTCCGGCCTTTAGCATGCAGGTGCATCTTGGCACCGACTGGGCCGCTGGCTGTCACCCAGTTCCCACTTTAGAGAAAGGTGACCTTCTGGTGGCCCATATGGACAACCTGTGGACAATGGGCCACCTTCGTCTTGCCACACTGGTCTGAGTAAGGCAGCCTGAGGACAAAGTTCCCCCAAGAGTGAATGCCGAGCATGGCTGCAGAGGCACAAAGGGTCTCTGTCCACCTGTGACCTTGCCAGTCCCCCCAGGAAGCTGCCAGTAGGTTCCAGTGAAGCCCTTCACCCCTGAAGAGCAGCAGCGTGGAACTCTGCAGCCTCAGTGCTCACCCCACACTGCCTGGACTCCACAAGACTCGGGTGGGGGGGGCGCAGTTACGTGTCACCTCCTCCAGTGGCCCTGCTCCTGGGCTGTGGGTCATGTGCCGGGAGGCCTTGGCGGTGGCCTGGCGCTGGGGTCTGCTCCCTGAGGCCAGCACCCCCACACCAGTAGATGCTTGGTGGGCAGGGGATCTCTCTTTTTTCAGGGAGGAAAAGGGAACCCCGAGGCGGCCCCTGGCTTTGTAACAGGTGATGGGTCTTTGTTCACCAGGCCCCGCGGTGGCCCTGCCTCCCCCGCAGCCCGCTTTCGCTCTGCATGCCGGTTTCTGTCGGAGGAGGGACAAAGGGGCACTGCGGCAGGATTAGCTTCCTGCGCCGCAGCTGCTCAGCAGGCCCCTGCCAAGGGCAGCCGGTCCCTGCTCCATGTTTACTTAGGGCAGAACTCGGCCGGACAGGACGGTGTCCTCTGTTTATTTTCAAGGCCAAGCCATTCCCGTCCCGTCGGGCCGGCAGGCCGGGCCGCGGGGTCAGGGCAGACAATGGAGAGGTTCCCCGCGCGTCGATGCGATCTCAGGCCTTTGTCGCGGGAGCCTCGTGCCGATGGGTTAATGGGGCAGAAGAGATCGGTGAAGGGCGACAGAAGTGGTCTTTGAAAGAGGGTGTCAGTACAGGGCAGCGAGACAAAGGCCAAAACACACACGGGCGGAGAGGGACAGATGGGGACGGGCGAGGGAAAACAATTAGGCCGCGAGCGCGGGGGCGGGGCGCGGCTCCATCATTCTCCCGTTAACCAGGCCGCGCGGCGCCGCCCCGCGCCCCGGGCTGGCGGGGGCTGGAGCGGGGCCCGGCCGCGCGCGGCCTCCGCGGCGCCCCGCCCCCGGCCCCGCCCCGCCGCCCCAGCGCCCCGCGCCCCGCCCCGCGCCCGGGGGCGGGGGCGAGACGCGCGGGCGGGTGACCTAGCCTCCCCATGAGTAACCGCACAGCTGAATCCCATCGGCCCGGCCGGGCGACCCCCCAGTTTCCTGCAGGACGGCCTGGGAGCGCTTCGCGGCGGCGGCGGCGGCGGCGGCGGCGGTGGAACCCCTCCTGCGGCCGCGGCTCCCGCCGGTCAGGGCCGCCCAGCCCCGGCCGGCCCGGCGACGGTCAGCGAGCTGCGGCCCGGGGCGCCCGCTGCGCCTCCATCCCCGCCAGGGGGCGCTGCTTCCCTCCCAGCCCTCGGCCGCGCTCTGCAAACCGATGCTGTTTAATTAACGTGCAAATTGAGTAGATTAAATGACTCTAAATAATTAGCCACAGATCCTATAAACAGGATAACATATTTAATTAAGCAGCGATATAGATTTTGGAAACTGTTAATGTATTTTTAGAACGGCTGCTTAGATCTTACACTTTTCCCCCCTAACTTCAAAACATGTAACTACAGCCCTTGGTACGTGGATAAATATCTGGAAACAAGATTACGCCTGTTAACTTCAACTAATAGAAATGTTGGCTTAACAGGGACTCACACGGCCCGGCGCTGGCGCTGGCGCTGCGCGGAGGCCCGATGGCCGAGCTGGGGGGCCGCTTCTGTTTAGCTCTGTTGTGATGGGGGCGTGTGCACGTGTGTGCCCGCAGTCTTTGACAGAGGGGTGAGATGATGCGGAGTGAGGGGGAATGGAGAAGGTAAGTGAAAATACAACCCAATTTCATTATATCATCACATTTAATTGGCAATTTGTACAAGCAGTGACCAGGCTGGCTTTAGGTAAGACTATTAGGCGGCAGGCGGGTGTGCCACTAAAATTCTTGGTTAGTTAATTAGTGTCTGAACTGCGGAGGGGAAGGATCCTCAGATTTACTCTCTACAAAGAGAGAGCCCAGACAATTCATTAGGCAGGCGGCTTGTAAATTAGAGCTAAGTTAACCTGATTTCCCTTAATTAAAACATCTTTTCTCGTTTACGATGTGGATATAAGTAGATCTCCAGGGTTTTGAATTTTCTGCAACAGCAGATGGTCAGCTAGAAGCAGATAATAGTAACGCTTTCTCTCTACCAGATCGCAACTACGTGAGCCGCCGGCCCATCTGAGGATTAAAAGGAGAGATAACAAAGAGGGTTAACCCTTCGAGTCCTGGCTCTGAGGAGGTGCCGAGGGAGGGGCCGCCCGGCCTGGGGGACCTGGAGGGCACTGTGGCCAGAACACCAGAATCCCGGGCGGAGAGGAGACAGGGACGTCAGAGGAAGTGGCTGGGGGCTGCCTGCCAGGGAAGGCGGTGTTGGGAGGGAGAGGCACCATTCGCAGTGCTGCCTGGTGGGCAGGGAGCAGGGAGGGGGCCACGTCCACACCTCCCTTCCCAGGGCCTGGCGACTGCCTGGTCATCTGGCCATCTCCCCACCACAACCCGAGTCCCCTCGCTTTCTGCCTTGGGTCCAAGTCCTAGTGCCGGAGCCCCACATGGCTTCAGAGGGCCGGCCTGAACCCGCGGACCGGTGGCTTTTTGTGTCACTCGGGCTTGGCACAGCCTTCAGCTGCTTCCCGACTCAGTGCAGGCGGGTGTGCGGAGGGGACCCCACGGCTGCGTGCTCTAGCTCCTTGGCCTCCTGCTTCGGTAGGTTGGTTCCCTAAGGGGAGAGGCCCAGGGCCCAGGCCTGGCCACGTGGCCAGGCCTGGAGAGCAGGGGCCCTGGGAGCCAGCCTCCCGAAAACGGCGGTGGGGTCTGGGCAGGCCACCTGAGGCACAGACCATGCCCCACACGACCTTTGTGAGCGCCAGCACCAGAGAAA